>CM056830.1:1916281-2536281 GCA_029853015.1 Chelidonichthys spinosus | reverse complement strand
TTTACAATATTTACTGAGATAACAAATCAAGTGAGAAGTCGGGTCATTTTCTCATAGACTTCCATGCAATCAGACTTATTTTTGCAACCAGAGGAGTCGCCCCCTAAAGGCTATTAAAAGGAATGCAAGTTTAAGGCACCTCAGCAATAGCTTCACTTTTCAGAACCAAAAGTTGCCACCTGGTAATAAGACAAGGCTAGTTTTTAGCGATGTTAGAAATGTTCACGTAAGTGAGAAAAGGCAGTCCTTTAAGTTTGTAGGAGTTAAATTACATTAAATTTAATTACCTGATCAATGATAACTTCTCAAGAGTGGTGCTGGAGGTGGCCAATTCTGTCGAGAGCAACTATATCATGAGATAATTTGTGTGAATCCAAACACAGAACCTTGTGGGACTGTGTAACTAACTTTGAATGATTTTGCTTGTAGGATTCATCATTAACTGGCATTGATCTGATTAATAGGATTTAAACTTATTTAATGGACTTTTAATGAGAATTAAATGTTACAGTTACTATAAAAGGATGTGATGGTCAATGGTGTTAAAAGCAGCACAAAGATCCAACAAGATCATTACACAGAAAAATCTGAAATCAGAGAGTAATTCTCATTTTTAACAGTGCTGTCTCTAAATCCTGACTTAAAGTCTTAATGTTACTATATTAAAGTTCTGAAAACGTATGTGAAAGAACTAACTCACTAGAAAGAAGATATTTAAGACTTTAAATATTCTCTGAGATCTCATACTCATGACTTTATGAGAAAGGAACATTTTGTTTTTTCTTTCGTCACGGAACCACAAAGCTTCACTTTGCAAAGTTTGAGCAACAGTATGGAACATATCCTGTTCATCCAAATGAGCATGTTGTAATCGGCCCAATTCATGGACGTGTCTCAATGGTTTAGATTGTTATGATAATACGGGAATTCTGGATCTAAATGGAATGACCATTTCGTGTATGGCATCTGTTGAGTTTGTGCATAACATCTCATATTGAAACTCTCATTCCTGGTTGCTCTTTAAGACATTGACACACACACTCACACACACACACACACACACACACACACACACAGGGTCTAATGAGAGTGTTTCTCAGCCCCCGTTTGGTGGATTAGCGCTCAGGGCAGCAGAATGGATCTGATTGAGAGAGAGAGGAAACCAGCAGAGAGGTGAAAAAGGAGCGAACAAAGTGAAGGGGGAGAGTAAATAGCACTAACCAAGCTCTTTCACCAGCTCCCTCCATGAGAATTCACTCTCACTCATTCATTCTCTGCACCTCAACGCACCACTATCTCCTGGGCCTTTTGGGATTCAAATGATATCTCATTAGGTCTTATTGGATTGCAACCTTCATGGGCTGCATAGTGTTTGAGTTGTACTGATCGATAGAAAGGACACTGGTGTCTGGAGTAAAGGGCCCCTTTTGCTTTTCTCCCTTCATCGTCCTTCTCACCTAATTTCCGCTCCTCTTCCTTCCCTCATTTATTCATTCTCTCACTCCATCTTTGTCTTTCCTCCTTTGTCAATTCAACATGTTGCATCTCTCTATTTCCAACTCCTTTCAATGGAGTCAGGATCCATCCTGCACTCTCATCCTCTTCTGTGCCTTCTCTCTGGCCTGTGGAGCCACAGGGTGTCTTTGTTTGTTTCTAATGTACCATTAACTCTCAGTGCTTGTCAATGGCCCTCAGAACCAAAGGCCAAAGAATTACCCGACACAGAGCGGGAGAACCCAAAACAGTGCAGAGGGAGAAGAGAAGTTGAGCCAACCGATACTGGTTTGGGGTTAACAGGAGGCAAACGGGACAGAACACATCTTAACTTGTTCTTGCTTGATGTTGGTTGGACTTTAAGCATCCAGGCCAATAGAAAGCAGAGGAACCTGTACAGTTAAATGTAACATGTAGCAGTCCCTCCCACCGTGGGGCTGATCAAATCCCTACTGTAAGACACAGAGTAAATCCAGCTTAATGTGTGTCTGGCTGTGTTTACATTTAAAATCATATTCAATAGAGAAAGTTTTTAACATTACTTGCACACAGTCCTGGCCCTCACTGGCCGTCTCTCTCTTTCTGGAGTAAACATTTGTGAATTTGTTTTCGAACCCAAAAGATTGGTCATTTTCCAGTCTTCATAAATCAGATGTGTGGGGTATTGGGATATCTGCGGTATTATTTATGATGTGCAAACTCTGTGCCATCACAATAACCCTGCATTTTACCACCAACACTTTTGTTAGGTTGTGTCGAGAGCCAGTCAATTTCCCCTGCAACTTGTTTTGTCACCTCAAAGAAAATCACCGTGGGCTTGACAGGGGAGTGTTTTTCAGAAAGATATTGAAAGGACTATCCACCTCTGAAACACATGTTTGTGCATTTTCAAAATCCTGCATCAAGGATTGGGATGGAGAGTAACTGTTCATCACAGTCATTTTATCCTTTAAACAACCCAATGTGTCGTAGCTCTTAGGCACATACAATTCTGTTTTGCAGTTAGGGAGAAATGTAATGGCAACAAACACAGCTGCACAGCCACGGTGGTCTGAAAGATGAAGATTGAAGTGACCAAATTATTATTCAATGTGTCCAAACGCAAATTGAATCACTGCCTTACTTTAGACAGTCTCTGGTTTCTCCACATAGCCTGGTCTGTTCTCTGGACTAATGTGAGCTACTATGGTAGACCTCTGGGGGACCACAGACAGTCTCTGGTTTCTCCACATAGTCTGGTCTGGTCTCTGGACTAATGTGAGCTACTATGGTAGACCTCTGGAGGACCACAGACAGTCTCTGGTTTCTCCACATAGTCTGGTCTGGTCTCTGGACTAATGTGAGCTACTATGGTAGACCTCTGGGGGACCACAGACAGTCTCTGGTTTCTCCACATAGTCTGGTCTGGTCTCTGGACTCTGGATGTGAGCTTCTGTCTTTCCTCCTTTGAACCACGTGTACTGATGATCACAGGGGCAAAGACTTGCAGCTGTGTAAAAATTGATGGAATCCACCGCCCACAAGTGGTGATGGGTCGATCTGTGTGGTTTTAAATCAGTAAGAGGGAGCAGAGACAAGAGGGCAAAGCAATGGAACAAAAGGGAAGGCATTGATGGGGTGAGACAGAGAATTGATACACAACAGGAATGCTAATGGCTGAGAGGACCAGGAGCCGGCCCCAGGGGCCACACAGCCAACAGACGGACAAGATACCGGCAGACAGCCAGGAGAGTCCCAAGCCTGCATGAGTGAAGTGATGGACGTTTGGATTAATGCCGTGGTGAGAGTGTGAGACTGGGTGGTGGTAGAGGGTTCATCCAGGACCTTAGTCCTGGATTAGCTTCCTGTTCTTCCCAGCACAGCTACAGTCATCACATGACACACCTTTCAATCCAAACAAAAACTCTTGCCTGGGTTGAGACACTTAGATATTTGAAGCCCAACCATGATGTTGTTCTTAAAAACAACTATGTCAACCGAGTAAAACGTAACATAAGTATGGAAAAGAGATCACCAACATAACTTTCAAATATTTAAAAACTACTCAAAGACCTCATCTTGGGTGATCTGGACTTTTACTAACTGCCTTGTTAGTCATCGCAAAACAGACTTTGAACACAGATTTAAAAAACGATTGAAACAAAATAAATCTCAATTCAATAAATATTAAAAAAATGTTTTGATGAAAATAGAAGAAATAGATTTTATATGTTCTTCCTACATATATTGTTTAACAAATGTGCAATACATCGGGATGTGATCTAAAATGGTTGAAAATGTATTTTTTAATTTCAGCACAACTTTAAATTATTTTCAATTTGTGTCAAATGGCTATTATATGGCTTTTTAAAACCTGCACAGCTAACCACAGGGTAGCGCTGACTAACCAATCACATTCACATGTAGGGCATTTAGCAATGGGACCGCCAATAAGTACATTTGTTGGAAGAAAGTGCAACATGACATTCTGTAACCAGCAATCATTTTCATAAGTTAGCCATTGATGATGTTGTGTATCTTGAATAACAACAGGGTTTGTCCCTTTTTTGGCTTGTTGATATGAATGCGGTGTTCCTCTTGTCTGAGACCCAGTGGAACACAGAATGACAGCCGCTGTGCCCTGCAACCACCCAGAAAAGACCTCGTTGTTTATGTGACTATAGAGATGCATTCCGTGACAAAGCTTCTCCACTCCCTCTTTCTCTCCCTCTCTCCAGGATGTCTGTAGGCTTTAACAGATGGATTAACCTTTTATCTCGCCTCTCTCTGGGGACTGATCCTCAGCTCTGCTTTGTTTTGCTTTTTGGATGACATGAGATCATCTGGAATCAACGCTGTGCTCACCGCCTCTTCTTCCTCTTGCTAAATCCATTTGTATTTTCTTTTCTGGCCTCCTCCTGTGTGCTCTCTTGACCTCTCCAAAGGAACATGGCAGCCCATTCACTAATATTGCCTCTTGTTAGGGGTGAAGATTAGAGTTCCCTAAACAGACACGCACAGATCAGCTAATTGTGGCTGTTGGTTGAAAAGCTTCTACCTTTAAAATGATTTCGCTGCCTAACTTTCAAAGAAAATCGTCCAACCAGGTGATGATATCTTCTCAATCTGAGAGGATTATTTAGATGGATTGCTTCAGGTGCATGATATCAAAGCACATTCCTGCAGGATAAATAGCCCTAATTCCTGCAGGATTTGCAGGAAATGTGTGAATGAGCTCAAAAGGAATGAAATAATGGAAATGAAATGATATAAATGAATACAATATTAAAGACACACACAACGTTGACTTGTCAACGGCATTTATAAAACTACGCTTTTGAAAATCATCTAATTTTAATGGAATTACCTGTGGGTACACATGTTTGTCACAAGTTCAACTTTGATACATTTCAGTCCAAAATGGAGGCAATGATTATGTGTGGATGGAGATACCAATTATTTTGTATATAGTTTTGGACAAGCGATTTCTTGTTTCATCTCCTGTATGTAAGAATCGCACACGTGACACAGTTTTGAAGCCTGACTTCAGCGTGTTGGCCAACACCATTTTGTTTTGTATTTTGGAACCAGAAGAGACCCTCATTGGATATCAGTTACTGATTGGACGCTGCAGCTGACTCTGGTAGAGTGAATCTCCTCTGTTGCTCTCCCTATAATCATAATAATGATAATAATAAAAAATAATAGCGCCTTTCAAGGAACTCAAGGACGCTTTACACAATGAGAAAGAAAACCATAGGTCGTGATGAATATGTGGGTTTTGGGGAGGTGTCCAGCGATGCAGCATTTCTGATGATGATTTCTTCCTTTTTTTCCCTGTTAAAAGTGTTTTAGAGGTTGTCCTTATTTGATGGATGCTACGTGTGTATTCATGAGTATTAATACAGGGAACATGTGTCCAGACACAAACTGGAAAGTCTGTTGGATCCAGCTGTGATCAGCTGCAGGGAGTGAAAGTGAAAATGGAACTGAGAGATAGAGATATTTTAGTGTGTGTGTGAGAGATAGAGAGAGAGTGAGAGAGAGAGAGAGAGAGAGAGAGAGAGAGAGAGAGAGACCATGGGGTGGGTGTTTTAGAGTGTGTGTGATGGTATATGTTTTGTGTATAAAAAAGAAGAGGAGGCTAACGGCTGCATGTGAGTATTAAACACTGCCTGTGTGTGTTTGCGTGTGTGTGAGAACAAATCAGTGGCTGCATTTGTGCTGCGCTGTGGTTCACACATCTGCACTTGTTTATATGTGAGAGAGGGAATGTAAATGTGTGTGTGTGTGTTCAGCTCCAGCCTTTCCTCAGGCCCTGCCTGGCATTGTGCTGCTTCCTGTCCAGGCAGACATTATCAGTGTGGGATCAACAAAGGGACAAAAGGGCTCCGGACACACACACTAGCTAGGCTGCTTTTTCCCAGGCCTCTTGGAGCCATGGATGGTTTGCCGTCTGTCTGTATAACATGACATAACATATCATAACATCTATCTATCCATCCATACATGTCAACCAGCATTATTCTGATTCCTCTTTTTACTTAACCCCCCCATAGTCCCCTCTCCCTTTTCTCCTCCTCCTTCCCAAAGGTTCCTCTGCACTTCTCTTTTCACTTCTCACAGCTTTCTTAACACGTCGTATCTCCCCCTCTCCCATGTTCCCTCCTTCTCCTCCCCTCCCTCAACCCTTGTCTTTCAGCCCTTTACACTGGATCATCCATCCATCCATTATCCTGTTAGGGGTGGCTGGACTGGAGCCGATCCCAGCTGACGTTGAGGCAAAGGCAGGGTTCGTCCTGGACGGATCACAGAGCTGACACATAGAGACAGACAACCAGACACCTATTTACCACTGATTAACCTGCATGTGTTTGGACTGTGGGAGGAAGCCAGAGAACAAACGCTGACATGGGGAGGACCAGGCATCAACTGCAGGTTCTGAAAAGTGAAGCCATAGCTGAAGTGCCTTAAACTTGCCTTCTCTCTGCAGGCCACCAGGGGGCGACTCCTCTCTGGTTGTATAGAAGTCTATGAGAAAATGTTCCTACTTCTCACTTGATGTATCATCTCAGTAAACAATGTAAACATGAGTTTATGTCTCAATCTCTAGTTTCAAGTCTTCTTCAATCCAGCATGATGTTCAGGGGGATGCTTTAGGGGCGGGGCTACCTGATTGATAGGTTGCTCTTTCCAGGGAGTGTACTTTAACAAACTTCTCATTGACTCCAAATTTGGTCAGAGAAACACCTTTGTGATGAAAATGTATTAAAAGTTTGAGTTCCCTAGAAACTGACTGCAGTAGGATTAAATCTGTCCATACTTTGGCATGCTTGATAGAGGTCATGGTCTGAGGAGGTCCACATGCCAATGTTGACTTGTAGTCAGAGTGCTACTTACTGGCAGGAAATCAGAGCTATGTGACCTATGTCATCTGACTTATATGACATTTGTATTCTGTGGTCTACACTTGAAATAGAGCATAATAACATGTTTACAGCAAGTTCTCTACTAGGGGAGCATAGATGGGTTCCATGTCCACAGTTCCATGGAGAACCTCATCCACTGCTTACTAGGGGAGCACAGATGGGTTCCATGTCCATAGTCCCACGATGGTGATGGGAATGACAGTGATGAAGCCAACAAGCTACTCCAGCAGTCCTGGAACATCCTCAGAAGCTCCAGCAGTCCTGGGACATCCTCAGAGGGTCCAGCAGTCCTGGGACATCCTCAGAAGCTCCAGCAGTCCTGGGACATCCTCAGAGGGTCCAGCAGTCCTGGGACATCCTTAGAGGGTCTAGCAGTCCTGGGACATCCTCAGAGGGTCCAGCAGTCCTGGGACATCCTCAGAAGCTCCAGCAGTCCTGGGACATCCTCAGAGGGTCCAGCAGTCCTGGGACATCCTCAGAAGCTCCAGCAGTCCTGGGACATCCTCAGAGGGTCCAGCAGTCCTGGGACATCCTCAGAAGCTCCAGCAGTCCTGGGACATCCTCAGAGGGTCCAGCAGTCCTGGGACATCCCTTAGAAGCTCCAGCAGTCCTGGGACATCCTCAGAGGGTCCAGCAGTCCTGGGACATCCTCAGAAGCTCCAGCAGACCTGGGACATCCTCAGAGGGTCCAGCAGTCCTGGGACATCCTCAGAAGTTTCAAAAACAACAGGAAGGACAAACAAACTTAGATCAGCTGGAAAATGCATCGTTACAAATCATCGAACACAAAGCTGAAAAACAGGACTGTGTTTCTGGGCTCATGAAATTTGACTCTCTTTCTTGGTTCTCAGTGGAAAATACGTATGATAAGTGATGCATTACTGTAGATAAAACTAGCCAACAGTATGGTAAAAACATCTACAAGAATAAAATGCAACATACACATTAATGCAGCACTATTATTAGTAATCCTGAAACAGTCTCCACATAGGGAGGGAGGAGAGGTTGACGGGTCAAAAAGCTGAGGATGTTTGTCCAGGAAACTGCTGTTCTCGTTTTTCATGTGCAAAAGGGACACTGGAGGGGAGAGCGTCATAGTTGGAAGCTTTGGAGTTATTTGACATATTAGAATAATTGTAAGAACATGTTTTGAAACCTTCTTGCACTTCTGAATCCACACAGTAAACAAACTACAAGGACAGCCTACTTTCACCTGCGTAACATTACTAAAATTAGGCCAATGCTGTCTCAAGAAGATGCAGAAAAACTCGTCCATGCATTTGTTACCTCAAGGCTGGACTATTGTAATTCTTTATTATCAGGCTGCTCTAATAAATCTCTTAAATCTCTCCAGCTGGTCCAGAATGCTGCAGCTCGTGTTCTGACTAAAACCAGAAGAAGGGATCACATTTCTCCTGTATTAGCTTCTCTGCACTGGTTCCCAGTAAAATCCAGAATAGAATTTAAAATCCTTCTCCTCACTTACAAGGCTCTTAATGGACAGGCACCATCTTATCTTAAAGAGCTCATTAAACCCTACTGTCCTCCTAGAGCACTACGCTCTCAGAATAAAGGGTTACTTTTAGTTCCTAAAGTCTCCAACATTAGAACAGGGGCCAGAGCCTTCAGCCATCAAGCTCCTCTTCTGTGGAACCGTCTTCTAGTTCTGGTTCGGGAGGCAGACACTGTTCCCACATTTAAAAGTAGGCTTAAAACCTTTCTCTTTGACACCGCTGATAGTAAGGGCTGGCGTCAGCGGGGTGGGGGGGTGGATGTACGATCGCCAAGCAGTTTTTTTTAATTACCCCGGTAATTTGTCTGCGTGAGAAACACTAGATGTGGCGTGTGCTGCTTTGTCCTCTGACAATGTAAACAGACTGGGCCCGGTTTCCCGGTAACGTCCACTCTCAGCGCGCTACGAAGACTCCTACGTTATGACTTCCCAAAGTTGTTTACCTCTGTAGTCATGGTTCCCAAACGGTCTCTTAGGAGTCTTCGTAAGAAACACTCCTTACGTCGTATGTACACGCCGCTGTCCAGAAAGAAAGTGCTGAAATCGATTGCTCAGAGTTCGATTTTCCATTTCATGCGCAGGTGCATGACAGCACTATATTATAAAATGTCGGCTATTGCAGTCTTTGTGAATAAAACATTGCTAGAAATCCTTCTAGGCCTAAACATTTATTTAGGTTGAACATGCTACCATAGCCTTTACTGATTTAAAAAAAATATATAGAAAATATAGAAACAGCAAAGGAGATAGAGCCAATTACATCCTTAATCACATGCGTATTTGTTGCCGTTGTAGTCGAAACGTATGCAATATAGCAGCGTCGGTCAATATATCCATGGGATTGAAGTTGATCCTTATGAAATTATGTATCCCAACTAAAAAGCTCCGAGGACAACTATGTCTTTGGTTCAGCACGAGGATACGTTGTATCGCTGCCATAGTTTTGCCACCGTTCACAACCGTCACCGGCGTCCATTTATGACATTTTAGCCAAATTGCTTGCAGGATTGTGCATGCCTTGACATTGACTAGGCCTAATGGACTAATTAAATAACACTGTAGTATACCTAGGCTACTTGTGAGGTTGCGGTAAAGCTTAGCCTTGTGATGAAATGCATTCACATTTTATTTTTATTTTCTTCATGAATGACTTAAAACCATTTGTTACAGCCACTTTGCTGTTTTTTACTTTTAATATAATTTATTTGTGGCTTTGGAGTATGGAAGGTTTCTGTATGACAAAATGATTTTGCAGTATCATCTTATTTGTTCTCGTATGTTATTTGACGTGTCATCGTCATGGGGGCTGACGAATGTTTGTGTTGGCCGATGGATGAGTGGAGCCGGGTAACATACTTTGTTTTGACCACTACTGAGGATATAAATTATTTGTTTGATATTTTCTTCGTTAAGATGGCATTTTTTACCTAATTTACAAGCGCATTGGATTACTTTTTTGTTCCTGGAAAGGATCGAATAAATATTTTTTCTATATCGAGAGTGTGCGTAACAATCCATCCACGTTTTTACGTTGTTCATCGCCACAAGAAACTTTGGTCGAAATGGACGCCACACCATTGGTGAAACACAACACTGGCAATGTACAGATTTCTGGATTACTGTACAGTGGAGGCAACTAGCGTCTGGAGCTGAAACATCACTACGGTAGAGCTAAGAAGGCTCTAAGAGTGCTCCGGACCACTCTTACCAATGTATGACGTACGAAAGAGATTCGTAGCAAAGAACGTTTCGGGAAACACACAAAATGTTAAGAAGGAACTCTAAGTAGGGGTTACGAATGACGTAGCGTTTAGAAGGCTTTAAGAAGGCTTCGGGAAACCGGGCCCTGGTCTGTCTCAGTAACGGGCTGAATGTAAAGGAGGACTAAGCTGACTTGTTGTTCTATGGAGTGAAAAGGATTCATCATTCTGACTTCACAGCAGAATATTTCCTTGTTCATTTTTCCATATTTGCATGTTCTATTGTGGACCTTTTTGAAATGTTCTGAAATGTTAGTGCATATAAGAAATATGCCTTGTTCAAGCTGACAGTTAATTTTGATGGCCTTGATGGTTTCTTTGGAAATCTGTAGTTCACATGAGAGAATCTGTGCTTAAAGTTAAAAAAGCTGCTATTTAACAATAGTATTTGAATTTAAATACTTCCTTTGTGTTGATTCTACATAAATTCCATCATTTTACATTTAAATATCCATTATAACATACTTTATTCTTAAGAATAAAGAAAGTGATTAATTGCGATTAATTACGGCAAATTGTGCGATTCATTTGTTTATTTTTTTTAATCAATTGACAGCACTACTACCAATACATGCAGATGGAACCCAAGAGCCTGGTCTGCTAAGGCAGTTTCCCTGGGTGATGTTGAGACTTGAAAATCAGTTTTCAAGTCCTGTGTAAAGTTTCCATATAACTTTTGCTGTGATACTACTCTAAAATAAATACAATTTTAATTGAAAGGACAGAATCTGTGGTCACCTCCCTGACCTGAATGACAGTAGAGTCACACCCTTCCCCCACACTCCAGCTAATGTATGATACAGCAGGTATTTTATGAATCTCAAAGAATGTGAGGCAAAGCCATCTGTGAACTCAGGGTTATTGAGGCAGGCGGTACCGTTCCATGTGTGTGTGTGTGTGTGTGTGTGTGTGTGTGTGCTGATCTGATGGATTAAGAGATTCATTTGAGAAAATCGTGGAGTCACCCGGCTCCTTCTGTTGTTCCCCCCATGAGCCTCACTTCTGTGTGTCCACCAAAGTGGCCTCGGGGGAGGGGAAGGTGAGAGGAGAGGTCTGCAAGGCCTAGGTGTGGACAAGCCCACACAAACCTCTTCTCTTGGTTGTGTTGCTGTGGCAGAACGTGTGCATGGAGGGTGGGGGAGGGTAGTCTCTCAAGACAAATCTTTCTACCTTTCTTTATTTCACAACTATGAAATAAAGGGAGGCCAAAGAAAAGAAGCTCCCCTTCTTATTGCACTTTCATTTTGTTATTGTGCTTCGGTTTTGCTGTGTGGGTTGGTGGAGAGACAGGGACCCACATTAGTTTCAATTTCAGGACAGCATTAAGTGGTACAGAGGGAAAAAATAAACAGAAATATGACAGTGAATACCACAGGCTGTCCGGGTGACTGCACCATGCGCTTAATTAATAGGGAGAGTCATTGTTTCAGTTGCCTGTGAAAGAAAATGGCACTTTCAGTGCCAGCTTGAGAGTTATTTTAATTTCCAAACATGGCAGAGTAAAAAGGTCCTTTCCCCCATTGGCACCATGCCTCTAATTGTCATGCACGTTTGTGTTTGTTGATAAGGTCACAAAAGAACGTGACATTGTTTTTGAGAACGTAAACTTTGTGTAGAACAGAACAATCCTCAGTTGACAGAGAGCTGGCTTGGTGTCAATGTGAACAAGTGAAGGGCTGCGAGTCACAGCCCCAGAGATAAGATGGAAGTTGCATGGGGGGAAAAGCACACATCATGATAGAAAATTCAAATTTATAATTAAATTGTTGGCATAGATGAGTTGGTACCATACCTGCCAACATTAGCCTGTGGATACGAGGGAAGACTAGTGCATTTGTTACCTCAAGGCTGGACTATTGCAATTCCTTACTAGACTGTTCCAATAAACCTCTTAAATCTCTCCAGCTGGTCCAGAATGCTGCAGTGCATGTTCTAACTAGAACCAGAAGAAGGGATCACATTTCTCCTGTATTAGCTTCTCTGCACTGGTTCCCAGTAAAATCCAGAATAGAATTCAAAATCAGGTTTGCCTTGAACCAGCTCTTGGTGTTGCTGCTATAGGCCTAGACTGCCGGGGGATTATAGTGACACACTGAGCCTCTCTCTCTCCCTGTGCTTTCTGGTCTAGCAGGTCTCCATGGACTGTGGTGGAACCTGATCCGGACTGCACCGATGTTGTGGTCTTGTTTGACTCTTACCGCCAGTATTTTAAGGCGGCTGACTATTGATTAAAGTAACTGACTAAAATCGGCATCTCTATTGTTACTAACTTGACTACTCCCGGGATCACTCCTGGGAGTCTGGCTATGCTTTCAGGTCCAGCAGAGTCCACTGAGCTCCTGACCGATGCAGACTGCTAACTGGCCTGACGCTGGAAACACCATATTGTAGCTCCACCTGCCCGCTGTGTGACTGCTCAACTACTCCTGCTTTTTGGTCTACGGCGACATGGTTGGGATGGATCCATCTCGGCGTGGCTGTGCTTGCTGCCATGGACTACTACTGTTGATACTATTGCTTCTGTTAATACCACCACTACTGTTAATGCTACTACTACCATACTACCAACACCAAATGCAGTTGGAAACCAAGGGCCTGGGCTGCACGAGATTTCTGCCTAAAAGCCTATTAAGGCAGTTTTTAACACTTGATCCTAGGTGATGTTGGGACTTTGAAATTGTGTTGACTCTGGAAATTTTGAGCGTATTCTAGTCCTGCTCAATGTGTTAAGTGTCCTGAGATGACTTCTGTTGTGATATGACATTAAAATCTCAGAACTTTTCAGACACACGGGTAAGTCTGGAGGAGGAGCTTCGGAAATCCAATTAGCTCAAGTGCATCAAAACAACAATGAAAGGTGAAGTTTTGCTCCTCTCGCATATTTACACGACTCTCCAAACCACAAGGAAAGTTGCTGTGCACCATATACGTGTTGATGATACAACTGCAGCCTCGTACGAGCAACTACCAGCTTTTTATCTTCTTCGGATCAACATTCTCAGCTCGTTAAATCCCCCGGTGGAGCTTCTTACTTGTGATGGCTTCACAGAGCGTTTAAATCACATGGAAAGTTCTGTTGGTGTGTGTGATGGAGTTTTCTCAGAGGCCGTCCACACTTACCAAAACAAAACTTTTTTTCTCAGTTTTTCCTTGGCGTTGTTTCAAGAAAATCTGCATCCAGACGAATCCACTGTGTTGGGGACCTAACCGTTAGGACTACACAATGCGGCCTACAAAAGCCTACACATGCGGCCAGGACAAAGGAACAAAGGAGATTAAAAACTACACCGCCATTTTTAGTTTCACTTCTCACCCAGGTGAGGAATGTGACGTCACAACAGCTACCCAGGTGGTCCCTGGGGAGCTTTATAAACCAAAGCCGCCTAGAGAACGTTTTCTTACTCTCTGGCTCCCACTCCTACCCGGGCGCTGGTTCCAGCGCTTCCATCGCAACACCACGTTGCCACGGGAGCCGACCCGTCCACCAACAGGAGGTGGACACGGCCCCGCAGCCACCGCTGCAACAAGAGGAACCAAGCCGGTTCCTGCCGTCCAGCTACCAGACGCTGTCTGAAGTAAGCTGACTTAATCGCCAAGCCGCGATTATATCGCCGTCCGTGGAAGAAAGAAACACGGACTGTTTTCTTTATTGGAGTTTGACCAACGAGAGGAAACCCGCTCCGCTCTCGCCTGGACTAAGCCGACTCGCCACTTCTCCCGCGAACGCCGGGACTCACAAATTACCGTCGCAAACGCCAGGACGGACTCGCAACCTACGCAACGACACCAGTAAGAGGCTATCAGTCTGGGCAGAGACATAAGTGATAGTGTAGGATATGCTTGTAATTCTTGTTAATGTGTTTTACGTTCTGATCGCGGGCCGCCGAGTCCGTTCGTTCATGTGCTGCTGTATTTGAATACTGATCGTGGACCCACGCAGCTGGGTTGGTTTCTGTAACAGTGTTTTCGACTAACCTCCGCCATATTCGCGAGCTCAGAAAGCCTCTACTATCAGTTAAAAGACCGGTCTCGCGGAATAAACGCCAGTTCATTCACGCGAGCCCGTGTGGTAGCGGCACGCTTTCTGTCCCTCAGAAATATCGCGCGCGCATTCTTCCCCTCTCTTTGTTTGTGTCCCGCTAACCCACACACATCCTCCGCCAGCTGTTTCCAGCTGCGGACATTACGGACATAGCTCCACCTCTCTCTCTCGCTACTCCCTCCATCTTCAGTGGCTCCGCCCCTGAACGCCGTGAGGAATAGCTCCATCTGGTGGTCGCGCCCGACCATATCTCTCTCTCTCTCTCTCTCTCTCTCTACACGCACACACACACACACACACACACACACACACACACACACACCACGTGTGTCTTCTGTAGCTTAGTTTTGTGTTAGGTAGTTAGGTAATAAGGCTTTGTTAATTGCAGTGTTATTGATTGTGATCATTATTACTGATTTTAATAAAACTTATCATATTATAACTAGCGGTCTCTTGTGCTTGTTGTGTATATGTCACTGGATAACAGCAGGTTGTGAAGGCTAGTGCTTGAATTTCATGCTTCTATGCCAATGATCACGATCCTTGGCATTTGAGTATAAAACCTTTATATTGAGACTGAATGCAGTTTTAGGTTATCTTTTCCCTGATCCCAGGGTGGTGCCCTGTTTATTCATGATTTTATCATGATAATATATTAAATATAATTATTAATATCGATAATCATATCGACATTAATAATTAACTGTTGATAACCAAATCTGCTCCTGCTACAACCCCAACAACTGAAAACGATGGCAACAAGTGAAAAGTTACGGCTAATATCCACCAGACCACCCGATCAATAATTACCCATAAGATGAAAAACGAACACGAAACAGAGGGGTGCCGTTTTTTTCTATTTCACCCTGAGATCTGGTTTCAAAAAAGTGCGTTTTCAGGCAGCGAAAACGCTGGATCTGTATGGACGGCACAAGACTTGTGAGTTTACCCACAAAAAACATTTCCGTGTGGACGGCCTCTCAGGCTGGTGTAATAACGGGTCATTATCTGGCTCATCAGTGGATTAACGGTGGCTGGTCTTCATACAGCAGCGAAGGACACACAGCGGGAGTGGGCTTAGATGAAAGAGGGCAGGTCGTAGAAGTTATCCTTCTCTTTCGTGAAGAACGTTGGTCCACATCTTCCTTCTGCAGGTACAATAAGATCAATGCTTGTGCAGTGCTTTCAAAGTGGAAAGGGGGCAGTCTGGGCTGGAGTTCCAGTGGAGTTTGTCCAATAGGAGCTCAGAGTTGAGTTCAAACCAAATTTTACACCTTGGTGAGACTTTTGGAAGCCGGTGGGATTTTGGCTTTTCCTTGTAGTAGTTCAAGCCTTACAATTGTTTTCCCACATGGTGAGGTCCCACAGTACATACTATTAAAGGCACATGCCAACAAACAACAGTGACAAAAACACACAAGCGGAGGTGTAGCAGTAGCAGAAAAATGCAAGCAGAGACGAAAGCAAGCAGAAAAGCACTGTAAGAAAGCAGGTCTAGTCAATTATCAGAACATTATCTGGCCAGATTGACTCCCGACACAGAAAATACACTGGATCCAGAAATGATCACAGGAGATCACAATCCTGCGATGGACGTCCGTGCACGTCCTCTGTGAACAGCCAAATATTTTCCCAAGGTGCAGAGAGGATGCAGTGGTGCTTCCATGTAGGTAAGGCACGGCCAAAGATGAAGTACAGATCTCTTGCAACAGAGTATAGCACACCCCATCAAACCTAATTCTACCCGTCACATCTAACTCCCCCGATGCACTCATTGTGTGTGATCCATACCAACGCCTATAGGTAAAGAAGAAAAGTTGGTGTCAGGTCTGTCTTTGTTCATGTCTTTCCATTGAGCATTGAAGGCTGAAGCTGAAGCAAACCTCCTGTTGATCCAAACATTTCTCATTTTCATCTGGAGACAGGCGGCATATGAGGAAAAGAGTGCAAAGGGCTTCATAGCTTTGATCAAAAGGCTGCTGGAGAAAAGTATTACATGAGAGGAAGAAAGAGTAAGGAGTAGCAGCATGTCCGAAAACAAGTGAAGAAATCAGCAGGAAGTGTAGGGGAAGATGGAGATGCAGCGAGAGATTACAATAAGTGGAGAGAAGGACGGTGGAAGGCTGCTACAAAGATGGAAGAAGGAACACATGAAAGGCTGCTGGTGAGAAGCAGCAGGGAGATGAGACGAGTGCAGGGAGAGAGCAGCTGACTGTTCCACATCCTTTATGAGAGGAAGCATAGAACAGGACTGTTGTGCTGCCCTCGCTGTATGTGCGGAGTAGACAACATGGCCGTCAGATCAACTCAACTCCACATCAAGACTCTGAAGACGCCGTTCCTGGTCCACATGTTTATTGGCGTAAAGAAAGGTGAACTAAACACACAAGAAATGATGACTGTGTATTACTATCAACATAAACACACGACGAGCAATAGAAATATACTGGCTAAATGATCAATATGAATTAAAGTCATGCATTTTAACAGTGTTCCTTTTTTAACATTTTTATAATATTTTAACCTCAAATGAACTGTATCAATTATATTCTAACATATCATTAATTATTTGTGCACTTATTATTTGTATTTATACTTATATTTTATTATATACTAATAGTGGTTAGCACTGTCGCCTCACAGCGAGAGGGTCCCGGGTTCTCTACATGTCATGTGATAGACTGGTTACCTGTCTGTCTCTACATGTCATGTGATAGACTGGTTACCTGTCTGTCTCTACATGTCATGTGATAGACTGGTTACCTGTCTGTCTCTACATGTCATGTGATAGACTGGTTACCTGTCTGTCTCTACATGTCATGTGATAGACTGGTTACCTGTCTGTCTCTACATGTCATGTGATAGACTGGTTACCTGTCTGTCTCTACATGTCAGTGATGACTGGTTACCTGTCTGTCTCTACATGTCATGTGATAGACTGGTTACCTGTCTGTCTCTACATGTCATGTGATAGACTGGTTACCTGTCTGTCTCTACATGTCATGTGATAGACTGGTTACCTGTCTGTCTCTACATGTCATGTGATAGACTGGTTACCTGTCTGTCTCTACATGTCATGTGGTAGACTGGTTACCTGTCTGTCTCTACATGTCATGTGGTAGACTGGTTACCTGTCTGTCTCTACATGTCATGTGATAGACTGGTTACCTGTCTGTCTCTACATGTCATGTGATAGACTGGTTACCTGTCTGTCTCTACATGTCATGTGATAGACTGGTTACCTGTCTGTCTCTACATATATGTCATGTGATAGACTGGTTACCTGTCTGTCTCTACATGTCAGCCCTGTGGTAGACTGGTTACCTGTCTGTCTCTACATGTCATGTGATAGACTGGTTACCTGTCTGTCTCTACATGTCATGTGATAGACTGGTTACCTGTCTGTCTCTACATGGCATGTGGTAGACGGGTTACCTGTCTGTCTCTACATGTCATGTGGTAGACTGGTTACCTGTCTGTCTCTACATGTCATGTGATAGACTGGTTACCTGTCTGTCTCTACATGTCATGTGATAGACTGGTTACCTGTCTGTCTCTACATGTCAGCCCTGTGGTAGACTGGTTACCTGTCTGTCTCTACATGTCTGCCCTGTGATAGACTGGTTACCTGTCTGTCTCTACATGTCATGTGGTAGACTGGTTACCTGTCTGTCTCTACATGTCATGTGGTAGACTGGTTACCTGTCTGTCTCTACATGTCATGTGGTAGACTGGTTACCTGTCTGTCTCTACATGTCATGTGATAGACTGGTTACCTGTCTGTCTCTACATGTCAGCCCTGTGATAGACTGGTTACGTGTCTGTCTCTACATGTCAACCCTGTGATAGACTGGTTACCTGTCTGTCTCACATGTCACCTGTGATAGACTGGTTACCTGTCTGTCTCTACATGTCACCTGTGGTAGACTGGTTACCTGTCTGTCTCTACATGTCACCTGTGATAGACTGGTTACGTGTCTGTCTCTACATGTCATGTGATAGACTGGTTACCTGTCTGTCTCCACATGTCAGCCCTGTGATAGACTGGTTACCTGTCTGTCTCTACATGTCATGTGATAGACTGGTTACCTGTCTGTCTCTTCATGTCATGTGATAGACTGGTTACCTGTCTGTCTCTACATGTCATGTGGTAGACTGGTTACCTGTCTGTCTCTACATGTCATGTGGTAGACTGGTTACCTGTCTGTCTCTACATGTCATGTGATAGACTGGTTACCTGTCTGTCTCTACATGTCAGCCCTGTGATAGACTGGTTACCTGTCTGTCTCTACATGTCACCTGTGATAGACTGGTTACCTGTCTGTCTCACATGTCACCTGTGTAGACTGGTTACCTGTCTGTCTCTACATGTCACCTGTGATGGACTGGTTACCTGTCTGTCTCTACATGTCATGTGATAGACTGGTTACCTGTCTGTCTCTACATGTCAGCCCTGTGGTAGACTGGTTACCTGTCTGTCTCTACATGTCAGCCCTGTGATAGACTGGTTACCTGTCTGTCTCTACATGTCATGTGATAGACTGGTTACCTGTCTGTCTCTACATGTCATGTGATAGACTGGTTACCTGTCTGTCTCTACATGTCATGTGGTAGACTGGTTACCTGTCTGTCTCTACATGTCATGTGGTAGACTGGTTACCTGTCTGTCTCTACATGTCATGTGATAGACTGGTTACGTGTCTGTCTCTACATGTCATGTGATAGACTGGTTACCTGTCTGTCTCTACATGTCAGCCCTGTGATAGACTGGTTACCTGTCTGTCTCTACATGTCATGTGATAGACTGGTTACCTGTCTGTCTCTACATGTCATGTGTAGACTGGTTACCTGTCTGTCTCTACATGTCATGTGATAGACTGGTTACCTGTCTGTCTCTACATGTCACCTGTGATAGACTGGTTACCTGTCTGTCTCTACATGTCAGCCCTGTGATAGACTGGTTACGTGTCTGTCTCTACATGTCAACCCTGTGATAGACTGGTTACCTGTCTGTCTCCACATGTCAGCCCTGTGATAGACTGGTCACCTGTCTGTCTCTACATGTCAGCCCTGTGATAGACTGGTTACCTGTCTGTCTCTACATGTCAGCCCTGTGATAGACTGGTTACCTGTCTGTCTCTACATGTCAGCCCTGTGATAGACTGGTTACCTGTCTGTCTCTACATGCCAGCCCTGTGATAGACTGGTTACCTGTCTGTCTCTACATGTCATGTGATAGACTGGTTACCTGTCTGTCTCTTCATGTCATGTGATAGACTGGTTACCTGTCTGTCTCTACATGTCATGTGGTAGACTGGTTACCTGTCTGTCTCTACATGTCATGTGGTAGACTGGTTACCTGTCTGTCTCTACATGTCATGTGATAGACTGGTTACCTGTCTGTCTCTACATGTCAGCCCTGTGATAGACTGGTTACGTGTCTGTCTCTACATGTCAACCCTGTGATAGACTGGTTACCTGTCTGTCTCCACATGTCAGCCCTGTGATAGACTGGTCACCTGTCTGTCTCTACATGTCAGCCCTGTGATAGACTGGTTACCTGTCTGTCTCTACATGTCAGCCCTGTGATAGACTGGTTACCTGTCTGTCTCTACATGTCAGCCCTGTGATAGACTGGTTACCTGTCTGTCTCTACATGCCAGCCCTGTGATAGACTGGTTACCTGTCTGTCTCTACATGTCATGTGATAGACTGGTTACCTGTCTGTCTCTTCATGTCATGTGATAGACTGGTTACCTGTCTGTCTCTACATGTCATGTGGTAGACTGGTTACCTGTCTGTCTCTACATGTCATGTGGTAGACTGGTTACCTGTCTGTCTCTACATGTCATGTGATAGACTGGTTACCTGTCTGTCTCTACATGTCAGCCCTGTGATAGACTGGTTACGTGTCTGTCTCTACATGTCAACCCTGTGATAGACTGGTTACCTGTCTGTCTCCACATGTCAGCCCTGTGATAGACTGGTTACCTGTCTGTCTCTACATGTCAGCCCTGTGATAGACTGGTTACCTGTCTGTCTCTACATGTCAGCCCTGTGATAGACTGGTTACCTGTCTGTCTCTACATGTCAGCCCTGTGATAGACTGGTTACCTGTCTGTCTCTACATGCCAGCCCTGTGATAGACTGGTTACCTGTCTGTCTCTACATGTCAGCCCTGTGATAGACTGGTTACCTGTCTGTCTCTACATGCCAGCCCTGTGATAGACTGGTTACCTGTCTGTCTCTACATGTCAGCCCTGTGATAGACTGGTTACCTGTCTGTTCCTAAGAAGGAAGCTAAATCCACTTCTTATATATAGTCCATAGACCCTTTTACAGTTTGTGAACAATGATGACATAAGGTAGTGTGTGCATGTATTTTGGCAATGGAAGCACAGCAGAGCACAAAAGCTTGTCATGCTGTGCAGGGCATGTAACAAGCAAACATTTAGTTGCTGCTAACAGTTTAATGGTCTGGATGTCTGGGAACCAGCACATATTTTTGATGACATCTGCTCAAAAGGGTCTATTCTATTGATTGTGTCTGTGGGAGGGTGCCTGCATATTTGTCTCAGATCTCAGCAGTAATTTAAGTTGTTCTGTTTTTCTTGTCTAGTCTCTTTCATTTCCCCTCTTGTCTCTGTACTTATGTACACTGTATAAATGAAGCAGATTCATAAAGCCCCAATTAGGATTTTTATACTCTAATCAAAACATTCTCATCAATTAGTAGTGCAGGTGTGCTAGGTTGTAGTGTGATTGGGAGGAGATCATGAATAATATAGTATTTCCTATCATCATTAAGTAATGTGTATTGATGAGAATCAGTAATTACAACCAAATTAAAAGCAATAAATTACATCTTTGAATGATGACTTAATAAACGATACATGATTAGTTTGCTTGGAGCTGTGTTGACACTGTTTTACACTGACCAAATCCTCTTGAGGCATTGGCACAAAAATAACATTTCATTGGCCTGTGTTTTTCACTGGTTATGCAAAGTGTTTTGGGATTTAAAGGAGAATCATTGTTATCCTTTTCTTTCCACTATCCTTTTTTATGTTTCGACTGGCTTATCTGGATTTGTAAATGGTCCTTGGGTGATTATTATTAATAAGGAAGTCAGATCTCACACCACCTGCCTGCTCCCATGTTAATTAATTGCATTTGGAGAATAACCTATTCCATCTGCTTCTTTTTCCTGTCCCTGGCTTTTCTGCAGTCTGCATCTCTCATGTGTTTGCCACCGTAGGACACACTGACAAATAGACTACGAGCACCCAACAAGACTCCATCATTCCATTCCTCTCATTCCTGCAATTAGTAACACGTGGATGAATGGATGACATCCTCTCCTCCCTCTGTTCTTCCCTCCTCTTTGTAATGTCTCACACTGGGACGGCTGGAGATGATTGCCTCGGTGAGTAGGGGGGACGAGACACAAGACGCCTCTTCTGTTCGTTGAATCCTCCCTCCACCTCCTGCACATTCCTGAGACCAGAGCTTGTGACGAGGAGACATTCCCAGGAATCTTGTTGGGTTCAGGAAACTGAAAATATATATTCACAAAGCTGGAAGTGGTAGGGAGGTCAGGGGTTATAATGGCCTTATTCCTTTCACTTGCAGTGCATTTGGTGACAAGGAGGTGCAGTTAGGACAAACACTGCACATGTTATGTATGGTACGATATTCAAAATTGATGTGTCATGTAAACATCCCATTCTGTCGGGGTATTCTTGATCATTTTCTGATGAAGACGTGTATTTTCCAGTTTGTACAGCTGGAGTAGAGATGAATGGCCCCAAGAAAAGAAGAATAAACACACCTATGTTTACCTAAGTATCTAAATGTAATAATCTGCTCCTTTTGTTGCGTCAAACAGCAGAGAACGGAGTCAACATGGGATTCACCGGCACGCTGATCAGGCAGCGAGCTCCTCAAACGGGCCAGATGATGAAGACAATTACTGGAATATTATAGTAACATTCATTTTCATCAGCTATGTAAACAGATTAGTTGGAATATTTATCTGTCAGAATAATGTCAAAAACTGGAATATTTGCTGCATGTACACTTTCATTGTTATCCTTTAACGTCTTGATTCTGTGTTTTATTGAATATGTGTATTGTTTTAGTACATTCATGCTGCTGTTACACCTCCCTTCTTTATTCAACCCGTCCTCAGCATTCCGGAGCGGTGGGCTGCTGTGAAACATCCTGGGAGCAGTTAGGTGTCTCACCCAGGGACACTTCGGTGTGTGGACAGTAGAAGCTGGGAATTGAACCGCAGGACCGAGGTCCGGTAGGTCCTCATCTAAAGTAGTAGCTGTTCAGCAAGTATACCTTAAGAACAACAGCGCTATGATCAAAGTGCTATAAGTAAGAACATAGAAGTGCATTTTTTGGGGGGGGACACGTTGCAGACCTGAACAATAAGACGTTCACTGACTATGTGATCGATCTCTTTTCCTGACGGGGTGCCGCTCTGCCACGTGTGATCGTCAGATCCCCCCGTTGCTCCTCTGCAGTCCAAATAAGGTCACTTTCCTGCAAAAATTCCAATATGGCAACAGCCAGAATCAAAGATGGCAACGGCCACATTGCCAAACGCAAAGCTAAGAGGAGGGTTAATGTTGGAATTACATCAATGACGGGGGACTGACCCGCAACTCCAGATGCACCTCTATACAGTCATACAGATAAATGCAGATTTAATTAGTTGCACACTGTTGTGGTGCAGTTAAAAGGCAAACGTTCATCTTATAGAATACTTTTCCTTTGACAGCATTCAATTGAACAGAATGGACTGCAGCCTTTGAAAGGTCTTCTCAAAAATTGAAGCAAAAATTGTATGCACAATTAGTGCATTAATCCACAGGATTAAAAACAATAAAACTGTCTCTAAGTGTATCAGTCACACAGACTTCACAGGCTCAACGTACACGCTGTGCATTGTTCAGCTTTATTAATCTGCCTGCCATTTCCTTCATCCCCCGCCTTCATCCATTTCCCATTGTTCACCCTTCGGCCTTGATTGCTGTCCGTCTGCCATGCATTAACATTCCTCAGACATGTAGACACACAAACACACACACATATGACGATGCTAGCCTCGTCAGCAACTTGCAGATAAACACAGACCAAAACACACACATTTGTACACACAAAACATTTTCACTGTCGACTGTTCGGTTGAGATAAAGTCATTCAGTCTGGTTCTCAGGCAATACAGTCCCACTCAGACACAAACGTACAGGACACACACACACACACACACACACACTCTTCCACATACACATCTCTAACAGCTAATATGTTTCACACCAAACGTTGGCAAATGCAGAAATAGCTCACTCAGCCTTTGAATCTCCTAAATGTGTTTGTAGTCCGCCTCAGACTTCAGCCCCGGTTGTCTCTTTCTATTTAAAGACCACACAAGTGCTTCCACAGATTTCAGCAGTTATCATCATTAGGCATTTCCACTTGGCTTCACTTTTCAGAGCTGGAGGTCGCCACCAGCTCTGGACAGGGACTTTTACTATGAGAAGTAAACAGACCGACTAGTGAGTCTCGAGCACATCACTTCATTTAGCTGGGAAGTTGTCAGCTGTGTGTCTGCTGATAGAACCTGTCAGGGTTTCATGACGTACTACAGCTGCTAGCACGTAGCGTTAGCAAGTACGGTGGAGAGAGAGAGAGTTTGTCACGGTGAGTATGAAGTCAGCTGTAACATTACAGCTGTGAATGTAGCAGTGCATTGTGGGTAAAGTGGATTTGTCTTAATAAATGCTACAACTACATGCTGACAACAAGCTAACGGCCGGCAGGCTCTTTTTCAGAAGAGAAACACGGAGATCTCCGTCTCCGGGGAAAATGAGGGAATCGTGCACGACCATTCAAAAGTACTACCAGGTTTCTAACGATGCAGAGCTTAATTCAAATGGGTGAAGTAGTCCTTTAAGGTGGACTGACCTTTAAGGTGGACCAGCACTATTCTCCTTGAAGTGACAGGCTGTATTTTAATATTTCTTTAAACTGTTTAACTGATAGCATGTTTCAGAGTAATTATTAATATCCCTACTGCAAACTTGTATCAGGAAAACGTTGAATGTTAAAATCTAACAACAGCATCACGTTGTATTTTTAATTTGTTACAATGAGAAAGGATTGAATGATGAAAGTAAAACATGTTTTTAAAGTTATTGTTATAACTGTAATGTTGTAATGAAGTACTCATAACGGTACCCAGTACCAGCAAGCACTGCGAGTAGGTGTTCTTGGTCTGAATAAAAGTGATATATTTGTGCATCCATAACAAAGTTATAGCTTATAAAAGACCCATCCACCAAAAATCTGTTTCTCTTGGCTTTTTCTGAGTGAGAGTTCTAATCTCTCTTCAAAGAATACTCACTCGTTTACTGAAAAGGTGAATAAATATTTGACTTGGTAATTGATCCACGCTGCACTGCACAATGCTGTCGCTGTCTTCTATGTGTCTGGGCCAACAGAGCACTGTGGACTGATATTGAACTGCCATTGTGTCATTGTGACCCACATTCTTACGTTTGGATAACATACAAACCTGCAATTCTTTACAAGCTGAACTATTAGTACAGATTTGACCTGAGGCAGAGAATAGAACCAGTGCAGCGCCTTGATTTATGTTGTGTACAATGTGTACAGCTCAATAATCAGAAGTTATGAGGGAGACACACACGAACACACGTTACCTCACATAATCCTCATGTCTGCTGTGTTGTACCACCTAGTTAATCAACAAAAGGAGGGCTAAAATACAGTTTTATTGATCTCTTTGTGTGCTTCTTTGTGTGTGTGTGTGTGTGTGTGTGTGTGTGTTGGTTTCTCTAGATTATGGGGACATAGTTCTGTGCTTACTCAACATACCGGACTTGTAAGGACGAAGTGTCCTTAAGATGAGCAGCACTTATCGAGATGTTACGAAGCTCCTACAGCTTTTTCCCTTCCAATCAATATGTTTCTGACTCAGAGGAAATATGACAGAGCAGCCATGAAAAATGACAATCTGCAACTTTAAGCAGCACAGAGAAGTCTGTGAGCTACTTTTTAAACAAGTTAAAAAGAAATGTAATGATAAAGAATTCACTAAAACTGTGTATACGTCTCCCCACTCTGAAAGTTGTGTAATATTTTGTTCTTCTGTAAGACACTTTGTTTGTGTGTATTCCCAGTTCTACCAGTGCGTCCTCGTGAGTAAGGGTCCAGGTTACTAAGCAGGCTTGGGATGTATTAAATTAGTGTTTCATGTTTTGTACATGTGCTTTAAAGACTCACTCATGTATCGGTCTGCACCGATGGCTTCGTGCTACAGGAAGTCACAACGTCTCTTTGTCTTTTTATGGCATTTATCAACAGTAAAAATAGAATAAGAACCTCAGCCCTTAACCTTTTTGGAAGACGTGTTCCTGCAGCGCATCAATGAAATGTGTGTAAATAACAATACAATGACTTTATAACCTCTATAGGGGTTCAACAACAGTTGAGTGTTATGCTGTCCGTCACAATCAACCTTATTTTTGTAAATATCCATTTTGAACATGATGGAGCGGTTTTACAGAACACATCTAGCATGTTTATGGCAGCGCTTGTTTGTGGAGACGGTGCATATAAGCTCAAGGTGTCCATTATAATTTGAGTGAGCGAAACAGCCCCAATAAAGTCCTCTACTTTACTGGTTTATGGCCGAGCCTGGGGAGCTCTGCAGGCTGTAAAACCGCTACTGTTCACACTCTCTCTCTGCCACACACACACACACACACACACACACACACACACACATTGACTTCCCTCTCATACAGATGCCCAGCCAGCTCTGATGGGGGCCGGTAAACTCACGGACTGAGGCAGAGCTGCAACTGACCCGTTCAGACAGATGTGTTCCCAGTTCAGCTGCCCAGCTCTGACCCCCCCGACCTTGACCCTTTTACCCTCATGACAACCTGGTCTTTTCAGAGTAATATTGGGGTAAAGTGATCAATGAAAGTTTCTCTTATATTCTGGTATTTATGTCCTTTTTGCGAGTTAGAGGTTTCAATCTTCTCATCCATCTTTCAGCAAGACTGAAGGTAAGAATATTATTACTTTAATGTTGAAACTTGAATTCCCCTCTTTTTACTTTCATCTTTGGTCGCCCAGATATTCAAGTTAGAATTGGATTTGGTGCTGAATTTCGCCAAATATTTAGTTTGGTCATTTAAATCTAAGACCATAATAACTGTTCTCAAATTGATCTTTGATCTTTTCCCAGCTGAAAGCCAATGTATTAACTGTTGCTGTTGACTGATTCCAGTACAAATCTTGACGTTTAAGCAACACGTGTGAATTCTATTGTTATGAGTATATATAGTGACCGCCCTCTACTGGTTAAAATGACTGTTGCAATTGAATTTAGTTATTGGGCTGATCTGGAGCCAGCTTTTATCGCCAACCATCATCAACAAACCCCCCTTGATTGTAATGATGGTGGTTATGGGAAATGAGCTGACTAGACGTGACTTTTTTATCCAGTTCTAGAGGCATTTTTTTACTTTTGAGGATAGAAGCACTTCAGCCAAAATTCTATTTAATTAGAGTTAAATTACTGTTAAAATAAAGTTTCTTGAATTGCACAAAACAAAGTAGATTTAACATGAATCAATTCTATTAATGAGGTAAAATACTTCAGTTTCAATTCAGTGACATTTTAATTTCAACATTAAGTAGGATATGTAGATTTAAGGTGAATATGCAGTCTAATTTTGCTTTTATCATTTAAAAAGACAATATTATACTATATCATATACAGTATTTTAAATGTCTTCCTGTAGTAAAAACTCGGATCCAGTTCATTGCTCCGTTATTGAAACTGTCTTCCATGACTTTTGTAATTAGTGACAACCTAGTTATTGTTCTTTATGAGAGATGCTATTATTTTCAGTTCATCCCCCACACTACTTAAGGGACTCAGCTTACACTTACCTAACACCAGTTCTCTGGCCATTATTCCCAGTTTCCTGCCATTCCCAGTATCCTCTTCCTTCGCTGCAGGGATCAGCTGGGAATGATGTCCCTCAGTGCTCCCAGCTCCTTCCCACGGGCCAAGTGATGGGAACAGCCAGCTAATGGCTGCTTTCTCATGGCTACACCGTTTCAGTGTCACCTGCTCCCACAGACTCACGCTGGCAGCAGCCGTCAGCCACGCAGGGAAGAAAGTCAGCGCAGAGGCTGAGAACGCAGCCTGAACAGAAACAAGCAACTCATAAAACAAAGCACACCCGGCTGCTCTTACATACGTGTTATTTTAACTGAGCACAGAGGGGCACATTTATGTCAAATGTGGACGTTTCTAAACAAGATTTTTTTTCATAAATATGTTTCTGATTGGCCTCGTATCACAATTTCAGAAATAATTATTTATCAACGTTATTATCACGTTCCCATGTACATCTTTCTGTGATGAAACACATTTGTAAATGGTTGGTGAGACACAAATACTTCTCACTTTAGTTACTTAAGCACTACTGATGGAGTTAATCATGAAGTGCAGTATAAATATGTGTTTATGAAGCATTCATTTACACACACACACTCACCATTAGTGCACATCATGAATCTACTTTATCTTATGAACCACCAACATCTCCCAAATATCTGGTTGGTAAATGGATTAAAACTTCATTTAGAAATAGTGATTCCATCATTTTTATGTATGAAAATATATCATTAAACACAGCATGGGTGACTTTAATTTATTCAAATTGTATTTATTCAAGAGCATTTTATAACTGTGTTTATGAATTTCACACTAATATGTAGGACAATCATTGAGAAGTATTCACTAATCCTTAAAAACTAATGTTGTGAAGTTATGATAAAGTGTTACAACAATTTTCACTGAATATAAAGTACATAAAGTCATTAAACCTACTTCAGCTAAAAGAAATGGATGCATCTGTATTAACAAATGAATATAGAATAAAATATCATTAACGGGACATTTAACTACACAACCACTACTTCTCTTTGATAGTGTAAGTTCATGAATCTCATAATGCTTCTGTAGTTTTACTAAATGGAATACTTTTGTGATGTTTGAACTTGAGTAGAAGAAGGAGACGAGCAAACATGGGCTGGTGTTTTAAGTCTTGGCTCTGGTGAAGTCACCGCTTTATGCAAATACCATGACGTAGAAATGATTTCATTGGCGTCAGCCGTGCAGACAGAGACACAACAGCTTTGGGACTGGAACGCGCCAAGACAGAAACCAAACCCATCGAAAAGAAAATGCATTTTTCTCCATTTTGGATGATGGTTTCTCTCTCAGAAGGGATTTTAATTGACAGAGCAGATCTGTGTGCTTCAGCAAAATCCTTTCAGTTGACTGAAAGAAATAGTCAAGAACACGAAGGCATCAATGCAGAACACCATTTCTGTTAGTCTTTGCATACGACACCATCTCAAAGAAGAAACAGCAGAAAGACTGATTTACAGTCTTCACTACTGGGCCAATAGCTATCAGTTACACTCTGTGCATACCATAAACTACATACGTAACTCAGAGCTGGACTCTCTTGAACTTGATATTAGCAGCTAGCTCCACCCGGGTCACTGAGGTACACTGGGAGCAGCCGGACATCAACAACAAGTGAACCAGAACCGGCTTCTAGCACCAGACATCACTGTGATTTGATACCAATGTGCACATTTTAATAGTGTTTATTAGAATAATACAGTCATTTTAGATCAAATAAGCAACAGGAGGAGGTTAAAACAGGGAGGCGGAGCTAAAGAAAACACTGCAGACACAAAGGCACACAAGATGTGTTGAAGACAGGAACTCTGCTGATGGAGAGAAGTCACAATTAGACTGGCATGGTCCTTTAAAGCTGTCAATCAGGGTTCAGTTTGAGACACACACTTCCTTCTCGTCCACTTTCACTCTTTTATGATGGGACGTCCTGTTTCAAGAGGCCATCCATCTCACTAGCTCCACCTCAGCACAGCCACACACAAACCCTTGAGTGGGTCGGGATCGGAGCACCGCATTGAGACTAAAACCACTCGCTGAACAAGACGTGTTTTTTTTTTTTCTCACTTTGTTAGGCTGGGGGTGAAAGTTCACCCCAGGAAAGAAAGGGGGTCAGATGCATTGATTTGGCCTTGTGACATAGGACTGGGGAGAGGGGAGGGGAGAAAGGGTGAGGGAGGGTCGACCTTTGGTGGGGAATGACCTCTTAGTCACTGTTGCAGTTTCTGGGACTGGTGGTGTTTACTTGAGCACTGGGGGGACACAGGGGTATTAGCTTACCCGAGTGCTCAACTGGGAGCTAACCAGGCGTCCTATTCAGCCAGCACTGTCAGTCAATATCTTCCCCTATTCATCAAAGGTCACTGGCCCGATGACAGGGCAGAGGGGTTGGCTGGTACTGTCGGCCGGGACTGTTGCTGGGGTTTATTGTCCTGGGATCTCATATGGAGAAGTAGTCTTCTAAGAGACGGAGGTAGTTAAAGAGTAAGTGCACATTTAAGGTGTTTTTGAACCTGTAGACGAAATGATATGACTGCACTTTCATTCAAATCATCATTTCTTAGTTGAAAATGGCTGAAAACGGTATTTTCTTCCATATGCTACAACAAGAGCATGAAGATGAAGCATTAAGTTGTTTAATTTTTCTCATGTAGTGCCACTGAGTAAGCTAGCTAATATTAGCTCCACCATGTTTTCATGGCAGCGTGAAGAAATCATTTTTGTGATTTATTATAAGTTATTTATTGTAGTTATTTATTTAGTAATTACTTTTTATAAGTAGGGCAATTACAATACCAGATTACCATGGACAAAAGCCTTTTATCTCTAAAACATTTGATATAATAATAATAACAGCAACAATTATAATCATAGTAATGATTATCAGTAATCAGTAAAATTCATTCTTTAACTAAGTGTCATTTTTGGCAAATTCATTCATAAATGGAGTGGGAGTGTTACCATAACGATATCTAAAATGATTTAATATTCTCATGTGTTGTGATCTGAGACTCTTTATCGCCGTGTTTTTATGTTCTGATTATGACACACAAACCAGCCATGTAACCAATAAATGCTTTTCATCCAAACTCCACACTCCTCCTCTTCCAAAGGTTGATCTTTGGCCGTACAAGCGCGTGTTTGACGAGCACCACGGAGTAAAGTCTGCCTGCATCTGTATGTGTCTGTCAGTGTGTTTGCTCCTTATGTGCATGCTAATGTTATCCACAGATGGCAACGGACACACAGCTGGCCGCTCTGATGTAGAACACATGCATTTTGCATTTAATCTGATTGCAGTGCGTTAGTGTGACTATGAATCAAAGGCAGAGGTTTAGACGGGGACATAAAGGCCAACCCTGGCAGTGTGAAACACAACTTGACAGGACAACTGAGAGGATATATTACCACAGAGACGCCAGGTTGTGTGTGTGTGTGTGTGTGTGTGTGTGTGCGTGTGTGTGTGTGTGAGAGAGAGAGAGGATCTCCTCTCCACCACAGGGTGTTGTTCTCAGTACTGCAGACTTAACTGAGCAGTATAGTCTCATAACAACATTCACAGGCATATAACAGGACTTCGGGAATGCTTTACACACACACACGCACGCACACACACACACACACACAGACACACACACACACACACACACACACCGCACACACACACCAGCAAACTTAATAAATGATGAGAATATGGTTGTGAGTATGTGTGGGTATTAGCTAGTAAAGGCTGCCCTCTAGTGGATTCTTATGAAAACTTTTCTCCTTGTTCACAGTTGTTTACATTGCTTACATTTACAATTGTTACAATTGCTTACAATTGTTAGCTCAACGTGTCAAAACTCTTTAAAGAAGCCTAATTAGACAGACATTAAACATCTCACTTTCATCTCAAAATGAAACTCTGCTATCAAAACCTCACGATCCCTTTTCAAAATAGCATTTTTGCAAAAACATGGTCCACACATGAACCATTTGAAACTCTTAGAAAAAAGACACACTTACTTACATTTTAAATGAGAAATAACGGGAAAATAATCAATACAATATAACCATGTTTGTAAAGATCTGACGAAGCTTACCTGACATCTATTTGTGTTTGTTGCCATTTTTTTTTTTTGCCAGGTTTTGCATTTTGAATGAAAGTGTTTTCCCAACGAGAGCGAGCGATTTCATTCTTGAACGTGTGCGTTTTATGTATGAAATGTTAGTGTTTTGTAAGAAGTGTGTTGTAGCATTTCAAGCAAGTGCAAAGCTGAAAATGTTTTTGCATTTTTAGTGCCTTTGTTTCAGGCATGGTTACAAAAGTGTAAGCAATTACAAAAACCTTTTACATTACATTATACATTTTTCTTATTCGGGAGGATGTACTTTACATACATTGGCATTTTTATGCTGTAAAATGTTGATTTTGGTTCATTTGAACTGTATTTCAAAGTGAAAAGGAAGTGTTATTTTTTTTTTATGTAAACTTCAATAAAAAATGTTTAACTTGCAACATGTCAAACATATATTAGTGTTTTAGTAGAGTGTTTTCTTTGTAATTACCAGGCCGGACAAGGTGAAAAAAATCAGTATTTCAAAAAGGAAATGCAAAAGAAAAAGAAAAATGATCTTTTTGAAGCAGATTTTTTTCTTTACAATCCCTAACTTATTAGCTTTACTACTTAAGGGATGTGAAAGCTCCCTAACATGTAACATGTCCTCCTGCTCACATATAAATCACTACATGGTCTAGGGCCGAAGTATATCACTGTTAGTGATTCCCAGAGTAAACTCAAATCACTGGAGAGCATCATTTAGTCACTATGCAACAAATGGCTGGAATAAGCTTCCTGAAGATGTAAGACTTGCCCCAACTCTGACCTCTTTTAAAACTAGACTGAAAACTTTCATGTTCACCATAGCTTTCTGCTAAATCTTTTAATGTCTGCACTGTTTTTTATTATTGCAAATATGTTTTTATTCTCCTTCCTTTCTGTAATGCATTTTAATTTTGCCTTTATTTTCTTTTCATTTTTCTATTTTTTCACTTTATTGTATAACATGTTGTGAAGCACTTTGAGTCTGCCTTGTGTATGAAATGTGCCATACGAATAAAGTTGCCTTGCCTAAACATTTTCAAATAAAAATGTACATTAATTCTCCTTTTCACATTTTTGAATTTATAAGATTAATATAATCTGTTATCATATCGGTATTGGCCACAACAAAGGGATTGGTTATCTGGTTGGTGATTTGGCCTTGCAATTCCATATTGGTGCCTCTCTAGTAAACTCTAGTAAAGATGCGACACATATGGAACTGTAAAAGGGAGAAGAAGAACTTGTTTGTCTGTTTCATATTCCTGTGAAAACTGAACTGCTGGTTATGAAACCTAGTATCAGTATCATCAGTGCCACTGTTGTGGCCACGTCTTACCACACTGTACACACACACATACCCAGACACTTCTCTCATGTACTTACACTCTGCCTGCTGCAGCAACAACACTGTGAAAGATAAAATACTGTATCATGCTGTGATAGAAATCCCCCCGGGCTAAAAATACACTGAAAAGATAATTGTGTACAAACATACACACACTTTATAATACAGCACACAGTGAAAATTAGTCTCTGCATTTAACCTAGGGGCAGTGGGCAGCTACTGCAGTTTGTTTGGTTTTTATTTATCATTGCTCAAATTGTCAGTCTTGGTGACTCTAAAGGTATGCTCTCGTCCCCTCAGCACCTGCTGTGGCACATGTAGTTCACAGAGGCTGAAATACCCATCAACATACCTCCAGGTATTGGGCCAAGTGGGGCCGGATCCAAATCATATTCAATATGATTGAATTGGGTAGGGTCCTGATGTTTCTGTTTGCAAATTCATGTATGACCTTCAGGTTCAGCTATAGGTGTCCCACATTTGGAATCAGGTTAAACTCGTTGAACCTATGAAAACCTTCATTTTAGAGCAACAACTTTGAGGTGTTCAACTGTGTAAAGTGTTTGTAGAGACATTAATGGTTCGCATCACTGATCCCTCCTGACTTTGATGACCTGCTGAGATTTCTTCAAGAGCCACCATGAGGTTGAGAGTGTTGATTCAGAGTGAAACGTCTCAAGAACCTTTGGATGGACTGCCAATTTAAGATAGACGTTCATGTTCCTCTAAGGAGGAATGTTAATAACTTGGCTGATTCTTTAACCTTTCCCCTAGTGCTGTCATCAGGCAATACTTTGTTTGACCAAACCTACCCCCACCCTACCTAAAACTAAGGGCACACCCATCTCTATACCTTATCTAGATTATCGATCTTTGTGTTAAGTAAGCGACGATGGTGAACATAGTGAGCATTATACCTACTGAATGATATGTTTGCATTGTATTCAGCTGAAAGCCTCAGGGCAATATCGAAAAAGCGCCCTGCTCAGAAAGGGACTTTAGAGAATGTTTGAAAAGTGTTCAAGCTGTGTCCTTTCTGCTGTCTAAAAAGGAAGAGAAACTTATTCTACACCAGATTCTGCAGAATCTGTGCAAGAGCAACCAACCCCCTGCATGCAATGATGTGACTTCTTTATTTTCTATAAAATGTAATACCTGACAGACCCGGCTTGTCAGGCTTGTCAGGCTCCTGTTTGGCTATATTCTATAGATGATGTTTTCCAAAAGACAGAGTCCTGACTTACATATGGTCCTGAAGATATAGCCAATTATTTGTCTTAATAGAATCAAAACATTTGGTTTTAAGAGGGCAAAGAAGTAAGCTTAAAGCTATGTCTTACTAACAATTTTACTTATCAATATTATCAAAGGAAACACAAAAGCACCAGCACTACTCCTTAACCCAAATGTGATAGTAATTGTGGTTTTATGTCGCTGTGTCATGGAAACAGAAAACTGATTGTGGTAACAATTCATGCTACGGCTAGTCTGTCTACCAAACAGCATCCTCTGTAGAATTAGTGTGTTTTGCTTTGTTTTCTCTTTGGAGGCTGATCCTAGACCAAGTTTGAGGGCAGGAACGTAGCTGTTAGCCTCCTGATCAAAGCTGACTGGGGCCTGAGCACTGTCAGTTGCCATGTCCAGCACCACCATTCTGTTTGGGATTATCACACCTATGGTTCAGGGATTAATCCCAGCAGAGACATGGGAACCAGGGACAAGGGGGCTCGTGTAGGTCTAGTGTACAAGCAGATGAGTGGTGTACTGCATAGAGCATCCTAGGATTTGGCCCAGATGAGCCCAATAGGTTCCTTTTTTCAAAATTGTCGTTATTGGTTTTATAAAACAAAACAGCCCTCGGCTGTCATGCAATTATGAAAATGTAATCATATAAAAACCAGATCTGCCCAGCCCTCCTTTGCACAAACCACATACACACATAACTCACACACATCCTACTCAGCAACCCAGCCCCTCAGGTCTGACCACTCATTTCTTGTAATGTGCCTATACCCAAAAGCAGTAGACTGAATAAAAACGTACAGGATATTAAAACATTACGAAACATAAAATGCAATAGGGAATAACAGCCCTTGTGAGTTAATTTGGATGTAAGTGCAAGATACAAAGAAACACAACAAAATCTTTAACTATGAAAAAGACATGTCTGACTCACACATGACAGTGAGATAATTAGTCCTCATTTGAATATAAAAGGTGTACTATGTTGCTCCACATTGTTGACTGGTGGGGCTGTGGCCTTCTTTTTGAGCATTGAGGTGGTGGAGCTACAAAAAGCTGGCAACGATAAACATAACTCTAGCAAGCTGCATGCTACTGCACTTACTAAACCTTTATGTACATCGACAGCCATGGACTGCAAAGTCATTGAACCAACTGCACAGGTTGAGTGGAACATTTTAAAGGTTGGGTTAGGCTGTACGCCAAGCCAGAAATTCCACACTCAATAAAGGATATTTGGTGGATATATACAATTCAATTTTATTTATAGTGTAATATCACAACAAAATAGACTTTTCATTGACGCTTTTCACAACGAGCAGGACTAGAACATGCTTATGATTTTCAAAGTGAAAAAGTGTTACAGCCCAACAGTGGCAAGGAAAAAGTGCCTTAACAGTAGTGATGTCCAAGTGATGTCGGCCCGGGTTCCTTCTGTGTGGAGTTTGCATGTTCTCCCCGTGTTAGCGTGGGTTCTCTCTGGGTTCTCCGGCTTTCTCCCACAGTCCAAAGACATGGGTTGATTGGTGACTCTAAATTGGCCGTAGGTGTGAATGTGAGTGTGAATGGAGACAACCATTGCGCTCTCTGTTCAACAAAGGGTTGAAAGCAATGGAAATATATCGGCCTTCAACCCTTTGTTGAACAGAGAGCGCCATCTATTGGGCTCAGAAAATAAAAAAATGCTTCACGAAGCTTCATTTGGATATCACTACTTAACAGACTATAGGCAGAAATCCATAGCGGACCAGGTTCTTGGGTTCCATCTGCATTTGGTGTTGGTGGTAATGTTAACAGTACACGCCCCTGGTTGCAGGCAACTAAAAAAGGACAACGAAAAGGGGCTTGTCAGGATGGCGGCAGTGGAACTCCCGGATCAGTCAGTGGTCCACAGTATGTCGATCTGTGGTCAGTGCTGGAGAGTCTCGGATGGGTGGCTATGGACAATCTGACAATGAGTGAGTGAGTGGGCTAAAATATTGGCTTGATTAGAGATGGGAAGCAGCTGTGTGCACAGATGAAAGAGTCAAATCTTTTATAAGCTCACCTGTAATCTGTTGGTAGGAGCTACAGTGAACTGAGTCTCTCTCCCACAGCGCTGTCATCCACTACCTGATAGCAAGCTAATGATAAATGCTACCTACGGAACTGTAGGAAGTAGACTGCTGTTGAAAGACTAACAAGCACTGATGAAGGAACCCCAAATCCCCAGCATACTGGAGTGAGTGGAGGCTGCACCCTTGTCAAGCCATGACAAAACTGTTGGATTACTTTGCTCCACAGTACCTTGGATTTTATTGTAGTGGTTTGATCTTTTTAGCTGCTGCCCAGGCATACTTGGTGAAGTGGTCCAGCATAACCAGCATCTTCTGGATTACCTATATACAGGACATCTAACGACAACAGTTCCCAAGGGGCAAAGGTCCGAATAGGCATCAGTGGTGCAGGTTTAGAGTAAGGAGCCTTTATGCAGATCCCATTGCTGACATTGGGCACACCAATCTGTTACATCTTTGGGTAAATGTGGCCAGAAAAACCTATTCTGAATCAGAGAAACAGTCTTTTCGGGACCCCAGTGTCCAGCCTGCACATGATACAGTTGCCAAACATGATTATGCTCACCTTCTGGAATCAAGAGTTGCACTATGGGATCACTTTCCTTGGGGTCTTGTCGTGTCCGACACAGCACTACATCAATCAATGACCAACGAGGCCAGTGATGCAGGAGCTGCCTGACTGAACTGTGTTCCTGCTGCCGCTCTCTCTTATGTTCGTACTTTTGTACGTACTTCAATACTCTAGCCAATGTGGGATCCATGCTATGAAGACTCAGCCACTGGGCTCAGGAAACAATGGTATGGCATGGCTTGTTGAAGGCCTGTATTTGAGGTGCTTTTTCCTGCACTGATGCACATTGCCTTGGCCGAATGGGCTCCGATGTGGGCTCCGTCATAGAGTCAACATGAAATTAACTAAACAAAAAAACTAAATCATGTCCTTCAGTCTTGAAATACTGAAGGACCCAACAAAGGCCCAACAAAGAATCAGCTACTGACATGTGGTTGATGTTGCTGTGATAAAATTCTAGGCCACAAGATGGCGCCATACACAGCCATTCTATGGGTAAAAATTGCTTCCTTGGAAATTGAGAGGCGGTTCCCAAAGTAACACAACGTTGTGGTATAGATATAGATATATCGTATGCAACTTTATTTATGCTTTTACTATAATGTGCTATGCTATTGTGGTACCTACTCTTTGCAACAATGCTATTTAAACTTTGTTTCCACAGAAATTGAGAAAAAAAGTATAAAAAACAAAAAAAACGGCTGCCTCTCCTGTATCCTGACACAGCCCTAATCATTTTATTTGTCATGTTATTACCATGTTCCTTCCACAACAGAATTATAGTCTGACTCATACTGTGTGAATATGTCAGTGAGTAACACAGTTGCCCGCTGTGCCTCCACCCAGTATCATGGTCCTCGGACTACAAGGTGTTCTGGTGTCTTGTCTGTCCTCGCCAACACAGAAACTCAACAGGAAGTGATCTCACTGTCTGAAAGAAACAAGAGCCAGTTTTTCCATCTGCTCATCTCACCCTCTCTTTGGGATTTGGTGGTTACATTCTTCTGGTTCAGTTTCAGTTCCTACCAACAACAGCTGTTGCTGTGCAAATATGAACAGCTCATGCAGCAAGGCCTTAGCTCACACTCTTACCTTAACTCCAAATGTCCGGGACAGACAACATCCTGTTATGGATGGAGCACACACATTCAAAACTTTAAACTTTGTCTCCGGACTGAAATGATCTCGAAGCTCACAGAGAAACTATCGGTTCTGGATTTAACTCTGGATCCAAATCATCCTGACTCTGTGTTGTTAGGTTTTTGCAAAATAAGCACTTTGGTGGGGGAAAGATCATGGTTCCATTTAAATGTCAATACAGGTCACCAAAACCTAACTGGTGTCAGTGTCTAAACAGGAAAGCATGTGATAATGCTTCAGCTGTTAAAAGTAGATATTATACACAAGCTGGAACCGTACAAATAGACAAGCAGTAAAACGCACTGTTAACCGTTTTCTGTGGTCCTTTGACTAGTACAGACGAAAGTGGTGATTGTTGTTGGTTGTTATGGTGATGTGAAACATGTGAACGGCTGTCTGTCTCTGTGTCAATCCTGCGATAGACTGGTGATTTGTCCAGGTGTATCCTGCCTTCACCTAATATCAGCTGGGATCGGCTCCAGTCCCCCTCCCGCTACTCTCAACAGGATAAGCAGTCGCCGATATTTACATTTAGGCCATTTAGCAGACGCTGATATCCAAAGCGACTAAATGGTAAATGGTCTCATTTATATAGCGCTTTTCAGGAATGACTGTCATTCACCCATTCACTCACCGACAATGGAGTCAACCACGCAGGGCGACAGCCAGCTCGTCAAGAGTAATTGGGGTGAGGTGTCTTGCTCAGGGGACACCAGGCACTCAGCTAGGAGGAGTCGGGGATCAAACTGGCAATCTTCCGGTTGCCTGTCCAACGCTCTACCTCCTGAGCTAAACCCCCCCGACTAACAACAAGTACATTTTTACATTTTGCTGGGAAGTGAAGGGGGGTGAAGCATGGCAAGCTGGCAGAAGTAGAGTACGCTAGCTAGCTAATGACGCTAATTTGATGTTGCACTTGTTACAGAAAATTAGCTGGACAATGAGTTGTCAGTGACCTGACAATAGCAATGTTGTTTCTTAAGATAAGAGTGTGTGGATGTAGCATTACAAGTTTGACTAATTTATTCTGTCTTTTATGCTTCATAACGTTACTGCACTGATAGTTACTGTAAAACCTCACATCGCATCGTTTGTGGGCAGGCCTAAGAGGGGACACGTTAGCATATTGAAAAGCACCCCAAAAGAACACAGGTAATACGCAGGAAAAAAATGAGGAAAAGCCACAAAGACAGGATGTCAAACAAACACAGGACACAAGAGGCAGATAACTTTAAAAAAAAACATGAAATTAACTAAACAAAAAAACTAAATCATGTCCTTTAGTCTTGAAATACTGAAGGACCCAACAAAGGCCCAACAAAGAATCAGCTACTGACATGTGGTTGATGTTGCTGTGATAACATTCTAGGCCACAAGATGGCGCCATACACAGCCATTCTATGGGTAAAAATTGCTTCCATGGAAATTGAGAGGCGGTTCCCAAAATAGGAGGAGAGTGGGGCTGAAGAGTGAGGAATGGGAAGAAGGATGAGAAGAAACCCGAGAAAATGGAGTGTGAGTCTGTCATGCTGTCACATCTGAAGCAAAATGTATCTATCCTGTGTCCCGGGATGTTTTTGGTCTGTCCTTTCTTCTACCCCTCTCCCTCCATCCTGACAGTCTCTCCCTCTCTCTTCTGTTGTCAGACAGCCAGATGAGGTTTTCCAGTCAACCTGTAGACAGGAAGCTGCTCTCACTGCACGAGGAAGCTGGATAGATCAGCCCGGAGCCAGACGGCAGCAGCAGCATGCCATCGTAACCAGCACTGAGCCGTCCATGTAAGTACACTAAGCTCAAATGCACATGTGCTGTCCTACGGTTGGCTTGTTTCATCAGTGATTTGTCTGCTGCATGCACAGACCACGAGTGCTGCTGATGGCTCACACTCGCAGGCTGTAAAAGATGATTGTGCTTTAATGTTCAATCTAAAAATATCAATACAATTATTTCTCGAATGTGATATGAGCTCACAAATTCCAACAAAAGATATTTACTTGTTTCGTATGGATAAAGGTATCCTTTAAAATCTTTACCGTAACCTGGATGACTGAGAATCTTGAACCTCTTTACAAAAAGTTTGAAATCCAGGAAATTCAAAATGGCCACAATCAGCACGAGTGACCATATGAATTTCATATTTCAAAGGGTTACACTCAGATATCGGCAGTATTTATGTTATATGCATTTAAAACTTCATTCAAATACCCCCTAGAACCAACACTGGGGTCATTTTGACCCCTGACACCACAGCATCAGTAATCGCAATAGACATTTTTGAAGCAGTTTCATTTTCCTGTTTTTTTCATAATATGCCTGATCTGACCAAAGAACTTAAAATTCAGATTGTACAATTACTATATAGTGTTTAATACAGATCCAAAAGCCAGATATTTCGAAATAATCAATCAATAAACTTCATACAAGCAAGAACTAACTTGTAAATTTAAAAATAGTAAGAAACAAAATAAGGCAGTGCACACACATGGCTCGGTGTGTGGACACCGCGTTGCTTAGCAACCGGACCAGTAACAACAATTTTTGCGCGGCTGGCAGCAGATAGCTCGCACTTTGGACATTGGCTGCCCAAAGCTGCTGTCAATGGCGGTTGGAGATCAAAATTTTTTTGTATCATTTTTTCCCCCTTTTCGACCAACCACCATAATTAGATAGATGATCAATCATTTTAGGATCAGTCAGGATATGTAGGGGTTTCATTTTAACAGAGTTACATGCATTTGAAAAAGTGGGGATAAAAATGACTCCCTTGGCAGTTATAGTGTTAAATACAATTACTTTTGAGTATTTTGTAATTGATATTTGACGGGGCTGAATCAACCCCAAGCAAGCCAGCACATGTTTCCTGCATCAACTAATGCAGTGGACTATCTATCAAGGTAAGAAATGGATCCGAAGTGCAAGAATACTCTGAGTAGAATAAGGCCAACCATCTGGTTTGCCTGAATAGAACCACTGGATAGAACAGGACCAGATCTGGGTGGAATAAAAACACAATTGGGTAGAATAGGAACAATTGTGGGTAGAATCTGGTCAGATCTGGTGGGAATATGACTAGATTTGGAGTTACCAGGATTTATCTGGGTAGGACCTGGGTGGAGCCAGACCAGATCTGATTAGAATCAGACCAGATATGGGTAGAGTCAGACTAGATCTGGGCAGAGTCAGACCAGATCTGGGTAGAGTCAGACTAGGTCTGGGTAGAGTCAGACCAGATCTGGGTAGAGTCAGACTAGGTCTGGGTAGAGTCAGACTAGATCTGGGTAGAGTCAGACTAGATTTGGTTAGAGTAAGACCAGATCTGGGTAGAGTCAGACCAGATCTGGGTAGAGTCAGACAAGATCTGGGTAGCGTCAGACTAGATTTGGGTAGAGTAAGACCAGATCTGGGTAGAGTCGGACTAGATCTGGGTAGAGTCAGACTAGATTTGGTTAGAGTAAGACCAGATCTGGGTAGAGTCAGACCAGATCTGGGTAGAGTCAGACTAGATCTGGGTAGAGTCAGACTAGATCTGGGTAGAACAATTTTAGGTAATTTTCAAAACTTTCCCTTCGTACAATTCCTGATGACTTTTTTCTTATTCAGAACATGAGTACAAATCCTTTCAATGGAATCCATTGAGTTTGTTTTTGTTGCACTTTGTTGACCCACATTTTAGGTAAAATGCATGGACTAAATTAGAAACACATGGCCGCTGAAATCACAAAGAAGCCTACAGAAGCTGAGTTGTGATATAATCTGTCAGCCCAAACCACACAATCTGCTTCCACTGTCACTGTGTATTTGTATGTGTAATGACTGAGCAAAGAAGGAAATCGTGTGAAACTGTTAAAGCAACGGGTTTGTTGTCAATATTGACTCAAGCAAAAACTGTTTGTATATTCGGTGTACTGTTGGAATATACCATTCTGTTCTTCGGTAAACTGATGAATGAAATTAAAGCGCTGTTATTTGAAGGAATACAGCATTTTAGTAATTTAAAATGGATGACAGAAAAACCTTCCCCCAGGTTGTCCATCCACTTAACTCAGTCCATGGAGTTAGATCCGTACAGTGAGTACGGCTCAAGAAGAAAATTGTTAGCTTATTAATTATCAGTCAAATAATCAGAGAAGGCATCCAGATGATCCATATTATTTGTGATTCACATGTGACAGTGATACTACAGAACTGTCACTTTCTGCCCCAGCTCGTCTCTGCCGTCACTGGCCTGTATAATACAAAGTATCCCTTGGGCAAGAGCTTGTCGCCAGTGAGGATAACCATGATTATGATGAGACCTGTAACAATATGTTAAAATAACTAATGTAGGCTAAAGCTAATGGAGTTAGTGAAAGTTGTATTAAAATAGCATGAATTGAATGTTTTCAGGCGAGAAAATAACCATTCTGATTCCAAAAATGTGGTCAGTTTATCCAAATAACGTCTGCTGGGAAACAGAGCCTCTGGTGGGATGCCTTGAGACGGCTGTGGATTGAGCATACAACAGTCTGCTCGTAAAATCATACTTCATCATTCATTCATACGTTCATTTAGTAGGCGGTAGGCCATGGCTCCTTGACTTTACATAGTCCAGCCTGGAACAAGTTGCATGTACTGGATAAGATAGATACTCGAAATGAGAAGGAAGTAGGCCTTATCTGATAAAGATCTGCTGATTTACATGAAATTCACATTAGGTGGTCACATATTATACAGCATTAGACTCATGATTAGTGTGTTCTCTATCGCAACATAGTGGACAAAGAACGCGAGGCTAAATATGTTTCCTTTGAAATTGATCTATTCTAACATTCTCACGTTATAACAATATATTTTTCACGTTATTAAAACGTACTTTACTGACACATGGTTGAAAACATGATCAATTGATTCGGCTGCCGTGAACCTGAGTAACATTCAAACATTATTCTGTAGCACCTGTATGACTTGTGTATGTTTTATACCTATACATTTGTCAACTGTATTTTCAGACCATACAGTAATCTAATCCAAACTAATCTAAAATGAGTGATTTATGAAACTGCTACTCATTGAAATACTGCCTCTGCACTGTGTCTTATATCCAACATAATCATTTTGGAAAATTAAGTTTTGCCCTCATTCTATCTAACCAAACTGACACGCATGGTCTGAAAATTAGCTGCCTATGAGACATGAGAGTTTTGATTTACAGCCTCATTACTTGATTGTACTACACAGCAGTCAATAAATATAAATGGTCTGCATTCCCAATGCAAGACAAATGCTTCAGGAGTTTCCACTGTATCTAAAGAATTGTATTTCACTAGCAAGGACCACACCGTCAACAAGATGCGTTTAAGAATTTATTATTATGACAAAGCGAATGAAGTGTCGAAGATCTTGGTTCTTGAGCGTTTAAGTGCGTTGTGGGGATTCTTGTAGAGAATCCGCCGCCGCTCCCGGGCAGCGACGGACCCCCCAGTGGACCTACGAAGGAGAGAATAGAAAGAATTAATGGGAAGAGAAATGGGGTGGGGGGGAGGGGCGCAGAATACGAGAGCGAAGCGGAGGAGAGGGTCAGGTGGCTATTTATAGAGATGCGGAAGTTGGCGCTGTTGAGGTGTGGACCTGCTCCTGAAACTCCGCCAATTAGGCTTCCATTCACTAGCAAGGACCACACCGTCAACAAGATGCGTTTAAGAATTTATTATTATGACAAAGCGAATGAAGTGTCGAAGATCTTGGTTCTTGAGCGTTTAAGTGCGTTGTGGGGATTCTTGTAGAGAATCCGCCGCCGCTCCCGGGCAGCGACGGACCCCCAAAACCTCCAGTTACTTAAGAAGAGATTGAACGGATTTGAGATCTTTGGGATCTGAACGGATGTAACAGTCGTACGTTTGGGAGGACCGGCGACCCACGGAACGTATGAGTGTTCTGGGATGCCACTACGGGAGGCCAGAGTGGCCGCTCCAATTCTGAAGGAGTGCCCGGAGTAGTTGTCGGGCCAAATACCAGACAATGAGAGCATGAGGCGAAAGTGATGGTGGGACTAGAATCGTGTAGCCACTTGGCCGGACTCGGAAATGAAGAAGGGATCTGTCATGATGTGCACTGGGTTTGTGGAATTGCGAAAGTTTGCGAGGTTTTCGAAGGGATTCGGTGGTGATTGGACCTTGATGAAGAAGGCGGGCGCGGGCGGACCAAATTGATTGGTTTGCTTAGCTGTAAGTGGAGCACCATGGGGTCGTCTGAAAAGCGAGACGAGTCGAAAATGCCGGCATGACGGCTTGAGTCGAAGCGAATGGTTGAGGAGGTGAAAGCGGAGCATCTGAGGAAACCAACGAGGCGAGCAAGAACATGACTTCCCAGGTTGGGCGACTTGAGGAGTGCCGTACCTGGAAGGGATCGTGCGGAGGCAGGTGGACTGTCGACAGTAAGTCGACAGTAAGAGGAAGACGATGAGAGTTTATGGCTGGCTCTTGGCGTGGGAGTCCTTTAATGAGGGAAGTTATCTGGGGATGGCTGGTGGCCAGGCCCGAACTGCCGGTTATTAGCTTGGAGAAGAAGCTGGTACCGCTAAGGTACGCTGTGATGGTGTGTGTTTGGATTGCCCTGATGGAATGGGCGTAAGTGATGAAAGAGTCAAGGTGATAAGATCGAACGATGGAAAGGTTGCGTTGTATTGGTCGTGGAAGAGGTGGAAGCTTTTCCGAGTTGTCAAGTAGGACGAGGGGGTTGAGGGTGATATGGAGGAATGGCTTTGGAAAGGTATCGGCGTAAGGTGCCAAGCTTCGGAACTTCTGCGATGGGAAGCAGGAAGGAGAGTCAGCGATAGTGTTTGTTTGACCGTGAGCTGCGTGGAGAACATATTGATGTGCAACGGAGTGCCGGATGGGGCTCTGTATGAATTGCATGATGGATGGGGAGTTGGAGCATCCTTGTTAATTATGTCGACGACTGCAAGGTAATCTGAGTATATGATGGACTTGCGGGGACACAAATGGCGGTGACTAATATAGTACAGAACCATATTCCGTTGTTGAAGCCCCCAAAAGGACTGAAGGAAAAGCGTCAATGTACAGATGGATGTCATGTGGGTGAGTCCGTTGGTCTTCATAGAAGAAAGTGATTCCGTTCCGATTAGTGAGAAGGTTGAGCCACAGACAGAGTTTGGCGAGGAGGGGCCCTCTGTTTTCTCTGCGGATGATGTAACTCTGAGGTCGGAGAAGACTGAAGTCGGAGAGGCCAGGCCGGAGGCGGGTGGTGATAACGGGGGGGGGAATGATGGAAGACGTATGGAATCCCGGTTGTTGGACAGGATCCAACAGAGGGCTTTAGACAAGTGGTCGAAGAGATTGGGGCTGCTTGCAGCTGAAGGTGAGCCTGACGGCAAAGTAATATGCACCACGTCAGCGGGCACCGAAGAACGCCAGAAGTCGGGGTAGAAAGGGGGACTTTGAAGGCGCTGGTGATGTTTGTTTTTTTTTTTTGTTTTTTTTTTTTTTGAGAGCCGCGACCCTTTACCGGTGGGTTTATTAAGGCAAGGTTGATAGTGGCATAGTGGAGAGAAAATTCTTCGCTCGGAATCAAGCTATTGGTGCTGGGAATAGTACTGCCATGGGGTGCTAAGAGATCGATAATGGTGCGTTTCTTGCCGGAGTATTTCCTGATTGCAATACTGATGCGATACCGATGCGGAGTTAGGAAATGGAGGATGGAAGACATGGAACCTTCCTTAACTTCTTTAGCGAGAAGAGGCTGGGTGAGATGGGGCACCGCGAAGGGAGCATGCGAGGGCTGCACGGGCTGCGAAGATGCGGCAGTAAATCTCGTTCTCGAGAGCGCCCCAGTAGGCGGCCTTGTTAAACTGTGAGAGGCGACTGCAACTTCGGAGGCGAAGTGTGTATGGTATTGATAGAGACCATGCTGCCAAAGCGGAGGGCGAGATTAAGAATGGTGGACAAGTAATCGTCCAGTTCATTGCGTTGCGTGTGGAGTTTGGAACAGAGAGCATCCCTGTAAAGGGAGAAGGCGCAAGCAAACTCTGTAGGAGTAAGCTCTCTGGAACGTGTGGGTGCTCTCACTTTAGAGTTGGGGCACCCTCGTATCCTTTAATAAATCTGTCTGTGGGTGGTTAATGGAGAGAAGGCGAGATAGGGAGTGTGACGTCGATGTTGTTAGTGCATCCCGGCACTGGCATTTTGGTGCCAGGAGCCCGGGCTGAAGCGCGCTACGGTGGTTATTGGAAAGCGGCGAGGGGCACTGGTGGCCTAGTGCCAGGAGCCCTGACTGAAGCGAGTCGCTGTGGTTGTTGGAAGACGCGGCGGGGGGCGCTGGCATCCCGGTGCCAGGAGCCCCAGGTGAAACGAGTTGCTGTGGTTGTTGGAAAAAGGGGCGGGGTGCGCTGGCATCCTGGTGCCGGGAGCCCACGCTGAAACGAGTTGCTATGATTGTTGGAGAAACGGCGGGGGGCGCTGGCATCCCGGTGCCAGGAGCCCCAGATGAAACGAGTTGCTGTGGTTGTTGGAAAAACGGCGGGGGAGCTGGTATCTTGGTGCCAGGAGCCCCGGCTGAAACGAGTTGCTATGGTTGTTGGAGAAACGGCGGGGGGCGCTGGCATCCCGGTGCCAGGAGCCCCGGCTGAAACGAGTTGCTGTGGTTGTTGGGAAACGGCGGGGGGGCGCTGGTATCCCGGTGCCAGGACCCCCGGCTGAAACGGGCTGCTGTGGTTGTCCGAAAAGCGGCGAGGGGGGCGCTGGCATCCCGGTGCCAGGAGCCCCGCGAAGGTTAGCTGCGGTGACGGCTGGAACTGGATGGCGGTGGGCGCTGTGGCGTTTGCCCTTGGGTTGTAGGTAGCTTTTGCTGATGATGACGATCCTGATGGAAGTTGGAGGGTCCTGGAATCCGTCTGGGCGCTCCCTCTGGATTGTAGAGATGACGAGAAGTAGTGGCGGGAACTCCTGAGTTGTTTGATCTGGCAGAGGATCTCTGTCTCTGCTTTTGCTACTGCTCTTGTTTTCTTAGGGCTGTGTTTGATGGTACTATTAGCCCCCGGTTCTTTTGTTGGAAGCCCAAGGATAAACCAAAGAAATCCTCAGTTCATGAATAGAGAATTTGTTCAGGCCGCAGTAAAGTATGGCGGGCCTGGGCTCGGAATGGCAGGGCTCCCGCAAGATCTCCGTCGGAACGAACCTCGTTTCCTGGTGCTGGATACATTTTATTTTCTTGGGCTGGGACTGCCCCGTGAGGAAGTTAAACTTTCACGCGACCGAGTCTTACTGGTCGGTTGTCTCGGACGTGGACTTACGGAAATGTTATATGAATCGTGTTTGGGTGTTGTCCTTCAGGCGTTCGGGTTTTGTTTGTTTATTTATTTATTTATTATTATTATTTTTAATTTATTTAATTAATTAATTTATTTATTTATTTATTGGCGCGCAAGCTGTGTTCGCTTTTGATGCGTTTCCGTGAGCCTGAAACGGCTTGTTTCGTTCGATTCACGAGACTCGCAGCTTTCAAATGATGTATAATATGACGCAGACGTATTCGAAATAATATATGATTAAATGGAATGAATGCGAAACTAGTGCAAAACGGCCCGCGGGTCACACTGTACTAATGTACACGACCAGTGATTTATGTGGGTTCGGTGAAAAGTATGAGTCTAAAGTGAACACGGTGAAAGCGAATTGTACCAGTACTGTCTCTTTAACAAGAGCGTCGACGTTACGGCCTGTACGTGTGTGCGTGGTGACGTCATCCGGAAGCGACCTGGTGTTGACGGAAGGAGCGGCCACGAGTTTGGAGTTTGCTTTATTGTCGATCGATGTAACGTCTTTTGGCGTCTTTCCGGTTGGAGATTCTTTGAAGATGGAGACTGGTCTGTGGATCTCACTGGAGCGTGGTGACGCTGCGACCGGCGAGTTGTTCGGCCGGTGTTGTCGGGAAGATAGCGGGAGGCTGGAGCGATGTTCGGAGGCGACGCGGTCGGCGATCTCCGGCAGGACAGCGGCGGCGATGCGGTCGGCGAACTCCGGCAGGACAGCGGCGGCGACGCGGTCGGCGATCTCCGGCGGTGCGGCGGCGGCGAACTCCGGTGGGACAGCGGCGGCGACGTTCTGTCCGTGAGTTTCCTCGTCCTCTCTTGGCTGCTGAAGGAGGTGGGCGTGGATGAGATGGAGTTTGGTTTTCTTCGATGTCGCTTGCGTCCTGGACGTCGTTGCGCCACTGAAGTCGGGGTCTCGGGGACGGAGGTGGCGTCGGCTCCTGGTGGATTATGGTCCCGATCTCGATGGAAACGATCGTCGGCGGACGGGGATGGAGAGACGAAATCCGTGGTGAGGTGAGTTAAGCTGCGAGGTGAGCCAAAGCTGGTGTTTGTTCATGCGAAAGTTTGGTTGTGCTCGAGGCGAAGTCGCGTGCTCTGGTCTCTGGCCCAACACGAGAATGAACGAACACGAGAGCCAGCGCAGGATACGGGAGCGAGCGCAGAATACGAGAGCGAAGCGGAGGAGAGGGTCAGGTGGCTATTTATAGAGATGCGGAAGTTGGCGCTGTTGAGGTGTGGACCTGCTCCTGAAACTCCGCCAATTAGGCTTCCATTAATTGTAGAGAGAGCCTGAGTGATATACACGTTATATACAGACTGTGTGGGTACACATATTGGAAAACACTGTGTAGTAGCCTACTTACCAATAACACTTTGTGTATTATTTGGTATTTACTAATATCAAATTTCCTGAAAAATCCAAAACGAACAATGATTTGATCCTCAGCATTATGGGTGTTCCCAAAGCCTGATATATTATTTCTCTGTGCTAGAGAGCTATATACTTCCCAGGGGCTGTAAATACCCAAATGTGTATCTGATTCTTATTTCCTCTTATTTTAGTAACTTTAACTTATTTGACTGACTGATTTTTTTTTTTTTTTGGACAATTATATATTTGTGAGTTTTTAAGTTTTGAAGAAATAATTCAATATTTAAAGCATACATAATATGTATGTTTTTCTAAAATAACTATCAAATGACAATTGTGAGCTTTATAAATGCCGTATGTGTACAGTATTTTTTACATTTCAAATGAGCCAGGCTAACTGTTTCCCCCATGTTTCCAGTCTTTACATTAAGCTAAGCTGAGGAGCACAGAAATTGAATTGGCCAAAATATTCAAGTGATGATAACGCAAATGCCAATTGTTGTTAGTTGTTATGGTGACAACACAGTTCAGTTAGCCAGATAGCTAACTATTTTGCTAATTCCACAGCTTTAATGAGAAAAGTGTTGTTTCCTACGGTTTGGTAAGAGTGTATGGCTGAAGCATTACATTCTTAAATTAAGTCTCTCTCTGCATCGTAGCGTTACTCGTCCACTCATACTTGTTACTGGAAAACATCAGTGACTCTGTGACTTGCTGTAAGTCTGTTTACTTTTCAGTCCATTGTAACGGTCGCAATGGCAACAGTGTTCACATGTAGACATAAAAATGTCAGCAGCTCTGACATCCTGCTACATTGAATTGGAATGTCCTTTCTACTATTTTATTTCTATGAACAAATGGGTTAATGTTGGAGCATCTTGGTATCATTAGAGGCGAGACAGTAAACATGGCCAGCAGGAAGTGAAATGATGTAATCCACTGAGTCACCACCATGCTAAAACATTTTTAGAAGCTTGTGCAGTTTTATTCTAAATTAGGCCTTTTTTAAATGTGTCAGCCCAAGTATTCTGAACAGTATATTTTAATACGTTTTTCAATGTATATTTGCCATTTTTTGGAGTTGAACCAACATCCCTTCTTCTCTGTAGTCATTTGTGGAGCTGCAGCTACTGAGTGAGAGAGAGGGGAATGAGAGACATTTAGATGAGATGGGTGACAGAGGAAGAGAGGGACTGTAAGTGAGAGGAAGAGAGGATTAGGGTGGGTGCCTGCGGTGGAGCATGATGTCAGAGGAATGCATTGAGCCTCTCCTTTAACAAGCTGGAGCCGCGCAGGGCGGCCGTGCGGAGCGCCGGCCACCTCACGCTCTTTCTCACAAACACAAAAAATGTCACCCCATTCTCTGATTGTATATGTACCTGTAAATGATATAATATTATGAAGTATTCATTTTCATTTCATTCTAAAACCCACTGCCACTTGAATGTGGAATGTGATTTTCATCTTTGTTTAGCCCTCCAGTCCTGCAGCTGTAGCTTGTTGCAAGAGTTATAGAAATGGAGGAAGCAAAGCAAAAAAGAGAGGAGAAGAGAAAGGAGAGTTGTGGAGAGAGCAAGGAAAGGCACATGGAAAAAGAAAGAAAGTGACTTAAATAATGTGTGGGAGAGCCAGACGCTGGGAACAGCTGGGAAGACGATGACTAATATTAGCAGTGAGGTAAGACGGTGGAGGATTGAGAGGACAGGCTGTGTGTATGGAGGGCAGCTGCTACTGTAAACCAACCACAGTTAAGACAAGTGTATTTATAGCAGCACGGTCATGATACCAGAAATGGGACTTTTACGGCAAATTGTAGTTTAACCCCATATGATCCACTTTTCCTGTTTTTTTCCACCTCTTAAGTACCTTTAAGGTTTAACCATAAACTCATGTTTACAATGTTTCCTGAGATAATAAATCAACTGAAACGTAGGGTAATTTTCTCATATTACATGCAATTAGACTTCTATCTGCAACCAGCGGAGTTGCCCCCTGATGGCCAGTAGAGAATGAAAGTTTAGGGCAGTTCACCATTCCTTTGGTTACCTATGCTACGGGGGGTAGGACCGAAACATCAACCTCCTTCTTGGCCCTCCAGCACATGAACCCATGGGGAAAGCACATAATGGCGAGGAAAGATGACCACAACATGGTAGTGCATAAAAACAGGCAGGGCAGAGGTTGGTATACAGTGACTGTTGAGGATGGTAGACAGCCTTCAGTTGTGGGCCTCTGTACCGGTAGTCTCTGGAGGCTCTCCTCTGCATCTCATACTTCCCCTGTTGGAAAGAGTGAGGCAGAATCAGTTGTTGGACTTTATGGACCCCAAGGTCACTTTGGTATGGAGAAATGGGTGCCTGTGAAGGTTGTGTATACCAAAGAAGGTGGCAAGACCAGGATCCATCATTGCATGTTACAAGGTAAAGTGGGGTTGCACACTCACAATGTGGGAGGAAAAAAATAATAGACTGAATGTAGGGCTAGAAGCCTGAACACGGAGGCCTACTTGTAAATTAAAAGCCTGAACAACTCACTGGGAATAGCAGTGGCTGGTTTACTACAGCAGTAAGTACCCCAAATAAACAATGATGCTGTGATTTGTAAAAAGTCTTTTTAAACTTTTAAAATGCTTGTTTTATGAATGGAGTCTTGTTGATTGGTGCTAGGCTAAGCTAACATCGTAGCTGGTCCATCAACACTCCAAATAAGGTCATCTAGACAAATATGGCATCGACCTTTCTGGTTTCTCCACATAGTCTGGTCTGGTCTCTGGACTAATGTGAGCTACTATTGTAGACCTCTGGGGGACCACACACAGTCTCTGGTTTCTCCACATAGTCTGGTCTGGTCTCTGGACTAATGTGAGATGTATCGTAGACCAATGCTGATAGGCTTTTGAGACACAGTGTCACGCTCAAGTTGAGATATTTCAGCACCAAGCAATGTGAATCTATTTGTGTCTTTGCATTGCCTTTGTATGCAATCTTGCTTATGCGCAATAGAGATACATCAATAGTGATACACATGGAATATCGGTCCCATATTGACTGAAATCAGGAAACTGTGACTTTAGGCTAGAATAGAATAGAATTTTATTTTATTTATACACGGACGATACAGTAGTTCCAATACAAGGAATGCAACTGATGTACTATATAGAGAGTTTATAGCTATTGCTAATTTTCAACTCTTGTACATGAACAACATAATCAGCACATAAACGATCAACATACTAAAACTAGATTACACATTAATATATGCATAATCAGCATAATAGCATATAAAACCTACACAACATAGTACATAGGCTACATACCACAAAATCATTCCTGTATATTATTACATATAACACCTTTAAAGTTAAATGCCAGAACACAAAGAGTTAATGGGAACAGCTTTGTTTTTCTTTTAGCCAATACTTAAATTTGGTTGTAAACAGTTTTATATTAGGAATTCATTTGATTCCAGTTTAAGAGGCTCAGGGGCTAGACTAGGGCTAATTTGATATATGATGCCATTATTTTAATAACTAACAATCTGGTGTTGCCTTACAAAAGAAAGCATGATCCTGGTCTTTTCCAAATATTGAGGTATAGTGCTTATTTATTATACACAGCTATCAGATCCGTACTATATATCAACTGATACCCAAAGTTTGTTGGATTTCATCAGCTTGGGTTGATTTAGTAAATTTTTTTCATTTTTTTTCATCAAAGATTGAAGCTTTATTTTTTTTTAGGCTCCACAGTGGATATTCTACATAGTCTACATAGTTTAAGTGCTTTTAAAATAAAAAAAAATCCCATTCTTGGAAAAGATCTTACAAAGAAATCAAAACTAAAGTCTGGGAACCTTTCCATAAATAATGTCCCATGTGCCGAGTAAACAGGCTTCAGAGAAAAGGGAAGTGCTTCCTGGTGACATAAAGGCACCTCAGTCAGAATCAAATGTGCCAACGTCTTGCAAATCTTCTAATTCTTTTTGTGTGTATCCCAACTATCTGCAGACCAACTTCACTTGAGTGAGGAAAAGGCCACTGAGCCAAATCCCACACACTGAGTCTATAGCCTCTGTTATAGAGAATTCTGCTGAAATGGCAGAAAGGGAGTGTTTAGACAGAATGCCGTATCGCCTCATTTCTCCTCTGATGCAGCTCTGTGACGACCTCTGTTGGCGTCTCAGAAGGTTAATATTCTGTTACGCCTTTCTGCCTCAGCGAGCATTTAGACTGAATACGGGGCAGAATAACGGCGTGATCGAAAAGGCTGTCTAAAAGGGGCTATTGAGAAGTCGGGTTGTTTGCCTCATTTTCTGTAACCAGTGTAGCAATAAAGAATGATAAGCTAGCTAACTAGCCAGATGTCTGCCAGTTAGCTAGATCGTTTTCTAATTCCACTTCTTTAATGTTGCACTTCAGCCAACTAAAGTTGTCAGTCATCTGACGATATCAATGTTTTTCTTACAGTGTGATGATGTTGCAATGATGATTGTACACATAAAAATGTCTATCTGCTACAATGATTTGAAGAGGAATGTCCTTTATTCCTATTTTATTTCTATGGTGAACTCAATCAGTCCCTCGACCAATAGCCTATCAGTACAGGAGTTAGCCCACTGAAAGTTAGCCCACTGAAAGTACATCCACATCTGGACTTATTACGGTAGCAGAAGCTTATTCATGTTTAAAAGTCTCCATGCTAGCCCGTCTGTTTTCATGGTTCGTCCCAGCTGTCTTGTTGCTACTTGTCTAATCATCAGATGGCTTTTAGATCACTTTATTTAATTAAACTGTTACTTTCCAGAATAGTAATGTTAGCTAGAAACATAATTTTAAATAAATGCCTGCTAATATTTTCAATGGTTACTTTTCATTTATTTTCAGTCTTGTTTTTATACAGTGGTTGATGGAATTAACATCCTAACCACATTAAATTTTAATTGGATTTATACAAAAGTTTATAGAGCCGGTGCCAATATAATGACGTAAAATGTGAAAATGGCATCTTTGGTATCAAATGCGAATTTGGATGGATGATGGATCAAACCTGTAAGTAAAGACTGGAAACACTGAAAGTCTGTGGAAGTCAAGAATACTTATTCAGTCCACTTTTCCTGAATGTGGAATTAAAGAGGCCAAGGTTTCATGATGCTGAGAGTTTTATAAGCAGCCCAACGCCATCCGCATTAGCCTGGGGCCTGGAAGGACTCAAAGTGGCTCAATTATGTGTGTGTGTGTGTGTGTGTGTGTGTGTGTGTGTGTGTGTGTGTGTGTGTGTGTGTGTGTGTGAGGGAGAGAGAGAGAGAGAGAGAGGGAGGGCTAGACTGGAAAGAGCTGAATTCAGTTGGCTGTTGGTCTTAAGCTGGCCTCCACATGTTGTAAAAAGAGCTGAAGCAGGTTACTGTAGAGCACAGAGAAAGAGAGTTTCTTTGTGTGTCATTTGCTTTTAGTGAAGTAAAGTTATTGGAGTGAGTCATAGAGTGATGATTAAACCTGGGATACTGCTGACTCTGTTCTTTGATGAAAGTTAGTGTCAACATTCTCAGTACTGTCCTCTACTTATATGTACATGCTAACTTTACTCTTTCTGTCTGTTTACAGCTTCTGCCATCTCTCTAAAATCAGGTCTCTCCACATGGTGAAGATGTAGTCACTTTGAACTCGATGGAGATGTCTCCAAAAACTGTCTCCTCTGTCTTGTTGCCATGGTCACTATGGTTGCTGTTCTTCCTGACGGTTGTCACCCAGACAACATGCTCTGCACCCCTATGGGAAACGTCTCTGTCGGTCAATTCCACACTGTTGTTCCACAGTGGCTCCCCGGGCTACAACCTGAGGAACTGCAGCTGCTTCACACCCATCCGGGACTGTGACGAGGCTCTGGCCAACTCACTGTGCAGATGCCACACTGTTTTGCGCTCTGCTCTGCCCCCTGCTGGGATCAGAGAACCTGGACAACTCACCTTGTGGGTGAAGGAGCTCTGGGTCCTGGAGGAGCTGCTGAACAGGAGCATGGTTGGCCATTTGCGGTTGTCTTTTTGTGGAATAAAACCAATTGACGGTCAGTCCCTGGCTCTGCTAGGTCTACGGACCCTCAGGATCCACAGTGCACTACCAGAGGTTCCCTACCCCGACCAGGAAATTACAATCTCCCCAGCAGCAGGGGTTACAGTGGAACTACAAACCCTCTCATTTGACTTCTATTCTTCCTTCCATGTGACCTTTCTGGATGTAGCAGTTCTCAACGGACTCTCTGCCCTAAAGGCATACAGTGTGGTGGGACCACCTGCTCAATCCCTCTCCCAGCTATTCCCCCACCTGACTTTGGCCCTTGCTCTGCCATCCTCTACTCCTTACAACCCTACGGACCCCAGTGACCAGACTGCAGAGCCTCTGCAGAACTTGCTCATTACTTTTGTCTACTAACAAGAGCAAGCTATGGTCGGCTTTACAAGTGACAAACTATGCACAGGAATTATATGTGTTCTATATCATTTGTGACTTGCTGGATACTTTTTGCTCTCCTTTTCACAAGAAAAATGGAATATAAAAACGTTTGTACAACTCTCTGCTGTAGTATAAGTCTGGCCCAAAGGTGGCTTTGAACTGTACTCAAGAGAGGCTGACATATTTCTCAATTTATTGACTTCGCAGCTGTTACATGGGTGCTGCATTTCTGCACTCATAACAGGGACAGAAATACGGTTTGGGAACGCCAGCTACATTTTCACGTCTTATTACAGCATATATAAGGTGCCGTAGCATAACTTAAGAGGTGTTGATTTGCTAACCAGGAATCTGTAATGACCCTGATTATTACATCACAAATGAATTGCTCTAGCATGAGACAATGCTTTGATTGTGCATATACTTCAACACCATGGTACTCCTTTGGCTAACATGCATAAATATCATATCATAGCCTTGTTGAGGCTATATATGGGAGTGTTTTACTATACAGATTATCATTACAAATGTTGGCACTCTTTATAAAGGGATTGAAAAGCAATAAGAGATGGCTATATATGTGGTTCACTGATCATTTACTAATGCTTTATAGATCATAGGGCTGTGAACTGTCATACCTATAGACTGAACATTTTGAATTCATCACAATTTAAATATATTTTTCCCACGTCCCAACAACGGTTCATATTTCTAATAGAAATTGAGCATACGAAGCTATAAATAAGAGCAAGTTTTGGAGTACCAGATTTTGAAAGAAATACCTGGTGTTTATCATGTGTGTTTGTTAATAATATTCTAAATGTTGCTAATACGATGATAAAGGATAGTTGGTGACTTACATTCTAATAAGTCATGTAAAACATTTTTTGAAATTAATTAATTGAAAACCATTACTTACATCTGATTAACAACATTGGGGCTTCATCAAAATTGATAGTGAAGAGATAAACACCAGTCTTCAACTACTAATTAGAATAAAATTTGGAGTGATCTAGAAAGCATTAGGAAATTATTTATTAACCATTAATAAAGTCATGAATTAGAATGTACAAAGTATTAATAATGTGCCTTAAGGCTCATTTATGCTTCGTTATCAACGTTCTAAACATCGCTGCCCTCATTCTTTCATGCGTCCTCTACGTTGGAATGGACGTTGAGCAAAACATCCTCTAGAGCAAGGGTTCCCAAAGTGGGGGTCGGGACCCCCCAGGGGGTCGCGAGATGCCGCTGGGGGGTCGCGAAATGATTTTCATGACTTTGACTGAGATGTTCTGCTGCTAACATGGAAATGAAAGTATTGTGTCAAAATGAAGTTTGCACATGACAGCAACAATGTTCACTCCTAAGTTCCATGGAGATGACTTTGACTGAGATATTCTGCTTATATCTGATAGTAAACTGTTTATGTAAAATCATATCATGGTTGTCAAGGTTCTGTTCTTTTGTATTGTTGTTATGCCCATGTTTGGATACACCTATTAGTGGCATGTTTCAGTCTCCTCCAGGGATATTGGGGGTCTCCAGTCTCTGGTACTGTTATTTTGGGGGTCGCGGGCTGAAACGTTTGGGAACCCCTGCTCTAGAGGGCATCATTCACATTAAAAAGTTAGGCCTACTCCAATAAAGTTTTAAAAAAATAAGTTTATCACAACAACAAACATGGCGACTGGAAAATGGAGGAGATAACGATCCTGCATCTATTGAGAAGGAGGCAAAATCGCAGGCAGCGTTGTAGACGGCGGTGGTCTGTGAGACCACTGAATACATCACGAGTGTGGACGGAGACTTCCAGTCATTGGTTTTACCGATGAGAGAAATTGACGACGAACGTCATTTTCAGTATATCAGGATGTCCGTCGGGGCTTTCGACAACTGGCTTCGCCAGGTGGCTGCTCACATTAAGCATGGGAACTCGCACAATTCACCAGTGATGCCGGCTGAGCGACTAGCGGTCACCATTCGCTTCCTTGCGTCAAGGATCAGTCATTTTTAAAACTTTTTTTAATTTGTGTATGCTATTCACGGCACTTTCTGTGTACAATGCCCAACACTGCCCCCACGATTTCCGTTGGAACTGCAATGTTTGGTCCGTATCGGTACGCATCTGCAAGCTTGCAGGATACGGACAGAAATACAGACGAAATGTACGCAGAGAACGGACAGAAGGCTCCGTCCGTATCCGTATGCGTGTCTAGCGTAGAGCATAAATGAGCCTTTAGTATAAATTTGTACACAAATCCCTCTATAGGGATGGATGACTCAATGGAAAATGAGCTTACAGGTGAAGTAAACGCAATCTGATAACATGGCTCAGTATTCAAGCTAATGCATTGCGCATTCCAGCTATCACATCAAACTTTCTAACAGTCAGGATGAGAGCTAATACCTACACATGACTCTTTGATGTCCTTAGCCACTCCCAAAATCTGGTCTGCAGAGGTGCTCCTAAATTCCATGATGTAGCTGGAAGTCACACATGCTATGGTTATACTGATATTTCAACGCAAGTTATGGAAATCACATCAATGCATCCACACCTGGCCTAAAAAATGTTACTTCTACATCATCTTTACATCTGCCACATTCATGTCATGTTGGATCTCTGACAGCAATGCCAGTACAAGCTGGTTTTTGCATTGCATCACTGAAAATGACCTGGCGTGATCAGATGATGCACAGCAACTGAACATGGGATGAGTTTAACCATAGCCACAACTGTAAGCCACCTGCTAGGACAATATCCAAGACAAACCACACGGCTCCGCCCAGAGAGGGTGTTAGCTCTTTATCGTCCTATCTGGGTGTTGTCAGACATATCAGGGCAGCAGGATAGCATGGTCAGAAGCGAAGAAGCCTCTAATAGCCAATAGGAATAGAAAAGGAGTGGAACAGATATAGCATTTTCAGTGGTCATTTAAGTACAAATAAAAATGGTGATTTTTGTTGGTTGTTAAGTTGAAAACACGTCAGTGTAGCTGACAAGTGTTGTCGCAGTTTGCCGGGAAGAAAGCGGACTCAGCTCTAGGGACGGATGTCTGGATAGTTAGCTATGTAGCTGGTTAGCTAGGTAGCTACTTAGTTATCTAGGTACCTAGTTAGTTAGCTATGTCGTCCTACTGAGTAAATTTGAGTAAGGTGGACCCAGCTTTGACACTGTTCACGCTTGGCTCATTTTCTTTAACCGGTGTTGCATGTTGGCTAGCCAGTTGTCTAGCTAGTTAGCTAGCTGGCTTGCTAATTCCACTGCTAATTCCACTGCTAATTCCACTGCGTAACTACTCCACTAATAGTTGTTACTGGAAAACTTCAGTGAGTTCATCACTTGTCCACAAGTAGGATTATTTTATACAGAAGTGGCCTGCAACAATGGTCACAATGGCAATAGTACACATTAAAATGGCAGCCACTCTGAGCATCCTGCTATATTGATTTGAATGGGAATATATGTTCTAATCCTTTTTTATTCCTCTGCTTTGGGCACACTGAACTGTACTGCTGTTAATATTACTAGTACTACTAATATTAATACCAACACTCAATGCAGAAGGAACCCAAGAGCCTGGTCTGCTCGAGATTTCTGCCTAAAGTTAAATTGGTTAAGGCAGTTTTTCTCACCACTGTCGCGCTGAAACGCTCCTGGGTGATGTTGGGACTTTGAAATGCATTGACTTCATCATGAGCGTGTTCTAGTGAAAAATGCCCTGAGATAACTTTTGATATGATATGACACTATGAATAAAATTAAATTGAAATGAATTGTACAGCATCAGTTGCTTACGGAGTTTCCTGAAGGGTTCTGAAGAACCCTCTTTTAAAGAAAGGGTTTCTCTGGGCTTCTTTGTGTTGCCCTAAGAGTTTTTCAAGGATTGTAGAAAGGATGGGTGATAAAGTTCCTTGTAGCACCAGGTTATGTGTGGATGAGAATCATGTCCACAGTTTAAGACCAGTATAAAGTCTGCTAACTCAATGGGGACCACCAGAGGCATCCCAGTGGGACTTAAAGTCTTAAGTAGTGTTCACACCAAACGCGACGCAAATCTTCACATTCCGCACAAGTTTGGTCGCAGAATCAGTTGTTGATCCACATGTTGAGTTCATTTGCGTCGCCCAGGCTGGACCCACCGGAGAGGACGGAGGGGGGGGGGGTTAACTCTGTGTAGACACCGATAATGTTTCATCATTTAAGGCCGAAATAAACACTATTACTGCTTTGTACATGTTGTGATGCAGATACACCAGGAAACTAAACAGCATCCTGTCTGAGTTAATAACGTTACTCTGAATAGCAAGCCAGAGATCGGCTGGTTCACAGCAGTGTTCGCTATGCTCCAAAATAAAAAAAACAACGTTGTGATTTAACTGCAATACAAGGATAAAGAGTATGCCGAACGATTGATAAATAGTCAGAAGTCATGGTTTGTTAAGTCTGTCCGTTAAGACGATACCCAAATAACTTTGAAATGCTTGTTTTGGCAATAGCGTTCGGCTCCCTCAGAGCTAGGCTATGCTAACACCGTAGCTGCTCCGTAAACTCTGAACATAACGTCGTCTCAGCAGAAATATGGCAGTGACCTTGATGTTTGTACCACAGACAGTCTCTGGTTTGTCTCTGTGTGAAACATAGGATCCTATCTCACGCCGCCGTGAGACCACAGACCACTCCACTGTGTTTACTTCATTACTGATTCACTGGTGATTGATGACACAAAGAAGATCGAAACGCTGATTGGCTTTGCATCAGAGTGTCAACATGAATTTGGAATTGAATCATTTCGCCTCATTAGTGTCATTTTGTGAATCATCGCGCTATTCGTGCCACAGAAAACTTGCGTCTGTGAATTGACTTGACATGTAATAAGGTTGTGCGAAAGATTTTCGTTTTGTGTGAACACCCCTTTACAAAGCAACAGGGGAGTCAATAGATGCACCCAGCCCTTTTTATCCCCCCTGGATCAGGGGTGTCAAACTAATCGTAGTTTATGGGCTACATAAAGACCAATTTGATCTCAAGTGGGCCAGACCAGTACAACTATTGAAAAACAACCTATAATAATAATGAAGTACATTCTGAAAACGTGAACAATCCATTTACAAAACAGTAGTGATGTCCAAATGAAGCTTCGTGAAGCATTTTCTTTATTTTCTGAGCCCAATAGATGGCGCTCTCTGTTCAACAAAGGGTTGAAGGCCGATATATTTCCATTGCTTTCAACCCTTTGTTGAACAGATAGCGCCTGAGAATCTTGTATTCCTTCAGTACTGGACACACCAAGCAACCTGGCGTTGCCTTTACCTCTGTGAAGGAATAGGAACTGATCTTTTATCCTCGGAGAACCCGACCCTCCTGCATGACCAGTAGCCTAGGCTTGACAGTGTTGTGTTAGGTAGCCTGTGTGTTAGCAGTATATAATAGCGCATCAGCATAGGGTCTGCTACTCATACTAGCGCAGCATAACCCCAGTGGACAAATAGCAATGGAATTTTATTGAAAAATTGGGATTATTGACTTCTTTGCAAAGTCATCTAGTGGACCGGATTGGAACCTTTGGTGTGCTAAACATGTGACCCGAGGACTCCAGCCCTAGCTGATTGATCTAAGCCTAATGAGTAAAATCAAAGCCACATTTGTCTAAAAGGGCTTTTTAGATGTCTGGGTTGCGTAATCTGCTCTTTTAGCAGCATTTCAATGGGTGGTTTGCAACATGTTGGCCTACATGTTGAAATACTGTACCATACAGTCTCAATGCTGTTGGGAAAGGAGAAAGCAAGAGGACAAATTCCTGCTTCAAGGATCAATAGAGCATTATAAAAAAAACAAGATGTACTGAGGCAGCTGGCTGCAGTGAACACTAGCTGGAACCAATCCAAATAATCTGCACCGGAGCTGGATGATACTGTTGTGTCTGAGTGTTACACTGCTCTGTTGAGGAAATTTGAAAAAGTCAAATTTAGTTTTTTAGTTTAGGTTTTTTTGTTGTTGACAAGATAAGGACATCTGCCTGTGGCAAAAACAGAGAAGAATGTAAAAGAAAACAAAAAGTGGAAGACAATGGTGGTGTCCGTCTGCCGCGGTATGAGCTGATGGAGAGGCGCAGTAGGCTCACTGTTATGAAGGCTGCAGTCTGCTGCTGCTGCGTTTTTTCAGCTGCTTATTGAGTGCAGATGGCCTAATAAAACAAGTTGTTTTGAAACAGGTTAAAATGGACGCCCAAAGAACATGATTCCCAGGGTTAGGATCCTCTCGCACCAGCCAACAAATCTCACTCTGTTTGGATCTGAACAAGGACTTTGGCCCGGTGTGGAGTTGGATGAGTTGTGCGGTCATTAACACCCATTTCAAGACGTATTGGCAGCGACTGTGAGGGAAGAGGGGGAAGTGAAAAAGAAATTTGCTTTGAATCATGTTGGACCTGATTCAGTTACTCTCCGTCTGTTTATCAGAATCTGAAGCCCCTTGATTTTCTTGAATGATCTGTGTCTGTAGATTTTGTCGTCACTTTAACCAAATGAGAGAGGCGTTAGAGGAAAGTTTGTAATCGTCAAAGTTGGTTTTCTCTGCTTTATGTTCTTTTTCTCTTTCCAGCTCATATCCTGTGAGAGTTTTTGCTGAAGCTACTCTCACAAACAAAATCCGAGGCCAACACTTCTGTTCCGCAGATCATTCAATGAACTGTTCTGGGTGTGTGTGTGTGCGGCTGCAAACACATATGTAAGGTTGCAGGCGTGAACACTTGGGTGAGTCTTTATGTGCATATGCTCAGATTTATCTCACTTTTGTCAACATCACAGTAAATGTGTCCAACACAGTTCATTTAGATCCCTCACCTTTGCAGCAGCAGATGCAATGTGTTGCATTACAAGTGTTGAACCAAAGTTGCTCAGACAACTTGTGTTGCCTTGTAGAATTCCATTGTGAGTTTTAAAATTGTTTCATGAATCCAAAATGTTGGAGAGGTAGAGAAAGAGGGCAGAGGTCATATGCTGCTCCGTTCTTCCCAACACAAGACACAAGACTTCACACCATATGGAGTGCCTCTTCTTTATGTATGAAGAATCAAATGTGTTTATTACTATAATTAATCAGATAAATGCAACTTCACGTTTTGTCAACAGATTTCATTTATGTATTGACTCTCCTTTTTGTTCTGAGTTGGGCTCCACCAACTCCTGGGAAAAAGATGTCTTTTGCTCCTAAATAAGGTTAGATAAGATAAAACAACAAGAGACAAAACAGAACAAGAGAGCCGTGAGAGTGAAACAGGAAACCTTCAAGGTCCAGCAGAGCTGAATAAAACTGCAAAGTCCTAATTGAGTGGGTCCAAGCGCTCTATTCCAGAAGAGCTGTGGTGATTTAAACATGCTACTTGCACTGTAAATACCTACCCTATGCTCTTCCTTAAGTTTGCTGTGTTTTTGACTGGGTTTGGGTTGGGATGTACTATATCACTCGCTCTGTGCGTCACTTTGCAGAAAGGTACAATGTGCTGATATTTTTCCTGTTAACTGGGCTGCTGCATCTTGGCACTGAATGCCTCTACTGTGTTTTCAACACATATGGAAACAGGATGGTGACTACCTTTACATGACTTAATTTGCTCTGCATATATGAAAGAGTTCCTACTGAAGCCTTCCACAAACCTTTCGTTTGCCTTTGGGTGCAGATTCACCGCAGCATTGGTGCTCTACGGGCATATTGTGCAGCAATCTGCTAAATAACACATCCCACAAGCCATCTTTTAAAGGAAGAGTTTGAAATGGGCTTGTGTCCGTAGTCAAGACTGTAGATGGTGGTCTGAAGAATTAGGCACTACAGACACGAAAGCAAAACAATATACTGCCATGGACGGAGGCAACAACAGAACCTATTTTAGCCACTTAAAAGAAAAAATCAAGTGTACACTATATTTTGAATATTTTCCTCACTTCATCATGCCACCATAGCACCAATACTAATCTGCTAACTGAACTGAAAGTGAGATTCATCGATTCACATAATCAAAGTCACTTGTAAACAAGTTTCACTTTCAGTCCAGTTGCATGTCAGAACATATTTGAAATGTAGCATACATTTAAAGGGATTTTTTTTAGGTGGCTAAAATCCATGTTGCTCCCGTCCACATCGGTGCTCCTTTGTTGGTACTTCTATCTGCTCCCCAAACTGGGTGCGTTACAACTGCCATCCACTGTAGCTAATACCCTGACTATGGATTATTACCTCATACACCCCCTTTTCAAAGCTCCAGAACTATCCCTTTCACTCAGGCTCACAAGCTTAAAGCATTCCTCAACAAAATGGGTGAAAATGAGATCTTTGGGGTTTGACATCAATCTCACATGTTAGAGGCTCAGCTTCCTCTTCTTTCTTTTCTCCTCCCTTGATCTTCATTACAGCACCTTAAGTATTTGCATCAGGGAACGTTATTATTGAAATGTAAAAGCCAGGTTTGTTGTGATGATGTGTAACCCAGGGCTGTGTGCCTTTAGATGACCCGTACACATTGCAGCACATCTGTATTTTTACAGCTTTTGAGATGTTTGGCGGCTCATGGGTTCATCATGTACTGTTTCAAGAACAGATTGTGCATTTGGAAAGGTTTGATTTGTATATAACTTGGCTTATTGAAGCAAATTCCCAGAGCGTATGTGTTAATTAGGAAAAAACCATGTGGATTATTTATTTTGTCCACTATCTTTGACCCTCTATAGTCTGGATAATAAAATGTTTTTTTTTTTAAACATTATGTACGTTTCGTTTCTGGTTGTGTTGTGTTAAAATCCACCTTTACTGCCAAAGCTCATGTCCCAATGTGATACTTCAACCACTGAGTGCCTGGTGTCCCTGAGCAAGACACCTCACCCCAATTGCTCCTGACGAGCTGGCTGTCGCCCTGCATGGTTGACTCTGCCGTCGGTGTGTGTGAATGTGTGAGTGAATGGGTGAATGTCAGTCATTCGTGTAAACCGCTTTGGAGAAAAGTGCTATATAAATGAGGCTATTTACCATTTTTAAGTCTTGAGGATGGCATTTTGGCCGTTGCCATCTTGGAATTTTTGCAATCAGTGAAGGAATTTACCATATTTGGACTGTGGAGGAGCAACAGGTGGATCTGACGAGCACAAGCAGCAGAGCAGCAACCTCACTGGATCTGGATCCATCTGGATTCTGGTGTGGAACTGCTAACAACGTTAGCTTCATAATTCAAGGTCAACTTTAAAGCAAAGTGTTAAAGTAATTTTAGTAGCTAACTAGCATTGTTATCGACCTGTCAATCACAAGTAGCCCCGCCCCTAAAGCATCCCCTGCTTTCTAGTCCGTCTGACTCTAACTGGACCATTATGTACTAAATGAACATCATGCTGGATTGAAGAAGACTTGAAACTAGAGATTGAGACATAAACTTGAGACCAGAGCAGTCGTGCCCTGATGGAGAGAGAATGCAAGTTTAAGGCACTTCAGCATTTGGCTTCACTTTTTTAGTAAGAGTTTGCCACCTGCTCTCATTCCACTTTACTTCCTCATTCTGCAGACCAGTAATAGAGAGAGAGGTGATTTTTGGTGTTTTCAATCTCCAGTGACCTGAAGGAATCGCCGTTACAATGCGAATTACCACATATTACTGTAGCAGTTGCAGTCCCAGATCTCAGTAATTACCTTGGTGACGTGTTTTACGCTTGAAGTCAACTGAGGTGTAAGAAATAATCTCTTGAGAGGATAAGAGAAACCTCGCTTATAGGGGATCTTTTAAATATCTCAGAAAAGACATATCAGACAGCAGAGGAGGATAAACACGGATTCTCCCCGAGGCTCTTCTTTTCCGAGCAGGCATTCAGTCAGTTAAATAACTTATGTAATGGCTTTGTTGAAGTCGGAGAGAGCTGTCTCGAGTTTTTCATCTTTCATTTCACTGCCCTCTAGTGGCCTCTGACCCAAGAGCAAAATAGACACTGCTCATTCAGGAACATGCAATAACGTTTAGAAAGTGAAATTGTGCAGACACTCATTTGCCAATTTATGAACAAAAGAGATTATTAAATGCCTCTTGTCGTCAATAGACTGATGTTTTTGTAAAAAGTGTTCTTGTATTCTATTGTATTCTCTTCTATTCTACAGTGGTTGAAGTGATGCAAGCCTTGTGCACAATGGTGCCAATGTTCATCAGCTGGCACATTGATTGTGAGAAGCTGTCAGTTTCTGCTGCATTCAGGGCCATGTGTGGCATTGACAACATCATAGGTGCATTATTATTGCTTTTACTCATCTCTAGGGGATCAGAACATTTTACATTTTCACTGCAAGGTCATTAACATTGTGCATTGTGGATTGCAGGGGCCATAGACGGATGGCACATCATATTACAGCAGCATTTGTAGGAGCACCTGGTAAGTGCTATGAAATCCCTGATTGGACAAGAGGAGGTGGACTCTTGACATTCACACAAAACGAAACAATACTTCGACAAACTTGATTGCATGTGAAAAAATATTTTTTATATTCAAAAACATTACATTTGTAAACTGTGGCATAATTCAAAAAGGATCAAAATATTATTTGTCACTCACCGTTGACTATTCATGTTTTTTTTTAAATAATGTCTCATGGGGGACACCGGGTGTTTGTGTCTTTGCCTCAGTATTCCATTCGATTTGTCATCAACATTATGGAGTATTTTGAATATTTCATGCTGGACAGTTGGAGACAGTGTGACTCCATTATTTCTTCACAAATGAATCTTCAGCGATACCTGATCAGGTATATTAAAGATAAACTTTATGTAAAGTGCACTTTTCAAAGCTCAAAGAGTCACATTTCAACAAGAACAGACAATAAAAAGAAAGTACATTCTAATATTGTTGTGTGTGTATATATATATATATATATATATATATATATATATATATACACACACACACACACACACACATACACACAAACACACACAAAAGTGGACAAAAGTGCTAAAAAAAAAAAAAAAAAGCTCAATGCCCTAAATGTAAAATGTAAATGTAATTAGTCACTCTCTCATACACACAAGCATTATTATTCAGTGCATGGCTCCATCCAGTGTGTGGTCAAAGTGTATAGTTCAAAATCAAGGACTTTGACTCAAAATTGGCCTGGAGATATCTTCAGGCTGGGACTCTCATCAAAAATGTGAAACTGACCACCAATAATAAAACATTTTTTATGGTGAAGCATCAAAATTCTCCATACCAACACGGTCTCAAACTGCCTCACATGTTGTGCAGCACGGTGACATGTACACTGCACAAACCGCATGTCAGGTACACAGTAACACACGTCATGTGTGTCTCATATATCCGAAGAATTCCTCTTCATCCTCCGACTCTTCCTGCTGTGCCTCACCATCGCAGGTTCTCAGACCGCCAGACAAAGTGTCCTCATGTCTGCCTTCGTAGCTGCTCACAGTAAAGTCTTCTCGTGTAGGCAGCATTAATGCCACAGCGGTCTGATCATCCGACTCCGTTGGCCGGTCTGCGTGGCTCAGAGGTCGCTTGGAGTCAGTGTGCAGTTGAGGCTCCTCATTGGTCAGTTTCAAAAAGTCTGTGAGAGAATCTCTTGTATACTGCTCCTCCTCCTTGTCCCCTTCCTCACATGCAGCCAGTGCAGAGAGGGTGATTGAGAATAGATTGATATTGCCTGAGCTCTCACACAACCTCCTCCTCCTCCTCCTTTACCTCCTCCGCCTCACCAGTCAATGGTCCCTCAGGCATCAAAGGAACTTCTGCTCCTTCAGCTTTGGCCTCTGTGTCCTGTACTTCCGCCTCCACTGTCAAACTCCCAGAGTGCCCCGACACCTTGCTGTTCCCCGACACATCAACAGAGCCCTGGCAGGAACTCTCACCTGAGGAAAGCTCTGCATCTCTGTCTATGTAAACATTTTCCCCGTCCTCTTCCTCATCTTCTTCCTCCTCATCAGAGTTAGTGCCAGGTTGTGGAGTTGTGGGATGGTTTCGCTTCCTCCGTATCTCCATCCCTGCACCGATGGAGATCTGATGAGGTATGGTCCTCTCCGGTGTCAGGGTGTAGCCTTGGCTCATAGCCTCCTAGGGTGGCAACAGATGACAGTGTCAACTCAAAGATGCACCATATCTGTTAAATACAGTTGAGTGTCATATATTCATCCAGGTCATATCACGGTGAAGTGATCTCAGGCAACACATGTTCAGTGTGAACACCATGGGCTAAGTTCAAGCTACATATCTCCTAAAGAGCACTAAGTTAGAGAGTGATCCACTAACAGGTGGACTTACTCATTGGGATTAAGTGTCAGTATATAAAGGACTGTTGATGAAATTATTTTTAATAATTAATAATTAATTTAATAATTTTATTATTGGTGGTCAGAATTGATGTATGACATAATATTCATAATTATGTTTTCATTTATGTATAATGCCATGTCACTAAGGAAGTGAGTCCTCTTCCACCAGGTCCACTGAGTTGCACCACCATGTTTCTACCATAACCCAGAACAGTGAACCACAATCTGATTCTAGAGAGGGCCTTCCGTATTTTTACATTACCTGAAGGCTACCGAAGGCTAGAACAAGATAGTGAGCGGAGGGATATTCAGTTTACCTTTAAATGCCACTATGCTTAAAGTGGCAATCCATACCATTTGAATTTTACTATCTATCTATGCTGCTTTTACTTGGAATGGGAAATCGGTAACTTCAAACTGCTGAGTCAGGCTCCCTCTAGTCTAAAGTGTTTGACCAGGTACATTTCATTACTGCTGACTCACAATGGAGGATCAACAGCCAGAGAAAGAAGACCATTCAACTTCCAGTCCAAGAAAAAGGAACAACAAACTAATGAAGTGAAGAAGGAACGTCATCAAGAAGCAAAGTGACGCCAACGAGGGAAAACCACGGACCTTCATCACGCAGATGAGAGAAAGTCCACACTGTTGGTGAGGGAGGTGAGTCCCAGAGGCTCGCCTACAGTTCCATCTACCGCCACAGAGACCGCTAGAAGCAACGCACCTCAAATCTTACTGACTGCCACTTTAAAGCAAATTAGTCTCAAGACAGAATTGTTTGCGCTTGTTATGAATGGCATTCATGGCGTTGTTAACACAAAAAGTGACAGAAGTAGTGTCAATGAAAAAAAGAGAACTTGACGGAGATGACTTAGCCTCGCTTACAATACGACAAGAGGTAAGTATGTAAACATGTTTTTATTGTGAACGTCAGACCGTTTACAATTCCAATGTCCTGTGCTTGTATATGTACTTATACTTACTCATACTTATATTTAAATCTGTACATAGTCGTGTTTATGTTCATCTTGTTGTTTTAGCTGTATGTCTATTTCTGTTTGTGCTGAGAGGAACAGAAAGCCAAAGTCAAGATTCCTTGGGCCTCATTTATCAATCTTGCGTGAAAACGGGCGCAGATCTGAGCGCAGATTTGGTCTTACGACAGGACACACGTGCGATTTATGAAACGTTCGTATCTGACCAATCTCAGCGTACGAATGAGCGGGCCTTGATAAATGCGGCGGCTGAATTCGATCGTCATTAACATGTTACGCCCATAAATATTCCTGTTTCGGAGGCCTCGCCCACTGAGGTCAAACATGGAGAGACGAAACATGGGTAAGAAAAGAAACTTTTCTGACACGGAGATCGGCATCCTGACATCGGAGGTGGAACACAACAAGACAGTGCTTTTTGGCAGACTGAAGGGTGGCATAAAAGGGGCTCACAAAAACGCTGTCTGGAAAAAGATAACGGAGGCAGTCAACAGCGTTGCCGCAGAGGAACGGACTCCAGCTGAGGTTTGAATATAATTCTCAATAACTTAACCCATGCCTAACGACTTAAATGAATCTTTTCATCCGCTGATCTTGACGGGGACGGAGGAAAAAATTGCCTCCTTAATTGGGTCGGAGTCGATCTGTGGCATAAGTGGTGGAGGTGACACAGAGATCCCTGCGGTCCCTGAAAACGCGCTCACGTCTGACACGCGCGTATTGTTCCTCCAAAATAAGCAAGTCTGCCATCATCAAGACTTGATAACTGTCAAAGCATCTGTTTAAATAGGGGAATGAATAAACATCTGACCAACCACAGTGGAACGATGATTATCTCAACAGGTGCTTTCATTTTTGTTCCAGTTCTGTCACACCCATCGGACAAAAACAAAAACAATCACACATTGTTGCCATTAGTTAATGTGCAAACACACATTTCTGCTTGTATTTATGATTCTTTCACATTTTAATGTGTAATAATTAGTTGTCATCTTAGGCTATTTATCCCATTGTTTAATTTTTTGAAAGTGGTATCAGTAAAAACATGGGCTTTAAAAGAAATGTTTTCGTTTTAATAATCCGTTTTGATCTGTTCTAAATATGTGACTGCTTATTCTTAATGACAGCTGAGGTTTGTTCATTATTTTATGCCAGATTTTGCTGTGCTGCACCGCAAATCCACAGACTCGAATTTGCGTACACGAGCTCAGACCTGACGTGAGATCTGATCGCAGCTTCCGCTTACGTCCAAATTGATAAATGCCGAAGTTTGCGTGGAAATGGTCGTACGCACGGTTTTCGGTCGTACGTTCGTTTGATAAATGAGGCCCCTTGTGTTCACACTTACTTGGACATTAAAACTGATTCCGATGATTAAACTTCAAAAGGTCTAAATTAATAGTTTGACATTTTGAATTCCAATCCATACAAAAACCCAAATTGTAAACTCATGATAGATGGAAAAATAATAGTTTCTTACAATTAGTACTCTGGGCATGGCCTTCAGTTTACACAGGAATCCAGTGTAGTAGAGTAAATATATGGAGGCCATCACGACACCAAGAACAAGAATCAGGGTAGCAGCAACTGCACCTAAAACCACAGGGTCTGAGGACACACACACACACACACACACACACACACACACACACACACACACACACACACACACACACACACACACACACACACACACACACACACACACACAGAAGTAAGTCCTTCAGCCTGGAAGTGCTAGTACCTGCCTTTGGTTATTGATTTCATTGGACCCTGTAACAAAAAGCGTGACCAAGACAGGAATTTCATTTTGAGTGCCTGGTGTCCCTGAGCAAGACACCTCACCCCAATTGCTCCTGACGAGCTGTCTGTCGCCCTGCGTGGTTGACTCCGCCGTCAGTGTATGAATGTGTGCGTGGATGGCGAATGTCAGTCATTCCTGTAACGTGCTTTGGAGAAAAGTGCTATATAAATGAATTTGCTCAGTTTGAGGAGCTTTGCGATGAAAAGAACTACGTTGTCGTGAAACACAAAGTTGTTGGAACTTTACTAGTACATTGTCTAATCCGATGGACATTTCACATGCTTCATACAGTCCCGGCCTGACTCCATTATAGCACCAAGTACTGGCAGGTCAGTATTATGCAATAAACGTTCACCTCATATTTAAGTTGTGTGGTCTACACACGTGATATAGAGCTAAATAACAAACGTTTGCATGTTTTTTAGCACCACATTTTTGTGATTTGTGATAATGTTTTATATAGATCAGTAAAATTGATTATCGAGTATTAAGGAAAACAACCTGCAGGATTCCCAGGCTGTCATGGCAGGAAAAAGGGATGAAAGCAACCAATCCAATGCAGCCCCAAACACACCCACCTGTCGGTGATCCCAACATGATCCAACACATCCAAGTGTGTTACAAGAGCACTGCTCGCCGTTAACTGATCCAAACAGCACTGGCACTGACTAGGGTTATTTAACTGCACTGCACGCCCCCTTTATTTGAAAATGGACCCCAATAACTTCAAATTTCAGTTCAGCATCTTAATGATAACACTATAAAACTGTCACAACATAAAAAACTGGCCTCTGAAAGTTCAGCTCACCTCTGTTTGGCTCCACGATGCTAGTGAAGGTGCATTTCCAAGCAGATGGCAACGTGTTCCTGTTGTAATTAATCTTCGTGTGCACCTGTATGCAGTACTCCGTACCGCTCTCGAGGTTGCTCACAGTATAACTGGTGTTTCGTGTCATGGTGGCCTCCTGCAGGTAAAAGAACTTAGTTAAACAAGAAATAACTTGGTTGTAATGTGACCCCAGCACTCATTCATTAGTCCGCTGCGTGATCAGTAGAAGAAGATATGAGCCACTGCTGGATAACAGGAAAAATAAAAAGTTTGAAAGGAAACTATGTGACCAAATCAGAGTAATGAAAAGTGCTGAGGTCCCAGATGGCATCATATCATATCCACACACAAGCCAAAATGACCAACGTTAAACCTGAAAAGCCACAGAGATAAGAAATGTGGATCCACAGGGGGTAATACAACTAACAGTCCCTTCTCATGGCAGACAGGCAACAGGAAATGTGCAATTAATAAGCTTGCATTATTGGTGGCTGCATTCCATTTAGGTTAGCCTGTACATGGCTTACTAGGACCACTGGGCCACTGTGATTTTCCTGCTCGAACAAGTCAAAACATGTGCTGAGAAAAAGGTCTTTGACAACCAATGAGACCATCTCACCCTCTGGAAAGTATTTGGTTGACTGGTAGTGTCTATATTACATGGTTATAGGAATGTTGTGTATTGATGTAAGTGAAAAATGAATGTCTTACGACTGGTTCTTTATCTTTCCTCCAAAAAACTTGGAACTGAGCACCCTTGAAGAACGTCTTCATATTTCCGAATCCTGATTCCTCATCAGCTTCAGGGAGGGAAATGTTGATGTGGATGCAGTTGCCACATCCAGCCAGTGAGACTTTGGGAGGACCTATAATGGCTTGTCATAAAAAAAAGCACATTCTTTTTAAATTTAGGCAATTTATTTCTCATAACATTAGAAATGTTTGTATTAAAAAAGAATGGCAGAGAGTGTGATGTAAAATTAAATCTTATACAGTACATCACAAGTGTACTCTGCAGCATTTTTCAGGGATTTTAAAATCATGTTTAGAAAATATTTTGACCAATGCTTTATGCCACGTAAGGTAGAGAAAGTGAAAGCATCTTTATTATATATCCATCAGCTGCTCAAGTGGGCTGCTTTAGGCCCTTAGATGTTATGCTTGTGAGAGAATTCTAATTAAACTGAGGATATTTTTCAATCTGGGGCAAGTTTCAATGCGGAAGAAGGAATTTCCTACATGACCTCCTTGACAAATGACAGCCTCCTAGGGCAAAAAATAATTTCCTCTCAGTTTACCTTAACGACGATTTTTGTCACTGACAAACCATCAGATGAACATGTTAGTGCGATTGTCCCGTCTGTGTGCTCACATGCTGCCGTGTTTACAATGATAATGTCACGGTAATATTTAGCAGGTATAATGTTTATCATATTCATCATCTTTGTTTAGCGTGTTCAGCTGAGGCCAGGGCTGGATTGGCCATCGGGCATTTGCCCGAAGGGCCGATGGCGATTTTGGGCCTTATTTTTTTTCTTTTCTTTTTACTAATGGTACTAGTGTTATTAATGGCATTAGTCATGATACCTATTCAATGTTTCCCACACATTGAATGGACTTAACTAACGGCTCTAATGATAGGCCTGAAACAGGAGGGCAGCAGTGCTTATTATAAGGGGGAATCCTCGCGGCTGGTTTGGTTCATCAACGTTCTGTTTTCCCCCGTCGCCATGGCAAGGCGTCCCCCGCGCCGACCCCCCTTAGCTGCGCGAGTTTGACAGTGCGTGCACGTATGTCAAAACCAAAACACCAAGGAAGGCTGAGGAATAGTCACCCACGTATATTAATTATAATAATAGTCATAATAAACTAATAGTATAAAGCAGTCATCCCCAATTTGCGACCCGCGGGCCAAATCCGGCCCGCAAGAGCAAAGTGTCTGGCCCGTGCGGACCCAGTGCACTATGCAATAACCTGCCATAAGGGGAAATAAAGAGTTTGGTAAAGTTGGAAATATATTCACAGATTCGGGATCAATAAATCTGAAGAGAAACGTTTTCAAACACAAATGATGCCTCTTCCCCACCGTAATACCAAAGACTATGAGCTACAAGGACCAAAACCCAGATTTTTTACATAAATAAGCCGTCCGGTCTGGACGGAGAACATTGATCTCTATGTGCAGCCGGCAGCCGGCTACAAGACAAAAGCAAGACGCTGCAAACAAAAATCATTAACTCCACTGTGTATACAATATATTTTTCCTCTTGTGCACCACTTGCTGTAGTGCTGTTGTTTTTGGTTGTTGATCAAAATATTCTCCAGGGGCATTCAAATAAATAAATCCTTGATATTGGACTTATTTTCTTTCAAGTGTACATTTTTATCTGTCCCTCAACACAGGCTATGACTAATACTACTACTATCTGCTACTACAACCAACTACCACTGGTAGTACTAATCATTACAATCATAATACTTCAAATAATAGCAGCAACAATAATAACATTTGCACATAAAATAATGTTTAGTGATCCAATGAAAAAAACAGACAATTCGGCCCTCGATTTGTCAACCTGGACATAATTTGGCCCTCAGTGAAAACTAATTGGGGAACCCTGGAAGGCTCAGCACTGTGTTTAAGTCATTTTTGTTTTCATCTTTTCTTGAATGCTTAAACTCCTCAACCCCATTTAGTATGTCAACATTTTGTATTAATACCAGCAGTTTGTAAGAAATTGGTCAGTAATTGATGTCATATTTTGGTTCTCAAAATAAACCAAATTGATGCATTAAAATGAAATCTATGAAAAGTTTGTTCATAGGCTTCATGTCTTTCCATCGATACCTGGTAGGCCGGTCTCGGCTGAAAATGCCCGGGCCAATTTTTGGTCCCAGTCCAGCCCTGGCTGAGGCTGATGGAAATGTGATTAGTTTTGCAGATATATGGTCTTAATAATAGCATGTATTGAACAAGTATTGGACAACATGACATTAAGGCCTGCTGATGGCCCTAAAGGAAAAGTCAAGGGATCACCAAAGTACCAAATTTCATGACAATCCATCCCAAAGTAGATATTTCATGCAGTGTTATACGAATATTAAAGGTTGAGTCAGTGATTCTATTCAGAAATTTTTTTCTGTCTTATTACTTGATATCCTGATTGCACTCTGCCGCTCTCAAGCACTCGTTTGGCGTTCTGGGGGAGTGGCTTTGAACAAAAGTCTGAATGATGGGGCGGGACCTTTTCCGTTCTGTGATGCGTTCAAAGTCTCTGTGCTTTTAAGAGATGGACACATCAAGATAAACAGTGTGCTAATTCTCCAGTAGAGTTATGTTCAACTATTGCAGACAGTGATCATCAAAAGAGCGCCCATCAAACCTCATACAAAGGTTTTCCACCATGACTAAACCGATTTAAACATGGATTTAACTCCATGCAGATCTGATTCCTCTGCCTATAGTTTTCGTCTCTTCAGTGTAGCGGAATCTTTAGTGGACGTTTAAGTCACATGCATCATGGACAACATTAAGTTTCTCTCTCTTGCACTTTGTCACATTTGCTCTTACATACTTCTCAGCCTCATTTGTGCATTAGTTAACAGCTCAGCTGAAGAGCTGCTACTTGACCATAGGTAAAATGAGAACAACTGCAAAATTCCTCTATTCCTATTCTGATTCTATTACCTGGGAGAAGCAGATACACTGCCTGATTAAATGTCATTCATTCAGTCCAAGGCAACAAGCACACAACTCAAAAGTAACTCATGTTGACGTACTCTGTGTATAAGGGGTGAACTCGACTTTGTTGGACTCTTGAGACAGGGTGTCATTGTAGGATGCCTGGACAGTCAGGACATACGTCTCAAGGTAGCGTGGGAGCTTCAGCTTAGCTGATGTCCTCGTTGACAACGGTCGCGGTTTCAGTTCTTTCCGTTTCACCCTGCACAAAGAGAAATGCAATCATTGTATTTTATGCTAGCAGTGCTCTCAGGAAGGCAGGAACATTACTTTTGTTCAGCTGCCTTTCAAATCAAACCTATCTAACAAAACAATCACATACTTGGTACAGAATGATTATCAACTGGTGTGTATATACAGCTCTGGAAAAAGAGACCACTGCAAAATGATTACTTTCTCTGCTTTATAGGTATGTATTCAAGTTAAATTAACATTGTTGTTTATTCTATAAACTACTGACAAAAATTCTCCCAAAATCCAAATCCAACTATTGACATTTACAGCATTTTTTTTTTTTTTTAAAAAAAACAACTTGTCAAAATATCAGAAAAGATCCAGTGTTTTCAGACCTCGAATAATGCAATGAAAACAAGTTCACAATTATTTTTAAACAACACATATTTGGTGGAATAACCACATTTTAAACCACATTGGTATCTCTCCACCAGTCTCTCACATTGCTCTTCAGTGACGTGTGAGGGAAATTCCTATTTAATCATGTATCTCTGTGGCCAAATGGCTGTCTGTCCTCAATGCGTATTGCAGGACCATTTGTCACCAGGGGCGTCACCAAACAAGCCCATTGATGCAGGATAGACAATGACCCTTTGATCAAACACAACATCTGGGGACACCTGGAACGTGGGCTGCAGGATGTCAGACCTGTATGTAAATCCAACTGCATTACATTGCTGTACATTACAACTGCATTGGGGACATTAGAGTCAATAAAGCTCCTGTTTGAAGTTTCAAATGGTTAAGTCAAATGACAAATGTCCTTGAAAATGCAAATAAATATTCAAATCAAACAGTAAACAGACTCACAGGGAGACAATGAACAGACTCGAACAGATGCAGCCTGCTCTACCAACTCTATTTGATCAGCAACATTAATATGGTGCCAAGTCACTAGAAACACAGCTGTAGCTGAATACATTTTATATATATATATATATATATATATATATATATATATATATATAATATATATATATATATATATATATATATATATATATATATATATATATATATATATATATATACAATAAAATAAAACACAATAACATTACTTGCACAACATCAGACAACCTTTTAAAAGTGTTATTGATGTTGTTTTCGTAAGTCTAAACTTTATTTAAAAATGATAATTGTTATACACTGTACACCTATTCTCTGTCTCCTCTCACATGCAAACATGCTTAATCATGACACAAACACCAAGTTACATTCAAGGTTCATTCTCACATAAAAGAGTGAGGCCCCCTTGAAGGAGTCATGGACATAGAAGTCATACTGGTACAAGTTCATTTTTTGATGGAATGTTTTTTTGCAACATATTGAAATATTTGTTGAAAATAAAAGTCCAGCACTTTAAGAAAGTTGTCTTCCAGCTTATTGTAATTCTCTGACTTGACTTATGATTTGCTTGAACAAAGACTTGACTTGACTCTCCCAACAATGACTCGAGACTTGCTTGAGACTTGAAGATTGAGACTTGAAGGCAACAGATGCAATTTGGATCCACAAGATTAGATCATCTGAAACTAAAAGACGCACACAAACGAGCACTCAAATCCTGTCCCAATGTCTTTTTATATAAGAGAGTTGACTCATGAGTTCCTTTAAAAATATCAGCCGGCCTCTCTGTGGTCACAGCTGCACTGCACGCACACTAATACGTCGTATGGAAACAAACACCACTGTGGCAAAGCTTCTCATCCACGGTCAAAGAAAGCAGAGAGAAAAAATTTCCCACAGTCAGATATTCCATCAAAGAAGAAAGCCACAGATTGTCAGACAGACCATACACTGAGTGAAAACGTGACCAAATTAAAGGTTGCGGTTGTTCAGAGTGGCTGATATGACATGACTAACTCACACTGATTTTTTTTTGAAAATGTGTGTCACAAATGCAGTTGCCCGTCTCTAAAGTCTGTCAATCAGACCATGCAACTTTTAGTTTGTATTTGGCTGAATTTCACATTAATTGAGCAAGCTTTCAACGTAACTAAAGTGAAATGTTTGGCTTTGAACACACAGGAAGTAGCAACACTGTGTTTCAAGTACAAAGGCTGGGGGGTTTAAGCTTCTAACCATGAACCACATTGTTTCATGTTGGCCCCCGTCTCTCTCGCCTTTCATTTCCTGTTGTCTCTCTACTATTTCTTAAGTAAAGGCACAAAATGCAAGAGAAGCGAGGCTCTCCCCAGGATGTCTGATGACACATTACAGATCTAAGGACCTTTTCTTTAAAGGAAAAACATGATTTATTCCAATTTTCTGGTCCCCTTGTCTGCTTGTTCTAGAGCTTTCGTCTCTATTATACAGTTTAGAACAGAAGTGTATTCAGTTGTCATGGAAATGTAGATCAACTCCATTATTCTGAAGACTTGTTGGACTTCTTGGAAGTTTCAAGTGAGTGGATCCTGAGTGGAAATTGTAATCAGCTGCTGTTTGCACGGTCAAGAAACAACAGGAGCTCAGCGTGGCTTTTATTTCACAGCTCCTCCATCACCAAGGGAATGACTGAGATCTCAGAGCTCCACAACATTGCCAAAAAAAGTCCAACACAATCAAAAAGGTTGAACCAGCTCACCTTCTATTAATCTCTTGGCTTTTACTTTTTTCATTTTAGATTTATACTTTTTCACTGAACTCGTATAACTCACTGCTTGTGTTAATTTTCTTAGAACAGACATTTTAACCTGATAAGCAGGAACCCGTTGAATCTTCAAGGCCCTCTTTGATCTGACAGTTAGGTTTGCTAGAATAGATACACGCCTCAAGGACAGCACCCATACATGTTTCATATTACATTTCTGTAAGTTCACGTCAGAGATAACTGACCAGTAAGACTCGGTTGAGTGAAAGCTCAACCTCTGTACGATCAGTCTCAGCCCAAGAAGATAAAATGTAACCAGCACCCAGAAACCGGGTTCTTTCTGACCGAGATCCTGTGGGAGCTCTGCCATTCTGAGCCCAGCGCTGCAATACTTTACCTGTGACCTGAATAAATGAAGAGTTCTCTAGTTTATCCTTGGGCTTCCAACAAAAGAACCGGGGGTTAATATAGCAAAGGGAAAGCTTTAAAGGGACAGTGTGTAATATTTTAAGTAATTTATTGGCTAAAATCAATAGCTTCATTCATAAATAGGTCCTCATAAGTGTATAATTACCTCCGCCAATAATCTGATTTCTCCTCGTACACAAAGAATTGCTTATTTGTATTTACATTGGACAGGTAAGTCCTCAGCAGGCTTCCATGTCGTTCCGCCATTTTGAAGACTATAACCGCTGGAGAGGGCCAAACACCTAAACGCGATTTTGTTCAAAGCCAGTGTGATTGAAATGAGATCACATCAGAGAGAGGCGCTTCCAGACACGTAGGGTGCGTGTGCAGGACAGTTTGGGTAATAATTATAATGTCCGCTTATGTTTTACAGCCCGGTGCTGGAATTATTAGGGTCCAAGCACTGAAGTCTTCTGTATAGTCCTCTACATAAACCTATAGGGAGGAGTCAATGTGTGGATGATTTTGGACGCAACCATAGTCCAGTTATGTGAAAATCATCCAATTTACATAAAATATATAGTGCGTGGTTACACTTGTTATAGAGCAACACATTGCATGCTTAGCACGTGTTCTCTATGGGGCAGCATCTCACCATCATCGATTAATCCGTCGATTATTACTTTAGTCAATCATTAAAGTCCTAGTCGGCAACATTTTTTCTGATCATATTCACTGAAGCCGACACTACGCTCCGATAGAACAACATAAATCATCCGGTTTTAGAGAGAAAAAAAACAAGGAAAAAGAAAGATTGCGACGGTGCCCGTGATAAAACCAGAGTCAACATCGGACCCGCGTTTCAAAGGTGGCGTGATCTAAGGGATTTCAAAGGGCATGAAGTCGAGGGGAAGGAGCTCGGTGGTCGTGGGGGAGGAGTGTGAGAGTTGTAAACATTCAAATTGCAAAATGAGTGCCCTCGATCCGCCAGACTTGCCAACTGGGACTTTAAGAAAGAGTGAGAAATAGAAAGGGAGACACAGTCTGTTTTTTTATTTCACCTATATATTTTAGCATCTACTGTCTTGTTGGCTAGACCGTAGAGGGCCAGCCATATAAATAAATATCAATGGCTGAATTGCAGATTATTAATATATAATCTTTACACACGCTGCAGAGCTATCGCTAACAAAACAGGAAGGAAATCACGTGTGCTTCCTGTACATCATCAAGTTTCAATCGAAGCGTTAAAAAAAACACAAGAAACAACCTGTACAGGTTGCATCACCCCAAACACGGAGCCCCTTCCATTAGATCAGCAGAATCACTCCAAGGAGAAGCCCGTTCATAAAACTAAAATCCCTGATAGCAGTGATGAGAACGGGCTGAATGTAAATCGGACCTATGCCTGTGCCTCGTTTATAGTGACATCAGACATGCTCACGGTAAACGTATACATATACATAGAGTACTTTATTCATCACCGAAGGGACATTTCAGTGGTTAAGCACATGCATGACACATTGCACATATTGCTATCGATGTGCAAATGAAATGTCAAATATAATTATGAATAATTTAACATTACAATCTCCATATTAGAAAATATTCTCATTTGAGTCGACTATTTCAGGGCTTATTTGAGTTGGCCACAAAACTAGAAAAAGTCAGTCAGGAGCCCTGCAGTAGTCAATACGGTATTTGACATGCTTTCCCATTCGTGTATACAATTACTATTATGATTATTATAACTTTAACAGACCGGATTCAATTCACCCTGTCAGCGTCACTGCTGCATGCCCCGTGTATAATCAGCAGTTGACACGAGCAAGCCCACCCACACACACACATCCACACACAGTGTTTCTCCGAGATAGTGTTACTAATCAATTAAAGGAACGTTGTTTTGGTGGGCAAAGTCAAGAGTGAATGCAGGAAAAAGGGTTTCTACAGCTCATAGTTCCCCCAAGCAGAGCTGCAGGCAGACCCCTCTCCATAGCGCTACGTCTTGAACGGCCACATGGTGGAGTGAACCACACACACACAACTAATTCCTTCTTGCTTGGCCGGTGGCCCACTTCCATGTTTCAACACAACTCTTCCAAGTTAGAATTATATTTCATTAAAGATACACTGATAACTAACAAACAAAAGGAACAGGACACACAACAAAAATGGATCTCCCCTTCTCAGTTGGACCACGAAACAGCTTTGATGAAAAAAAACATGTAGATAGAGAATATATATGTTTTAAACCTAAATTATAGAAAACAAAAGCTGCTTTATGGATATGTATTATGGCTAGGTAACTTTGTAATTATCAACATACTACCATACTTTGTTAACTGATAACACAAAAGTGATATTTGTTTTGTTTGAAGGTTTATCTCCACAAAAATGATCAGCTACACTTATCTATTGCAGAAGGAAGTAAAAGATCCCATTTAAGAAATAAAGCCTGTTTATGGATTAGAAGAAGAATATTGTGGCATTGAAAAAAGAAATGGTGGAAATTGTGGGCACACTTCTGACAATTTTCCAGGGAACTACGATGTCCTGAATACAGTTTATCTGATTTTGTAGAGGGACCTGGATGATTCCCTGTGCTGCTAACCTCCATTTAGCCCATGTTTCTAGCTGTATTTTATGTTCATTTATTTTATTATTGATATTGTTATGTATTAGGTTTGTTACTCTTTCCGAACAAAGAAAAAGAGTCAATTCCGAATTAAATTTTGATTATGAATTCAACCAGCTATACAATGTCATCTTTGGTTGTTTATCAATTACAATTTTGTGAAAGAAAATTGCCGAGGTTCGATACCCAGCCTAGGCGAACTCAAGTGAAGTTCGGATAAGATATGCACAACGGAGTGTGATGGGGCTATTTCTCAGACCAAAGAGAAAACGACATAAGGCCGTGTGTGGTAGAAATCAGAGCAGCCATCAAGATAGTGGATGGGGGATTACCTCCTGTTGATCTTGTACTGTGTTCCTGGCGGGGTGCCGGGACCAGGATCCCAATGCAAGATGTGGCGGAAGTTGACGGAGCTGAGAGACACATTGACTGGAGCAGGAGGGGAACTGAGCGCTGTGTGAACAAGTTCACATGTGACACAATCAGACGTATGAAGGAAGTACAAGGTACAAAGACACACCTGGCAGCAGGGCACATAGTAGAGGGTGTGTTGAGGAGGTATTTGAGGCATTCAACAAAGTTGCTGTAAAAACAGTGTGATGAACTTTCCTGAGTGAACCTGGTTTACTCACCAAAATCAATAAGTAACATGAGATGAAGCACAAGAGGCAAACAGTTCATCCTCTCACTCATGAAGCAGCTTGGAGTGATTCTGCTTCAGCCGCCGTGGATGGCATCATTTCTGTCCAAAAACACACCACCTGTCCTTAAAGTCAGTCAGAAGCATTCAGACAGAATACACTTTTGTTCCCCCTCTCTTTACAATAATGCTATCACCGTTTACTTGTTATATAATAGACTTGACCCACTTTTCAGCTTGGAAACGTAGCTTTATGTTAAAGTTCGCGTCGGTAACATTACGTTCATGTGATAACAGAATGCTAAGTGTTCCAGTTTGAGCTCATACTAACTAACTGACCTACCGGTACGTCGATAAAAGAGCTGACACATTGTTAGGCTCAATGTCCTTCAGAATAAAGTTCGATATTACCTTATTAACTTTCCTCGCTTTCCTCGTAATAATTATTCACGCTACAGGTCAGTCTACCGACATACAGTGACGTTAGCTACACTCCAACATGTCACAACAGTGTTGTTAGCTAGCGGCTAAACACCAAACAAGCCTACACTCATGACGCTGACTGTAAAGTCACTTACCAGCTCGTGACCGCTTGTTGTTTCAACGTCCGAGAAGCAAAACCGAAGTGTTCGTTGAGCAGCCCGTCCAGTAGCTGTAGTTTCCTTCTGACGTCACCGCTGCTGTCTGACAGACTACACGCACACACTCACACTCTCACACACGCGCACACACACACACACACACGCGCGCGTCAGAAACCAGAGCCATGCAAAGAGAGAGTCGCGTCAACGGAAGTTCGAAATGCCTGATCGTCACGTGATTCACGTTGACTGGATTAAGGAGGTCACTTTCAGCAAAACAGAAGCAGAAGCTCTTCAGTGGGATGAGGAAATGAAAGGATGCCATCTATACAAAATAAGATAAAAAGTGTGAAGAATGTAAATAAACAAACAAGCAAACAGGGAAAGGTTAAGGAAGAAACTTCGGACAATACATCTTATTGTTATTGTTATTGATTTCTTAGGCAAAGTAGGAAATTGTAAAGCCTTACTTGAATTTTTACGAGAAACTAGATTATAGAAGATAATCTATTTAGTCTATTTTTATTTATTTTTTTAATTTTATGTTGGTGTATATTTTATATTTATTTAATTTTCTTTCTTTTTTTTTTGTTAATGGGAAGAGTACTGAAGAAGAAGAAGAAGATGTGATTTTTCAAACACTTTATTTACATATCATCGCTTCATCGCTTCATCGCGCCATCGCTCGAGTTGAAATAATTGAACTTTTGCGGCGAATTCGCGTGAAGACGCGCCGCGACAGCCTATCAGCGTTGAGATCGTCACCGACGTGCTGACGTACGGACGTCCTGGTGTTCCCTCGCTTTTTGCCGGCTTGCCGCTCCAGTGAAGAAGATGGAGGAGACACTGATAGTCGCCGTGACCGCTCACCCAGAGCTATATGATAGTTCCTGTCCCCTCTACAGAAGCTGGGAACTTCTCCAGAGTAGATACAGTGCAGCGATGGTGGTTATCTCAGCCATGATCGACGAGAGAATGAATGGCGGAAGAAATGTTGTTGTTTGGGCGGGCTCGTCGCGCGACGCAATGCCGCGATGAGGCGTTTTTTGGCATATTGGACCGGCGTCAAAACTGGAGCGTCTAGCGCGACGCGATTTCATTTGTCTCGCGATTAAATCGCGTTCATCGCGTTTGGTGGGTACGCCCTGTCAGTCTGCACTTCACATCGCAGCGCCAGACTGAGCCTCCTGTCCCTCCATCAGTAGGACTCTTGCCCTCCCAGAGAGCCTCTGTCGCCACGCCTCCGGGACCTTCACCACCACCCTGGTGGACTGGAAGCACAGCAAGGAGTTCACAGCCTGGGAGTCAGTTAGCTCTGGCCCCGCAGCGTCCACCACCTGCTTTAGGACCAGGTTTTTTTTCTGGAGCAAAGCTGCTGTTAGTCCAGGCGTGGCTTCACTGGAGACGTCCAGCCTGGCTCCATAGACCAGCGGCTCTTTTAACAACCAGTACAGAGAGTTAGAGCTTTTCCTAGAGCAACATTTAAACAGGGCCCGTGATTTAAAAACACCCTGATAAAACAGAGGCAACCCCTTTAACTTTAAAAAAATTGGAATCAGTTAAAAACAGGGCAGCATCCACTCCCAGGTTACTCACGCATCTGAGAATGCAGCTGGCCACTTCCCTCCACAACATCTGCCGGTCAAAACCCTCTGTATGAACCATCCACCAACAGCAAGGGCTTCACTCTTACTCCGGTTCACCCTCGATGCGGACAAAGTGTTAAAAGAATCAGTTAAGTTAATTAAAATGTCAACATCCCTTTGGTCTTTTACTAGGAGGATGACGTCCTAGTAAAAGATCTTGTTCTTGTTAAAACCAGTTAAAATCAGGCCATCAATGCTTGTGCGTATTTTGCAGAGGAGGGCTTCCAGGGTGCATAGAGCATCCTAGACGGAGCGCAGCCCTGCCGGATGCCTCTATGCACCCTGAGAGGAGCACACAGACTGCCATTGAACTTCAGCATACTCTCAATGTTACTGTACAACACCTGGATCTTGGCAATAAAACCAGTGCTGAACCCAAACCTCTCCATGATCTTCCAGAGGAAGCTGTGTTCAACACGATCAAATGCCTTTTCCTGGTCTAGCGAAATGAGACCAGTCTTGATGCCCAGTGAGCTGCAGACCTCCAAAACATCTCGAATCAGGTAGACGTTGTCTACCATAGACTTCCCAGGCACACAATAGGTCTGGTCCTGGTCCCTCTGCTCCATAGCTTTCCTCAGCCTGTTAGCCAAAACCTTTGACAGGATCTTGTAGTCTGTAAACAGAAGAGACACAGGACGCCAGATCTTGATGTCCTGCACATTGCCTTTATTTGGTAGAAGAGCTACAACTGCCCTGTGACAGGACAGTGGAAGAGAACCTGAAGCCAGACTTAGTTCTAACACTTCTAACATATCAGGCACTATGATGCTCCAGAGGGCTTTGTAAAATTCAACAGTCAGGCCATCGACACCAGGAGACCACCGTTCCTGCATGCTCTGCATAGTGGTGTGCAACTCCTACATCCGTAATGGCCAGTCCAGCTGTGAGTTGGTCTCCGTTGTTATATACATATGGATAATATACTCTGCTTGCATTAAACTATAATAATCGGGTATTCATAAAACATCATAATAATGCATTAAAGGAACCAAAAAATAAGTTTAGTAGTAACTTTTACTATTGTATGATTTTGCTTGCATCTCCTTCATGAGTGAAAAAACAGTGTGATAAACCACAATTAGCTCTGTTCTCACCAATATGTTGTAAGGTCATGATTACCACAGGCCCTAGAACACAGAAATTGGTAACCACAGGTCACAATGACAGGAATGAGGGAGACACTTGATTAATAACTGCCATCGCCTACTTGTAGAAAACAACTCCTTATAAGGTCTTACTGTACGGATGGTGATAAGAGTACTGTCAAATGTGTCGGTTAATAACATGCATGTATGCAAGATTGGTTAAAGCCCTGGTCTACGATTTGAAAGGTTTGAAAAAAGCATCCCCCCCCACCCCCACACACACACCCCTTAATCCCTCCCCTCCGAGCTCGTATTGTCTGCCCTCGGAGCCTCAAGTCGCAAGGTCTCCAAAATCTTTTAAACTGACCGTTGTCGATCTAAAATAAAGACAGATTCAGCAACTGCATAGCTTCTCCTATCGTTTCATTCTGAATACAAACAACACCGTGGAGACCTGAGGCAGTTCACCACAGAACCCCTTGCACAGTGTGTCATTCTCCTCATACTCACTGGTGAAGAGAGACGAGTAAAACTCAACAGCTCGCATTCGTATCTCGCCAGGGTCGCTTAGCTCCTCCCCCTGTGTCAGACAACCAAAAAATGAATTACCTTCCTCTGACCGTGCTTTTTCTCCAGGGAGAAGAAGAAGCTAGAGGGAGCATCCATCTCTGTGATGAACCCGGGACTGGACCAGTGCACCTTGTACTTTGGTATCTAGCAGGTTGGCTAGAGCCATTTTTTTAGACTTGAGGATTTCAACATATCCTTGATATCCTGTGGAATCACTAAGTGTCTCCAATTCCACTATTTCAGTCTCCAGGTCTTTAATAGATGGACAGGTGTCTCTTGTGACATTGAGAGTATACTGCTGACACAAGAGCCTTATCTCTGCTTTGCCCCGATCCCACCACTGCCTAAGACATGTAAAATCAGCTTTCCTTTGTCTAAAAGAAGTCCAGAAAAAAATAAAATCAACCTCTCTAAAACCTTTATCAAAAGTTAAAACTCAATTAAAATGCCGGTATGCACTCTTAGGTAAAATATTCTTAACGACAACATGACACAAAACCAAAGAATGATCAGTAAAACCAGCTGGCATAATCTTACAACCCTAAAAAAAACATTAAAATGGTGCTTAAAACAATAAAACCGGTCAAGTCTGGCTGAGATCCTGTCCTCTCTCAGGTGGGACCACGTGTACTGTCTGCAGTCCGTGTGCATCCTTCTCCACACATCCACAAGGCCGTGAGTGTGGACCAGATATTAAGCCTCAAATATGGAAGTAAACACATCTTTGCCCAACTTCAGAGTCATATTCCAAAACACTGACAACACGTATCAGGTCCAAACTTACTTTTATTGAAAGATCATATTCTTGTTAAAATCATATTAAAAAACCAGGAGGGTGTTTTGCCTCATTTTGTCGTAGTGATTTTTTAAAATCCTGATATTGTGGCCGTTTTTGGTACTGCATGTCCTAATATCCTACAAGTAAACATCACAGCAGGGCAATTCAATTGTGTTTTTTACCATTTACCAAAGACTTACATGTAACTAAATGCTACTGATAAATTTTGCCTTACAAAAACATTCAAATGTAGCACAGTTGTAGAGGCAATAAGTCCTTGAATGTGAGTTAAACATGCTGAAAGCAGCTTTTAATGTCTTAAACCATGAACAAACAGCATAATATTGAAGACTGTACATTTTGTCATACTTTAAATATATAAATTACACAACCAAATCAAATTATAATCTTAATTTGAGCATAAAGATTTTACATTACAGTAGAAAAGTCTCCAAAGTTTGATATTGAATAACAGTTTGTCTCTATGCTCATTATGAGACAATATGTGACGATCAGAAATGGTGGATAGGAATTATCAGAGATGTTTCAGATGAAGATGTTCTGGTTCAGTTCATGCACCCACATGGCCCTGCCAAGAGTTTCTACTGGCCAAGGAGAGAAGACGTGTGTAATGTCCCACTGCAGCATAGAATTGCAAGATTTGACGTTCCCTCTACAGAAACTGGGCGCATGTATGCCATCAAAAAAGATGAGCACAACAGACCAGAGATGTACATTAGACAATTTGTAAAGTGACTGCCAAATTAATGAATGTGACGAAGGAATTGGATCTAAAAGAAAATGTGTGATCCCTCATAGTGAGCAGAGACAAACTGTTCAATTCAATAACAAACTTTGGAGACTTTTCTACTATAATGTAAAATCTTTATGCTCAAATTAAGATTATTTGATTTGGTTGTGTAATTGATATACTTAAAGTATGACAAAATGTACAGTCTTCAATATTATGCTATGTTTGTTCATGGTTTAAGACATTAAAAGCTGCTTTCAGCATGTTTAACTCACATTCAAGGACTTATTGCCTCTACAACTGTGCTACATTTGAATGTTTTTGTAAGGCTAAATTTATCAGTAGCATTTAGTCACATGTAAGTCTTTGGTAAATGAAAAAAAAAAACACAATTGAATTGCCCTGCTGTGATGTTTACAAGTAGGCTGTTAGGACATGCAGTACCACAACCGGCCACAAAACCCCCACCAATATCAGGATTTTAAAAAATCACTGTGACAAAATGAGGCATAACACCCTCCCAATTTTTTAATATGATTTTAACAAGAATATGATCTTTCAAAAAAAGTAAGTTTGGACCTGATACGTGTTGTCAGTTTTTTGGAATATGACTCTGAATTTGGGCAAAGATGTGTTTACTTCCATTTTTGAGCCTTAATATCTGTGAAACTAATAATCTAAGAGAAACAATATTTTGTAGAATGTTTAAGCTAACAGCAGAGATAGAGGCAGAAGTGATAGAAGTCTTTTATCTGTAAAAATGGGAGCTCAGCCACTCTTCAAATGTACTACTTTATTTCAACAAGCCACATTTTAAGTACCTACCATACTAGGTTATCATTGAGCTACACCCCTGATATTTCAGGTCTGGAGGCTATTAGTAACAGATATACACTGTAGAAATTGAGAAGGCCACAGGTGAGATAGTTTTCCAGATATTGCTGTTTAAAAATGGCTTTTCAGAGCATGATGCCAAAAACCTTCTAAACTACCCTTCACTCAATGATGTTTCATGAGAAAAGTATTGACAGTAGAGACCTAATATTTTGGATTTGTCCTATTAACAAGTGTGTCTTTGTACTTGATTTTTTTCAGGACATTCTGAGATGGTCAGGTGGGAGGCATTTGATGAAATGACACGGAATGACCAAACAACTTCCTTCAAGTTCATGTCTCCCATGCACTTTTCCATCAGTCTCTGGAAGGTACTGGGGGCGTTCGTCACTCCCTGAGGCATGCTTTTAAACTCCCAGAAACCAAGTGGGCATACAAAGGCGTTATTGATTTTGTCAACCTCGTCAACTTCGATCTGATAGTAGCCAGACTTTAGATCGAGGAAGCTGAACCACTTGGAACCGGAGAGTGCTGTGAAGGTGTCATCCATCCTCGGGAGGGCATAAGCGTCATTCTTCTTCCCGACTATGACGATTGGGGAGGAGAATGGAGACTCACTTTCAGGGATCACCCCAGCGTCGAGAAGCTCTGTAAGATGTTGACGAACCGCTTCTACATCGTGTTGATGTTATGCTTGACTTTGTCTGTCCGTCCAAAGACAGTGTCATTCTGGGCGAAGACCTCAGGCATGCTGTTCAGCTTTTGAGTGATTCTGTCTTTCCATTCTGGAGGGACCGGGGATTCACCAAAGTCGAAGGCTAGGTCAGCTTTCTTGGAGTGTTCTGATTCAGATGGCTTGGTTTTTGGGACAGAATGGTCTGAATTGCACTGAGCTCTGCGATCACAGTCTTGGCTGGGATGGTAATGTCGTGTCCTGACTCGTTGGAGACCACAACTGGTAGTTTGCCTGGCTGTCTGCATGGTAGGTCAATGAGACAGGGCTTCACTAGCAACCCTCCTGGGAGAGAAGATGATGAAGGGTACTCCATGATGACAGACCTCTCAGTGTGGAACTCTTTGACTGACACCATTCCTTCCAGGACAACCGTTCCTCCAGCTGGAATTACTTTTCTGTCTCTGCCTTGCATCCTCACCAGTCTGATGTTACTGTCATGGATTTGTTCCTGTCGCAGTTGAAGCACTTTCAGCACTGTCTTGTAGCCGTTCAGGACAGGAAAGCAGCTTGCTGAGCTTTTCTCTCTGCACATACCATACACTACATCGAGTGTGTTTGTACCAATCAGCACCTGGTACCCTGAGGTGCCGCTGTCTGGAACTACCAGGGCCAACGTTGGTACTTCATATTCAGCTCCGAGGAACTGCATTGGGAAGGTGATTGCGACTTCAACATAATCGATGTAGGGCACAGGTTGACCATTGGCCCCTTCAACTTCCCTTCAAGATTGGTCGTAAAAGGACTTGGTGACGGTGGTTACTTGCGAACAGGTGTCAAGGAGACAGTTGAACTGTTTGCCGTGAACTGTGACTTGACCTGTGCTTTTCATGGCAATCAGCTTTTGTGGGACTCTGAAGGGGTGTTTCCTGACATTGGATTGGTTCAAGGCAGCACTGAACCTGGGCTTGGCATCACTTTTATTTTTAGCAGGGCGTTGGTGAACTGCTCCAGCCTCAGTTTGCCCTGCAACCAAGACTCCATCTAAAAATCCTTATGTTCTGGTGAGTGTTCTTTAGCTTCCCAGAGGCACTGCTTTTCTCTCAACTGATCCCTCTTTTCATTGACGAGAGTGGGGTTTGGACTGTTCCTGCAAGCTGAGGGGATGTGACCGTCCTCACCGCACTTCAAACAATACCAAGGTCTTGGTTGGGTGCTGGTCTTTGAGTTGGTAGGTTTCCAGCTTGGTGCTCTAGGGTCAAGTTTAGATGCTGCTGGTCCGCTTGGCTGATGCTCAGAACTCACCTTGGGTTTCGGGAACTTTTTGGCCTTCTTGGACATCAGCGTGGTGAGTTGACTCTGCAGCAACACCACCTGCTGTTTAAGCTCTGTCAATGGGTCGGACTCAGGCTGGAACACTGCATGATGACTGCAGGCGCATGCACTCTGAGAACTTGCCATAGCCCGCTGCCGGTGTGAGCCAAGGTGCTTCTTCATACGTGTGGCTTTATCTGCTTGTCTTTCCTCTTCAGTGCGGATCACCAACAAGAGCTCTGAAAATGCTGGGGGGCGACTTTTCTTTTCTTCCAGGTTGAGGTCAGAGAGTAAAGTGTTGTCCCAACACCCGCAACAAAACTGCTTGAGAATGTGTCTGTCTGCTTCTCCAGCAGCAGCTCCTCCTCTTCTAACAGCAAGGTTCAGGGCAGCCTGAAGACGACAGAGGTAAGTAGACCTTACCGCCGTCCTTCACAGTTCCAAAGGCTGCGTCCAGCAGTTGAAGGTAGGTTTCAGGAGTAGCTTCAGGGCTCAGTCTTTTGACAATATCTGCTGCAGGGGAGAGCAGACTTTCAAAGATTTTCCATGACTTCTGAAGATTAGACATGGTGGGGTCTTTCCTGAGAAGTTCAACATGTTGTCAGGGGTTTCGGGCAAGGCCGGAGGACTCAGATGCAGAGGCAGTGTGAATTAGTGATGTGACTTCAGAAACGGGTGAATCGGCGCTTCTCTGAAGTCCCGGATCGAAACGTTTCGAAACGTTGTGCCGAAAAGCGGTTCTGAAACGCCCATGTCACATGACTGTAGTTCAGTGATTGAAGGAACGGATTCTGTTTTCTGTTTCGAAACGGCTATTCCAAGACGGGCAGATCATTTGAAATACTGGCAAGAGTGATGTGCTGTCTTGCCTAATTTGTACCAACTGACTAAGACATATTTAAGTGTCCCTGTAAAAGGATTTTTTCAAAAGCAGGGGAAGTGTTATCCAAAAAAAGAAACAGACTCAGCTCAAAAAGAGCTGAACAAATATTATTTCTGAAAAAAAATCTTTGATTATTGTATTGCATATAACAATGTGTCATTTGTTTATTTTTAATCATGTTTCTTTAATTCAACCTGTATTCTACTTAAATCAAGGAAAGCTAAGACCGGCTCATTTAATAGTGGCATAGTGGTATTAGGAGTTTTCTTTGGCCAGACATGTAGCGCACAGAAGTGGCCACTAGATGCCACTGTGGAGTCAGGTTTCATATTCGTTTCAAGGCTTCAACACATACTGAAACATCGCTTCGAACTGTTTCGAAGCTTCGCTTTGCCCATCACTAGTGTGAATGGTGTTTATTCCAAAAACTCAAAGGGTGGCAACATACAAAAGAAAAGATCCAGGAAAAGTAGACTAACTCTAAAAAACTCAAACTATAAACAAAAGATCGCTCCACAGGGAGGAAAACATGGCTATAAACATAAACTGCAAAAAAACAACTTAACTGTGATTTCTCTGGTGGCTGTGATCATGACGTGACAAGAGACGTAAGACGAACTGGCACAAGACAAGGGGAGACGCCGACTTAAATACACAGAGGGATAATGGGCAACAGGTGACAACAATCAGGGATCAGGGATGACATCAGACCAGGGAATACATGAGGAAGGGCAAGTGATCTGTCTCACTGTTGGGTCTGGGGATTTTGACCTTTTGAATTTCAGGTGGATTCAGGTCACTCTCCACACTGGACAGACTCCTTCACATCAGCTGGTGGACATGGCTCAGCACCACTCTGAATTAACCTTACCTGAGAAGAACCTGGGAGCAGCTGGGGGTGTGGGGGTTCAGATGCGTCAGGGGACGTGTTGAGCTGTTTGGCTCCAGACTCATTATCACCACTACCAACAGTCTCGATTGTCTCACTGATCTCTGACATCATGTCTTTCAGCACTTCTTCGAAGCCTCTTCCACTTAGTTTGGCTAACTTCTTTATTTCATCAAGGTAGGTTTTGGTAACACTACAGCCAACTTTAGTTGTGTACACACTTGCCAGAGCTTGAACGTAGTATTGGACATCTGGATTGTCTTTAAGTTCATGTGTGTAGGGAGGAAGAGGGGATAAGGCTTCAATAGCAGCACCATCTTGATACTCAATAATCAGGTTTCTATAAAACCCTGACTTAACATCAGTAACTGGGACAAGTCTCATGGAGCCGTACTTCTTAAGGAAGTCTATGATCTCCTCATCTTCTGGTGATTCATGTAAACCACTGATAATTACTGCATCGGGGACTTTGATACTTATCTGTCTGTGAATGAAGAGGGAATCGATGATGCTGTGTTCTGCAGAGGGATCCTGCGGCTGGCCACTCCGCGTTGCTAGTTCCTCCACAGTCAAACCTTCACTTTAACTAGCTTGCCACTGAACAACAAGTTCAGGTCCCGATCGACTCGGTCTGGGTAAAAAAACAATCGGGAGTTCTCAGTTGGTGAGCTGGGTGCTCTTAGGCAATATCTTCTGCCGAAAAGAGAGTGAATACCGGCTGAGAATTTTACTCATAGCGGACGCGCCACCCTCTGGTTGGCCAGGGAACTGCACTATTTCGATCAGCAAGCTCAGAAACCCAGGTGGGTTACACTAACAAAAGACAAAGTCCAAAAACTCAGGGAGACCACAGGGGCAAAAACACTATGAAAAAACAAAGAACAAGTTAATCCAAATGGCAAACAGAACTCACAAACAGTAATCCAGACAAGAACAGAGGCCTGCTACAACCTGCTGACAATAGTGACTGGTGAGGACAGCGTGCTCTGTGTTATGGTCTAGAGAGGACCGGCTACTTCCGGTTTTCGTGTTTTTGGGCCCACAATACAGATTAGCGGCGCCTGTTGTTTTGGTGACAGTACATCTCGCGCAAGCGCGGAACGTATGGCGTCGGCTGTAATTCCGTAGGTGTGAACCGCCCACGTCGTTGTTCGAGTCGGCCATATTAAGTAGCCCGACTTCATTTACCGACGTGAGTCGGGCAGTTCTTCCGTTGTGGACTCGCCTTTAAAGGGACAAGAGAGAGCGACGACATGCTTTAAAAGAGGGTTGTGGGGCAGATTCAAACCTGGGACCGCTGCAAGGAGCCTCCGTACATGGGGCGGTAACTCTACCACTAAACTATCAGCATAGTTAACATGTTAATCTTAATCAGTAATCCTTATGATGGGGCAGTCATATTATACTACCATTAATAAGACTTACATATTCACACAGTCGGCGAGTTTTTGCCAGCTGTCCTTCCTGCATTTGGAAGATGATACCGTTGCCTTTTACCTGTATTATATGTTTAACTTGGTATTTCTGTAAGATTATAGTTCCCTCCTCGTAGGTGAAATATGTCGCTACGCTGCCCATAGTCTGATCCATGTTTGAAATTAGTCAAATGCTGCAAACCGCCTCTTTCATGTGCAAGCGCTCATAGCTCAACAGGTAAACCCTGGGTTGAGTTAACGAGTTGATAACCAGCTTTGTGTGACCGCTTATCTCCGATTGCCTTTGTTAGGGTTACTTAAGCTGGATAACTGGAAGATACCTGGTATGTTGAACCTTGCTGAGGAGTATAGGCCCCTGGGAGACAAAAAAAGGAGGGAAACCAAGACAGGAAGCAAAGCACATGACAACACAAGACAGAAGGACTACAAAATAAAACAGGATACCAACACTACAAAACAGTCATGACATTTTATTCAATTCCAACCCCACTCCGGCCCTGGTCCAGGGCTGTTCCAAGTTGCATGAGGGCTTGCTTGCAGACTTTTTGAGCCCTTCAGCCCACTTTATGTAAATCAGCATCGATTGTGACGTTAAACACTGGTTTGGTAAACAAAGGTAAACAAACAGGGAGGGCACGTGTGTTCAGACTGGTATGTTTAATTAACAGAAATATTAACACTAAAGATTTTACAAGATATTACATACCTGGGCCCGTATTCCTAAAGATTCTGAGAATCCTCTCAGAGAGCTCCTAACTTAACCTTAAAATTCCTAGTAAGGAGTCTTAGCTTAGGAGTAATTCCAGAAGCTATACTTAATTATCCTACAAAATGTGTGATAGTTATATTTATTCGCTTATATTAATTGCCATGCTGGTAATTTTTGCACTTTCAACTTTTCAACTCAATTTGGTATTAACGAGGGTATGGCTCAGCTTTCATCAATGTCTGTGATTGCTGACTGGCCTACACTCTTAGAAATAAGGGTTCCAATAGGGTTCTTCTACAAGGGCTGAGGTTCTACCTGGAACCATTTGCTTCTGAAAAACCCTTTCCCGGAGAAAGGGTTTTTCAAGGGTTCTTGGTAACACTAATGGTTCCAGTAAGAACCATTTTGATCGAGAGAACCCTTTAAAACCCCTTTCCTGAATAAAGGGTTTTAAAAGGGTTCTTGGTAACGCTAAGGGTTCCAGTAAGAACTATTTTGATCCAGTGAACCCTTTTTCAAAGAAAGAGTTCTTTAGGGATTGTTGAAAGCATGGATCCTGTGTCACCAGGGACATACTTCCTGATAACACTTACCAATAATGGTGGAAAAAACAATTTCCTTGTTACTACTGATACAAATACTTTTCATATCCATTTTTTTGTTTATTTGTTTTTTTCTTCTTGTCCAGATCTCGTTGATCAAACTGTAACATAATTGCCCATCTTGGGATTTGAACTTGCCACCCAGTCTAAAGTCATTGACACTAGCGACTGAGCTAACCAGCTAGCTGCATTGAGTCATCAGGTCCACCATTCTGGTCTATTACCTTACACAATCTGATCAGCCATACAAATAATGGCAGTCCTATAACTGACATGAGAGGTATTCCATCAAACTTGCTAAGCGCAAAGCTGGGCTAATTTCGATAAGCCTCGCTAGCGAGAGTTGCGTTCCATCAACCTGACTTGAGGCACTCTCTGCTAAGTAACAATGGGAATTTATCCGACCAAACTAGCCTGCCCCGGGGCAGGCTAACCATCAGGCTTACTTTAGCGGGGATTTCAGAGAAGGCCGTCTGTCGGAAACAACTGTACCAGCAGAAGGTTCCGCCAAGCCTAGTCCTCGTGATTTTGTCACGTGAAAGACCAAAAATTACCAAAATTACATATGAAGTACAAACAGACTATATTTTCATCAAGCGTCTAAGAATACATGCTTGCAATTAAAAAAATATGAATAAATAGTTTATTTTGTTTAACACCGACTAGCCATATCATCATCTAAAGCCCCCAGTTGGGTGAGTGGTGATGCACCTGCCCCCAAACGTGGTCATCCCAGGTTCACATCCCGGCGAGGACATCTCATGTGTTTTTTTTGTTGTTGTTTTTTTTGTGCTTGTATAATTGTCTTTATCAGAGAATTAGACCAACATTTTAACTTAACTATGATAAATATGTCAAACAATTTCCCCAGAACCCAAATATAACTTGCAAAAACATGATAGGCATAAAGATGTTATTATTAATAGCATGTTCTAGATCCCAATGACAAAGGCATTGATGCATGCAATTTTCAGCCACATAAATTCCTTTCAGGTGAGTTCATTAATAGGTTCATTGAATGAGTTCATTGAATTGAGATAAATGAGTTGGTCAATGTAGATGCATTTACTAGGCCTATCTAAAAAGAGAGAGAGAGAGAGAGAGAGAGAGAGAGAGAGTTCCGGCCAAAGAAAGAAGTTCCACAAAGTTCTATAGTCGGGAATTGAACCGTGGCTGGCCGCATGCAAAGCCGGCGCGTTACCTCTACACCAGGGGTACTCAAATACAAATCCTCAAGGGCCACAAAGATGTTTTTCAATGACTCAAAGGTCCATTATTGAGGTCGGTCAGGTCACATGTGATATACTGTATTTAGAACATTTCTTTTTGTTGTTCTTACCTCTGAATTTTTAGGATATGTACATCACAGATAGTCTCCTGGCATATTAAACACATGGGTCTTGTGCTGGTTGGAGGAAGAATGAATGCAAATTTTCAGTCCATTATTCTTTAAAATGGCGATTTTAACTGTCCACCCTTCTTTAGGCAGAGAACTTGGAACACGCCATTTTCATGTAATCTTTTTTCCCGTGCGCAAACTATGCTCCTACTCTGGCAAAGTGGCAATATGCGAACGGCTTCAAAAACGAAAGTGAAACCCAATAACAGGCTGTCTGTTGGCATGGAGACAAGTTCCGATACACGTGTTGACCCAACCAAAACACATACTGAAGAAATAATAGTTCCGGGGCCACAAATAGGTGGCCGGCAGGCGCCTATTGAGTACCGCTGCTCTACACTATCCTCACGTTGGAGAACTCGTTGTCAGTATTATATTAGAACATGTTACTCTTAACGGTATTTCCATATTTAATCGCTCGGCAATTCTTGCCCAAGCAATCTCGCGATTTTGATTTATCACTACAGTATTCCCTTTTTTGGTTATGATGGGTTTGTACTCCTCGTACAATTCCATCAATAATTTTTGCTCTGGTCTTTTCTGCCATTTTCTCGATGATTTGACATTCACGATTCTGGGCTGGCTTCACATCCCGTGAACGCGCGTAACACACGACAACGTTAACCTGGCTTGAATTAGCCTCAACAAGGCGCGGCTGAAATGCGTTAATGGAATGGGTTTAGTCGCAAGTGGAAGTTGGCGTTAGTTCTAACCAGGCCTAACTAGGTAAGCGCCGCCTTAATTAGCGAGTTTGGTGGAATACCCCTATGTTCTGTTACCAATTTATTTTCACAACCATTAATTATAAGAAAGCAAGATCTTCATCAGCAAATCTTGTTGATCCAGGCAAAGATTAGCTATGACTGAGATTTTAACCCCCACCCTCCAAATCTAAATTCTGTAGCATTACCCACTGAGCTATCCAGCAGAATGTGTAGATGAGGGACTCCTCTGACTCGCCACACTCACTCACACAGCCAGGTTGACAGTTCCTTCATGTCAGTGCAGGGCTGGACTAGGACCAAAAATTGGCCCAGGCATTTTCAACCGAGACTGGCCCACCAGGTATCGATGGAAAGACAATGAAGCCTATGAACAAACTTTTTTGTGACAATGCTTGTACACTGTCTGGCATGCCCCTCGGCTGTAATTGGTCCAGCCCAGAATCAATCTTGACTAAGGGGCCGATCTACCAGTTTTGTGTACCAATAGCAGTGTTTCCCACAGGATTCTATCGTGGGGGGTCTTGCGATCTTCTAGGGGGTTCCGGGGGCATGCCCCCCCGGGAGAAAAATTTTAATAGATTTCATTTTACGACAAAGGAAAACGCTCCGAAGGGGAGGATACAAAATAAAAGGCTAACTAAATGTCTACTCTAGCGAGGACTAATCTATGAACTTTAACAAACGGAAAACGCTCCAATAGTGAAAGGTCGACTAAGCATTCGTTTCTTGTTATGTTTTGTTCGTTTGCTTGCTTGCTTGTTTTCTTGTAGAAATGACTTACACAGCTTGGACGAAAGCCGAAGTGTGCCATTGGCTTTCGAGAGGGTTTTGCTGAAAATTCCATTATTGTTATAATACGTAACATTTTGATACTTGTTACATAACACTGAAAAGTATTTTAACATTATTTAAATCAATGTGAAAACTTGTGGGGTTCCCTCACTTTCTAATGATTCTGTTCCACTGTCACAATTACTACGTACAGTGTGTACTCTGATTCCTTTAATTGGACCATGCAGCATTATTTTATTGTTTGTAGATAGCTTACAATAAGGCAAAGTGAGTGCACCTTGGATTGATGGAACTCAAACTCTTTTTTGTCTCCCCTTTCTGCCATGTCACCATTGCTGGAGATTACACAAATCCATGACTGAGGACAGCATGATGTGTCTGGCCTGTCATGTTGCTGATTCCACTGGACCTATGCTGACTTTTGACCTGTTCTCCCCTGGGACCTACACAGCCTGTTCTGTTGGACTATCTTTAAATAAATGTTTTTCTCAAAAAATGTTTTTAATATTTGTTCAATGTCAACATGATAAATGACCACAATATAATATGAACTAAACTGATCTGTAGAATACAATATGGTTTTTTATAGAACCCTTAGAAGACAAGGGACAAGGGACACTATTTGTGAAAACCTTTGAAAAGGGATGTTTTTAGAACCCCCTGTGTGAGGTCTAGATGAAACCCTTGAAACATGAAAGGGTTCTTGGTGGAACTCCTTTTTTGGGTTCTAGATAAAACCCTTGAAAAATGAAAGGGTTCTTAGTGGAACTCCCTGTGTGGGTTCTAGATGAAACCCTTGAAATATGAAATGGTTCTTAGTGGAACTCCCTGCGTGGGTTCTTTGTAGAACCTCTAATGAGGGGTTCTGGGTGGAACTCCCTGTTCGGGTTCTAGATGAAACCCTTGGAAAATGAAAGGGTTCTTGGTAGAACCCCCAGTTTGGGTTATTTGTAGAACCTCTCATACCCCTTTTCCACCGAGGCATTTTGACCGAACCAGTTCTTCCTGTTTCCAGAGACAAAGAGCCGGCTCTCGGCCTGGAAAACGAGCGGCCCCAACTCTTTGCTGGGCTGGAACTGGGCCCGCCTTACGTTAGGGGCTGGGGGCGGGGTTAACGCTCGAGGCAACGGGGGAAAATACGCCGCTGCGGAGTGCAGAGTTTTACTAACGTTACTGTTCCCGGTAAGTTTCACTTTTAAAATGTTTCACCTCATTGCAAACTAATGACACATTTCTGTTTAGTAGTGATGGCGAGATGAAGCCTCATGAGGCATTGAACCACTTGAGCCAATTGGTTCGAGAAAGGGTTCATTTCTCGAAGCTTCATGTGCACACGATACCACCTCCTGGCCAAGTGTATAATCACAGGCAGCTGTATCTGAACCACATAATGTGTGATGCAGTGGCGGTTTCTCATATGGGCAGTATGGCCAGCCGCCCAGGGCGGCATTCGTGGAGGGGCGGCATGAGCGCCCGCACAAAAAAAAGGTGCGTCTGCTGTTGCTGAGAGAGACTGGTTCACACCGGCCGCGGAAGCGCCGCAAATAGGCGCGGCCGCCCCGCGCCGTGAAGCGATCGTTTCGGCGTCTGCTCTATTTTTTGCGCGTGCCGCGAGCGATCGTGTCAATTCTGGCAGGAAATCACACAAAGAGACACGAGACAATCCGGTCAATTTTCAAAATTAAAGCAATTTTCAAAATAAAATACCGCAATTGACAAATGCGATATTTGTGTACCTAACTCGCACTGGGAAACAGGAAGAGAAAATACATTTAATAAATGTGAAGAGTAGATAAACAAATATGTGTATTTCAACTGTATATCTACACTGTCTACTACCATACACACTCTCTCTGTCTGTCTGTGTGTGTGTGTCTCTCCTCTCTCTCTCTCTCTCTCTCTCTCTCTCTCTCTCTGAACGGATAAATAGAAGAAGTGTACAAACATTTTGGTTACAGAAACATGGCATATTTATTTTATGAGGTTATGATAAAAGAAAATAGCTCTGAATGAACAACAGATGAGCAGAAGCGCTTGTCGACCTTCGCGGAGAATTACCGTCTGGTCTGAACAGAGGGGCAGGGGGGGTCCATTTGTGTGTGTGTGTGTGTATGTGTGTGTGTGTGTGTGGGGGGGGGGGGGGCGCTGGAGGTGAGGTTCGCCCAGGGCGTCATGAAACCTAGGACTGCCACTGGTGTGATGCATTGAATTTTTGTGTCTGTTATGTCTGTTGGGAATGACTATGAATTACAAAAAATGGATAACCAAATAATTACTCAAAGATCATTCAAGCTGTTATGTTATTATATAAAGACAGTGTGGTAACAGGGAGAAGATATTAGGGGAAACTGATGCCCGGCCGGGAGTCGACCCGTGGTCACCACATCATGCACATGAGGCGGGTCCCCTAACCACTGCGCCACCAGCCGCTCCATGAAGAAGTATTTCTGTACATAAATTGTCACATATGTGTATGATAAATTGTTTGAATGTATTCTGTGTGTAAATTTACCCCAAATGGTAAAATCATCACTCTCCTAAATCTCTCTCTCTCTCTTCTCTCTCTCTCTCTTCCTAAACTCTCCAAATTATCTCCAAATTATGTAAATGCTATTCAACCTCAAGTATCCAAACTCCCCAAACTATCCAAACTCTCAACTGACCGCAACTCTGCTTCAAAACCCACAATTTTGAATGGAGCCTGAGGGTTCTATATAGCTGTAAAACCTTGCGGCAAACTCTGAACCACTTCCCGAAGCAATCACGTGGTACAGCCGGGCAGCGAGGCTTCGGACGTCATCATTTTTGGCCCCTCCCCTAAATGAAGTAAGCCTCGATACGCGCTTCGCGGAAACGCCCCCTCCATTACTCGACACACGCTTCGAAGCCTCGGCGCATCTCGTAACATCACTACTGTTTAGTTTACCAAGCTAGTGATTACGTTCGTAACAGCAGCAACTAGTGGCTTTGCTTCCTCGGGTAATGTAAGCTGACCGGCTAGCTAGCCAGCTAGCGTGATATTGCTAACAGCAACGTTAGCATGCCACTTTCTGACTGTCGTTGGTTCACTAAACGTTACCAACTACCAACGTAACTTAACATCTGTCTTCACAGCGTCGTGGACACGTTTGTGATTAAACCGCTGTTCTCTGGTTTGTGTTTGTAGAGCTGTCGAACATCGACGATACTGAACGGAGGCCCAACCTGCAGATGACTAAACATCAAACTATCTATCTTTCTATTGATCACACACTGTTCTAAACTTTAAAAAATGTTGTGATTTTAGTATTTTGTGTATTTTATTGTTATTGTATCATTTACCAAAATAAACACTTTTTCTGAAGAGACATGTCTGCTATGCTTGAAATTAGCGCTGCGGGGAAACCTACAGAGATGTAATGACGTGGTTCTCTGGGCTCTCTATGTTAGGAACTCACTCAAAAAACAGGCTTGGACCCAAACGCACGACTCAGGACAAAGTACCAAATTAGAATAATATTTATTTATAAATAACAAAGGTAGGTAACAACAAACAAAAGGCGCTTCTCGGAGGAAGGATATACAACTGAAACAAAGTGACAAAGAAAACACAGGAGTGGACCAAAACTCACACAGGTAGCGGAACAGGATCGAGGAAATGCAAAGAACGCGAGTACTCATGACAGAACTGACACAACGAACTGGCACAGGACAAAGGGAGACACAGACTATTTCAACAAGAGGTAATGGGGAACAGGTGGAAACAATCAGGGCGGGGCTGACAATCACAGGGCACAGGAGGAGGGGAAGTCAATTGATCTGAAACAAGAGGAGAACAGTTAATTTCAAAATAAAACCAGAAAACACGGGACAACATGAAATGACAAGACAAAAAGGATAACTTAACTTAGGTGAAAACGGGCGGACATGACAGTACCCCCCCCTCAAGGGACGGCTCCTGACGGACCAGGAAGCTCGGGATGCTGGCGGTAGAAATCCCGGATCAGAGACTTGTCCATGATGAAGGAGGCGGGAATCCACTGTCTCTCCTCGGGACCGTAGCCTTCCCAGTCCGCCAGGAACTGACGCCCGCGGCCCCGGTTGCGGACAGCCAGCAGCTTACGGACGGTGTAGACCGGGCCGCCATCGATCAGCCGGGGGGGTGGAGGGGGTCTGGAAGGAGGGACCATGGAGCTCTCCTTAACGGGCTTAAGTTTACCCACATGAAAGGTGGGGTGAACACGCAGGGAGCGTGGGAGCCGGAGACGGACGGAAGCGGGGTTGATGATTTTGGAGATGGGGAAGGGACCCACGAAGCGCGGGCTGAGTTTGCGGGAGGGGACCTGGAGAGGAAGGTCCCGGGTGGAGAGCCACACCTTCTGGCCTGGTTGGTAGACCGGTGCGGACCGCCGATGACGATCACTCGCCTTCTTCATGCGTTCCTGGCTCTGAAGAAGAATGCGGCGAGTGGCTGCCCACACCCGGTGACACCTCCTGACCAGAGCATGTGCGGAGGGAACGACCACCTCTTTTTCGGTCGCAGAGAAGACCGGCGGCTGGTACCCGTACACACAATGGAAAGGCGAGATGCCTGTGGACGCCGAGGGGAGAGAGTTGTGGGCGTATTCCACCCAGGTGAGGTGACGGCTCCAGGAGGCGGGGTTCTGGGAGACCAGGCAGCGGAGACATGTCTCCAAGACCTGGTTAAGACGCTCCGTCTGGCCGTTGGATTCTGGGTGGTAACCCGAAGAGAGGCTGACCGTGGCCCCGATAAGCCCGCAGAATTCCTTCCAGAACTTGGATACGAACTGGGGGCCACGGTCAGAGACGACGTCCCTGGGGAACCCGTGGAGGCGGAAAACCTGGTGACACAAAACCTCCGCCGTTTCTTTGGCGGAGGGGAGTTTGGGCAGAGCAATAAAGTGGGTCATTTTAGAGAAGCGGTCTACCACCGTGAGAACGGTGGTGTTACCTTCTGAGAGAGGCAGTCCAGTAACGAAGTCCATGGAAATGTCAGACCAGGGGCGGGATGGGATGGGTAGTGGCTGGAGAAGGCCGGCTCTGGGTTGAGAAGAAGTCTTATTACGGGCGCAGACTGGACAAGCCTCCACATATTCTTTAACGGCCTTATCAAGGCCAGGTCACCAGAAACGCTGACGGATGAAGAACACGGTGCGTTTAACACCGGGATGGCAGGTGAGCAGCGAGGAGTGAGCCCAATGCACCACCTGGGATCTCATGGCCTCAGGCACATACAGGCGATTCGGCGGACAATCACCAGGGGGCGGGTTCGCTCCATTAGCTTGCTTCACCTCACGTTCTATACGCCATGAAACCGCTCCGACCACACGGGAAAGTGGAAGGATGGGTTCTGGTTTCTTGGCGACAGGCTCAGGATCGTACAGCCGGGAGAGGGCGTCCGGTTTGGTGTTTTGGGACCCAGGCCTGTAAGAGAGAGTGAAGTGGAAGCGGTTAAAAAACAGAGACCAGCGGGCCTGTCTAGAATTAAGCCTTTTGGCGTTGCGAATATACTGTAGGTTCTTGTGATCGGTCCATACCAAGAAGGGCTGCTGGGCCCCCTCCAGCCAGTGACGCCATTCATCGAGCGCCACTTTGACTGCCAGCAGTTCTCGGTTACCCACATCATAATTTCGCTCAGCCGGGGTTAGCTTCCTAGACAGGAAAGCGCAAGGGTGCATCTTACCATCCGCTGCTGATCTCTGGGAGAGGACCGCTCCCACTCCCTCATTGGAGGCGTCCACCTCGACCACAAACTGCCGCGTGGGATCTGGCACCTGCAGAATATGGGCCGAGGTGAACAGAACCTTAAGCTGCCGGAACGCCCGGTCAGCCTGGGCGGACCACTGGAAGGGTGTCTGCGGAGAGGTCAAAGTGTGGAGAGGCGCGGCAATGGCGCTAAAGTTCCGGATAAACCGACGGTAAAAGTTAGCAAATCCGAGGAATTGCTGAACCTTCTTACGGCTATCCGGAACTGGCCACTCCGTCACAGCTCTTACTTTAGCCGGGTCCATTTGTATCTTTCCAGGGGCTATGAGGAAGCCCAGGAATGACACGGACTCGGCATGAAACTCACACTTCTCGGCTTTTACATATAAATTATACAAGAGAAGTTTAGCCAGTACCTGTCTCACATGGATTGTATGGGTCTCAGGGTCCGGGGAATAAATCAGAATGTCGTCTAGGTAGACGAAAACAAACCGGTTCAGAAACTCCCTGAGGACGTCATTCACCAGGTTCTGGAATACAGCAGGGGCGTTGGTGAGTCCAAAAGGCATGACGAGGTACTCGTAGTGGCCTGTGGGTGTGTTGAAGCCCGTCTTCCACTCGTCGCCTTCCCGAATGCGCACCAGATGGTAGGCGTTCCGTAGATCCAGCTTGGTGAACACCTTAGCAGACTGGAGCTGTTCGAAGGCTGTGGACATCAGGGGAAGCGGGGTAACGGTTTTTCACAGTGATTTCATTCAGGGGAGCGAAGTCGATGCAGGGTCTCAGGGACCCATCCTTCTTGCCCACAAAGAAAAAGCCAGCGCCCAGGGGGGAGGAGGACGGTCGGATGAGCCCCGCCTTAAGCGAAGCCTGGATGTAGTCCTCCATTGCAGCTTTCTCTGGCCCCGAGATGGCATAGAGGCGACCCTTGGGTAGTGCAGCTCCAGGGATGAGGTCAATAGGACAGTCATACGGCCTGTGTGGGGGAAGAGACGTGGCTTTGGCTTTATTAAATACCTCACCCAGGTCGTGATAGCAAGCGGGGACCCCCGTCAAATCCGGAGGAGGAGCAGTGTCCGTGGAGGAGGATTCCTCCCTACAGGTGGCCACCACCCGAGCCCGCTGGTCCTGGACCTGTTCGAGACACACATGATTACACCCCTCACCCCAACCTGTAACCCTCCCGGAGCTCCAGTCCACCTGGGGGTTGTGGCGACAGAGCCAGGGGAAACCTAAGACAAGGGAGTGGAGGGAGGAGTTAAAAAGGTGAAACTGAATGTGTTCTGAATGACCATCGATCTTAACATGTACGGGCTCGGTGAGGTGAGTGACTTGGAACAGAGAGTTGCCGTCAAGCGCACTCGCCTCAAGGGGGCGCGGCAATAGTTCAGTTTTAATGCCCAGACTGGTGGCCCTTTCCCACGACATAAGGCTCTCGTCGGCCCCCGAGTCGATGAGAGCAGGCTGGGAGTGGGCTAGACCATTAACAGTCAGAGTTACCTGGGTTAAAGGGCGTTTAGGGGAGACAGAGGTGGAGCGGCTCATCAGTGCCCCCTTCTTCACTGATGAGCCGGATCTTTTACCGGACACTTGGCGAGCAGGTGCCCCTTCTCTCCACAGTACAGGCATCTTCCCTCAGACAAGCGTCGCTGGCGTTCTTCAGCCGAGAGCTTGGCCCGACCCATCTGCATGGGCTCATCCCCAGGAGCCGGGAGAGCCAGTCGAGGGGGGGGAAGAGGGAAGGTATGGTCAGGAGCAGGCTGCCGACGTCCTTCGAAGCGATGGACGGTATCGGTGCCCTTCCTCCTCTTCTGGCGGAGCCGGTCGCGTAAGCGATTGTCCACTCGAACCGCCATGGTTACGAGTGAGTCCAGATCCTGGGGGAGGTCCAGGGGGGCCAGGCAGTCCTTGACGGGATCCGAGAGTCCCTCCAAGAAGGCGTCGAACAGGGCAGGCTCGTTCCACCCACTATCAGAGGCGAGAGTGCGAAATTTAACAGCATAATCGGAAACAGTGTGATTACCCTGCACCAACCTCTTGAGGACCCGCGCCGCCTCTCGCCCCGGGGTGGAGTGGTCGAAAGTCCTCTTCAGTGCTGCGGTGAATAGGTCAGGGGATGAGCAGACTGAAGAGCCCCGCGCCCACTCAGAGGTAGCCCATGCTGCGGCACGTCCGGTGAGGTGAGATGTTATGAACGCCACTTTGGAGCGAGGTGTAGGGAACGCCGCGGGGTTCATCTCAAAGTGGAGCTCACATTGAACCAGGAACGTACGGCAGGACGCGGAGTCTCCCGAATATCTTTCGGGAGCGGCCAGGCGAGGAGGAGTCACCGGACCCACGGGAGCAGGCGGAGCCGGGAAACTCGAACTGCTGCGGGCATGGGGGTCTGGAGCCGCAGCCTGGAGGTGAGCCAGCAGATCCTGCATCTGTCGGGTGAGGAGGTTAATCTGGGAGACCACAGATGTTTGAAAGGCCCCCTGCTGATCGGACAGAGCAGAGATGTTGCTGGCTACCGAATCTACACGCTCCTCTTGGAGCCTGAGACTAGCGCTGTGTGAGCTGACCAGCTCCTGGAGCTGACTGAAGTCGGCTGGGTCCATACTGGCCAGTTCGTTCTGTTAGGAACTCACTCAAAAAACAGGCTTGGACCCAAACGCACGACTCAGGACAAAGTACCAAATTAGAATAATATTTATTTATAAATAACAAAGGTAGGTAACAACAAACAAAAGGCGCTTCTCGGAGGAAGGATATACAACTGAAACAAAGTGACAAAGAAAACACAGGAGTGGACCAAAACTCACACAGGTAGCGGAACAGGATCGAGGAAATGCAAAGAACGCGAGTACTCATGACAGAACTGACACAACGAACTGGCACAGGACAAAGGGAGACACAGACTATTTCAACAAGAGGTAATGGGGAACAGGTGGAAACAATCAGGGCGGGGCTGACAATCACAGGGCACAGGAGGAGGGGAAGTCAATTGATCTGAAACAAGAGGAGAACAGTTAATTTCAAAATAAAACCAGAAAACACGGGACAACATGAAATGACAAGACAAAAAGGATAACTTAACTTAGGTGAAAACGGGCGGACATGACACTCTAGCCGGTGGAAACACAAACAGGTTCTCGGACGGTTCGCAAACTGCGAACCAGCACGGCACCGGCCCGGTTCCTGAACTAGGTTCGCGTTGGTGGAAAAGGGGTATCATGGGGGGTTCTGGGTGGAACCTTACACACAGTTCTAGGTATAACCCTTTATGTGAGGTTCTCGGTAGAACCCTCCAAAAGGGTTCCAGGTGGAACCTTTATAAAAGGTTCTACCTGGAGCCAAAAAGGGTTCTTCTATGAGGACAAGCCGAAGAACCTTATATGGTTCTACTCAGCACTTTTATTTCTAAGAGTGTATAAGAAGCAGTGTTGGTTGGCTTTCAAATCTACTACAAACCAGTGAACAGCAATGGAGAAGAATCTTCTCCCATCAATTACACCCACAACACCGGGGAATCCTGCGATGTTAATAAATGCCCTTTTGTGAGCTTGTAAAGTGCGGGCATCCAGCGGAAATCACAGATTCAGCTTGGTGTAGTGGAAGTTTCGTGGCAAAAAGCCTCGCCGAGACTGCGCCGAAAGCTCGCCAGCTCCAACCTGACCTCACAGGCAGGTTTCCAAAGTTCCAGCACATATAAATGCAATAAATAATCACAACAAACGCTATTTAATGCAACTAATTGAATCAACACGTGAATTTATATCTGTATAGATTGTCCCGTCACATCTGACGTCAGATCAAAGGCGGATGGCACGCGTAACGGAAACTCAGCCTCTCGGACCAAAACATCTCCCTCTCTCTCTCCTGTTTTTCATATCTATCCACTGCTAATAAAATGCGTCTATGTCTGAAAAAATCTTTAAAAAAAAATACAGCAGCTCGTGCCTGGTCTGGGGTCACGCGCCTCCGCAGTATGGAGAAACGCGCAACTTTGCCGCAAGCTGGAACCGGAGTTGGGGCTGCAGCTGGTCTGAGCGGCACGCGTTGGACGGGGAATCCGGTGCAGCTGTGGAGCGCAGATGATGAGCGGTGCACCCTGACCCTGTTTTGTGATATACATGCCTAAAATGTGCCTACAATTTCTATAGTGATATAATATCGGCATTATAATTATTATGACTTTACCGCGCGCACAGCGCGTGATGCGCGTGGTGGGAGCGGCGGCGCTGCTTCTGTCATTGGGCTGTCAAGTGACGAAACTTGCACTGCACCTCCGCTAACGCATTAAAGGTGAGGAGAGGAGCTCATTTGATTGGTGAAGATCTGATTAAACTGTGTTAATCCCACTCCATGCCTTGTCTCCTCCTCGTCTCCCACTCACGCCTTCTTCTCCTCCCTCTTTCCCACTTGCGCGGGTGGGTGAGACGGGAGGCGTGCCTGCACGGTGCACGAAACTTGCGCAGGTGCGCTGCGTGCTGACTGCGCCTGGTCTACGAAACTAGGGCCCTATATCTCCTGCCTCTTCCGTCCGCCATTTTGTCCTCTGCTTCGGGAACTCCTAAGCCACTTCAAAGTCCTCTTACCTGCTCTTAACAGATCTCACCTTAGGAGCTCTCTGAAGAGCTAGGATTAACTTTAGGAATAACTTTTATCTTTACCAGGATCTACTGTTCACTTTTGGGGGAAATTCTAAGAAAACATCATGATTCTAAGAATTTTCTTAGAATTTGGCCAATAGGAGCAACTCTTTGCACTGAGAATCTTTAGGGATACAGCCCCTGGTTTATTCATCAGCTATTAATATTAATTTTGCTGATTGGAGCTGTTGTAACTCAAACAAGTAAATAAATGATTTGACTTACCACTCAAGTCTGGAAGATATTCAAATCAGACTTAACAAACCTAAAACAGGAATTCACAATTGTAACATTTGGTTTCACCACAATACCATTACAAACCCTTCAGCCTCTGTCTACTAGGTCACATGATTTCCTTTCAACGTCTTCGTCAGATGGTGCCTTCAAGCACCGCTGGACAAAGTTTGAGCAGCTCTACGGATATCGTGAAAACCTCCAAAAGGCGCAATATAATTGGAATAATGTGTTCGGGGTTTCACACGATATCGGACAAAACTTAAATAGGCATGTCACCACCTGTCTGAAAACACTATTGTGATAGTTCAATCTGCCAAATGAAACATCACGCCGTTTCGGGTTACAAATTAACTGAAGTTCTTTAAAGGCACCACGTGCCGCTCCGTTACGTGAGCTGATCCCCGAGTAACATTGTGTCTAGCTGTCTTCCAACATCCGTGGACTGTCTCCGCACAATTGGTGCATAAATACGGACTTCTCTGGACAGGTCATTGTCATGTTATCTCAAAGCTTTGCTTTGCTAGTTAGTTCGCGTGCATGCTAGTCCGTTAGCTTTGGTTTGCTAGTTAGTTCGCGTCCATGCTAGTCCGTTAGCTTTGGTTTGCTATTGATAGAATCCTTCCCGACCAGTGGGTCTTGAGAACAGCAGATAAACTCGAGATTGTCTGTTACACGTTGAGGGTCATGAAAACGTTTTCTAATGAATGCCACGGTCAGGTGGGTGCTGTTGAACTAACTAAAAGCCCATACATAAGCAAAGTGAAAGTGAAAACCAGCCAGCGCTTACTATGTCAAAGTTAACATGTATTACAGGAACTTGGCTTGTTGTTTATGTAGAATACTTAGTACACATCGTGATTATGTAGCCACGCTAGACGACATATGTTACTACAAAGTCCGCAGCAGTAACTCTACATTCCTTCTGACAGATGCCGTAGTTCTTTGCGAAAGCGAAAGCAGCAGCAGAGAGGTGTGGTGGCGGCCGGAGGCGCTGCTGGCAGTGACGCAGAGATGCTTTGGCTGCCATGGCTGCTCTCATTGGGATGCTGGCTTGGCTGCCTCAGGTCCTGCCAGGTGAGTACAGTCAAGAGATGTTGTGCGTTAGTGTCATAACCAGGAAACATAGTTGCACCCAGGCGGCAAATGTACACTACTCAAAAAAATAAAGGGAACACCTAAACACTAGGGCTGTAACAATACACCAAACTCACGATTCTCATTTCTAGAGAAATGTCCCACAAAGCAACGTTGCAGAACCAAACTAAGGTAACGTAGTAACTGTAACTGTCTTTGGCAACGGGGAAACAAATACTGCAGCTGTACGTGGAGAAGCGTCCTTCCTCCCGCCCGTCCTACCGACTCCTCCTCACATTTCTGCCCGATAAACAGCATCTGTCACCGGCAAAAAAAACTTTAACTCACCGAGTGTTTATGATGAAAAAAAATCTCTGCGACGGTCAGCCCTCCGGACCGAGACTTCAGTGAACTTTAGCCTCCGTCGGGTTTTGAGTGACAGGGAGACTCCAGGGAAACCCCTTGAAAACGCACACACGTCATCATCGTGACGTGTACCGGGACGTCTCTTTGTGCTGCTTTCTGTGAATTACACAGCGGTTCGTCTTTACTCCAGCGGTGCTTCGCTCCGTGTGAACGAACAGCGGCGGAGAATTAGCGAACGACCGCTGCGGTGTTAATGTGGTGTTACTTACAGCTCATAGTGCTGATCTGGATCGGAAGTTGTGTCGCGATTCTGCCTTCTCGTGGCGCGAGACAGGTTCGTGGATCTGAGTGTCGCGATTTCAGCTTTGATACGTGTATCATTACAGCCCTACTAAACACCACATGCTAGTTGTCAACAAATAACATATTCCAGTTGGAAATCATTACAAAATGCAATGCGTTGACAACAAAACAACATAAGGATGATTAATGAAATGGAGGTCTCGATTCAGAATCATACCAAAAATCAGTGGAAAATCAGATCGCAGGCTGATCACACTTTGGTGGGGGGTTTTCAAGACAGTAGTGTGTGTGGCCTCCAGGTGCCTGTATGCACTCCCTACAACGCCTGGGCATGCTCCTGATGAGGCGACGGATGGTCTCCTGAGGGATCTCCTCCCAGACCTGGACCAGAGCAGCAGTCAACTCCTGGACAGTCTGTGGTGCGACATGGCGTTGGTGGATGGAACGAGACATGATGTCCCAGATGTGCTCAATAGGATTCAGGTCTGGGGAACGGGCAGGCCAGTCCATAACAGCAATGCCTTCATCATGCAGGAACTGCTGATACACTCCAGCCACATGAGGCCTAGCATTGTCATGCATTAGGAGGAACCTAGGGCCCACTGCACCAGCATGGTCTCACAAAGGGTCTGAAGAGCTCATCCCGGTACCTAATGGTAGTCAGGGTACCTCCGGCAAGCAAAGAAACGATTCCAAAGAAATGCCTCCCCAGACCATCACTGACCCACCTCCAAACCGGCCATGCTGGAGGATGTTGCAGCAGCAGAACGTTCTCTGCGGTGTCTCCAGACCCTGCACATCGCTCACATGTGCCCAGGGTGAACCTGCTCTCATCCGTGAAGAGCACAGGGCGCCAATGAATCTGCCAATCTCTGTGATCTCTAGCAAATGCCAATTACATTGCACGGTGTTGGGTTGTAAGCACAGGCCCTATTTGTGGAGGTCAGGCCCTCAAACATGGAGTCGATTTCGGACTGTTTGAGTTGAACCTTGAACATCAGCTTGGAAAGCTTGAGATGTTGGAGGGGGAGGGAGAGGGAGGGAGAGGGGGAGAGAGAGGGAGAGGGGGTAGGGGGAGGGAGAGGGGGGAGGGAGGGAGAGAGGGAGGGGAGAGAGAGAGGGGGAGATTTTCCAGCCATATTTTTCTGGACCCTAATTTTGGATCATTTCCATCAAACAGCACCTTAATAAGTCACTCTCTCCTTGTGATCTTGAATACACTCTGGTTGAACAAAAATGTTGAATGCAAATATAATAATTGCAGAATTGCAGACTGCTTGCTGTTTTTTATAATATGGGTTATTATTATTATACGCGCGCACAGCGCGTGATGCGTGTGGTGGGAGCGGCGGCGCTGCTTCTGTCATCGGGTTGTCAAGTGACGGATCTTGCACTGAACCTCCCCTAACACATTAAAGGTGAGGAGAGGAGCTCATTTGATTGGTGAAGATCTGAATCGGCTGTATTAATCCCAGTCCACGCCTCGTCTCCTCCTCGTCTCCCACTCACGCCTTCTTCTCCTCCCTCTTTCCCACTTGCGCGGGTGGGCGAGACGGGAGGTGTGCCTGCGCGAGCCTGCGCGGTGCACGAAACTTGCAAAGTCCAGGCAGACACACTCCGTCGGCGTGGCGCACGTGCACTGTGCGCTGACTACGCCTGGTCTACGAAACTAGGGCCCCAAATGTTTTTTCAAACGTTTTGGTAGCTAGATAGCACTTTGTTGCCACCAGCATAGTGTACAATGAACCTTAATATTGCCATCTTTAGCTGACACAAACACAAAATAGCAACTGTAATTTCCAGTTAGCAAGCAAACGCGCATCTCTCTCCTCCCTCCATTGTTGTTTATGTTTGTGTCTGCATAGCCGATGTCGATGCCGACATGAACGGTCCTCATGCTGAAAACGTGTCTTGTCACATAGACTATGTGACTTCACTCCCAAAGATGCAAGAAGAAAGCAAATATATTTTTATTAAGGAAAATGACAAACATAGTAACTCACAGTGACTTGGATAAGTAACTTTAATCTGATTACCGGTTTGGAAATAGTAACACATTAGATTACTCGTTACTGAAAAAAGTGGTCAGATTCATTGCACCATTTATACCCATGCATTCAGCATGCATGGAATACATTCCTTCCTACATTCATAGAAATAGTTCACCGTTTCTCATTGATGAGCTTGATTGAGAGAGGGATAAATGAAAGTTAATACCTGTTGTTGTGTTTTCACAGAGGAACCCTGTACCTCCAACCTGAATTCAACAGTATATACTCAGTAGCACTGCCGTATCGCTTAGCGGAGGACTCCTCCCCGTGAATCAATCAGTGAAACTTCTGCTTTAACTAAACAACGGACCCGACCTCTGTAACCTGACTGAGTGAATCTGCTCGTTCGAGTCCGGAGAAACTGATACTGAAGAGTGGGTTAGACTTCCACAGCGCAAATTTGCAGACATTTTTGACAATGCTACGGCTGTTTTTATGTTTGGGAATGTTCCAGAAATTACACAAGATGGAAATGCAACGTTTCAGTTCCTTAATCAAAATTACAAAAGGCACAAACGGCAGACACACAGTTTTAGCCTAAGTTTAAATGTATTTATTTGTAGTAGGAGACAGTGGGCTCTCTTTTCACTGATAGGATTTCCATGTTGTGGGTGATCCTGACTGAAATGACTGGAGGAACTCGGTATACTCGGATCAGTGTAGTGATTAACTCAGAAGTCCCTGAGTCAACACACTGAGTCGAGTTTGCCACCTCTAGTTCCAGCTTTTATGGCACCCTGGGTGAACATAACACCCATATTGACAAAATATTGACACAAATAACACACTACTATAAGGCTGGGCGATATATTGATTTTTTTTAAATATATCGATATTTTTACGAAGGAGATATGGAACGCTATGCTATCGTCAACATCGATATAAAATAATTTGCGTTTAAAGCCGGACTCACATTGGACCCCCGAGCTCAGCGCTGAGTCTGCCGCAGTCACAACTACAAAGCGGGCTGTCAGCGAACTTTCCCCGATGCGTCCCTCCACAACACACACACACACTCCCGTGCACTCGCATCCCAGTTGCGGCAGTGACACGAAAAATAAACAGCTGCAAGAACACAGCTCAACTTTTTCATTTTACAAATTTAGGATTTAGTTTGCAATCAGCCGGTTACGAGTACAAGGACGCAGGCTGGAAATGAATGCACAGTGGTGCTTGATGTAGAATGAAGAGTTGGAACGTGGCAATGCCATCTATGTTATTGCGTCAACAAGTATCGGTATTTATCTTATATTGATATTTTGCTTTAAAATATCAACATATGACTTTTGGTCAATATCGCCCAGCCTTACACTTCTATTGCACACAGTTGCATAACAGTCATCTAAATCCTGACCTTTCTTGTTTCCTTGATGCAAAGTCATCAATCACATCATCATACGAAATCTCCCCAGCAGTGGCAAATGGCTGGTTAATACTGGTCACAGAAAGACCATGCCACAGCAAGACAAAATAGTTCCACTTGGAGATGTGCACTGATTTGACATTATTCCTAATATTTTCATACAACCCAGAAAGAAAATGCCACATCTAGGGATGCACATGGTTAACCGTTAACCGATAACAGGAACTTTGACCGATTAATACTAACGGTTAATTTTTTTTTTAACACGTGACAACCCGTGCTTTCCGCCACAGCCCACTTAACAGCAAAAATGAAGCGCGCAAAAAGGAGTTCTGTGTGGGACAATTTCGACCGAAAAGGAGATGAGGTTATTTGCAAAAAATGCGGTACAGCACGAAATGATGAAGATGAGCCTGTCGCTGCAGGTGAAGAAGGGGCAGGTGGTGCTGCCGGGGAGAATGAAGACGCAGCGGTGCCTGCTGCCCAGGCTGGAGTCCGGCGCCTCCAGGACAGTGCCATGATGTTGCTCCTGGGAGACAACTACAGCTCTCCTCAACAAGGAAATGACCCAAAAGCAGAGGTGGACACCTACATGAAAGACAATCTACCATCACTGGACACTGATCCTTTTGAGTGGTGGAAAATCCAACAGACGCGCTTCCCGAGGCTGGCCATTCTGGCCCGGCGCTACCTCTGCGTTCCCGGGACATCGGTGCCATCTGAGCGCGTATTCTCCGCTGCTGGTCTCACGGTAAACAGACTGCGCACCAGGCTGACCCCAGAGCATGTCGACATGCTGCTTTTTCTTAATAAAAACCAGTAAAAAGAAAACAAATCCGCTATGGCGAGAGAGGACTGGGGTTTGCCTGGCCCATTTATTTTATTTTGAGGGCTGAACATTTCGTTAAAAAAGGAGAGGTTTTTTTTCCGGCTATAGTTGCAGCACCGAGTGGATTCATGTGTATGTAAGTTTTGTTTATCTGGTGGCTATTGCTATTTATTTATCTTTTTTCTGGTGGCGTATATGGCTATTTATTTTATTTAGAATATTTTGATACACGGGTCAGACTTATTTTCTTGGTTACACGGGAGGACTTCGTGCAATTATAGATAGCTATAACTTTTTTAAGTATGCAGCACGGCACTGTTTTGACTAGGCTATTTGATATTTGAAGTTAAACAAATTTCAATCTGTTTTGAATCGTTTACAGCGCTGCTGTCTTTTTTCTCTCTCTATGTTTAATTCTGTTCAGCAGTGCTGCAGGTGTTTGAGATGTGAACAATCCTAATATTTCGTTGTTTTTGTTTATTTGGTTGGTGTTTATTTGGCTGTATTTGCACATTTAAAAATAAAGCCCATAAGAAAAAAAAATTGCCACGGTACTTTTGAATGGGTCACAGACACTCAATAGCGCATTTTAATCTTATCAGTTAACGGTTATTAATCAGTTAATGAGCGTCGGTTTTCGGTCATAAAAAAAATAAAAATGTGCATCCCTAGCCACATCTGTGAAATGATATATTCACAGTATTATGAATGAATTGGGGTTTATTGTTGTGACTATAATGGATGGATGGTCCCATTTAGCCACTATGGCTACCATGCGATAGACATGTCACTACCTCAGGCCTCACCTCACTACCGCTGCTACCACGTTACCACGTTACCAATGCAGTTAGCTACTAGGGCTGCACAAAAAATCGTTAAAAAATCGCGATCTCGATTCACACTTACACGTGATCTCATTTCTACACACGGCGATTCTGAAGCATTTTATATCTCGAGCGGCATCACAAATGCTCCTATTTACTTCCGGATTTTTTGAGGCGCCCCCAAACGCAGCACTGCCGCCCCTCAACCTATGGTAAAGCGTCTTTACGACACGTGATTCAGTGGAGGAAGCCGCCTGCAGTTGAGTGTTTGGAAAGAGTGAAGGTACGTGTCCACAGGCAGTGGTGTTTCCCCGCGGCCCATTCATTGCGCCGGGCTCGACTCGCCGCCTCGGGAACGCTCGCGAAAATCTTCTAAACTGAATGTTGTCGATCTAAAATAAAGACAGATTCAGCAACTGCATAGCTTATTTCTCGCTTAAAATGTTTTCAGAAACACCTTTCGGTGAACTATTTCCGTGAAATAAGAGAAAGTTTCCAAACGAGCCGCCATGTTGGTCTGCGTGAACTCCGGAGCAGACAGGACAGCTGTGGAAGCGATCGTCCAATCAGGTGCAGCCATGAAGTGTGCGCGTGATTGTATGAAGGAGAGCGCCTGTCAATCATCCTCTAGTGGCAGCCCACCAAACGTGCAATACTTAAAAATGTTTTTTGTTTTTTTTTACTTTTGTAAAAATTACTTATCTTCCAATGATAGAACTACTACTATGCCTCTGCCAAAGCAACACACGTTTTTTTGTTTTGTTAAAGTTCATCAGTGCAATAAACATTTTGTGGGAAAAATCGTGCAAGAGAATCGTGATCTCAATTCTAAGCAAAAAAATCGTGCAGCCCTATTAGCTACTAAGATTACTTTAACACTTAGCTGTAAAGTTGAACTTGAATTATGAAGCTAATTTTGATAACAGCTTCACACCAGAATCCAGATAGATCGAGAAAGGGTGCTGCTCTGCTGCTTGTGTTCACCAGATCCACCCGCAGCTCCTCCTCAGTACAAATATGGTCACTTCCTTCACTGGTTGCAAAAATTCCAAGATGGCGTCTGCCAAAAACATCAAACTCGAGGCTTCAAAACTGTAGTCAGCAAACCAATGAGTGACGTCATGACTACATCCACTTCTCATATACAGTCTGAGTTCACATGGATGCACAAATATAAAAAACAACAACATGAAAAATGCTCAAAATCTTCTGTACAAATGTAGAAATCAACTATCTCTCTGTTGATTTTAAAGAGAGTATGCTGGGAAACATAATGTTGCATTGAAATAGATATAGGGATCTGTCCAGCTGTACCTTATACATCTTTTTAATGAATGCAGTGGTGCTCCTCAACACTTGTAGATGGACTTTGATGTGTAAAATGTTGCAGTTCCCCTTTTCATATGGGCAATTCTTTGGATTACACACTAGTTCAGCACAAACGTGAAAATACTTACAATGACTATGAATGACTCATAACTCGTATGATTGATGAAAATCTACTATATCCATTTAACATCCCTTTTGTTTGGATTCCAGCTATGAGTGAACTCCCCCCACCTGTCAACTTGAACTTGACGTCAATCCATTTCAGTCATGTGCTTAAATGGGAGGCTGGACCAGGAACACCCGCTGGAGTCTACTACCATGTCAGCGTTAAGACAGTAACGTAGGTTTCATCTGTGTTCCTGTTAATATGCTTACTTCATATTGTGTGTGTGTGTATAATAGTGGTCGGACCGATTAACCGGTTGGCCGATCAATCAGGCCGATTAATGGCATATTGACATGATCGCATTGGCCAAATTTAAATTGAAAAAAATCAATAACCCTACTTCTTTCCCTCCTCTCTGGTCCTCAAGGGGAACTACCTGGGTGCCAGTGGCTGGCTGCAAGCATGTCCAGCACCCACTGGTATGCAACCTGACAGAGGCCTTCCCAGATCCTAATCAGATCTACTTTACTCGGGTAAAAGCACTGCTGGAAGCACAGGACTCACAAGCAGTCATCTACCGAGGATTTAAACCCATCAGCGACAGTAAGTGGTCTCTAAGTCTATTATTCTCTTCCTACCATGCCACCTAGGGGTGTAACAATACATGTATTCGTATTGAAACGAAACGGTACGGGGGTCACGGTTCGGTGCGTGGATTTACACGGTGAATACACGGTATAAAAATAAATAAAACGCAAATTACTGGCAGAACTGCTGTCCACACGGAAGCGTTTTTGTGGGTCACTTACGAGATATACTCTATGTACTATAGCGCTAGTACTAAGCCATTCGGCTGATAGCGGCTATCTTGACCAATGCTGACCATCACTAAAAATGCTTCCGAGGGGGTATTTGGCTGGATGTCATGGTGGAAATTACCAAGGGTGCATTTCATTCCAAACCATCACTTTAATATATTTCTCTGCTACTTTCATTACAACTACTACATCTTAGTCATTTAAAAAAAAATCTCCATGTTGTTATACTCATGGCATCTAACAGATCGTCATCCTCCCCTGCAGTCTCTGAACGATGACAATCAAGTGATTAATCTGCCATTTTTAAATGCTTATATGGTTTAATCACTGTTGAGGAGACATCGTGTATGGATATGTCATTACCACACTTCTGATATCTCTGGTCACAAAGTGGTCTGATGTTTTGTGATTGCAGTGAATAGTTTAACAACAGAGTGTTGAGCATGCTATGCTGAAAACAAAAAACAAGCAAATAGTGTTTTTCTTGAAGTATCTTGAAGTAGCTGATACTGCATAAGGAACTCTGTATATGTAAAACCTGCGTTAGTTGCTGAACTGATTTACTGACTGGTTCTGTATTGAAGTGATTCACTTCGAGTTCTGGGAGATTTCTCTTGAACCAAGATTTTGTGCATCTGTGCAACTGCAAGGACTTTATCGAGCTGTTTACCGTTTATGGTACCTGCATTCATACGCAGTAAATTAGCACTTCGGAATAATACTGTATGTCTCATTGGAAATATTTCTGGAAGTTCTATTACCTCATTTTGAATCAGCTATTCACCATGTGGTGGAAATGTATGTTCATGTTTCTAAAGTATCTCTTTTGTCCCTGTTGCTGTGTCCTCCAGCTCACCTTGACCTGCCGCGGCTGACTGTGACGGCCTGTGGTAAAGATCTATGTGTGGACCTTCAGCCTCCCATGGAGCACCTCAGGGGGAGCTATGATTCTCTGCAATATAAGCTAAGGATTAAGAGCAGCAGTGCAGACAAAGCCCAGTTATTGGAAGAAGACCAACGTACAGTAAGTAAATTGTACACATAGAGTTGTATCTAACATCTTTAAGCAGATATTCAAGTGTGTTGACGCCATCCAGCACGTCCAGTTTGAGTAACACATGTAGGGGTTTTAAGGTTTATCAGGCACAAAGGCTGATCTACACCATGTTCGAAATGATTATGCACATGCGTTTTTTGTTTGTTTATCCTAAACAGTCAATACGATGAAGGATGTTATTACAAGGGAAACTACTGATGATTAGGGTTGGGCATCGAGATCCGGTTCCAAATAGGAACCGGTTCCTAACCTCCGGTTCCGGAACCGTTAAGAAGCTGTTGGAATTGCGATCCTTTTTTTTTCGGTTCTTAAACGTCCGCACTAGTTTGTTTGTATTACTCCGCCTGGCGTGCGGAGACTCCGCGATAGAACGATCAGTAACGAGTAATCTAACGCGCTACTATTGCCAAACCAGTAGTCAGTTTAAAGTTACTTATCCAAATACACGGCGCGTTACTATTTTTGTCAGTAAAAAAAAAGATCTGCTTTCTTCGTGCGTCTCGGGGTGTGACGTATGTTAGCCGACACCTTCACGGACGGTCGCGTGTAGTCGCTATACCGGCAGAAACGTAAACAATGGAGGGGGAGAGATACGCATTTTCCAGCTGGAAATACAAGCATTATTTCGACTTCATCTCAGCAAAAGATGGCAACATAAAGGTTCGTTGTACACTCTGTGTTAACAACAAAGTGTTGTCTACTTTCAAGAATACAACGTCAAACTTGAAAAAACATTTAGAGTCACAGCATGGCACAACCACATTAAAAGAGCAGGTCCCGCCCGGTGACGGTGAGAAGGCGCAGCGTGTGAATAAACAAGACGAGGTCTCGATTTCACGGAGCTCCTGCTAACTCAGTCTGTGCTGAAATGCGAGCGGAGTCTCTCTTGAGTGTTTAGTGGAGAAATGTCTCACTGCTTGCTGGCCCCGCCCCCTCCCTTCGTCATCACGCCGCTCATACTTGAGGACTGTGCTCATTTGTTTCATAAAACCAATCCTTGCTGCTCTAATGCTGGTTCAATATTTATAAAATGTTTATTCATGATGTAACTGCCATTACAACATGCAAACAATTATTTAAGTTAAGTGAAGTCAAGAAAGACTGTCTTTATTTTTTTTATATATAAAAACATGTATTTTCTATCAGGACATAGTTTTCAAGTGCAACTTAAAATGGATACATTGTTGATGTTACTGTTAAAAAAGCACATCAATAAAGTGAGTATTGGCAAAATCGATTGTCTGATGCAGCTGTTGAATGTAACTAATAAAGTAACTTGTAATCTAACTTAGTAACTTTTAAAATCAAGTAGTCAGTAACTTAACGAAGTTACTTTTTAAAGGAGTAGTCAGTAGTCAGATTACTTTTTCAAAGTAACTGTGGCAACACTGGACCTGTTGACCTGCACCTCAAAGAATCGGAATCGAGAATCGTTTAGAACAGGAATCGAAACAGAGGATCGAAATCGGGATCGGAATCGGTAAAATCCAAACGATGCCCAACCCTACTGATGATGACAACAGATTTTTTCAATATTTTGAAAAGAACTAAAAATACATTGTTCACAACAATTTAAAACAGAAATCTGTATGAGCCCTTCTTCGGTATCACTTTAACAACTCTCTCGTCCATTGAACTAATAAGTCTGTGTATAGTTTCTGCCTCTATTGCCTCGAGGTGCTGTTTTGAGGTATACTGCCAACCACCATCATAGATCTTCCTTTTAAAGATGGCCCACAGGTTCTGAATAGGGTTGAGGTCAGGGCATGATGATGGGCACACCTTGATTTCTTTCTCCCTTTATGCCCAAAGCAACCAACGAGTCAATGGTGTTTTTTTGCAGTATGGGACAGTGCGTTGTCCTGCATGGAAATTATTTAATCTGTCTGTTAGGAACTCCGCTTATTTTGCAGAGGTAATTTTGACACCTTATTGGGACCCTAAAGGGACCTACCATCTCACTTCCCAATCTTCCAGCCCAAAACATCACGCAGTCCTGTTGGAACACGGAGGCCACCATTCACCAACTATCCCAAACTCGAATTTCATCAGTGAATAAAACTATTTGAAAATGAGTCTTCAGGTATTTCCCACTGAAAACGCTTCTCTTTGTGAGCATTGGTTAGGGGTGGCCGGAATATAGCTTTAAGCACAACTGCAAGCCTCTGAAGGATCCTGCATCGAGAGGTTCTTAGGACTCCAGAGACACCAGCAGCTTCAAAGACATGTTTGCTGCTCAACAGCTTTTAACATTAATTTACTTGACAGAAACTTTCTTTAATAAGCCTTTATCAGACTGAATTTGTCTTTCCTCTGAATGTCACACAAATGACGGAATGCTATACAGAGGTGAATGAACGGAACATTTATATTTGGAAAAAAATAACCTGAATCTATTTGTGGCGCTCGGTGTTGATTCTGTGGCGCTGCGCCACACATTGGTCTGTGTATGTGAAACGCTGGCCTTGTACTAATATGACGTCTGTCTGCGGTCTCTCTTGGTGCAGTTCTTCGTGGACATCAAGTCTCTGAAAAAGGTCCTGAAGGGCGTGGCCCCTGCCAGATGGTACTGTGTCTCTCTCTGCTTCTCGGACAGGGATGTGCCAAGGGAGTCCAACTATAGCCAGCCTATATGTGCTCTCACACCTGGACACCGTACTGCAGGTAGGGGTCACTGTGTTTTTGTGTTTGTCCCTCCCACTGTTGTCTTCCAAGTAACTCATCATATTAATGGCCTTGCACAACTACAAATATGTTTTCAATTATCCTGGCTGATTAGGCCCGTAATTGGTAGCAGTTGGATGGATTTATAGGCCATTACACACATCTGAAACTGACAATTCACACTTATTTGTACTGTGATTGGCCAGCTGTAGAGGTGAGAAATGTGCTGGGTTTCAGCTCTCTGAACACGTCATACCAGCTGAGCCTTTATACATCAACTACTCAACTATATTGTTTTTCAGAAAGCTAAGGAGCTAAGGGCCGGGGGCTGGACATTTTCCCTGACCCACTCGACCCCTTTCTGGCCTATTCAATTACCACCTCTTTGTCCTTTTGTCTTTTTTTTTTTTGGTACACTTTCTGACATACACTCCAGATATTAGTTCAATTCTATTGAATTTTATTTATAGTGTCATATCTCAACAAAAATTATCTCAGGACCCTCAGTATCCCCTACCCAGCATGTGGTCTAGTGTTCGGTCACTTGTTCTGTTCCCTCTGGGTTTAATATTCCCTATGATCCTCTTTCCTCTCGCAGACCCATGGATCTCAGCCGTGCTGTGTTTGTTGGCGATGTCAATCCTGGTTGTGTTGGCCTTGCTGGTCTATACTGATTCCATCTGTCTGACGAGGAGGCCACTGCCATTGGTTCTGGTAAGTAATGCAATTCATTGTGGTGTTAAAAGCTGGTGGTGCAGCACTAATGGTCGTTGTCTTGGGAAGTATGCAGGCTTCCCCCTTTAGGTTGATCCATTTATTTGTGGTTTTAAGGTTTTTCAATAATTCTTTTTTAAAATGTCCTTTTTGCAAAATGAGCCATATGTCAGCAGGCATTATTGGAAAATGACATGCCACATCTCGTGCATAAGAATAATATCCACAAATATGCTCAGCTCTTCAATAAACATTACGTCTAAAGTTGTCTTGGGTCACTACATTCATTTGTGCAGTTAATCACATTTTAATCTCAATTACGATTTTGGCTTCCAACAGTAATTGTAAACAAGATAATCAAAATAAAACAATTATTTTGCAGCATTCCGTTTTGCGATGATGCTCTCATTTTGTCATGTGTTATAAATCCAGCGCACTCCTTTCCTTTACAGCGGTGCGCTTTTGCCCCTCCCCCTTCCTAAAAGCCCAAACTCACTCTCAGGACGCACTCGCACCAGGGCCAATCGGTTTTCAGTAATAAATCGTCTCAATAGGGTTTTTTTTTTTCAGTTGTATTATACACTCACGGCCACTTTATTAGGTACACCTGTCCAACTGCTCGTTAACGCAAATTTCTTATCAGCCAATCACATGGCAACAACTCAATGCATTTAGGCATGTAGACATGGTGAAGACGATCTGCTGCAGTTCAAACCGAGCATCAGAATGGGGAAGGAAGGTGATTTAAGTGACTTTGAACGTGGCATGGTTGTTGGTGCCAGACGGGCTGGTCTGAGTATTTCAGAAACTGCTGATCTACTGGGATTTTCACGCACAACCATCTCTAGGGTTTACAGAGAATAGTCCGAAAAAGAGAAAATATCCAGTGAGCGGCAGTTCTGTGGGTGAAATGCCTTGTTGATGCCAGAGGTCAGAGGAGAATGGCCAGACTGGTTCGAGCTGATAAAGTAACTCAAATAACCACTCGTTACAACCGAGGTATGCAGAAGAGCATCACTGAACACACAACACGTCAAACCTTGAGGCGGATGGGCTACAGCAGCAGAAGACCACACCGGGTGCCACTCCTGTCAGCTAACAACAGGAAACTGAGGCTACAATTCGCACAGGCTCACCAAAATTGGACAATAGAAGATTGGAAAAACGTTGCCTGGTCTGATGAGTCTGGATTTCTGCTGCGACATTCGGATGGTAGGGTCAGAATTTGGCGTCAACAACATGAAAGCATGGATCCATCCTGCCTTGTATCAACGGTTCAGGCTGGTGGTGGTGGTGTAATGGTGTGGGGGATATTTTCTTGGCACACTTTGGGCCCATTAGTACCAATTGAGCATCGTGTCAACGCCACAGCCTACCTGAGTATTGTTGCTGACCATGTCCATCCCTTTATGACCACAGTGTACCCATCTTCTGATGGCTACTTCCAGCAGGATAACGCGCCATGTCATAAAGAGTGAATCATCTCAGACTGGTTTCTTGAACATGACAATGAGTTCACTGTACTCAAATGGCCTCCACAGTCACCAGATCTCAATCCAATAGAGCACCTTTGGGATGTGGTGGAACGGGAGATTTGCATCATGGATGTGCAGCCGACAAATCTGCAGCAACTGCGTGATGATATCATGTCAATATGGACCAAACTCTCTGAGGAATGTTTCCAGTACCTTGTTGAATCTATGCCACGAAGGATTACGGCAGTTCTGAAGGCAAAAGGGGGTCCAACCCGGTACTAGCAAGGTGTACTTAATAAAGTGGCCGGTGAGTGTATTTAAATTTAAAGGAAATCCACTTTTAAAAAGACACTTTTTTTTTTAAGTTCAATAAATGCATTTTTCCAAGAATCAATGAGTAATCGTGTTAAATAATTGTGATCTTAATATTGACCAAAATAATTGGGATTATGATGTTTGCCATAATCGAGCAGCCCTAGTTAAACACTGATACTGAAGAAATAATTTGAAAGCGAGGCATCCTCAATCAGAGAATCACCAGTTCAATCCCCAGCTCGAGTCCACTGTGTGGTAATGTGCACTAGTTGTCAGTGTGAATGGGTGAATGCTGACCTGTAAAATAAAAGCCCATTATAAATGCAGGCAGGGCGAGGCAGTGGAGGTGGAAATGAGGCGTCAGACAGAGCTGCATGCTTTAGGCATGATGTCGAGCTCACAGAGACCTAAAGCATGGCCGCAGCAAGCACAGGGGCTGGGATCAGTCATGTTGTAAACATTCCATCATAATCCATCATTTCTGTGATTAAAATGTTTTAAATTAATAGAACCAGCCTCAGCATCTTTAGATCCAAAACACTTCAGTCAAGTTAAGTGGATCGGACCAAGCCACCAGTCCTGTACTGTCCTTTTTTACATTTAGGGCATTTAGAAGACACTTTTGTCCGATGCGACAATAAATACATTTGTCAAAAGAAAGAAACCACAACATATCATTGCCGATAAAGTAAGAGCTAACAATAGAAGTGTTAGGTCCTTGTCTGAGTAAAGTAGTAGCTGTTCAGAGAACATACATTAAGGACAACAGTGCTTTGATCAAAGTGCTATAGGTAAGAACATAGAAGTGCATTTTTTTTTTTTTGACACTTTTGAATGAAGCTTCGGGGGGATTTCATGAGATCAAAACTTGAACATGAATTGTGGAAATGATTACTTCTATCTGTTTTCAATGGATTTTGGATTTTTGGATTGAGGGCTGAGACAGCGGTGCACACGGCGGCGCTTCCTTCTCCAGCAGTGCCACAGATCCACCACCACCGTTGGTCAAAATGACGAACGATCTCCAGGTTTTTCCGTCATTTAAAAAAAGATTCTGTAAAAATGGAAATATCTGGTTGGTGTGACCTCTGCATTCCTCCATTCTAGCGTACAAAGCAGACAGGCTGGTTAACTCAACATGTGGCATGCCAGTTTGTTCCATCCCCACAACATACCATCTGTGCAGGTTTTTTCCAGGGCTGTACCGGATAATTTGAAACTTCATAATGTTGACATTCAAATTATTATTATTATTATTATTATTATTATTATTATGAATAACTTAAAGAAGCATTGAGTATAGTCCACCGGCTTCCATCTTCTCTTCACTTCTCAAAAAACACACATTAAGTGGCGTGGCCGATCAGTCTCAGCCCAAATTAAAAATGTATTGAAAAAAGATCCATGTAATAATTTCCAAATTTCACAATGTTCATCTAATGAAATGTTCTGCTTCAGTCCAATAGACTGTAAATAAGTTATCGTCCGTTTGGTTTCGTCTCGAATTTGGCCATCTTGGAATTTTTGTTACAAGTGAAGGAAGTGACCATATTTGGACTATGGAGGAGCGACGGATAAGATCTGGATGAATTAAAGTCATCCGAGTAGCTGTTTGCATTGCTAGTGTCGTAGCTAGGCCATGTCGTAGTTAGTGACCTGTCAATCACAAGGTAGCCCCACCCTTAATCATACTCATGCTTTACGTTCTGTTGGACTCTAAATAGATCGTAATGTACGATCATCATGCTGGATTGAAGAAGACTTGAAACTGGAGACTTCTATACAGTCAGACTTTTTTTGTATTTTTACAACCCGAGGAGTCACAATCACTCTAAATGAATCCTTGATTTATTTACTTTACAAAATAGACAACTCTTGAACTGAACATCTAAGTAAATAATACCTGAATAATTAGCGTATATAAACCTGATAAATCTGGACCACTGAAAAATATTAGATGACAGCTTTTTTATTTTTTGAAAGAAAGTGAAAGGTTTCTCACCACCATTATCGTTACTTTGAGTTCATGACGGCTTTACTTCTGTCGGATACTTGCTCTTACACCGTTTTTAACAAACCAGTTTTTTGTCACACAAAATGTAGCCATTAATGATAAAACATCCTGAAGTTTGATTTGATGGATTACATTATATTTTCTATTTGTCCACGATGGGCTATTATGTGCTATTCTGTGACTTATTTCTGGCCAGGATGAGTTCTGTTGTCCATCATGTTGAATTGATCAATTCAATTCTTACAATTAATTCTTCCATTAATGTCTGTGCAATTATCCGGGTTAAAGTAGTGCAGTATGAAGCTAATCACAGTCTGTCTAGTGAGTCTCCACCACATCATTTCATTTAGCTGGGAAGTTGTCAGCTGTCATTTATCTTTCTGTTCCCACAACGATATACAGAGAAAATTTTTATTTTCAGGTATTTACAAATTCTAAATAATTGTGATTAATCGCGATTAATCCACAGCTACCCTGTGATTAATCTGATTCAATTCAATTTTAATGTTGACAGCCCTAATTTAATATGTTTACAGTGTAAAATATTTGTGTTTAGTGAAATATTTGTGGTTCATGGTACACAAACCTTAAAACTATTAAAGTAGAATATAACTTCATACAAAAAGTAGTAAAAAGATTTGTGTAATGGCTCCAAAATTGTGCAAATTAAGAACATCTGTGGTTTTAGATTTCGCTATTTGTCATTCACCACCTGACACTGAGGTGGAATCATCTGTATTGTGATGTCTCAATCAAAATACCTTGACACGATCACATCTGACATGTGTTACCATCCTCAGTTGTGTCTTATACCGTACACTTATGCTTTTTTGGAGTAAAGTAACAGGAAATAACTGCTAACGGAAACCATGCTTGAGCAAAACACACGTTCTGCACATTAATTGAGAGAAGTGTGCCTTTTTTGTGGTTGTTTTGTGGTGGAAGACGAAAAGGCACAGAGATGGAACGCTGCAGGAAACATCACTGTTCTGCATAGATGTTAATCAAGAAATTTGGTGTTTGTGTAGTAAACCTGCTGTTGCTCATACCTTTAGGACCTATTTATTTACAATGATTTATACTTACTTATACTTACATTGAGGGATGTCCTCATCTGATATCACACATATCAAACGTTATATTTCACGCTATTGCTATAATAAGTTGAAGAGTCGTCGCAATACCAAAATTGTGACTTCAATACGATACCCTGCTTTTAACATCTTGATACCGACACTGAAACAATACTACGGCAAAAATCTAAAACGGCAGAAAAAGTGATGGAAATTACCTTAAAATTTGTTTTCATATTAATTAAAAATGTTAAAAGTTAACAATGAATGAATTAAAAAATATACACCGTATGCAGTAATCTGATGTCCCCTCTACTTGATTGTGATTTCTGATGTGAGTTTGCAACCAGATATCACATTAAAAAACCTTTTAATAAGACTTATTTTTTATAAAACTGCGCCCCCGCTGGCACACCAGAAACGGCTCAGCTCAACAGTGGTATTGCAGCAGGGAGACAGAGAGAGGCTTCCGGTAGGGAAAAAAATACAAAATGATAATTAATTAAGATGAATTTCTGTGAGAAGTTGATGAGGGTAAGCTGCTTAAAGGGATAGTTTAGAATTTTGGACATAAGACCTATTTTCCAACTCAGCCGGTGTGTTCGAGACGTCTGGAGACGTTTTCAAGAAATTTCATTCAGTTCTTCTAGTTGCCGAGTTAGCTTGTGCTATGGCTAGCGCAAGTCAATCATTCTAGTTAGCATGGCATTAAACACTCATACCGACTCCACAGTGCACCCGAGGCAAATCAATTAAAACACACACAAAAAAAAAAAACACATATCTGTGTTGATAGAATTATATTTGAAACAAAACTAACCTTGCATCGCATGAATCATCCATTTTTTGAGGGACTAGTTTCTCAGCAGCAGCGGAATTTTACTTTGCCCCGTCGGACTCTAAGAAGCGCTGCTCGGAATCCAGCCAGTAAATACACACCTGAACACCACCGATTCGTCGGCCCTTAAGCGCCCAAGGCTGTCTGAAAAGCGCTTGGACCTAACACCGGGCAGCCCATGGCCCAGCCAACCCACAATTACGCACCGCGAACCCGAACCTCTGCTCCGTCTGGAGAACCGTAAACCCTCGGACGCGTTGCGGGGATTCCCTCCTGGCACCACCAGTCTCCGTTTGTTCGGTCCCGGTTCTCAGCTCCAGCGGGGGCTATCTTGGTCTGCACAGACGCTCGTTCACGTTCTGCCCTTTGAGCATCCCTCTCGCACAATTCTTCCTCTGTATATTCAGGCTCGTACAGGTACAGTTGGGTTTGGGTGGAAAAAAACTCCTCATCAGAGTCTTCAAAAGTTTCAGTATATTCTCCAAAAGTGGCCATTTCTGTGAGATTGCAGAAACTAGCACTGCAGGCTACTCTGCGTCTGTAGCAATGACAGCAGGTAAACAAACTATTATAGAATAAGTGCTAGGTGATATCAGTCCACCGCTGCCATAGCCTACTAGGAAGTATGACACGCTGCTGCTGCTGCTGCTGCTGAGACATAAATCCTTAAAAATGCAAGGTTGGTTTTATTTCAAACCTTCTATCAACACACATGTACATCGATAGTCTGCTGTTACAATTGATTTGCCTCGGGTGCACTGTGGAGTCGGTATGAGTGTTTTTAATGCCATGCTAACTGATTGACTTGCGCTAGCCATAGCACAATTGAACTCGGCAACTAGAAGAACTGAATGACATTTCTTGAAAACGTCTTGGAAAATAGGTCTTATGTCCAAAACTATCCCTTTAAATGAGGAAGACCCCACAGTAAGTGTAGAAAGCTCTGGGTTGTGCTGAAGTGGTGTTTGTGAAGAGAATGTTGCTCACCGTCAGACTGCTTTTACTTTCTGTCCATTTCATGTTACTGAGAAAAACTCTCTGGTGGCCGATGTGTTGGATGATTTACAGGAGATGCTTGATAGATGCAGAAGTAGTGTGCAATACTTGAATTACTGTTTTTTAATTTTATAGAACAAGTCATTGATCTATTAATCAGGTCAAATGCAGCCCTGCTCTTGGCCTTTGTTGGTGACACTGTAATTCCTTAAATGTTACTCATTAAATGAAACTATGTTTCACCCTTTGTTTTGAACATGTTTTCTCCGGATGTATCGAGAGGACCGGAGACAGTAGTCAAAAGGAAAAAAGTAACTTCGTCCTATGTCGGTGATATCGCCGTAGCATTCTTGTATCGTCGCTCTTCTGTACGTAATGATGAACCCACAGTCTGTTAACATTCTACTTGTCTCTTATATGCAGATGATGCCGTCATTTCGCATTTTCGCATTTCATTGTATTATTATGATAAACACGAAACTCTCTAACTTTAATTCCTGGTTTAAGGCGCTACAAATTCAAAAGAAAATAAAGAAACTGAATGCATTAATTTCCATTCTTTAAAATACCTTGTGTTTGTCGCTCAGCCCTCATCTTTAGCACTTATAAGTATTAATCTCGACTATCAATTAGGAAATTGCCCTCTCACTTCACATTGTTTCAAAATATGATGCTGCAAGATTAACCAGAACCCTCCTCTTTTCTGAACTCATAGTAAACATTGGAGTAAAATCTTATATCCCATTTGAACTACTTCATCAATACAATTAAAATATTTATTTCTTCTCCTGAATCAAAATTGTAATCATTAACATTTCTCAAACAGTATCTTATATCATCCCTTCAAATGAAAATGATTGCTCAGATTTTTTTTACTTTTCAAAAATTAACTAATTAAAAAAAAAAGACACTGGTTAAAATGGTTGAAAGAAAACTATAAGTTGATCCAGTTCAAAACCTAAAGCAACTCAAAAGCCTGATGACATAACTGGCTTCATCAAACTTTATGATGAGCACTGTCCTCCACTGCAACATGGGTTTACTGCCTCCCCAGTTTCTATCAAAACCACATGTAGAAGTGGAGACAGGTTAATACATAAGGACAAACAAAATATTCATATAAATGGTAACACTTAGCAGGCAAGTTATGCTGCAAAATAAGGGGTTGATAGAGGAAGATATTATCTAAAGTGAGATTATTATTCAGTGGATAGTCACCAATAGCTCTTCTTTCAATCAGTCATTGGCTTTATGTTCTGACAGCATGTTGGGCTGTTGGCGGTGTTGTGGGCGTTGGGTACAGTTCCCCTTTTAATCGTGGTATTTGTCTTCTGCGAAGGGGGTTTGAACATGCTTTTCTGTACACCAAGTTGCTGGTTTCGTGTTCCATTATTAATAACCGTTAGTCAACCAGAGTGACGGTGAACTAGAGAGGGGGTTTCCCTTTACACAGGATGTTCATGTGCGGCCAATACATAAAATGCGAAGGCCATTGGTCGCTCACCCACCGACAGTTTCTTTTCCACAACACCGTTGCTGCCAGCACTTACTTTCATATGATTCAGCAACTTCCACTGGTGGGAAACATGTTGGCAGAGAAGAAATACAGCTTTGTTTGTGTAAAATGGAGCAAAACATTCATACATGTGAACGACTATCACCAGAGTCCATTCTGCTGTCTTCATGAGACTCGGCTGCTCTTCCACATAAGCAGTAATCAGAAATTCATGTCTACATGCCGGTATTTGGTAGCAATATATAACATGAACTAAATAATAAATAATAAATACAGACGGATTTGTCTTGTACACAGTGTGATTGAAACCCAACCCCATTATTTATGTTTGTCTGTTACATTATCTGTTCATATTCTTTGGAATTTCTGTCACTTTGAAATCATACTTAACATCCACGTCCTACCGACTCCTTTTATTGTAATTTGTTGATTAAATTATTATTTTAAACCTATTCCTTTTAAGATGGAATTTGTTTTAATATTGTTTTTGGTTTGTTTGTTTGTTTGATTTACATGTGCTTTATATTACTTGTGCAATACCATCAATAATATGCCAAATGTTATGTTATCAGATCAGTGCTTTTTTCAAATTAGACCTTAGTAGGTTCTTTTGATTCAATAATAATTCTTACAGCTCTCTTTTAAAGGACAACATCTGGGCTTTTATCAGTTGTAATAAAGGAATTGAACTCAGTCCTTAATTAAGGAGAGCATGGTTATTTGCTGTTGGTGGTGTTTAGTGTTCTTGGTTAGAAGCCAGCAGTGAGTCTTGGTTTTCCGTTGTTCATGAGGTAATGTCTCTTGTGGTTGGGTCAGTACTCGTAATCACCTCCTGGACATTTGAAAACAGCAGAATGATGCTCTGTGTACTGTGTAAATGTCATGTATGATGGCAGAGATCACACCAACCACGGCAGAGAGAGGAGAGGAAGAGAGGTCTACGGTCTTATTTATTTGTCATTTGTGGATGTAAGGTGCAAAAAAGGTTTGACTATTTGGACCTTTTTTATAAGGACAAAATGCACCTGAACTATGAGTAATACACTTTTAATTGTACACTTGTAGATTGTGCAGCGTCTAATAGTATATGTTGCTGTTTGTTTAATCACTCGAGTCATTTGTGACATGTGAAGAGGTCAGTTTAGGTTCTGCATAACGTGTTTCTCATTAGTGATGACATTGATGACATTTTTTAGAAGTGATGTATTAATCAAGTCAGCTGCAGACCTGATCAGGGCCTGCTCTGCCAGTAAGTGGTGGACAGCTCCCTCCGGGTTGGGATGAGTCACTGAGGGACTTCGACTAACTCAGGCACTTGATACCAGTCAGGTTAAAATGGAGTGTGAGAGAGGCAGGCAGGAAGTCAAAGCTCTCACCTCCTATCAGTCCATCTACAGTTTGGGTGGGGACCAAAAGAATGAGATGGCTGATACATGCGTCCCAAATGAGTCCTGAGAGGCTGGACTCAGATAGAAGCTTCTCCTTTGTGTCAAACATCTCTTGAAAATCTTTCCAGATGGCCTTTAATAGGTTTTCCGGGCCCGTCCATCTGGGCAGAGGCCCCGGGGTAGACCCAGAAGACGCTGGAGGGATTATACACTCACCGGCCACTTTATTAGGTACAACTGTCCGACTGCTCGTTAACGCAAATTTCTAATCAACCAATCACATGGCAGCAACTCAATGCATTTAGGCATGTAGACATGGTCAAGACGATCAAGACGATATCAATTGAGCATCGTGTCAACGCCACAGCCTACCTGAGTATTGTTGCTGACCATGTCCATCCCTTTATGACCACAGTGTACCCATCTTCTGATGGCTACTTCCAGCAGGATAACGCGCCATGTCATAAAGCGTGAATCATCTCAGACTGGTTTCTTGAACATGACAATGAGTTCACTGTACTCAAATGGCCTCCACAGTCACCAGATCTCCATCCAATAGAGCACCTTTGGGATGTGGTGGAACGGGAGATTCGCATCATGGATGTGCAGCCGACAAATCTGCAGCAACTGCGTGATGCTATCATGTCAATATGGACCAAACTCTCTGAGGAATGTTTCCAGTACCTTGTTGAATCTATGCCACGAAGGATTAAGGCAGTTCTGAAGGCAAAAGGGGGTCCAACCCGGTACTAGCAAGGTGTACCTAATAAAGTGGCCAGTGAGTGTATATCCCATCCAGGCTGGGAACACCTTGGGGTCCACCAGGAGGAGCTGGAAAGTGTTGCTGAGGAGAGGACCAACTGGAATGACCTCCTTGGCCTGATGCCCCACCGCAACCTGGGGACGGACAGATGGATGGATGTATTTTGCATCTTAGTTTCCATAAATCCCATAATTAAGTCCCAAAATAGTGACAACTGTGTGTCACAGCTTGCCATAACAAATGATCACTCATTTAATGGACTTAATTAATTAAATTAAAAGACTAAACATATAAATCCATATAAATCTAAAAACAATGAGTCATTAAGAGAAGTGTCATTTGATTGTTTATAATAATAATAAATAATTTAAAAAAAAATTATTTATGGGAACCTTTTGAAACACTCAAGTTCACCATACAAACAAATAAAAACAATTAGAGCATCAATCAAACAGCGAGCAAAACATAATACAAAGCCTTTAGTTTTGAACAAGTTGTAGTTTATGGATGGACTTGCCAGGTAAACCAAAAAGGAGAGAGTTACAGTAGTCCAACCGTGATGTGACCAGGGTGTGAACTAGAATTTTAGCACTGTTGGAGGAGAGAGATGGCCGAAGGTGGGAGATGTTACGTAGATGGAAGTATGCGGATCAAGTGACGACGTTGACGTGGGACTGGAATGATAGGGTGCAATCCAGGATGACACCCAGACTGTTAACCTGGGGAAAGGGGGAAGCCGATGAATTGTCAATGGAGATGGGAAAGTCATTTCTTTTAGAGAGGGTGGATTTGGTGTCAATAAGGAGGAGTTTGTCACTGTTGAGCTTGAGAAAGTTTTGGGAGAACCAGGATCTGGAGAGGGAGCGGGGGGGGGGGGGGGGGGGGACATTGTGGGTATGGTGGACAGGTAGAGCTGGGTGTCATCTGCATAGCTATGGAACTGATTATATTCACGGCCAAGAGGGAGGAGGTAGATAATGAACAGGAGGGGTCCAAGGACAGAACCTTGGGGAATACCAGAGGAGAGGGGGAAGGAATGGGATCTGAATGTTGGACACATCTGTTTAAAAACTAGTTCATGTGACTTATTGTTTTTTGTCTTTCTTTGCTTTCTCTTTCTTTTCTTTGTCTCAGACATCCATCCATCACATAGAAGACATCCGCATCATGCCATCCTGCAGGCAGTCCTTCTCCTCTGCTCTCTTGAAACTCAAACCATCACTGCCCTCTTCAGGTGAAAAGAGGAACAGCCAAACATCAGATGAGAGCGATGGGGAGAGTGTTACTGAGGGCACAGTTTGGATCAGAGGAGGAGGTTATCAAATCCGAGTAGGCCATAACCTCGTCTCCTCCTCGTCTTCATCTTCTTCATTTTTGGCAGCTCCTTTATCCCCGGGCCCTGAACCGTCGACTTCAATGGACACACATTCCAATGCTGGATTGAAGGACCTACTCGGCACACACACTGCTTCGCGCTGTGATTCTTTACTGCTGTCAGACACGGACAGACGAACTACAGGAGCAATCCAGTCAAACGAGGAGGAGACGATGGTTGTGGTGGGAGAGGGGGGCAGCGAGGATGTGAACCTCCTCACATTAACCATCGGCAGGCTTGGGAAGTGGGAAGAGGCGGAGGAGGTGGAGAAATCACATTTTGACTCAGCAGAGGTGGAGTCTCTCTCTTCTTCAGAGGTGTACAACAGCACTCCATCACTGTCCTCACACATGAGGGATGGTGAGGAAGCAGCCATGGGAACAGTTTCCTGCTCTGTTGATGAAGAGGAGGAGGAGGAGCCTTCTGGATACATGGAGCGTCCATGTGCAGATGTCATGCAGAACTTAGGATAGAAATCCAGTTGGAAGTCATCCAGTTGTTTTTTTGTTTTTTTACAGTTTCATGTGTTAAAAACCAGTGTTACAAACATGATCTGTGAAGCCTGTAGCTGTACCCTAATTTAATTTTCATCAGTCCAGACACCTAAAACTGTTATTCTGACGGCCAATTCCCATTACAGAATATAATCCTCTCACAAGCACAGTTTCACAAACTAAAACGACTGATTTATTTATAAAAAGTTTAGAACAAGGAGCCTCGTGCAAGAACCACTTGTACGAACATTTCTTCATAATTCTTCATGATTGGGGATTTAAGTGAAGTTGGCAAATATTCTCGGTAACTCTTCTGTCCTCTTGCTGCCTGTCCCATTAGTCCCCCTTTGATTTAGAAAATGTTATTGCTTTCACATTACAGTGCTGTGATGATGACATGTTTGCAGCTATATTCATATTTTCTAGTGTTTAGACTTATTTAATGACTACCCAAACAGCTGCATCTGTGTGTGTGTTTCTGACAGCAGGACCAGAAGCTCACGGTGGGAAAGCCTGGAAGCCTCATGTGGCAATTGACTGGCATTAATGATCCTGAACATCACATGTCACAAATGTTCAATTCAATTACATTATATTTATAGTGTCATATCACCATAGAAGTCATCTCAGGACACTTAACACATTGAGCAGGACTAGAATATGCTCAGGATTTCCAGAGTCTATACATTTTCAAAGTCCCAACATCACCAGGAGCAGAGTAACCGCAACAGTGGCGAGAAAAAACTGCCTTAATAGGCTTTTAGGCAAAAATCTGGTGCAGCACAGGCCCTTGGGTTCCAACTGCATTTGGTGCTGGTAGTATGGTAGTAGTAGCATTAACAGTAGTGGTGGCATTAACAGAAGTAATAGTATCAACAGTAGTAGTCCATGACAGTAGGCACAGCCGAGCTGAGATGGATCCATCCCAACCACGTCGCCGTAGACCAAAAGGAGGAGTAGTTGAGCAGTCACACAGCGGGCAGGTGGAGCTACAATGTGGTTTCCAACCCCAGTTAGCAGTCTGCATCGGTCAGGACCTCAGTGGACTCTGCTGGACCAGAAAGCATAGCCAGACTCCTGGTAGTAACAGTAGAGATGCCGATTTTAGTCAGTTACTTTAATCAATAGTCAGCCTCCTTAAAAATACTGGCGGTAGTCAAGTATTTTCAAACAAGACCACAGCGTCGGTGCAGTCCGGATCAGGTTCCACCACAGTCCAGGGAGACCTGCTAGACCAGGGACTCCGGGGGAACATACACAGAGAGAAATGTTGTGAACAGGTGGCGCACGTTGACTTATAATAGATAAAAAGTCTGTTTTTAAGAACACATCAACAAGCAAACCGAACAAGGAAACCGTAAGAGAGGCTTCGGATAAAGTACAAGAATAAACAATAGTGTTCTTGCACAAGGCTCTCCTGCTCCGCCCTTTACTTCCAGACAGAAACATAAATGCTTCATATGCAGCTAAAAGGGGAGTTGAGTTCCAGCTTTGTTTACAGTCGGAGAATAAACGTCTGTATTTCTGATCTATTGGACAAGAACACACTAGCAGCTCACTGGACTGATGCTGGAAATAAAGGCACTTGTTTAATGAGTTGATCTTTAGGGCATTATGGAAATGGATGTCGGTTATGAATTTCATGCAGAAGATATGTCCCAGGATTGTTTTTGTCTACACTGTTTCTGACAAATGTAGAACATCAAACCAACGTTACAGCTTTAGCAGTAAATGTCAGCTGATGGAACAAGGAATCCTTCTCTACTGCTATCTGTTTTTCACCTGTTTTATCTCAGTCTGTGTCAGGGAACAGAGAAAGTAGTCCAGCTAGAGAGAAAGCAGGTACACCTCATATGTTATCCGTTGTATTGTGCTCAATATCAGAATGGCTTTTCAAAATGCTTTTTTATGTTCTTATCTGAGATTTCACTTCCTTCAGCTCTCAACACTGAGTATGCAATGATACTAGAGCTGAAACTATGAACTGCTTAATCACAATTCATTTGGATCTTTTTTTACAAGAAAGCATCATGTTTGAACTGTGTGAAATATTAATGAATGACTGTTATATCTACAGTATATGGTTACATACATGCCCGTCTGTTTGTTTATACCGTATTTTTTTAACTTATCAGGATAGTAAACTAATGCATGTATTATTGTTATTATTATGTAATCTTATGTTTTATTGCAAGTTACAGTAGGCACATAACTTAATTTATATACAATCATTTTTTATACTCACTGCCAATCTTGCCATTTCTATAACTCCGTGTCTCTGCTCAAGATTACTAATCCGTATCAGTGCCATACCCATGTACATTTCACAGTGAATAAAGTTCTATTTCGGATAGGTCACATTTTGTTGTTTGTATTATTGCAGTAAAAGCACTCATCCTTCAAGCTGATTCTGTTAGAAAGTTACCAAAGAACAGACAAAACGCATCAACACAATGACTACAAATAAACTCACACAGATCACAAACAAGGCAAGTGAAGTCGTGCTTGCTGCTTTCGGTGTGCACCGGTTTCTGTTCAGTGCTGGATTCAAGGGGCAAAATGCACGGGGAGGTACTTCTGGGGAAATAGAAACTCAGCCCTGCACATGATAACAGTGTTGCTTTCCCAACCCCCGCACCAACCACATGCTCCCTCCCATCCCCTCTATATGTTGTGTGCTGAACCAAGAACAAGCCTCATCTGGAGCAAGACGTTAAACTGCAAGGCCACAGCACGGTCAATGGATGGACGATGGGGCCGTCACTGCTGCTTCTCCTGCATTTGCACCTTGGTAACGCTCCCTGGGTCCAATGTGGGGAGGAAGTGGGGGGTTTATAGGGGGGATTTGTGTTACGAATGCATGTTGTTTATTTTAGAAGTGTTATGAAAGGGAAGGTGTGTGTGTGTGTGTAATCAGTAGATAGATAGGTATGTGTTTATGAATGTTGGCAGTAGTAAATGTAACTAACTGTAATGATCTAACCCAGATGCAGAGCTACGTACAGGAAATGCTTTGTGATGTGTGCAGACTGTAGACGTATCCGTGTTGACTTATAATCTCCACATGTTAGGAAATACCCAGCAATAAGTGAAAAGTCTCATCTCTGTATTGTTGTCCTGTCGTCCTGTGCAGTGGTGTGTGTCTCCCTCTCCTCACCTTCCAGCGTCTCTATCTCCTCCTTCAACATGAAGCACACACTCAGCTTCCAGCCTGGCCTCGAGAACCCATCCAACACCCATTACACTGTTCAAATCCGCCACCTCAGGTATTCAGTCACTTCCATTTCATTGATATAGCCAAGAATCACAAATGTACCCCACAGGGCTTTACAACAAAGCTCTGTCCCAGGATCTTCATATCGGAGAGGGAAAGACTAGATGCAATAGATGTCATGTGAAATGTCACTAAACAACATAATAATTACAACATAGTCAATCCATATGACAGACAGGAGAGAGTGTATAGAATGTTCCCTGGTAGTCTAGCAGGATAACTAAGTTATCAACGAGGAAAGTCTTAATCCTTCTCTTAAATGTGGCGAGGGTGCCTGACGCCCCGACTGAAACTGTTTCTATTTTCCTAGTTTTGGTCAGTCCATATGCTCAGCATTGGATAACTGGAGAGTCTAAAGAGACTCCACATTTCATTGAATTCTCCTATTTTGTGGCAGTAAATAGAAACTGGATCTGTCCCCGCCAGGTGTAAAATGTGCCGCCTGCCCAAATCTCCGCCCTTAGCTTCACATTCACAGCGAGCAGCATGTGGTTGCGCTGCACGACTTGCCCAAGGGCTCCAGCGACCCTGAACAGGATAGGCGTTGACTGATAATGAATGGATGGAGTCGTTATGGAAGCGTAGAAGACTGCAACACCTGCTCAATCTAATGCATCAAATAATGCGGCTCGGTCAGTGCCTCCAACTATAATGCTCTATGTTCCCCTCGAGCATCACTTTTGCACGCGCCAATCACTGTGTGTCAATATCCACTTGTTACATAAATTACATACATTACATTAAGTAAGGCAACAAATCCACTGAGTTAGATTTAGGAAAAGAGCGTGTTGACGTTAATTGTGAGTAACAAACCAAACTAATGATCCACATTAGTGTCAACATTTCTTTTATTTTGACACAGTGGTCACATCGTGGGATGAATGGCGCTCTCCCAATGAGAGCAGTGAGGCAGAATGAGGACCTTTATTCAGGTCTTCATGTCTACTGAGACCAACAATGTCGAGATGATTGCCAGACACAAAGACTTGAAACAGTCTGCCTCTAAAGCTTTACTCCCTGTGGTTTGGCATCATTTCATGTAGACTCTGATGCTTATGATGAGTTATGAACAGGAACAACAAACCTACCACCTGTTGGCTGTTTCCCAAACCTCAAACTGAACTGAGATCTGTGCTTTGCTCAGCTTCAAAAAGATTCACAATAAACACTTGGTTTAATATTGTAACATGTAAGCTTTAGCTGACCAATGAGTCAAATTCATAAAAACATCTGCCGGTCTTACAGAGACACAGAATTTAGAAGCAGGTCTGTCTGCATTTCCTTGATGTTGTAAAAACACAGAAGCAGTTAAACCTTCGATGTTCAGATCGATCTGATTCCAGATTTCTGAACCACATCACTCGTTGAGATGTTTGGGAAGTGAGAACTTTGATCTGGTGCTGAATGCATTGTAAGGAACAACAGACTCCATGCCTTTGTCTCCTCAAGCCTAGATTACTGGATCTCCTTCTATTCTGGTTGAGGTCAGGGTTCAAACTGGTTCAAAACACACTAGAAAATATGACCATGCCACACCCATTTTCAAATCTATTTGAAAATGTTGCTCATAACATTTAAAGCTAAACACGGTATGCTCCGGAATATATCTCTGATCTGCTCATAACTTTTCATATTTATCATTGTCTTATATATTTATGATGATTATGATGATTATGATGATTATTATTATTATTATGCCCACCACCTGCTGCGTTGTACAGTTTCATTTTTGTTTCTGAAGCATTTCAAACCTTGAAGGGAAGCATTTTCATTTCTGGGTAACTGTTCTGAAAGCAGCATCATCAGTGTGACTTCCTTATCAGGATGAAGCAGTTAGTTTCCTTTTAACACAGCTGTGAATGTTGTCCATGGTGCTACGTTTCCCCCCCCTCCCTCTCTGCACCCGCGGTAGTGAAAGTCTGGATGACACATTATTACTGTGTTATTATCATCACTCTGTATTTCCTTTCACTCTGGAGGAAGAACTCGTGGAGACCGGTGGCTGCTTGCTTGGAGCTGAAGGCCGGACAGACGTGTAACCTGACCCGAGCCATTAAGGACCTGTTTGGTCACTACCAAGCCCGTGTGCAGGCCTTCACCCCCACCCAGACATCCAACTGGACGGTGTCCGGCTGGTTCCAGCCTCTGTCACACAGTAAGACACACACTTCTCCAACCTCAGTTGTTCTGGGTGCAAGGTGGTGATCTTCAATGGCAAACTATAAAATATGGAATATCCAATGTACTTGTATGTCATCATGCTGGGAATGAAGTGAACATGGAACAGCTGTCCAACATATGAATCTATACTTGTGCAGGACAAGTGTTTTTCTTTTCTGTAAACTCTGATGTGGGTTCACTCTTCCCAGTGGACTGAGCGTGAGTGTGTCTCCCGTAGGTGTGTTGGGACCTCCTGATCTGTCCCTGTCCGGCTGTGGGGACTGTTTACTCCTGCAGCTCCGTGTTCCTACGCAGCTGAAGCACTTGTACAGAACAATGCTCCTCACCGTGCGAAGGTCCAGGGATGGTGCGCAGGTATGTGTCTTTGTTATTTTGTACAAATACTAGTATTAAATAGACAACTGTATACAAGATGAGCGTTTTTTTTCCGTGACCGTACCCCGATGTGACAGCAGGGAAAGCACAAGTGGAAGTGTTCACATCCAACGGACACGGTTTTCACCTCGCATTACTCCCACGACTTTGCTTGCGGGGCCATTTGTGTTTCTTCATGCCACTCACACTAGAGAGAAGGTGGGGCTTAATTCCATGTAGACACAGATAAGGTTTCATCCATCACGGCTGAAATCACCACTATCGCTGCTTTGTACATTGTCTGAGTTCAAAGATTCCTTGCTTCAGAATGGCATTGTTCATTCTGGCTCACTGTCATGGCTTACAGAGCAGAACAACCCTCACTGATGTCTTTAATAACAGCACGTCTTCATGTCTGCTGGTCTACACTGCTTGGAACCAGAGCACACCATTCTCACTGAAATGAGAATAGCTAAACTTCTGGATGTAGTTATTGTGATGTTGGGGAGCAAACGGAACACTGTGGTGTCAAACACTTTAAACTTTTAAGTGCGTAGAGCCTTTTTTCCCCAGAAACCCCTTTTGCTTCCTGTCAGTGAGGGTATAGCCGCTCCTCCCCCTTGCGGGCTGTTTTTGTGGCTGTTTTTGTTTCGGTCCTGCTTCGGTTCTGTTGATATTTTGCTGACAATACTGCATGTGAAGCTGTGATTTTGGCAAATCTTCAAATGTAATAATAATAATAATTTATGACCCAGTATCGATGCATGATCTCACGTGATTTGACTTTAGGACATAAATGAGCTGACGTTGGCGAGTGCTGTCTAAGTGCAAAATGAAGAACAGAATCTCTGTTTTGTCAACAGCTGGCTCGATTGTTTCCAAAGACACATCAGACCAACGTTATTAGCATGTGGGTCTCCTCCTGTTGTAAACAACCTCCTCTCTACAAAACAAATGATGCGTTCAGGGCTTCATCCCTCCCTGGTTCTGTCTTCATTATCCATCTCCATCAATGCAGCACACACATATGACCAAGACTCCCTGTGTATGTTATGTATCGGCGGTGGTCAGTGGTCAGTGTTGGGGGGGCAACAATTCAGTAACATTACTCACTTTTACATACTAATGTAATGTATTTCACATGGCCTACACAGTTAAACAAGGTGATATCTGACAGCACACACACCCGTTCCCCCCAGCTTGTTGTGAACCTGCTCAAAGCCTTGTTTCATGTGTCCTCTTGCTACTTTCATGCTTGTGATCCGCTCAGAAAGATGTGTCTGTTGTGGAGCAGGATCATCAACACACAGTAAACTTCTCTAACAAGCTAGCAGTGAGACATTTATTTCCTGGAGAACCACACCATTTTCAATGTGATGATTTCTACCAGCAGTTTGGTTTATAACGATATCCTGCAGCTGCATCTTTTTCATTTTTTTAATTTAAATTTAACGTTTTCATCAAGGGCAGACATTATTAATGCCATAGAAGATGTTTAAATCGTTTGTTTGGGACACGATAAGGGTGTTTTCACACTTGTGGCCCAGGTTTCATTGACAGTCAGCACGTAGCGCACCTGCGCCATGCCGACGGGGTGTGTTCACCACTACTTTGCAAGTTTCGTGCACCGCGCAGGCTCGCGTAGGCACACCTCCCGTCTCGCCCACCCGCGCAAGTGGGAAAGAGGGAGGAGAAGAAGGCGTGAAGGTACAGAGCTTCACCGATCAAATGAGCTCCTCTCCTCTCCTTTAATGCGTTAGGGGAGGTTCAGAGCAAGTTCCGTCACTTGACAACCCAATGACAGAAGCAGCGCCGCCACTCCCACCACGCGCATCACGCGCTGTGCGTGCGTATCATAATAATAGGCGCGTTTCGAATCAAGCATGCGCATGCATTTGCCTCGCAAAACCAGGCATTCTGGGAAAAAAACATCACAAATGCTGGTGATAACTTCCCTTTGCGACATGTCACATGACTTTAAAAACTTGCGGTATCTCCAGGGTACCTCCCTCCGCATGCTTTTCTGTGCAGATGGTCTGAAATAAGTGCGGATATAAGACACTCCCCTCAACGTTGCCCTAGTTGGTTAGAATTATCACGTGGTATTTCCCACGTGAGAAAATTCCTCAGCCTCCGTCAACAACGGGACTTCAAATGCCTCGGCTCGAGTTCGTCAGCGACGAAGAAAGCCAGCGCCACTGGGCAGGCCATATTCTTTGTGCAAACTCCGTGAAGTTGCCCCTGGCGCGATAGTTTTTGTTATGTATATAATTATTAATAAAGTTTAAATTTAAAAAAAAGTCCGTGAAGTGCACCTGTGTCCGACTTGGACGTGGTGGGAGCTTGACGTGTTTATGACGAGTTCCGCCGGATCCTCCCAAGTCTCGTGCCTGCATCTGCGCAAATGCATGCGATCCGAAACGCAGCCATTAACAATGCTGATATTATAAAAAACAGGAGAGAGAGAGGGAGATGTTTTGGTCCGACAGGCTGAGTTTCCGTTATGCGTGCCATCCGCCTTTGATCTGACGTCAGATGTGACGGGACAATCTATATAGATATAAATCCACGTGTTGATTCAATTAGTTGCATTAAATAGTGTTTGTTGTGATTATTTATTGCATTTAAATGTGCCTGGAACTGTGGAAACCTGCCTGTGAGGTCTCGGTGACGTGTGCGCACTGCGCGCCGTCAGCCAAACTTCCACTCCGCCAGCTGTGATTCGCATTGAATGCAATGGACTTTATTTGCGTCTCAATTGCGCCTTACGCCAAAAGTAGACTAGGTTGGAGCTGGCAAGCTTTCAGCGCAGTCTCAGCAAGGCTTTTTGCCACGAAACTTCGGCTATGCCAAGCTGAATCTGTGACGCCTCCCCCTGCTGCGCCGCCACAGCCATCTTGGCGCAGGCGATCCACCAAACTGCCAAACTGACCGTGCGCAAGGCTGCGGGGGTCGAAACTTGCATTGCGCGGGCTCCGCCACCCTGCGCCACCCTGCGCTGCGCCACGAAACTAGGGCCCATAATGTGAAAACTGTAGCCTGTTCTGGTTCAAACGGAAGCAGCTCAGTTGTCAAAATCAGACCTGCAGATTTCTGGCGTCACTCACCTCAACAAAGTCATTTCTGCTTTTTTGGGAGGAATTATTTTTTTAATTTAGTTTTACTATTTATCTTTACTGTACTTATTTATTATCTATTTCTGCCTCATAGTGTTGCCATATCCTTTTTGCTGCTGTCATTTCCCCGCTGTGGTACTAACAAAGGATTATCTTTTCTTTTCTGATCTTCAAGAAGTACTGAGATCAATCCCACTATTGCTTGATCATCACAAGTCTTTCAGTAGCTGCACACTTAAAAGTCCCACCAGTCATATTTCTTGAGAAGCATATGCAAATGATTTCTAGTTATTGGGTTAAGTTTCATGTTTCTAGCTCATTCCAGCTCATGGGAATTCCAGCTGAGGCAGCAGACAACAAACAGTACGTAAGGCAGTGATGTCTGAGCCCCTCTGACACTGAGCATGACGGAGACATTATTTCCTGTGTGGGGCTGGAAATTACGCAATTGTCAACACTTCCTGTACTCCACCGGCACTGGAGCTCGAGGGCTACAACAGTTCATTTGATCATCAATCAGTTGCCAGAAGGGGCAGAGGCAAACACACAATGACAGGTTGAAGTTGAATACAAACCTAACAGACGAAAGAAATCTCTTCCGTCTGTTTTCTTTCCGTTCTGTGAAGCATCACTGTAGCGGCGGCCCAGACTGTGTCCCTGGTCCAGCTGGTTTCAAGCTAACACTACAGTCATACGTACAGCAGGTCCGAAAGCGGGTTAAACAAATACAAGGCAAATTTATTTACATAGCACATTTCAACCAGGCATTGAAAGTGCTTTACATACAACATCAAAAGACGAAATGCAAATGAAAAAAAAAAAGGATTTAATGGAATTAATGGAATTAAAACGTAATTTAAGAGCCGACAGAATAGGCTAAAATAGAATAAGACACATATAAAATACAGGGGTAAATATTATTTTATAATTTGATTAATTTAGGTCCATGTTTTAAATACTGTTTTACATTGTATATTTTGTGGGCATCTAAATTCAGACATGTATGAGGAGTAAAAATGACTGAAAATGAAACAAAGTACAGATACAAGTACACCATGAATGAGTTTGTGTTTAATCAAAGGCCACACTTTCGGTCCAGAAAAGTAGCAAAACTGTACACGGCGAAGGAAGAGTTGATGGTGGCCAAGCAGGGCCCCAAGCCCTCTAGAAATATGCCAGATATAAATATTGCCAAAGGTATTCACTCACCCATCCAAGTAATATAAATCAGGTGTTCCAATCACTTCCATGGCCACAGGTGTGTAAAAGCAAGCACCTCGGCATGCAGACTGTTTCTACAAACATGTGAAAGAATGGGTCGCTCTCAGGAGCTCAGTGAATTCCAGCGTGGTACTGTGATAGGATGCCACCTGTGCAACAAGCCGTGAAAAGGGTCGGTGTGTATCGGTTCTGTTACCCCTGACCCGCCCCTCTAGTCTGGTTCCTCCCACTTCACTTTGTGCAGAAGTGTCTACCCAGAGAGCTGGGGGTCTTTCCGTCGCAGGAAACTTCAATCAGAAGGTTCCTTCATGTGGCATTGGGGTGGCACAGAGGGAGATGATGGAAGCAGATTTGGGCCTGGTTCAGGGAAGCAAAAGTGGATCTATTCGCCAACCGACGCAACATCCCGTCACAAATGTAAAACTGCAGAGGATACACATATTATTAATCAGTGACAAATATTCATGTGTGAGTTTGAAAAGAGACAGCATGCAGTAGAACTCATAACTGTTTTCCATCTTGATGCCCTTTATCACCTGGTTTGTCTGTTGTGTTGCAGTTCAGTCTGAGTCTGCCGTACAAAGAGGAGAATGTGATCAGGTACCTGCAGCCGGGTGTGGAGTACTGTGTGACCGTCACCGCGACATCACTCTTCAACTCCAGCCCCGTCGCCAGTAAACCTTACTGTGCCTTCAGCAGCCCTGCATCCAGAAGCTCACGTACGTGTTGTTTTAATGTCACACTCAGCATTCATATGAATACGATAAGCAGATTAATACATTCGAATAATATACTTTCACGTTGTAATGGCATATTTTTCGTTTCATGATGACATACCCAATTATCAGGTTCAACACCTCTCTAGTCACATGAGCTGTTAGTCGCTGAGGGATATACTCAACAAGCACACATTTGTGCACTTGGATGATATTCTGAGTTTACAGGTCTGGGATGGAGGAGCATGCGCGTCAGGTCCAGGCAGTCCTCCAGCACTGTCTAGGGAAGTCTCTTTTCATTGAGGCTGAAAAGGGCTCACTCCGCCTCAGTCGTAAGAGACTATGGGGGAGTTTCGATTTACTGACAGGTCTTCTAAAAGCTGAAGCTTGTCCAGTTGACTATGATAAAGCTTTCAAAGATTCTTCAGCTGTAAACCTTTCATATCTATTGCAATTTTCCTACTTTTTCTTTATTTCACCATTGTAGTCTCAACATACTGTGCTGAATTTGCTAAATAGTCAGGCACATTGATGGCTCATTGTTTTGACAAGTGATTGGATTTCTGACATGAGATGTGTGTGTTTCAAACAGCTACATGTTTTAACCTGATATATGTTGCTGTCCTCCTGTTTCACAGTGTATGTGGTCTTCAGCCTGCTTGGTGTGTTCTGTGCACTGGGGTTTCCCCTCATTGGACTGGTGGTCTATGGACGTCCACTAAGCTTTAAATTAAGACAACGCCTACCCAGAACTCTGGTAATGGATCCAAATGTGTGTGTTGTTCATCTCCATCTTCAAGCTTTCACTCAAAACAGAAGGGATGTGCCTCTGTTGTCCAGACGATTATACATGTGATCAGTCAGTTGGTTTCTATAACTGAGCCAATTAAGTTCATACTTTGATTATTAGGGATACTGTACATCTTAACAATCTGACTGGTGAGCTGATACTTGTGTATTTCTTCCCAGAATGCAGCAGGATGAAAAGACCTCGGATAGGTTTTGTCTTTAAGTATCTTGCTCTTTGCAGGAACCTCTTGTCACCATATCACTGATGCTAGTAGATGGGTACCAATGATGTGGTTTGTGGAGTCCTCCTGTTCTGCACTGTGAAGCTCACCTGCCCGTTTGTAATGTTTCCAGTCAGGATGCTTTCTATCGCTCCTCGGTAAAACCTGGGCCATCTGGTAATGGGTTTATATTCTAGTGATTCGATTCCATGTTACAGGAGTAGGGTCGCTGATCATGATGGGTGGATCTTTGATTTGGAAGGTATGATTGAATTGCTTCATGACTGGGGAACCAAAGAGAAGAATAAGTATTCTCTTGCAATTATTGGCAAGACCAAAACCACTCATGAGCTGTTTCATTGTTTCTTTGGACTACCAGGTACGCTTAGTATTTGAAATGTTTGAGATAGGTTAATATTCCAAAGTCATGCAGGGTGATTGATGAGTCTATATTGGCTGAAGGTTTGAAAGTAAGTGTGAGAGGAAAACGGCAGCAACAAAACACCAGTGAATGCTCTGAGCAGATAATATGGCCGACATCCTGATATAAAAAAAATTGACATAAATATTGTCCATCAACTTTGACTAAGTTTGACCACTGAGAATTAATGATGTAATGATGAGTCCGAGAGTTTCCTGTTGCTTTTTCATCCATTTTATTCTCCAGAGACTGGACAGTAGCTCAGAGCAGGCTTGGAAGTGGAATATCCTTGGGTCCCAGCTCCTTAGCTCTTAACCCAGCTCTCTTTCCTCTTTTCCTGGGGTGGTCACTTCTCTTTTGAAGGAGTTTGGTGTGACTGGTCTGGTGGGCTGCAGATTTTGTGGGTAGTGATAACCTAAAAATTAAAATGCACTTAATCCAATCCTTTTACTTTCTTTTAGGATGTTAATGAGCTTATTTTTTCATAAATGTAGCAAACTATAGGAGCTACCAGCCGCCACATCTGCATGTGCAGCTGTTGCTGTAAATAAAGGGGTAAAGAAGTGTACGTAAGGAAGCTTGCTCTGTCTTCTTCCGCTGCACTGTAGACCTCCGTCCGGGCCATCCGTTCAGTGCCTCGGCAGGATTGAGCCTACAGTGCGGATGGTTTGGTTTGTGTGATGCTCTGTTCAGTTCCTAAGAACGTGCACGTGCACATGCACGGGTACGCAATGTGGACATGACGTAGGCCATGACGTAGGCCATGATCGATAGGCCGTCCCACTCATTACCTCTCGGCGTTCAACTCGGATCTCCCCCCAATATCGCTTTATGACTGAAAATACCGTTGATGACTGTGTCGGACACAGCAGGGTCTTCTTCTGACTTCTGGGGTCTGGCATGGACTTCAGACTCGTGGTGTGAGAGGTACAGGAGCGGAACTGGATTGGCCCTTTTATCATAATAAATGCCACTCTGACCCAACTTGTCAGTAAAGTTTCAGTCATGTTCTCTGTGTTGTTCTCTCATGTGACGACTCTGAGACTTCTTGGAAACTACGTAAAGCCATGCGTGTGTCGTATTACAACTTAATGACGTATTTACAAGAGGCAATCCTTGGTGAAAACCAGCAGGGGACAGCGGAGAGGGGACCATCGTGCTGAGGCACGGTATGGATCAAATGGCCCTAGTATGAGTGCAGAAAGAAAGAAAAACATCACTGTGCCACATTATGGTAAATTATGGCCACATTATGGTAAATAGCACTTTTCCAATCCTTTTACTTTCTTTTAGGATGTTAATGAGCTTATTTTTTCATAAATGTAGCAAACTATAGGAGCTACCAGCCGCCACATCTGCATGTGCAGCTGTTGCTGTAAATAAAGGGGTAAAGAAGTGTACGTAAGGAAGCTTGCTCTGTCTTCTTCCGCTGCACTGTAGACCTCCGTCCGGGCCATCCGTTCAGTGCCTCGGCAGGATTGAGCCTACAGTGCGGATGGTTTGGTTTGTGTGATGCTCTGTTCAGTTCCTAAGACTGTGCATGTGCACATGCACGGGTACGCAATGTGGACATGACGTAGGTCATGACGTAGGCCATGATCGATAGGCCGTCCCACTCATTACCTCTCGGCGTTCAACTCGGATCTCCCCCCAATATCGCTTTATGACTGAAAATACCGTTGATGACTGTGTCGGACACAGCAGGGTCTTCTTCTGACTTCTGGGGTCTGGCATGGACTTCAGACTCGTGGTGTGAGAGGTACAGGAGCGGAACTGGATTGGCCCTTTTATCATAATAAATGCCACTCTGACCCAACTTGTCAGTAAAGTTTCAGTCATGTTCTCTGTGTTGTTCTCTCATGTGACGACTCTGAGACTTCTTGGAAACTACGTAAAGCCATGCGTGTGTCGTATTACAACTTAATGACGTATTTACAAGAGGCAATCCTTGGTGAAAACCAGCAGGGGACAGCGGAGAGGGGACCATCGTGCTGAGGCACGGTATGGATCAAATGGCCCTAGTATGAGTGCAGAAAGAAAGAAAAACATCACTGTGCCACATTATGGTAAATTATGGCCACATTATGGTAAATAGCACTTTTCCGGCTAACTAGCTACTCAAGGCACTTCACACACACGTATACACTGATGGCAGAGGAGCCGCCTGCACATCAGGATCTAACTCATTCACACGCCAATGGCGCAGCATCAGGGGGAATTGGGGGTTCAGTATCTTGCCCAAGGACACACTTCAACATGCAGACTGGAGGAGCCGGGATTCAAACCGCCAATCTGCTGATTAAAGGACAACTCGCTCTACCTCTCACGCCACAGCCGCCCCACATTATTGGACTGGGTGACTTTTTGCACCGTCCTGCTGCCCAACACACTCACTAGATAAAATGTGTATTATTCCCCAGCTAAAAATAATCCCCAACATATCGCCACACCATTTCCTACTTTTTCACGAGCATTTACCTACAATGACCAGCTGTTTAAGAAAATTGGTAAATCTTAATTTATAATAAAACTATACAACTGTGAGGCGTTCTTAAATAACTGTCTCCAGTAGGAACCACTGAACTAACAAGACAAACACATGTGCAACTAAACAACTCAAAGGCATGCATGTGCACAAGTTATCTTCTGGCTGTGGTGGTTTCAGTGGATCAGCACCATGTCTCTGACACTGTCTCTTTTATCTCCAGTTATACATCATCCTCCAATGCAAGAATCGTGGAAGTTCACCAAATATACTCTCGGATCAGATCTCAGCCGGGCAGCAACATAAAGCAGGCTCTGCTGACCTCCTGTGACTGCCAAGAGGCCTGTTCAGTCACTGAGATGAAATCTACATTGGAAGGACGGGATGTGGGATAGAAACCAGAAGAGCTCATCTGTTTTACTATCAGCGTGAGATATTTTTGTAAACTGTTATAATCCTGTTTTTATGCCAATATGTGTTTTTTCTTTTGACTCTTCTTGATCAAATTAGTCAAATTTTGAAATTCCTTCATTGATCTATGAAACTCGACCTGAGCATCCAGGTCATATAGGAATAAGCATACCAAATCAGCATGATTCATACATTAGTTTGATAAGTATGTTTTACTGCTTTAAAAGAGTAGCCTATCTTTACCTAAATGCTGCCATCTTTTACCTTTGTTGCTAATCTTAATGAAAACTTTTTTAGGTCTTTCCCTATTCATGAAGCTAGTGCAATCTTTAAAATGGTGCACCACCCATATGTGTGCAAGATATCAAAAACATTGAATCGATAAAGCATGGTTTGGAGAGGAGTTGTGCAACTGTTACTGCAACTTAAAGGTACAATATGTAAGAAATCTAAAGCAACTGTTTCGACCTAGCTACAATGGCGGAGGCAACGAAACCCAAAAGAGCTTGTTATGATTCACAAAAACGCCAAGATAAAAACCGAAGCAAAGCGAGGGTCTATATAGGGGATGCATTTGAACGGTGGAGACAGTTGAAAGCTGAGAGGAATTTGAAATCGGATGCGGAATTGGCTACAATTCTCCTAGACAGGTAAGTTGAGCTTGGCTAACTAAGTTAGCATCATAGCTTGACGGGGATGGACATTTCAAATATTTTAAACTGTCGAGTAACAACGTTATTCATTTCGGTCATAGAAAAAGGAATAACGTTTTTAAAAAGGAATAACGGGATACGAGTCATTTCCTGTTTTTCGCTTCAAAATAAAAGAACGAAAAACAGGAAACGACTCGTTATCCGGCCGCCGTCCAGCTTGCTGACGGAGGATACGCCAACAGCTCTGGCAACCTCGAGTCTGGAGGGGAGTGGGTGGAGGGGGAGGTGGATAAGACTCGCCGCAGTGTTTTGAATTGTGTCGTACCGTTTTTGGCCACATTCTTACATATGGCGCCTTTAAAAAAAAATGTTAAGGCTCATACGTGTATTTTGATTTTCTACTAAAATATGTTTAAGCGCTGTAATGTAATTTTTTTCCAAAACATGGATTGCCATTTAAGCCAAATATTAAATGAATACATATACCTGTGAAATAAATCTTGAAAGAAATAAATGTAAATATAAATGCATTACATATTTATTTCATGGGACTTTATTTCACAGCTCTTTATATTTCCATCTTTTATATTCAAAAGAATGGGGCTTTATCTCACCAATTCATATCAAATTAACAGGACCAGAACATTACTTGCTCAGTTTCACACTGTCAGGGTCCGATCTGTCACAGCTGCCCAATCCATTCTATACATGTGCAGGTGCACCGACCCAAAAGGCCTCTGATTGGCTACTGACTGGCTCGACTGGCCACCAGAAACTTCGTCGGATAAGGAACATCATTGTCATTCTCTTGGCAGTATGCATGTACACAGTGGCGGCTGGTAAATAATATTTAGTATGTGCCAGAAGCTTTCGGTAACTATCCTCATAAAAGAATGCAAACCAAGAGATACCATTGTTTTAGGGATAAACAATAATTATTTAATTGCCCTTTAGAAATCAACAGTTTGACAGATAATGACAACATAACATAACAATTGGATTAAATATATCAGTGAATACTCTTAATACAAATTACAATATTATCTGGAGGTTGTTTTCCATGAAAACCTGGAAGAGAGCCACTGCACCACTGCATGTCTTGAACGCTTCATTTACCAGGGACAGTTCTGTCTTCAGTTTGGCCTCGTCCAGGCCGTAGGCTTCCACAGTGGTTTCTAGTGCTGAATCCAGGAACTTTACACTGTGTTGGGGGCACATCATTTAACAAAAAAGTCACTACACATAAACAGTAGAATTAAATATTAATATCTCACCATGTCAATATCATTAGTATCTTTACAACTGGCATCCATACATTACTTTATCTGTATTCAGGGCTTGGGGGCTGGCTCGTATCCCATGACATTGGGATAGGCCGTTGTTTTGGAAAGCAATCCAACTATTAGGGCTGACATAAGATCAGGTACAGTCTACAAGGGCATGACATTAGAGAGAGGTATAATACTGTGAATACAAATAACCCAATATAGAGTTTTCCAGAACTTTTTCAGATCACCACGATTTTAAGCTGCATGACAGGTATTTCCCCTGTCATTTGGCAACGTTAGGCCGTAGGTTCACAGTGTTCAGTAATCCCGTTTGGAGGTCGAGGAGGGATGGACTAACAAAAAGGTTCAGTCCTATCTTACAAAGCAAGATTAATAATAATTTTACATATCGCTTCTTAAGATCTAAGCGTCTGACAGGGTTCCAGGTTCCATTCATTCACAGACAGTCATACCGGTGGTGGGTGGAGCACCCGTGCCTGGGGCAAAGCAGGAACCTGGGTTGCGCATCAGCCCACGGCCCCTCCGACCACCACCTCAAATACACAGTCATCACGATTACAGAAGGAAGCGGGTGAAGTTCTTGCCCAAGGAATAACACCCAAAGACAACAGGGCCGGGGATCACTGTCTCCGAGATTGGCACCAGTCTATCTGGCCAAGTGCCCCCAGACAAAGACCGTTTAGCACAGGTTCATAGCCCTGAAATATTTAGTCGAGGCTCCATTTTCATTCTGGAAAGTTATTTTGTAACAAAAGGTCATGTCGGAATAGATTCAGACAACTGGCTAAAAATTCGATTATAAATTAAAACTCAAAATCCATTAACTAGGTATCACAGGTTATTAGCAACGGTAGATTCACAGTGACATGTGAGACAGACAGGTAACCAGCTTAAGTGGCATCTTAAACAGACAGTACATCTATCCATTCTAATGACTAAGCACAGCACATCCAGTCTATGACAGGTGCATTGACCAGGACAGTCAACCAGTCTCAGTCACAGGGCGTGATGTGTCGAACATGACTATGGAACCAGCTCTACACTAGGGCAGACATGTAAGACAAGATTACAGGTAACACAGTGTATACATGTCTACATGTAGATATCATGACAGGTACTCATGCTCATATCACACACGGCTTATTGTAGTCAGACAGACAGGGGAAGACAGCTGCGATCACAGGGCCTGACATTGATAAGAATCAGACAGGTAACCCAAGTCTATCACAGGGCTGACATGTAGAGACAGACAGGTAACCAGTCTATCACAGGGCAGACATGTAGAGACAGACAGGTAACCAGTCTATCACATGTCTGACATGTAGAGACAGACAGGTAACCAGTCTATCACAGGGCTGAATTAGCGACAGACAGGTAACCAGTCTATCACAGGGCTGAATGTAGAGACAGACAGGTAACCAGTCTATCTACAGGGCAGAGGATGTAGAGACAGACAGGTAACCAGTCTATCACAGGGCAGAATGTAGAGTACAGACAGGTAACCATCTATCACAGGGCTGACATGTAGAGACAGACAGGTAACCAGTCTATCACAGGGCTGAGTGTAGAGACAGACAGGTAACCAGTCTCCGGGCAGACTGAAGACAGACAGGTAACCAGTCACCCGGGCTCGACCACATGTAGAGACAGACAGGTAACCAGTCTATCACAGGGCAGACATGTCAGAACACCGACAGTAACCAGTCGGGATCACATGCTGAATGTAGAGACAACAGGTAACCTCTATCACAGGCCCCGACAGACATTTAGAGACAGACAGGTAACCAGAATCTATCACAGGGCTGATCATGTCAGAGACAGAACAGGTATACCAGTCTATCAAGGCAGACATCGTAGAGACAGACAGGTAACCGGCTATCACAGGGTCTGACATAAACAACAGCAATCCATACCTAGTCTATCACAGGGCTGACATGTAGAGACAGACAGGTAACCAGTCTATCACAGGGCGACATGTAGAGACAGACAGGTAACCAGTCTATCACAGGGCAGACATGTAGAGACAGACAGGTAACCAGTCTATCACATGTCTGATCATGTAGAGACAGACAGGTAACCAGTCTATCACATGTCTGATATGTAGAGACAGACAGGTAACCAGTCTATCACAGGGCTGACATTTAGCGACAGACAGGTAACCAGTCTATCACAGGGCTGATGTGTAGAGACAGACAGGTAACCAGTCTATCACAGGGCAGACATGTAGAGACAGACAGGTAACCAGTCTATCACATGTCTGATATGTAGAGACAGACAGGTAACCAGTCTATCACAGGGCTGACATTTAGCGACAGACAGGAAACCATTCTATCACTGGGCCGACATGTAGAGACAGACAGGTAACCAGTCTATCACAGGGCTGACATGTAGAGACAGACAGGTAACCGGTCTATCACAGGACTGACATGTAGAGACAGACAGGTAACCAGTCTATCACAGGACTGACATGTAGAGACAGACAGGTAACCAGTCTATCACAGGGAGACATGTAGAGACAGACAGGTAACCAGTCTATCACAGGAAGACATGTAGAGACAGACAGGTAACCGGTCTATTACAGGGCTGACATGTAGAGACAGACAGATAACCAGTCTATCACAGGGCTGACATGTAGAGACAGACAGGTAACCAGTCTATCACAGGGCTGACATGTAGAGACAGACAGGTAACCAGTCTATCACAGGACTGACATGTAGAGACAGACAGGTAACCAGTCTATCACAGGCTGACATGTAGAGACAGACAGGTAACCAGTCTATCACAGGACTGACATGTAGAGACAGACAGGTAACCAGTCTATCACAGGGCTGACATGTAGAGACAGACAGGTAACCAGTCTATCACAGGGCTGACATGTAGAGACAGACAGGTAACCAGTCTATCACAGGGAGACATGTAGAGACAGACAGGTAACCAGTCTATCACAGGGCTGACATGTAGAGACAGACAGGTAACCTGTCTATTACAGGGCCGACATGTAGAGACAGACAGGTAACCGGTCTATTACAGGGCCGACATGTAGACACAGACAAGTAACCAGTCTATCACAGGACTGACATGTAGAGACAGACAGGTAACCAGTCTATCACAGGGCTGACATGTAGAGACAGACAGGTAACCAGTCTATCACAGGGCTGACATGTAGAGACAGACAGGTAACCCATCTATCACAGGGCTGACATGTAGAGACAGACAGGTAACCAGTCTATCACAGGGCTGACATGTAGAGACAGACAGGTAACCAGTCTATCACAGGGCTGACATGTAGAGACAGACAGGTAACCAGTCTATCACAGGGCTGACATGTAGAGACAGACAGGTAACCAGTCTATCACAGGGCTGACATGTAGAGACAGACAGGTAACCAGTCTATCACAGGGAGACATGTAGAGACAGACAGGTAACCAGTCTATCACAGGGCTGACATGTAGAGACAGACAGGTAACCAGTCTATCACAGGGCTGACATGTAGAGACAGACAGGTAACCAGTCTATCACAGGGGACATGTAGAGACAGACAGGTAACCGTCTATCACAGGGCTGACATGTAGAGACAGACAGGTAACCAGTCTATCACAGGGCTGACATGTAGAGACAGACAGGTAACCCTCTATCACAGGGCTGACATGTAGAGACAGACAGGTAACCAGTCTATCACAGGCTGACATGTAGAGACAGACAGGTAACCCGTCTATCACAGGGCTGACATGTAGAGACAGACAGGTAACCAGTTATCACAGGGCTGACATGTAGAGACAGACAGGTAACCGTCTATCACAGGAGACATGTAGAGACAGACAGGTAACCAGTCTATCACAGGGCTGACATGTAGAGACAGACAGGTAACCAGTCTATCACAGGGAGACATGTAGAGACAGACAGGTAACCGTCTATCACAGGGACATGTAGAGACAGACAGGTAACCGTCTATACAGGGCGACATGTAGAGACAGACAGGTAACCAGTCTATCACAGGACAGACAGGGTAACCGTCTATACAGGGCTGACATGTAGAGACAGACAGGTAACCGTCTATCACAGGGCTGACATGTAGAGACAGACAGGTAACCCTCTATCACAGGGCTGACATGTAGAGACAGACAGGTAACCAGTCTATCACAGGGCTGACATGTAGAGACAGACAGGTAACCGTCTATCACAGGGCTGACATGTAGAGACAGACAGGTAACCAGTTATCACAGGGCTGACATGTAGAGACAGACAGGTAACCGTCTATCACAGGCGACATGTAGAGACAGACAGGTAACCAGTCTATCACAGGTGACATGTAGAGACAGACAGGTAACCAGTCTATCACAGGGGACATGTAGAGACAGACAGGTAACCAGTCTATCACAGGAGACATGTAGAGACAGACAGGTAACCAGTCTATCACAGGGGACATGTAGGACAGACAGGTAACCAGTCTATCACAGGCAGACAGGTAACCGGTCTATTACAGGGCCGACATGTAGAGACAGACAGGTAACCGGTCTATTACAGGGCCGACATGTAGAGACAGACAGGTAACCAGTCTATCACAGGGCTGACATGTAGAGACAGACAGGTAACCAGTCTATCACAGGACTGACATGTAGAGACAGACAGGTAACCAGTCTATCACAGGGAGACATGTAGAGACAGACAGGTAACCAGTCTATCACAGGAAGACATGTAGAGACAGACAGGTAACCAGTCTATCACAGGGAGACATGTAGAGACAGACAGGTAACCAGTCTATCACAGGACAGACAGGTAACCGGTCTATTACAGGGCTGACATGTAGAGACAGACAAGTAACCGGTCTATCACAGGACTGACATGTAGAGACAGACAGGTAACCCGTCTATCACAGGGCTGACATGTAGAGACAGACAGGTAACCAGTCTATCACAGGGCTGACATGTAGAGACAGACAGGTAACCAGTCTATCACAGGGCTGACATGTAGAGACAGACAGGTAACCAGTCTATCACAGGACTGACATGTAGAGACAGACAGGTAACCAGTCTATCACAGGACTGACATGTAGAGACAGACAGGTAACCAGTCTATCACAGGACTGACATGTAGAGACAGACAGGTAACCAGTCTATCACAGGGAGACATGTAGAGACAGACAGGTAACCAGTCTATCACAGGAAGACATGTAGAGACAGACAGGTAACCAGTCTATCACAGGGCTGACATGTAGAGACAGACAGGTAACCGGTCTATCACAGGACAGACAGGTAACCGGTCTATTACAGGGCTGACATGTAGAGACAGACAGGTAACCAGTCTATCACAGGGCTGACATGTAGAGACAGACAGGTAACCAGTCTATCACAGGGCTGACATGTAGAGACAGACAGGTAACCAGTCTATCACAGGGCTGACATGTAGAGACAGACAGGTAACCAGTCTATCACAGGACTGACATGTAGAGACAGACAGGTAACCAGTCTATCACAGGACTGACATGTAGAGACAGACAGGTAACCAGTCTATCACAGGGCTGACATGTAGAGACAGACAGGTAACCGGTCTATCACAGGGCCGACATGTAGAGACAGACAGGTAACCGTCTATCACAGGGCCGACATGTAGAGACAGACAGGTAACCAGTCTATCACAGGGCTGACATGTAGAGACAGACAGGTAACCAGTCTATCACAGGGCTGACATGTAGAGACAGACAGGTAACGGTCTATCACAGGACTGACATGTAGAGACAGACAGGTAACCAGTCTATCACAGGACTGACATGTAGAGACAGACAGGTAACCAGTCTATCACAGGGAGACATGTAGAGACAGACAGGTAACCAGTCTATCACAGGGCTGACATGTAGAGACAGACAGGTAACCAGTCTATCACAGGGCTGACATGTAGAGACAGACAGGTAACCAGTCTATCACAGGGACATGACACGGTAACCGTCTATCACAGGACAGACAGGTAACCGGTCTATCACAGGGCTGACATGTAGAGACAGACAGGTAACCAGTCTATCACAGGGAGACATGTAGAGACAGACAGGTAACCAGTCTATCACAGGGCTGACATGTAGAGACAGACAGGTAACCAGTCTATCACAGGGCTGACATGTAGAGACAGACAGGTAACCAGTCTATCACAGGGCTGACATGTAGAGACAGACAGGTAACCAGTCTATCACAGGACTGACATGTAGAGACAGACAGGTAACCAGTCTATCACAGGGCTGACATGTAGAGACAGACAGGTAACCGGTCTATTACAGGGCCGACATGTAGAGACAGACAGGTAACCGGTCTATTACAGGGCCGACATGTAGAGACAGACAGGTAACCAGTCTATCACAGGGCTGACATGTAGAGACAGACAGGTAACCAGTCTATCACAGGGCTGACATGTAGAGACAGACAGGTAACTGGTCTATTACAGGGCCGACATGTAGAGACAGACAGGTAACCAGTCTATCACAGGACTGACATGTAGAGACAGACAGGTAACCCGTCTATCACAGGGAGACATGTAGAGACAGACAGGTAACCAGTCTATCACAGGGGACATGTAGAGACAGACAGGTAACCAGTCTATCACAGGAGACATGTAGAGACAGACAGGTAACCAGTCTATCACAGGGGACATGACACGGTAACCGTCTATTCAGGCAGGACAGACAGGTAACCGGTCTATCACAGGGCTGACATGTAGAGACAGACAGGTAACCGTCTATCACAGGGACTGACATGTAGAGACAGACAGGTAACCAGTCTATCACAGGGCTGACATGTAGAGACAGACAGGTAACCAGTCTATCACAGGGCTGACATGTAGAGACAGACAGGTAACCAGTCTATCACAGGGCTGACATGTAGAGACAGACAGGTAACCAGTCTATCACAGGACTGACATGTAGAGACAGACAGGTAACCAGTCTATCACAGGGCTGACATGTAGAGACAGACAGGTAACCGGTCTATTACAGGGCCGACATGTAGAGACAGACAGGTAACCGGTCTATTACAGGGCCGACATGTAGAGACAGACAGGTAACCAGTCTATCACAGGGCTGACATGTAGAGACAGACAGGTAACCAGTCTATCACAGGGCTGACATGTAGAGACAGACAGGTAACTGGTCTATTACAGGGCCGACATGTAGAGACAGACAGGTAACCAGTCTATCACAGGACTGACATGTAGAGACAGACAGGTAACCCGTCTATCACAGGGACTGACATGTAGAGACAGACAGGTAACCAGTCTATCACAGGGCTGACATGTAGAGACAGACAGGTAACCCATCTATCACAGGGCTGACATGTAGAGACAGACAGGTAACCAGTCTATCACAGGGCTGACATGTAGAGACAGACAGGTAACCAGTCTATCAGGCAGGACAGACAGGTAACCGGTCTATTACAGGGCCGACATGTAGAGACAGACAGGTAACCAGTCTATCACAGGGACTGACATGTAGAGACAGACAGGTAACCAGTCTATCACAGGGCTGACATGTAGAGACAGACAGGTAACCAGTCTATCACAGGGCTGACATGTAGAGACAGACAGGTAACCAGTCTATCACAGGGCTGACATGTAGAGACAGACAGGTAACCAGTCTATCACAGGACTGACATGTAGAGACAGACAGGTAACCAGTCTATCACAGGGCGTACGATCAGGTGTAGAGACAGACAGGTAACCGGTCTATTACAGGGCCGACATGTAGAGACAGACAGGTAACCAGTCTATCACAGGGCTGACATGTAGAGACAGACAGGTAACCAGTCTATCACAGGGCTGACATGTAGAGACAGACAGGTAACCAGTCTATCACAGGGCTGACATGTAGAGACAGACAGGTAACCAGTCTATCGCAGGGCTAGAAATGAAAATGAGACATTAAATAGGCCTATCATTGTTATACTGACATTTCTATAATACCTTTGCTATAGTAGTTATACCACTGACTACAGAATCAAAACAAGCTGTTGTACAGTGTATCTGGCAAAGTGGCATAATCATGGGTGTATATTATACACTAATGATAGCCTGAATATTGATCTAAGAGTGCATTGTTAATTGCACACATTTTTTCCCCCCAGCTACTTAAATTATCCACACCACCCATTTCTTTCTCATCTCCACCACCTGGCCGAGGGTCAGGCTGAGCCAATCAGATTGAACAAAAAGTAGAGCAGGTTAAGTTGGAGGAGGGCTTGCATCCCCCCTCTAATTGACAGTATTGAACTGGCCCACTCTGACTCTCGAGCCTGAGCTCCAGTGTTTAACCCTGTCTGCGGATGAGTTAAACAGCAGGTTAACGAAACCTACAAAAATGCATGAAAAAAAAGGAAAAATTCATAAAAAATACAAGACAACACATAGGTTAAAAAAACCTACATAATGAATGCTGCTCCTCTGCTCTGCTCAGCTGCTCTGGATCTCTGCTGAAAAAAAGTATAAACTACTTCAAATACGTCCAAAAATGCATTAAAAAGAAGAAAACAATGCATAAAAAACATAATAGAAGACATAGGTTAACAAAACCTAAAAAAACGCATGAAAATAAAATCATCAAAAAACATAATACACACAGGAGCTCGGAGTAGAGGCGCTGCTCCTCCACATCGAGAGGAGCCAGTTGAGGTGGCTCGGGCATCTGTATCGGAGGCCCCCTGGAGGTGTTCCAGTCATGCCCCACTGAGACCCCGAGGAAGACCCAGGACACGCTGGAGTGACTATGTCACCCGGCTGGCCTGGGAACGCCTTGGGGTCCTCCCGGAGGAGCTGGGGGAAGTGTCCGTGGAGAGGGAAGTCTGGGCGTCCCTGCTCAGGCAGCTGTCCCCACGAACCGGTCCCGGATAAGTGGAAGACAATGGATGGATGGACATAATACAATACGTTGGTTAAAAAAAAATCTTCTCCTCTGCTTCTCTGCTCCTCCTCTGCTCTGCTTGTCTGCTGAAAAAAGATGCATAAAACAAACATAATACAAATTATGTTAAAAAAAAAACCTACATAAAAAATACACACATAAATGCATGAAAAAATGCATCAAAAAACATAATGCAATACATAGTTAGAAAAAAAACCTACATAAAAAATGCTACTCCTCTGATTCTCTGCTCCTGCTCTGCTGCTGCTCCTTTGCTCCTCCTCTGCTTCTCTGCTGAAAAAAGATGCATGAAATATACATAATACAACACATAGGTTAAAAAAACCCACATAATGAATGCTACTCCTCTGCTGCTGCTCAGCTGCTCTGCATCTCCTCTGCTCCTCCTCTGTTCTGCTTCTCTGCTGAAAAAGATGCATAAAACATACATAATACAATACATGTTTAGAAACTACTGTCACAGGGGAACTAGCTAACTGTCTTCTAAGGATGATCTTGTTCGGACCATCACATGCCACAAGAGTCCAGCGGCCCTCTTGTGGCATGGGGGAGAGCACGGGGGGAGTTCAGGGAAGAGCCTGAGAAGGGAGATCGAGGAAGAACAAGAGGAGGTGCTGGGGGAGGAGCTTGAGGATGAGCAAGAGGAGGAGGAGGCAGGTGAGGATGAGGGTGAGGAGGCAGGGGAGCAGGTAAGAGAGGAGCTTGGAGAGGAAGAGGAGAAAGAGAAGAGGGTAGGAGGAGAACCTGTGGAAAAAGGTTTGGGAGGGGAAAACCTGGGTGTTGAGCTCCCGAAGGAGCTGCTGGAGGAGGCGGGAGCCGGGACCCTCCTCAGGATCAGCCTGGCATCTGGCAGGAGGACGGAAGTCCAGGTGAAGCGCCCAACAGTCTAAGGACAGTAACAAACCCAACATTTAAGCTTTTATTGCATTTGAAAATACCGTCAACGTTTTCATCATAAAAGGACTTTCTGGAATAAAATACTCACATCCTGAAATATGCATTGTCACCACAAACTCAGTCAGTCAGAGCAGCCGCAAACACATTTCTAGAAATAGTTTGCATTCAAATCTATGAAAAACAATATGCCGACACTTTCTTTGGATTATTCGGGCTCGGTGATTTATAATGTGCAACAGATTGCAGCGCTTGTACACCTTTGTGACCCTATCATATAAAAATAATGTCTAATTATGTTTGACATTTGAGTTAGGATTCATATTGTTGGTGATTAAATTGCGCAGAAAATTGCATAAATATCCTGATATAGCCTTAAAGTCATGGATTCTATTAATGTTTTCAGCTGGATAATCCAAAAATGAGGTTTTGAATGAAATTATTAATGTTCAGAGCAGCTGATCATCATCCCGGGCACGCGCTGCAGGATACAGTGTCATGGTGGAGGCAGCACACGCAGTCACATCCGCTCAGTTTACAAATCTCTCTGGTCCCTGGAAGACAAAAGAGCGCAACAAGCAGCGACGCGGATCTCGGTGGACGTCTGGCCCAGTTCAGGACAGTTGGAAATATATTCACAGATTCGAACTTCTGGATCAATAAATTCGAAGTGAAACGTTTTTCAAACACAAATGAAGCCTCTGTCCCACCGTAATATCATAGACTATGAGCTACGAGGAGCAAAACCCAGATTTCTTTTTTACATAAATAAGCCAACATTGATCTTTATGGGCAAGCGGGGAGTGCGCAGGGACCGTCTGCAAATTGCAAGACAAGAGCAAGACGCTGTAACAAGTGGAGTATCAATAACTCCACTGTTATACAGTACAGAGACTAGAGATGTTCCGATACCATTTTTCCCTCCCGATACCGGTTCTGATCCGTATGCTGTGGGTATCGGCCGATACCAAGTACCGATACCAATACCAGTGCTTAAAAAAAAAAAAAAAGAAAAAAGATAATACTATGCCTGCATGACTGTAATATGATTTTCATTATGGTGAGGCCGGGCTCAGGTTAAACCCTTTGTAAAACATGAATGAATACAGCAAATGGAAGCTATTTAGTTTTAAATGTATTTTTAAATAGAACAGTATAAAACACTAGTGCAACAGCAACTTAACTAAATAAATATAGGAATGATTATTTAAAAAAAAATAATAAAGTGCAGCCACAATATTGTAAAATAATAAGGCATTTAAATTCTAAATAGAACAGTATAAAACAGTAGTGCAACAGCAACTCAACTAAGAGACTTCAAAATCACTACACACATTTAGTAGTGATTTTGAAGTCTTTGTACTGTAAAACAGTGGAGTTATTGATTAATATAGGAGATAGTAATGATTTTGATCCTAAAAAATTACCAAAATTATAAAAATGCACATATTTCAAAACAGCTGTTGTAGTATGACCATGCGGATGTGTTTGCGATTGATGTGTGTAGTGACATTTTTTCACAAGTCTCCATGTCAGATGTGGAAGATTTGACGCCTTCAAACCAAAACAACACAACTTTCCGACCACCGCACTTCTATTACGACACTCCACGGTTCTCCCGCCATATTTAACACGTTCTGTCCCACAAATATTCAATTTACACGAAGACATCCTGGAGCGAGTGTCAGCTTTCACCAAATGTGGGTTTTCCCACCAGTCCTCATGAACTGATGTGAACAGTTCACCGCCAAACTCGGCGCTTTTAGCGTCTTTAAGGGTGATCGATTAAAAAGTAAATCAAAACAAGAGAAAACCACAGGGTGATGTCACACGACGCCAGATTAGCATTAGCTGCATTAGCAGTATTGAACTTTCAGTCTGAAGAAGTATGTTATGGACACTCAGTTTCCTTTATACACGAAGGACACATGGTGTGTTCAATGGACTTCTGTTGGATATTCTTTTACCCAGCCTCACCTTTAAGTTCTCTCACTGGGAGAGGACCCCTACATGGACCGTGGGAAATGTGGGTTTCATGGGGAATATTTCAGTAGTGTATTAATGCTGGAGTGATATTAGGGATTTAATTATCATCCAGGGTGGGGGTAGTGTTGCCGGCCTTATGGGTAATGTGCATACTGGTATGTGAGGTGAGGTGTGATGGGAAGCGTAGTCCCCGTGGATGTGAGAAGCTGCTGCTCCCTCGCTGCAGCCAGTTAGGTTGATGTAGAAATAAGTGTTGTTAGCCAGCAGAAGTGTATTAAATGAGCTCAAGATTACAGCCTCACAAGACTGCAGCGTTTGTCCTCTTGTAGACGACTCAATGAAAGCCTCTGGTTGGACGGGGAAGGATCTCTCCTGTCATTCTTCTGGTCGTGTCACCAGGAACCTAGAAATGCGGGTCACCAGCGAAATGCATCCACAGCGTGCTCCCAACTAGAGCATGACATTTTTCGGGAATTCCCGAAATGGGAATGGGAGTCAAAGTTTTATTAATCCCGTGATTGGGACGGGATGGGAATAAAAATCAACGGGAGCGGGCAGGAGCGGGAACGCCATTAATAGATGATGATTTTCAGCCGTGTTAAACAACCAAAAGGACAGACACGTCCATTTTTGTCGTCATCTTTCAGTGAGCCAAAACTAAAAGAACTACACATCCAACAGTGCTTTGACTTCCGGCCGGGCCGGCCACTACCAGAAGTTAAATGCACGGAGGGAGGTAGAGGCGAAGAAGCCGGGAAGCGAGAGCTACAGACTAAAGTCTGACACAATGATCCGTCGGTGAGATTAACTGACTTTATCGGGAAGTCGCAAATATTGCATAGATTCATGCGAGTTGAATGTGATGAAAAAAAAAAAAAAAAAAAAAAAAACGGAGTTGGATGGGAGTGGGATGGGAGTGGGAGTAATTTTGAGTGGGAGCGGGATGGGAGCGGGAGTCATTCTACAGGAGTGGGACGGGATGGGATTTTTTTTTTTACTCCGGCCCGGGATTGGGATGGGATGGGATTTTTTCTCTGGGAGTGGGATGGACTCCCGTGTCATGCTCTAGCTGGGACTGCCCCGTACAGAGGTCGGACTTTCACGAAACCGAGTCTCACTGGTCAGTTATCTTTGTTGTGAACTTACAGAAATAGGTGAGTCAATTTATGAAAAAAAAGGGCTTAACCCCAAAAAAATTGATACAAAACGTTTTTCAATGGATTCTAGTAGTATTTGGTGTGCTGAATAACATACTAAAAGTATACCAAAATATACCTCCCAGAAAGCCGTCATTTCCAAGATGGTGGCCGAAATGGCGGTGGGGAGCTTGAAATGGCTATATCTCAAATTGAAAAAATGTTGCAAAGGAATTTTCAACTGATCTAGTACCTCTGGACATGCTTACAAACATACTAAAAAAATCTAGGAAAATACACCTTCCGGAAAGGCTTCATTTTCAAGATGGCGTCCAAAATGGTGGCTTCAATATTTACTAAGATTATGTTATGATCTAGTTAAACACAATACTGTAACTAGATAGTAATTAAGCTAAATATATACAAAATCATCATTTATGCTACCTTCCTAGGTACTTTCTATTGGGAAGTAGTTGTCCCAATTTCTAAGCCCTAAATTTCAATCCATGAAAATAATACTTAAAAGAATTTTGTCATTTTTTCCAATGGTGTATTTTAAAATATATGTTTGGTTTATTTAAAACAGAATGTAAAATATTTAGATTCATTTTGAAGTTTTTTTTTAAATCACAAAACATGCTTTAAAAAATGCTGTCCCACACTTTCATCATTTTATGAAAAAGTCATTTTACCACATTGGTGGAGCCTGGTTAAAGCCACACCCAAGAATTTCTGACCAGGAAGTGACACTGCATCCCTGTCCCTCATGGCTGCATGGTAAGTGATTACCTTTCATCATTTTTAAGTAAATGTGTTTTTAAGTCTGAAAATCAGTATGTTACATTAATAACTGTCACAACCGTACACATATTATCTGCAAGGAAATACACTTTTTGGGGCTCAAAGCAAAATATTATGTTTTGTTGTGTGTACAACTGTTCAAACATCTGTTGCTAGCCATTTACTTGTTAGCATGTTTGAGTTATGCTAGGAATTAGCTAAAAATGTCACAACCGTAACAGTCACAACCGTAACAGTCACAACCGTAACGAATTGTAACGTTACGGTTGTGACATAATCATTACGGTAGTGACAACATGTAATGTTCCACATATTTAAGGCAATGTTTGATCATTATTATTACATTATACTCTTAAAACTAATAATAATAATAATAATAATATTGTTATTATATTATATTTGATTTGTAAAGCACATTTTATTCTTAAGAATCTCAGAGTGCTAAATAATGTATGATAGGATAAAACATGAAGATAAATGCTGATTTATATTTGACATTATACAGCTAAGCTGGTAGAAAGCAAGCAGCAATGCCAAAAGAACAAAAAAAGAGTGGAGCAGAGAGGGTGAGAGAACACAGAAAAAGATTGAGGGAAGACCCAGAGAAGTATGAAGAATATTTAAAGAAGGAAAAAGAACGAAACAAGAAAAGAAAGGAAGAAGGAAAGGTCAAAGCTATCAGTGATTTATCTGACAGGGAGCAAAGGAAGGTCAGAAGATCATGGCGCAAAAGACAGCAACATCACAGGGTATTGGTGAAGAGTCGAAGAGAGACGGAGAGATTGTGCACGGCTTCCACGCCACCTCCCAAACCCTCTGCCACACCCTCTGCCACGCCTTCTGCCACGCCTTCTCCCATGTCTTCTCCCACGCCTCCTCACCTTCCACGCACGTCTAGTGAGAATAATAAGAGGCGTTTGTGTGACAACAGAAAAATAAAGACCCTGGAGCTGAAGATTAAAGAACTTGAACAGAAAAAGAAAAATATAGAAAACGGAAAAGAACAAAAACTCAGAAGGAAGTACGGAAGCACAGAGTTCCTGCGCATATCAGAAAGACCCTTCTTTTTCATAACACACTCATGCATGATTTGCAGAAAAAATACAAGTCTGCCAATTACAAAGAGAAACATGGATTAAGAAGCGCACTGACAAGCAGGTTGCTCAGAAAATACAATCTTGTTTCTATGCTCAGAGAAACACTAGGCAGCTCCCACAGAGTGATCAACACGACTGCAGACAACCCAAATCTAAAGTTCACCTATCAAAGAACTGCCCAACACAAGACCTTAAACCTAGTCAAGACTTTCTTAAGTCGAGATGACAACAGTCAGGCATCAGCAGGGAAGAAAGAAACAATCACAAGACACAAAATTAAGAAACAAAAGCGGTTCCTCTCTGACACAATGCTGAATTTGCATCAGAAATTGATGCTGGAGACGCCTCATCTGGGTCTGTCCTACTCTCTCTTCTGCAGGACAAAACCTTTTTGGATTGTTGCCCCCAACATCCATAACAGGGAGACATGTGTCTGCAAAGTGCATGACAATGCCCAAATGAAGGCAGACAGGCTTAAGCAGCTAGACGTCATCAACTCACAGAGCTTGAGCAAACTGGCAGAGGAGTTGTGTTGTGACACACTGGCTAAAGCTTGCATGTACAGGGAATGTCTCTCATGTAAGAGCAAATCACTCACACACACCAGTACATCAGGAACCAGAGTTACGTGGTGGTACCAGTGGTACACTGTAAAAGAAGACTACGAAAAAGAAAAAGACGGAAAAAGAGAGAAGATCACTGTGACAAAAACAGTCAAACAGAGATGTGAGGGCAGTCCGGAGCAACTTTTGGAAGATTTTGAAGCAGAAATGAAAGCCAAAGTGTGCAAGCACCTCTACAACATCCATCACCAGTACACACAGCTACAGTCCTTGCACAGATCTCTGAAAGAAGATGAAACTATTCTTCACGTTGACTACGCAGAAAACTGGCAGTGCAAATATGCGAAGGAGATACAGCAAGTCCACTTTGGAGCATCCCACAGACAACACTGCACAATGCTGTTGTGTACACCACTGATGGCACACTGACATTCTGTGCCCTGTCGCCTTCCATGAAGCATGATCCGCCTGCCATTTGGGCTCAGCTTGAACCAGTTCTTCAGTTTCTTAAGGAGAACCATCCGAGGGTCCAGAAACTCTTCTTCATCAGTGATGGACCGACCAAGCAATACAGAGGAAAGAAGAACTTCTACCTCATGAGCACCATTCCCTTCCAGATGGGATTTACTGCTGTAAACTGGAGTTTCCTGGAAGCTGGTCATGGCAAAGGCCCTGCTGATGGTGTTGGAGCCACCATAAAGAGAACTGCTGATTGCCAGGTGGCCAGGGGTACTGACATACCCACACCGAAATCTCTCTATGACACACTCCTTCCTCTCACCAAAGTGAAGCTCCTCTACGTAGAGGAAGAACAGATAAACAGAGTAAGTGTACTCCTTCCAAAAGAGCTGACGACAATCAAGGGTACACTGTCCATTCACTGTCAAGTCATTTGCACTATGCCTGGCACAATCCATTATAGAGTGCTCAGCTGCTTCTGCAACAGGTATGATACATCTTGTGTCCTGATTATTGTATTCTTATATTTTGTGCACCTTGATATTGCACAATTTGATTTATTTTCCACACACCTTGGATTAATAAAGGTTTATCTTATCTCATATTATCTTAGAGAGGCCATCTGTCCCTGTTTCCAACCATCCTCCATGAGCATTGCACCACCAGCACAGTCTGGAAGAGATGGTGGAAAATCTGAACCAACAGCCACAGAAGAGAGAAGCCATTCCACCTCAAGCTCTGCGCGTGATGGAACTCTCTGTCCAGTTGATGATATCACTGAAGAACTTGTTGGGAAATGGTGTGTTGTCACATATGACAACGAGCCATATCCTGGAATCATTGAAGATATTGCAGAAGGTGATTTTGTACGTCTCTCTCTCTTTCTCTGTGTAGCTGGCAGACTTATTTCTTCTGCATGTGGTGCATAAGTGGATTGTGAAAAAGAAGGGTATTTCTGAAATGAGCAGGAACTTGTTATGTGGATTGTCATATTCCTTAAGTTGACATGGTCCACAGAGAGTAGTACAAGGTAGTCCATATTTTCTGCAAGAGCAGCAGAGTGTCTTGCAGGCAGTGGTACAGTTACAATGAATGACCTTCAAGAGACTGTCTGGAGCAACATTCATTGTTGACATGAGTGGGACAAATCGGAGTGAACGTGCATGATTATGACTCTGTTGGACGCAATATCATGCACAAAATGATTGACAGCCTGCATTCACATTCTCATTTAGTAGAAAGGAAAAAGCCATAACCCTTGGACAAAAATCGTCTATCAAGGTTGCTCCTGATCGAACAATTGATTCTGCACTTCTTTTTCAACGTTTCCTGATTGTCTCCCAAACTGGAGAGCTATCATTGGAGGAGGTTATGCGTTACGAACTCAGTCCTTTCCCTCCTGCCCTCTTTGAAGCTGGAAACATCTTCCGCAAGGCTGATAAACCACAACTTGCACACGCAATCTGTGATCATGCAAGTGATGCAATCCTAGATACTGTACCAGAAACAGATCATTATGTTCTTGATGGAGGTTCACTCCTTCACCGAATACCATGGAAGCACGAACAAAGCTATGGTAAAATTGCGCAGTCATATGACTTCACCATCCAACATTATGGCTCAGCTACAACCATTTTGTTCGATGGCTATGGGGATGGGCCATCCATTAAAGACAACACACATCAAAGAAGAGGAAACAATATTCATCCCATTGTCAACTTCACTGCTGAGACAGAGTTATCAGGTAAGAAGGAGGAGTTCCTGTCAAGAGATCTGAATATACAGAGGCTGATCCAAATGATAAGCGATGAACTGAAAGAAAGGGGTTGCACTGTGGTCAATTCAATTGGAGATGCTGATGTAGACATCGTAAGGGTGGAATCATCTCTTCTTCACACCACTACGCTGATTGGAGAAGATACAGATCTCCTTGTCTTACTACTTCACTATGCACAGAGAGATAGTAAGGGCGTCTATTTCAGATCAGACAAGTCAAAAGCTGATGGCAGTTTTAAAGTGTATGCCGTAAACCATTTAAAAGAAGTACTTGGACATGATGTGTGTTCTCAGTTGATGTTCATCCATGCTCTCACTGGCTGTGACACAACTTCTCGGATCTTCGGGGTTGGCAAAAAGACTGCTTTCCAGAAGCTTGTAAAAGGGGATCCTGAGCCTTCGATCTTGTGCCAATGCATTCATTGTCCCAATTGAAAAGTCCTTATATGGTCTCAAGCAGTCAGGCCGAAACTGGAATTCTCTTTTGCATGCATATCTAACTGAAAACGGTTTTGATCACAATCCTGCTGATAACTGCCTATACACAAGGGAAAAAGAAAATGAAAAAGTGATTCTGATTGTGTGGGTTGATGATCTGATAATTGCTGCTAACAATGAAAAATGTGAAAAATGTCAAAGTGTTGCTCACTGAGAGGTTTAAAATGAAAGACCTGGGGAAATTAAACAGTTTTCTAGGGATAGATTTTAAACAGTCAGAGGATCAAGTCACAATGTCACAACACAGGTATGTGAACAAAATCCTCTCCAGATTTGGGATGCAGGATTGTAAGGCCAGAGAGACCCCATGCGAGTCAAAACTCGAATACACAGAAAATGCTGTAAAAATGGAAGAACCACGGATTTATCGAGAGGCAGTGGGGAGTTTGATCTATTTGGCTACTTGCACTAGACCAGACTTAAGTTATGTGGTCAGTAAACTTTCCCAGCATTTTGCTGAGCCAAGTGAGGAGTATTGGAACACTGCAAAGCATGTGTTCAGGTATCTTAAAGGTACAACAGACCGTGGGTTATGTTTTAAAAAGGATGACACAGGTGAACTTGGTCTAATAGTCCACAGTGATGCTGACTGGGCATCTGAGGTCACAGACAGACGTAGCACCACAGGGTACTGTGTCAGTTTAAGTGAGAAAAGTGCACTCATTTCATGGAAGAGTCGAAAGCAGCCAACAGTTGCACTGTCTACCTGCGAGGTAGAATATATGGCCTTAGCGTCAGCCATACAGGAGTGTATGTATTTGCAACAGTTACTCAAGGGTATTGATAAGTGTCAGTATGCACAAACCAAGGTTTACGATGATAATCAAGGAGCTATTGCATTAGCTAGAAACCCAGTAAACCGACAAAGGTGCAAACATATTGATATCAAATATCATTTCATACGTGAAACTGTGAATAGTGGGAGAATATGTTTGAATTATTGTCCTACTGACAACATGATTGCTGACTTGATGACAAAACCAGCCACTAAACTACAACTGAAGAAGTTTGCTCAGTATTTGTTTGGCACTTAGAATGCAAGAAAAGTATAAAGTGTGCCAAAATGTGTTTTTGTTGTTTTATTTCCTATCAAAAATAATGTACCACAATAAGCTAAGAGCGAGTGGGGGTGTTAAGTATAGTACTGTTGTACGCCCTTACTCATCGTGTCCAATAGGGGACAGTGTTGTTTTTACCTCTGTGTTACCTGACACCTACACTGTCTGTTCCGGTGTCTCAGTTATTTCTCCCTGTGTGGTGATGCCGTGGAGAGCGGTAGCACGTTACGTTACTCCCGCCTGTTGATATAATAAATATGCCTACAAGGCTAAAGATAAAAGGTGTCTGATGAGAGTTCTATTACATCTCCACCGCAACGCACCAAGCTCATCAAATGTGACAATCCACATAACAAGTTTCTTCCAGAGGAGCCCGAAGATGATGATGAATAAAGACCACAAGTGTGGCATTTATGTTGTTCAACACCAACACCACCTTTCTAGTTTGAATAGTAACCAATTTTAACCATTTAACCAATGTAAGCTTACAGGCAGTCATTTTGAAAATGATGCCTTTCTAGCAGTTATATTTACCTGGATTTGTCGCACATTCTTAATGTATAGAGGTACCAGAATCAGTTGAAACATTCTTTTGTAACATTTTCCATTTGAGAGCCATTCTAAGCTCCCGGCCGCCATTTCGGACGCCATTATGAAAATGCAGCCTTTCTGGGAGGTATATTTTCCTAGATTGTTAGTATGTTCATAAGCATATTTGCAGGTACCAGAATCAAGTCAAAAATCATTCGAATATCTTTTTCTATTCAGATATATAGCCATTCTAAGCTTGGCCGGCCACCATTTTGGACGCCATCTTGAAAATGAAGCCTTTCCGGAAGGTGTATTTTCCTCGATTTTTAGTATGTTCGTAAGCATGTCCAGAGGTACCAGAATCAGTTGAAAATTCCTTTGCAACATTTTTTCAATTTGAGATATAGCCATTTCAAGCTCCCCGCCGCCATTTCGGCCGCCATCTTGGAAATGAGGGCTTTCTCGGAGGTATATTTTGGTATACTTTTAGTATGTTATTCAGCACACCAAATACTACTAGAATCCATCGAAAAACCTTTTGTATCAATTTTTTTGGGGTTAAGCCCTTTTTTTTCATAGATTGACTCACCTAAAATGTAATATGAAACATGTATGGGTGTTGTCCTTGAGGCATGTATCTATTCTAGCAAACCTAACTGTCAGATCAAAGAGGGCCTTGAAGATTCAACAGGTTCCTGCTTATCAATCAAATTAAAAGCCAAATCTTACAATACCAACTCTGAAACATTTGTCCGTCAAGAGTTTTGAGAACAGGTCCAATTTTCTGTGTTTTTTGCATCCGTCAAAGTGCATTTAGAGTTGTGGGACCACTCAGAGCCACTGTAGAGCTACAAACATCTAAAATATCAACAGATGAACTCATCGACCTTGTCACTCAAAGCAAGAAGCTGTATGACAAACAGTCTGAAGACTATAGAACAATTTGGAGTGGATGTCACGGCTACCGCAGTTGTGCACGCAAACTTGTGGCAGAAAAACTGTGGAGTGTAATAGAAACACAAGAAAGAAATGGAGAGATCCTTCGAATAACTAAAAGATAATGGGCCCTAGTTTCGTGGCGCAGCGCAAGGCGGCGCAGGGTGGCGGAGCCGGCGTAATGCAAGTTTCGACTTGCACAGCCTTGCGTACGGTCAGTTTGGCAGTTTGGTGGATCGCCTGCGCCAAATGGGTGTGGCGGCGCAGCAGGGGGAGACGTCACAGATTCAGCTTGGCGTAGCAGAAGTTTCATGGCAAAAAGCCTCGCCGAGACTTCGCCGAAAGCCCGCCAGCTCCAACCTAGTCTACTCTTGGCGTAAGGCGCAAATAGAGTCCATTCATTCAAGGCGAATTACAGCTGGCGGAGTGGAAGTTTGGCTGACCGGCGAGCAGTGCAAACACGTCGCCAAGACCTCACAGGCAGGTTTCCACAGTTCCAGGCACATTTAAATGCAATAAATAATCACAACAAACACTATTTAATGCAACTAATTGAATCAACACGTGAACTTATATCTATATAGATTGTCCCGTCACATCTGACGTCAGATCAAAGGCGGATGGCACGCGTATCGGAAACTCAGCCTCTTGGACCAAAACACCTCCCTCTCTCTCTCCTGTTTTTCATATCTATCCACTGCTAATACAATGCGTCTATGCCTGAAAAAATCTTTAAGAAAAAAATACAGCAGCTCGTGCCTGGTCTGAGGTCTCGCGCCTCCGCAGTATGGAGAAACGCGCAACTTTGGCGCTGGAACCGGAGTTGGGGCTGCAGCTGGTCTGAGCGGCATGCGAGGTCCCGGTGTCCCGCCGTTCTGGTGTTGGACGGGGAATCCGGTGCAGCTGTGGAGCACAGATGATGAGCGGTGCACCCTGACCCTGTTTTGTGATATACATGCCTAAAATGTGCCTACAATTTCTATAGTGATATAATATCGGCATTGTAATTATTATGATACGCACGCACAGCGCATGATGTGCGTGGTTCGAGCGGCGGCACTGCTTCTGTCATTGGGCTGTCAAGTGACGAAACTTGCACTGAACCTCCCCTAACGCATTAAAGGAGAGCAGAGGAGCTCATTTGATTGGTGAAGATCTGAATTGGCTGTGTTAATCCCAGTCCACGCCTCGTCTCCTCCTCATCTCCCACTCACGCCTTCTTCTCCTCCCTCTTTCCCACTTGCGTGGGTGGGCGAGACAGGAGGCGTGCCTGTGCTAGCCTGCGCGGTGCACGAAACTTGCAAAGTCCAGGCGGACACACCCCGTTGCGTGGTGCACGTGACTAGTCTACGAAACTAGGGCCCAATGTCTTGTGAATAGGAATACAAAAGAAAGGTCACCTTCATTTTTATAGAATACCGTCATCAAACGGCATTTGAATCCAGACGCAGATGTTTGTGGTTGCAAGCCATTAAACGGCTGGACTGGACTGAAGAAACCACCCATATGTTCATTTTATATCAGTCAAGATTTTCTCCACTGTTTATCAACGTTCTAACAACTGTTCATTTAAAGATATTTTAGTAACAGCAACCTCAAACAATCACTTCCGCTTATTGGTGAGGGTGGCATTAGCGGAGCTAGCCCACCTAGTCACCCAAGATTCAAGATTCACTTTATTGTGTCTCCCAGGGGAGAAATTTGTCTCGGTTTTGGGTTGGTTGCTGCATCACAGTAGGATATCACATGACATACAACATACAACACACAACATACAGCTAGTTAACCGCATGGGTAGGACAATTAAAAACAACAAAGAGAAGCAAAAACATTTGAACAACAGTGCAATTGGTGTACATGACATTGTGCAAAGAACGCAATTAACCAGCCATTCCATTCCCATTCATTCGGTACATTCACTCTCTCATACATGTGCAAAACAGCAATCACACCACCCTACATACATCCTGAGCATAGGGTTGGGCGGTATGAGCAAAATCTTATATCACGGTATGAGTAATTTCATATCACGGTAACGGTATATATCACGGTATGGTTTTCCCCCCTGTAAATTCAATTAATGGCTTAAAAATAACCATACTGTCGCATTTGATCATTTTCCTCTTTTATTTTAATTTTATCACAGCAGCATAACATTATTTTAAAGAAAATATGATAATATAATAAACAATAAGCCACAAAGAATGTGGAAATGTCTGGTTAACATTTGAACTCCAGCTTTAACTTAAGCTATAGTGTGTGTGCAAATGTAAACACAGAGCTCCATCTTAATAAGAAATAAAAATAACAAATGAGAAAAAGTATGCGTCGTGATGGCCTCCGTTATCTCCCTCCATCGATGTGATTTATTGTCATACGGGGTGCCATCGGCGAAAGACTCATAATACTGCTTCGCATGTTTTAACTTGGTGGAAGAGGTGGAAGAGGTTACCGGTGTTTCCACCTGCAGCAGCAACAGTCGCGCGACACTCTTGCAGAGTATCGCTTTTTGTTCGTTGTCGGATTTTGTAAATCCGAAAAAGTTCCACACAACAGACGTAGCGCTCTTTTTCGGAACGAGTTCCTCCTCTTCGTCATGGGTGGGTCGCGCTGCCTCCGTTTCCTCGTGACGTTCACTCTCCGCCTCCGCCATGATTGTTATTACTCAGGTAAAGCTGTTTCTTCTTCGTCGTGCTCATGCAACTACGCAAGCAGTCTGCTGCAATGCCCGAAGTGCCCCGTGTGTCGAGGCGGTGTAATTACAGTGACTCAGAGCGATGCCGCAGACATCTGCGCTTTCTCCGGTATAAACGGTATCGCAAAATCTCTACCGGTGGACACTTTTATACCGTCACACGGTATAATACCATCATACCACCCAACCCTACCTGAGCATACTGTCCCTCCATTCCTACATCTATACCTGTGCAAAGTAGCAATCCCACCAAACATAGTTATTCATTCTAGTCTCATTCATTCATCCTTACGTACACATCCATCAGATCCTGTTCACTACAGTATGCATACAATTTTCCCTCCACAACTCCCTATACATTTAGTCCTAGTTACCTATACAGTTCTACAGTACTACATTGCTTCCTCCACACAGTCATGATCACCGTTTCTCATTGATGAGCTTGACTGAGAGAGGAATGAACGAGTGTTTGTACCTTTTATGTTTACATAGATAGAGGAACCCTGTACCTCCTGCCTGAGTTTAACAGTGTGTATTCAGAGTGCATGGAGAGGTATGATGTTTTTACTAACCCCATAAACCCAGTCTACGCATGAAGTAGAGACACTGATGAGTTCTGGCGCACACATCTGCCACCTGTGTGTGCCAGCTCAGGTCACTGTCAATGTGCACTCCCAGGTACCTGAAGGAGGACACCTGTCCAATATTAGAACCATGTATGGTCACAGCACTTTTGTCACCAACTGATCTGGAATCCACCAGCATTTCTAGAGTCTTTTTTGTGTTGATATGGAGTTGATGTGAATCGCACCAATTTACAAACTTATCCACAGCCACTCTGTGTATGTCAAAGTCAGTGTTTTTTGTGAGAAGACTAAGAATGACAGTGTTGTCCGAAAATGTAACTATGTGTTGGTTAGGTGCAGAACTGATGCAGTCATTAGTGTATAATGTGAAAAGAAATGGTGAGCCAGTGCTGCAGACTGCTGAGTCAGACAGAACCCCATTAAATTTCACCTGTTGAGGCCTGTTTGACAGGAATGAGTGGTACCACCTAATTAAAAAAGGGTTAACTTTGAGCTCTACTAATTTCTTAAGAAGGATGTCTGGCTGGATTAGGTTCAATGCAGAACTAAAATCGACAAAGGGCAGTCTGGCATACGCATTGGGACTTTTCTAAGTGCTTAAGAGTGAGGTGCATTATCGTAGTTATGGCATCACTTGTGCTCCGATTTTTGGTGTAGGCAAATTGATATTTATCAAGCATAGGTTCAACTTCTTAATAGAGTCCCTCTAACATGAGCCTCTCTAATGATTTAAAAACATTGGAGGTAATGGCCACGGGCCGATAGCCATTATCTTCCTGAGGACATGCCTTTTTGGCTACCGGAATTATGATTGATTTTTTCCAAAGGATTGGTACTGTGGCTGTGTCTATCGATAGCTGAAATAGTTTATGCCACACTGGGGAGAGTTCTTCCGCAAAAGTTTTAAGAAAAAAGGCGGAGAGATTGTCTAGACCTGTCGCTTTGTTAGTCTGCATGCTTTTAAATACCTTTGTTACAGAGTGTTGCTCTAGCACAATCCTATCCTGGTTCACATTACACAACAGGCTGCCCTCTTTCTGTGAATACAATCCTTAATGTCTTTTGTAATGTATGGCTTGTTGTTAGGGTACCGTTTAACAGTTTTCAGGGGTAAGACAGAGTCTATACAAAAACATATGTAGGCAGTGATTAGCTCCCTGATATTGTCAATGTCTGCATCCCTAAAAAAGAGATCCCAGTCTGTAGAAAGAAGACATCCCTTCAGCTCCTCCACTTTGTCAGTGGACCATACCTTCACTGACTGTGTCACTGGTTTGTTGGACTTGAAAACTGACCTATATGTAGGGAGCAACTGGATGGCATCGTGGTCAGAGTTGCTTAGGGGGGGCCTGGCTCTGGCTGTGTAGGCATCTTTGATATTGCCGTAGCATTTGTCAAGAATGTTGTTGTTCCTGGTGCTACACTTAACATATTGATGAAAGCCAGGCAGTGATTTATTAAGGCAGCAGTGGTTAAAATCACCGGGTATAAACATGGGAGCGTCCGGCTTAGTTTGTAGATGGCGGTGCACACACATTGCGTTAGCTGCTCTGCCGGCGTTGCCGCTCGACGGGATATACTCCACACACAAAAATGTTAGTAAATTCCCTGGGGAGGTAATGCGGCCGTAGGGTAACGCAACAGCTCCAGGTCAGGAGTACAGATCTCTAACTGCAAAGTTCCGACACCAGCTATCCTTGATAAACATACAATATAAATAACTCCCCGAATTTATATCTCTGTTTAGGTGTATGTGCGAAAAACCTTCAATTTGGGGACATATCTATGTTACCCAGATTCTATGTTCCCCGGCTCCTATGTTCCCCGTTTTCCCAAAAAGGGTCCTATGTGACAAAAACAAAGGCCAGTTTACAGCCTAATCTTTCCTCATCTAGGCCTATTTGGATATGCACGTCAAACGGCCTGTAGGCCTAGAATAGGCCTATTTGCTGTGGAATTCGGCAAGGCAAGGCAATTTTATTTGTATAGCACCTTTCAACAACAGGGCAATTCAAAGTGCTTTACATAAAACATTAAATTAAAAGCACTGGAGGGGAAAAAAAACACATTAAAACAAGCCAATAATAAAATAAAGCTTAAAATTAAAAAAAATTAAAAAAAGAATACTGATGGTGGAATTTTTTTTTTTAAAAGGGTCCTATGTTCCCCCATCATATACAAAGCGGGGAAGAAAGGACCCGGGGAACATAGGTACGCTCCCCACCCAGCTAGCTAAAATGGTTTTATTATTGCCATTTTAGTCACTTTTATTAACATCGGAACGTTAGTGACATTTCTTAGTCAAGGCCAATAAAATACCAGGAGAGGGATCATCCGAATAGTGACTCCTGCTGTGTCTCTCTATGTTCAATGTCAGGGACGTTCAACTCCACCGTAAGTTTACACCACTTCCCAAATGATGAAACATTGAGAAACGTTGGATATGTAATGTGAGACGTGAGAATTTTGATTGATTGATTAATTGGAATTTTATTTTGAACAAAAAGAAAACAGAAATTGTCACAGAAAATAACGATGTTTCACAAAATAGAAAGCATAGTTAGATACATGAATGACGAACATTTGCTGAAAAGAAAATCATGTTCGAAAAGGAGTGGGAAGAAGTTTGCACTTATCTAATCCCATCCCTTCTCCATCACTCATTTTAGCCAAGCTTCCTTATTCATAATTATTATTATTAACATTTTCATGTATTATTACTTATTATATATATATATATATATTATTATTATTAATGTATCCAAATATAATATAATATATATACTTTATATAAATAAAATGTATTACTTATATGTTCATATTAAATATATACTATAATAACTGTAGTATAATATATAATATAGTATAGTATATATAATAACTATAATAATTCCCTAAAAAATAAACACAAAAAACAGATACAAAGAGAATAAATAACAAACTAATAAATAAACAATTAACATCCAATGAACATCAAACACCCTCATCCCTGTACCTTTCGAGAATCATTTCCTTCAACCTCTTTTTAAATAATTTTATGTTTGGACATTGCTTGAGCTCTTCTTTCAAACTATTCCATAATTTTACTCCACAGACAGAAATACAAAAACTTTTTCTGGTTGTACGCACTTTTCTAAAATTAAATTTAAACAATCCCCATAAAAAATAACTCCCTTCTCTTTGGGTGAACATTCTTTGAATATTTGCCGCTAGTTGGTTATTTTTTTTCTTTAAACATTAATTTTGCTGTTTGAAATTCAACCAGATCTGACAATTTGAGTATTTCTGACTGTATGAATAATGAGTTTGTATGATCCCTAAAACCAGCATTGAAAATGGTCCGTATAGCTCTTTTCTGCAGATAAACAGTGAATGTAATGTACGGTACTTGTAATTATTGCCCCAAACCTCTACACAGTAACTTAAATAAGGTGAAACCAGTGAACAACAGAGAATGTGTAGTGATTTAAGATCCAGAACCTGTTTAGCTTTATTTACTACTGCAATGCTTCTCGACACCTTGGAGTGTATGTTTTATGTGTGATTTCGAGTTAAGCTTTTCAATTGTTATAACAAGGAATTTTATTTGACTAACTCTTTCAATGTCTACCCCATCAATCCGTATCTTTATTTGTTCATTTATTCTGCAGTTTCCAAATAACATTAATTTTGTTTTGCACAAGTTTAAGGATAATTTATTAATATTGAACCATAATTTTAATTTGCTCATTTCTAAATTGATCACCTCTACTAATTGATATAAATCATCACCAGAAAAAAATATGTTTCTATCGTCAGCAAACAAAACAAGCTTCAACACTTTTGATACATTACATAAGTCATTTATGTAAAGAATGAAACATTTTGGGCCCAACACTGTGTCACAAATTGTTGCCTGTCACTCAAGTAACTCCTCACCCAGTTGCCCACTATACCCCTGATGCCGTAACGTTCCAGTTTTATTATTAACATATCATGATTTATTGTGTCAAAGGCTTTTTTTTAGATCTATGAATATCCCTACTGATTGTTGATTTTGGTCTACAGAATTAGTGATTTCTTCAACTGAGTCTAATAAAGCCATTGATGTAGACCTATTTTCTCTGAATCCGTATCGATTTTCACTGAGCAGTTTGTGTTAATCTATGAAATTATCCAGTTGATTATTGAATAGCTTTTCAAGAATTTTGGAGAATTGTGGCAATAATGTGACCGGTCTGTCATTAGTGAATTGGTGTTTGTTCCCAGATTTGTACAGAGGTATGACTTTTGCTATTTTCATTTTGTTTGGAAATGTACCAGTTTGGAATGATACGTTACAGATGCATGTGAATGGTTTTGTTATTCCCTCAACCATTTTTTTTTTACCACAGTCATATCAATGTCATCACAATCATTTGACTTTTTGCCCTTACAACTCAAAACAATATCAACAATTTCCCTTTCGTCCACTGCTGTGAGAAACATAGAGTACTCATTTCTATTGATTAATTTTTCCATATTTTGCTCGGATGTCCCTTGATCAGGAATTGTTCCTGCTAGGTCAGGAGCAATATTTACAAAAAACTGGTTAAAGCAGTTGGCCACAACATCCATATTGTACTCCTCCTTTTCATTAACCAAAAAGGATAATTTTTGAGTCCAGAACCATTGTTTATAACCCTGTTCAGTATGTTCCATATTCCTTTAATATTGTTTTTGTTCTTTTCCAATATATTCCTATAGTAGTCTTTTTTATTAGTTCTTATAATTTTAGTTAACTTATTTTTATATGTTTTATATTTATTCTCAGCATTTCTCAGATTTCAGCCTTATAAAATTTCGGCACAGTGTATTTTTCTTTTTACAGGTATTTTGTAAACCATTTGTGATCCATGGGCATTCCGACTATTTAATTTTTCTTGTATATTGGGTTATTGGACAGTTTTTACTGTATAATGTTGTGAATATTCTGAGAAATTCTTCATATGCACTGTTAATGTCTATTTTCTCATACATTTCATTCCAGTTATGTGCCAGCAGTTCATTTTTAAAAGCCATCATCGATTCTTCAGATCTAACCTGTCTGTATTCCTTATTTCTGACTGGCTTATTGTTTTTATAGTTCCTGTCATAAACTGTGAAAACTGGTAGGTGGTCACTTATATCATTTATCAATAATCCGCTTATTGTACTGTTTTCAATGTCATTGGTGAATATATTGTCTATGAGAGTGGCAGAGTATGATGTGATTCTGCTAGGTCTGGTAATGATCGGATAGTAGCTCATGCTGTACATAGTGTTTATAAATTCATCTGTCATATTGTGATTATTTGGATTTAGGAGGTCAATGTTGAAGTCTCCACAAATGAAAATTGTTTTACCCTTGGAGAATATTCCCTCCATCCAGTCTTTAAAAACCTCAATACTAGACTAATTACAACTAATTATCAGATTTTTACTTTTTCTTTGCAGATTTCTACTGAAATGCATTCCAAAACATTGTTCACTACTGCTGTCATACTGTCCAGCACCTTGTAGTTTAATGTTTTGCACATATATGTCAACAATTCCTCCTCCTTTATTTTGTCTATTTATATAATTGAGTTCATAACCATCCATCTCAAAGCCCTGTCCTTTATCCTTACTGATCCTAGTTTCTGATGATACTGAATTGTTGTGGAAATGTATTTAAGTATTCCCTGATAAAAGTGAAGTTTGCATACAGGCTTCTGCTGTTGAGTGAATAATTGACAATTTGCCATTGGTCTTAATGCTTCGGATGTACTGCTCCCCAGTGTAATAGTGGCCGTTGTTGTTGATGGAAGAGAAAAAATTGTTGTGCTCCAAATCCAGTGCATTATGATCCGTATATTCAAATGTTTTTAGTTCCAGATTGTGAATATTCATGATCCCCTTAGTTATGTGGCTTATTGTCTACAGATGCATTTGAGTGAGTACTTTCAGTTTGTGTCATTGTTGAGTGTAGTTTTTTACCTTATGGTCCAGATCATGTATGCAGCTCACTGGTATTTCTCCAGCTCCTCAATGTGCCTGATGACCAACACTTTTGCCTCCTCGGGGGAAACATTTGTCGCTGGAGTTCCTCCTGGGCAGTGGGTGGCATGCCTTGATGTCTTCGCAGGCCAGATCAATACCCTTCGACTGCAGAAAAGCAGCCCCCTGTTGCTCGGTGGGGCCGACATCCATTTCCCGGGCTCCCCCCCGTTGTCATTGGTCACCACCCGAGCGTATGACTAGGGTTTTACGTGGAGCCCAGTAACGATAACGTTTATTCATGTGTACTGCTCCAGTACTCCACTCTGCTTTCCAGGTGGATGATCCGTTTCTCCTTCTCTTCGTTCTGCATCTGCAAAACTTTTACTTCCCCGACCAGGTCTAGGATGCCTTTCTGTTGTTTCCTCATTGCCGCAACTTCTTCGGTTAGAAAGTCGAGCGACCTTTTTATGTCCTCGGCTTCCTCGGCCGTGAGAGTTCTTTGGACCCATTATGCCCGGTTTCGCTCTTTTTCCTGATTTTGACAGCTGTCAGCCGGCCAGCTGTCAGCACTGTCGGCTGGTGGCCCAGCAGCCAGATACTAGTTGTCACTAGCTCTTCTACTTTTTCAGGGTCCGTTGTTCAAATCAGAGTTTTGAATTTACGACCACAACAGTCAGTAGTAGATTTCATCTGCCACCTCCATCTGAGGATGAACTTTTTAAAAAAAACCTAGTTCCTTACTGTATGCCAAACCAGCAAAAATAGTTGGTCAAATTTCAGAATTATAAAATAATGTATGAAGCCAGCACGGCTGTGTAAAATTTGCAATCCTTATAGATTAGATAGAAATTAAATTAAATATCTGGGTGACAATCTTCCCAGGGAACGAGCCAGGTTATACATAATTTGTTAATTTCCATTTATGTTAATGTATGTTGTAAGGAATAGGCTACTTTTTAATAATTAAATGTAAATGTAAATAAAAGCACAGTATTTAATAATATTTATTTCATGTGGTGTATTTTTCAGTGTACAAAAATACAATTACACATAGGAAACAAGCATATGTGCCTGTGACGGCCGGCAGGCTGTTTTTTCTGTTCTTCCTCTCTCTCTGAGAGAGAGAGAGAGAGAGAGACACACACACACAGAGAGAGAGAGAGAAAGAGAGTGTGTATGGTAGTACACAGTAGTAGTTTAGATATACTGTTGAAATACACATATTTGTTTATCTACACTTCACATTTATTAAATCTATTTTCTCTTCCCGTTTCCCAGTGCGAGTAGACAGGAGGAGACCAAGGGCGCCGAAAGGAAGCGGGCTCCGTTCCGCGGCTATTCGCGGCACTTCGGCGGCCGGTGTGCGTGGGCGGGCCAGCTAATCAACACTTGGTTGGCTACACCAGCATGCAGGTGTAGCCAGGCATAAAAGCTCCCATGACTCGGGAGACTGACTGATCGACGGCTTGATGGACCTCCATTTGTTTATGTTCTGATAATTGACGCATGCAACACGCACACAGCACATCACAAACATCCCAACACCGCAGACACCACTGACTTACCCAGTCTTTGCCGACTCGATCGCCCATCTACTTCAAGTGACAAGGATCACTAAATAAATCACCATTTGATTGTACTTGCGCACGCCTCTGCCCCTATTATTGTTCTGGCTACGCTAGGCCATAGCGATATGGGGGCTCATCAAACTAGCCTTTAATTAAGCAGAGATTTGTTTGGATTGCCCGACGTCGGCTAATTGGACTCGATGTGAGAAGCTTGGACATTTGGATTGGAGACAAAATTATTTCATTGATCGTTTTGTGGGAGGCGAGAGGTCTGCATTTGAGAATCTAGCTGTTGATTAGTAAGTTACAGTACAGTAGTATGCGGAGGGGAAATTGAACCCTTCGAGTCCGCCCGTAGATAATTCAGATGTCGTGAAGCATGTGAGGCTGTTACCCAAATTTGATAATTCTCATGTAGAGACATTCTTTAATTTGTTTGAGCGCATAGCTGAAGTCTACAATTGGCCAGATGCAATGCGCACATTGATGCTCCAATGTACTTTGACAGGCCGTGGGCAAGAGGCTTATTCGGCTCTGGATGTGCCCAGGGCTGGACTGGGAACAAATAATCGGCCCGGGAATTTTCAGCCGAGACTGGCCCACCAGGTATTGATGGAAAGACAATGAAGCCTATGAATGAAAACACATTTTTTTGTGACAATGCTTGTACACTGTCGGGCATTGGCCCTCGGCTGTAATTGGTCCAGCCCAGAATCAATCGAGACAATCATGGGGGGGCTTGCGGGGGTCATGCAATTTTTAATAGATTTCATTTTAATGCATCAATTTGGTGAATTTTGAGAACCAAAATATGACATCAATTACTGACCAATTTCTTACAAACTGCTGGTACTAAATGGGGTTGAGGAGTTTAAGCATTCAAGAAAAGATGAAAACAAAAATGACTAAAATACAGTGCTGAGCCTTCCAGGGTTAGTTTTCACTGAGGGCCAAATTATAATAATTATAATTTCTTTATTGATTTTCAAATTTAATGAACAAACGTTCATACACATAACAACAACAATATAACACAAAAACAGAACAGAAACGCTTCTAACCCACCCTCCTCCCACCCACAATAAGATCTACGGTGAATTAAGTTTTGATAATAGTATCAGAATGTGCATTGCATATTTAGCCTGCATACATTCCTGTGAACATCAATATGCACAGAAACATTTATTCAAAACAACATAGGTCCACAATTCAGTCCTTCTCTTCATCTCTATTTCTACTTCACAGTACTAATACTCCAGCCATGGAACCATTGTTGAGCCATTTTAAGATCATAAAGGCGGTGGCAACAGATCTTGTTCAGTTCTAGGTTGCACATTCAGGTTATTCATGAAGGTTAGAAAAGATGACCACATCTTGTTAAAGTTCTCAACTTTTCCTCTTGCCATGTACGTCAGTTTTTCCAGTGCCAAATTAGATGACAGTTCTGTAATCCATTGGCCCACGGTAGGTCCCTGAATCTCCTTCCATTTTAAGGCAATCACACGTTTAGCTTGCAACAGACAGAAATTGATTAGTTTACGTTTTTTTACAGTCACTGGGAAATTCTCAGGATATATGTGCAACAAACATATCTTAGCTTCAACTGGAACAACCTTTTCTGTGAGTTTAGAAATTAAGTCAAGAACCTCTTTCCAGAATATCTGTAGTTTTTGACAGTTCCACATACAATGTAGCAGGGTACCAACTTCTTCCATACATTTGGTGCAGTAGTCAGGAATATTGGGATCAAAGCGGTGCAGTTTAACAGGTGTGATATAAGTTATAAGCAACCATTTATACTGTAGGAGTTTGCATCTTGTGTTTATAGTTTGAGTTTGAGCCAGAAGACATGCCTTCTCCCAGTCCTCTACACTAATGTCTGATTGAAGATCATTTTTCCATGCAGATAGATAAAAGAGAGAGTTTTCTTTAGAACCTGCTAATAGCAAACGATAAAAGATGGATATTTGACCTCTGCCATGTAGATTATTTACCATGAGTCGTTCAATAGTAGATAATGAGGGTTCTGAGGTAGTTTTAATTTGGGAGTATATGAAGCTTCTTAGCTGCATGTACTTAAAATGATGTTTCCCAGGTAGGTCAAATTTATTCTTTAATTGTGAGACATTAAAATGCCTTCTTCATAAAGATCTTTCATTTTGCTTAATCCTCTCTCCACCCATTGTCTAAATCCCATGTCACGCCTCCCAGGAGTGAAGTTTTCATTTCCCCATATAGGTGCGAAACAAGAAAGTCTGGGGATGTCATTTAAAAAGGTGTGTGCTTCATGCCATACTATCAGAGTGTTTTCGAGGAAAGGATTTTGTGTGCGTTTTCCAAGTATTTTAGCTTGCGATGAGTAACTGACACAATGGAAGTTCTATTGCATTATTTTCTATCTTTACCCAAGCTGGAACCTCTGTTGTATGAAAGTAATATATGGCTGCCCGGAGTTGGGCTGCCCAGTAATATAGCTTCATATTAGGCAGTTTAAGCCCACCACGTTCATAGGGCAGATAAAGGAGAGAAAGACGTAGTCTAGGGCGCTTGTTGCTCCAAATAAAGCAGGTAATGTTTTTCTTAAGAGTTGAGAAAAAAGAGACAGGCAGGGGAAGTGAAATCGCCTGAAAAAGATACAAAAACTTGGGCAGGACAGACATCTTTATAATATTTATACGTCCTATCATAGAGATGGGCATCACATTCCATTTCTCTAGAGATTCTCCTATAAATTTAACAAGTGGGTTATAATTGATTGGTATTATGTCTTCAATGACAGGTGATATTTTAATGCCTAGGTAAGTAAATCCTTCTGGAGTATTAGTGAACTGAGTGTGGATCTGGGGACCTTCTCTCTCTTCTTTGTTCAATAGTAGTAAAGCACTTTTTTTATCATTGTTTTTATAACCAGAGACTTGTCCGAATATCTTCAGCAGATGGTTGAGAGCCTTCAGTGAAGTTCCGAGCTTTGTTAAAAACAAAACAATATCATCAGCAAAAAGAGACAAACGGTGTTCTGCCCTACCAATAGTCATGCCCGTAATGTCAGATGACTGACAGATTGCCATGGCTAAAGGTTCAACAGCAAATAAAAATAATAAAGGGCTCATAGGACAGTCTTGGCGTGTAGATCTACTAAGATTAAAAGGCTTTGAAATTTGATTATTAGTCGCGATTTCTGCTACCGGGTCAGTATATAATAATTGAATCCATTTAAGGTATTTTTCCCCAAAACCAAATCTTTTTAAGACGTCAAATAGGTAGCTCCATTCGACCCTGTCAAACGCCTTTTCGGCATCTAATGACAGTATCGCATGGTCTCTGGCATTTTGCTTGACATATAGAATATTCAACAGCCTGCGCGTATTGTGAAAAGCTTGCCTGCCAAGCACAAATCCATTCTGGTCGTTGGCGATCAGGTTGGGTATTAGTAATTCTATCCGCTTGGCCAGAGCCTTACATAGTATCTTGGTATCTATCACTTGGTATTTCCACTGCTCAAGCCTTTCATTGCTTCTGATAATTCTTCAACACATAAATGTTTATCAAGATCAGTTTTAGCTTCTTCAGTTAATGATGGAAACTGGAGTTTATCCAAAAACTCCTTTTGTTTTACTGAGCTGTTCAGTGAGCTATATTCTGATTTATACAAATTCTCATAAAACTCTTTGAAAGCAGTGTTTATTTCAGATGGATCGATCAGGATTTTCCCATCTTGTAATTTAACTGAATTTATAGCTCTATCAGTTTGTATCCTTTTCAACCTCCATGCTAACAGCTTTCCAGCTTTCTCTCCCTGGTCATAGTATTGTTTTAACCACAACAAACTGGAGGCTATTTTGTTGGTGGTTAGCTCATTGTACTGAGATTTCAGCAAGAGGAGCTCTTGTTGTTTTTCTGGGGTGTCATTGTGATGAAGTTCTTCTTCTAATTTTTTAACGTTTTGTTCAAGAGTGTTAAGCTGTGAATAATATTTTTGGATTTATATGTAGTATAGCTTATGATCTCCCCCCTTAAATAGGCCTTGAATGCCTCCCATTTTACAGACGCACTGATTTGGTTAGTATTTAGAGAGAAGTATTCGTCTATTTTTCCATCAATATACTTTACAAAGTCTGGGTTTTGAAGCCATCTCGACTGAAAACGAAATCTAGGCGGTGAGGCCATTACATCAGGTAGTTGCATTATCAAGGAGATTGGTGCGTGGTCTGACAGCAATATACTGTCATACCAACATTTCTCAATTTTTGACAGGAGCCCATGTGAAATTAAAAAATAATCTATTCTCGAGTATGTCTTAAATGTGCTTGAAAAGCATGAATAGTCTCTTCTGTTAGGATTAAGATTTCGCCAAATATCAGTCAAATTTAGATCACTCATGAACTTTTTGATAATTTCTCTTGTTTTTTGATGAGAGGTATCAATACCAGTTGAACGATCCTGTGTCGGGTCTAACACACAGTTAAAATCGCCACCAATTATGTAGGATGATATAGAAAGAAAAAGATCTTGATAAAAAGACGGGTCGTCACCATTAGGAGCATACACACATATTAAACTGACTTGAGTGGACACTATTGTACCGTTAAGTATAATATACCTCCCTGATGGGTCTATATATTCGTTTTTTAATTGAAAAGGGATTGATTTATGAATTAATATTATGACTCCTCTGGCATGAGAAGAAAAGAAAGCAGAATGAACTTGCCCTGGCCATCTATTCCTGACTCTATTTATATCATTTTCTACCAAATGGGTTTCTCGTAGGAAAATAATATTGGCCTTCATTTGCTTAATCATATTCAATACCTGTTTCAGTTTTACCAATTTATTCAACCCTCTTGTGTTCCAGCTAGAGAGTTTTAATTCTGATCTAGTAAATGCTATTATTGTTGCTGCTTTTATTAGAAGTACTATTATTGTATTGATTAGTACTTTTTATTTGCAGTGTCTTGCTTTTGTCTTGCAATTTGCAGACGGTCCCTGCACACTCGCCCTGCTGCGCATATAGATCAATGTTCTCCGTTCAGCTCAGAGGACGGCTTATTTTTGTTAAAAAATCTGGGTTTTGGTCCTTGTAGCTTGTAGTCTATGATATGATGGTGGGAAAGAGGCATCATTTGTGTTTGAAAAAGTTTCACTTCAGATTAATTGAGCCCGAATCTGTAAATATATTTCAAACTTTACCGAACTCTTTATTTCACCTCATGGCAGGTTATTGCATAGTGTCACTGGGTCCGCACGGGCCGGACACTTTGCTCTTGCGGGCCGGATTTGGCCCACGGGCCGCTAATTGGGGATGGCTGCTTTATACTATTAGTTTATTATGACTATTATTATCATTATTAATATAAGTGGGTGACTATCCTGCCTTCCTCAGTGTTTTGGGTTTGACATATGAGCACGCACTGTCAAACTCGCGCAGCTAAGGGGGGTCGGCGCGGGGGACGCCTTGCCATGGCGATGGGGGAAAACAGAACGTTGATGAACCAAACCAGCCGCGAGGATTTCCCCTTATAATAAGCACTGCTGCCCTCCTGTTTAGGCCTATTCATTCAGAGCCGCTAGTTAAGTCCATTTAATGTGTGGGAAACATTGAATAGGTATCATGAGTAATACCATTACTAACACTAGAAAAAAAAAAGGCTAGGCCCAAAGTCCCCATCAACCCTTCGGGCAAATGCCCGATTTGCCTGATGGCCTGTCCAGCGGTGGGTTTGCCAGCACGTATTCATGTGTCAAGAAAGCTGTGCTTAAAGCATATGAGCGAGTGCCAGACGCGTATTGACAGAAATTTCAGAGAATGCATAAGCGACATGGTAAGAATTATGCTGCCTTTGCGCAGGAACTAACCATTCAGTTCAATCGGTAGTGCTCAGTGTCGGAAATTGAGTCTAAAGAAGGCTTGACCCAATTAATCCTGATTGAGCAATTTAAAAATGGTCTTCCAGACCAAATTGCAACATACATTAGTGAACACCCTCCCACAACTGTAGCTGATGCTGCGATATTAGCTGATGATTACGCATTAATTCACAAGCCGTAATTCGCAAGTTTTTCAGAGCACACAAGTTTAAAGATGACCAGAGCACACGGAGTGGTCAGACATTCTGAGGTAGAGTAGAGAAAACGGAATCACACTCGGATAAGGCCAAAGGTCGTGCACACGTTAAAAATGATCCAGATACAACCTGCAATTACTGTCTGGGCAAAGGGCACTGGAAAGCTGACTGTGCGTCACTAAAAGCGAAAAATAAAACTCGAACGATGGGTAAGGGCATGGCAAAGGGCTCAAGTTTGACAGTGTCACTTCCTACACTGTAAACCCCAACAGTACTACTAACTTATAAGGACTGAGGGCACAATAATTAAAATATGTTTAATAGTTGAAACAACTTATAACTAATCAGTGACGTGAACGATTAATCTAGTTTTAATTTTCTGTGGCATAGCATTTATGAGTAAAGTGTTCCCCATCAATGATCGCTTTTGAGTAAACGCTCCGTACACGGACGTCATGACGTCACGACGTTGTGAATCTGCTGCCCTGACAGACGCAAATTTTTTTGTCCAAGATGGCTGCCGTGTGCGAGAGTCCGCGTCTCATCTTCGTTCATGGATTAACTTGTAAGTAAACCAAACAAACTTGTTAAAACTGCTTTGCTTGTTATAACGTTACATGGGTATCACAAATACTAAAGTGTTTGATCGTTAGACTGCGCTGTTTTTACTTTTAGGGTAACGGGCAATGGCCGCGGTGATTCGCGCTAATTTTTGAATTGCGGCGCAGGCGCCGTTAACGATGTTAGCTCGTAACTCTTTTCAGTTAGCAGCTGTAGCGTTTCTTTGTGTGGCGCTGATATTTATGTGAAGCGCCCTTATCTGGTAAATATTTTTCTTCTTCTTACATGCACCCGAATGAACTAACGTAGGTCTACTAGCTTTCTTAAGACGGACGGACGTTAAGTTGCAGCTAGTTTTAGCCATTAGCCGACTCAGTAACGTATGCACTTGAGTGCTAGTTACGTCCGTAGTAATGCATGGACATGAAGTTGTAAACTTATGCAATCTGCAAGCTTACATTGAACCTCAATTTTTTCTTTCCTTATAGGCTGAAGTGGATGCAGAGAAGCGAGCATGCACACAAATCAAGGTAACTGAGATTTAGCTTGTGCTGCTTCCCCTGCATAAATGGGCTAACATTTTATTATTATTTGTAATAATCAAGTCTGTCTGTCTGTGTGCATTTGAAGATCTATGTAATTGACTGTATATGACCTACTGTCACTTAGATCATCTGAGAACAACTTTATTGGTAAGTTATATTAACACTTGAGATTCTGGGTTAATAAATGGTAAAGCTGTTGTTGAGTAGCCTACATAATTTAACTGGTTTCTTACTGCTTATTGTATCTGTTTCCACAGGATCAAGTTGAGAATATTGACCAGCGTTGACCCTTTTCTTTGGTAAGCCAAATTATTTAAACTCACTTGTAGGAGAATTAATTTAGTTTGAAAGTAAGCACTTCAAATGATGGAGTGGAAGTGCAAGTTGGATGCTGTGTCCTCAGACACAGTTATTTAAGCACTACATAGCCATTATTCAAGAGTTAGTCCTTTGCCATGTCTCTACACCTCCTGCATTTGTACATTTCTTTAATTAATGCACTGAAAATTAATTTATCGTGGTTTCACAAAGACACGTGTAGAGCTGGTGCAAGTGCACAAGCAGGACACAGTTTTTACATGTCCCTTGTGTGACTTCAGACCACCCTTCTCAGATGCAGCACTGTCACACTGATGACTTTTGCCCTGCGTCGCCAAGAGATCGTTCAGGGGGATCAAATGGTGAAGGAGTTCCTACAGAAATGGCCGGCTCTTTGGATGGAATCGCAGGTAAAACAGGCTCACTCTTTCTCATTTCTACCAATCTTTACACATCTTTCTCAGTCTGCCCTGTCTAAACATGTTTCATCCCAATTAATTTGTCCTATTGTGTTTTTTTATTTTGTTTTGTAGATTTGTGCAGCGTTCCACCGCATCACAAAAGTCAATCTACGGAACCAGTTTTATGCTGAGCTTGACCGGCACACACCACTGTTGGCCATATACAGACAGAAGGCAGAACACACCGGCATGATAGCAGAGGCGCTGCATGACATCCTATATATTTATGACCTCCAGGTGAGGTTAAAGTTCAACTTGGTCCAAATCAAGTTATACGGACAACATTGACAGCAACAAAGTTCATCATGTTCAATTTGCTTGTCCTTTCAGCAAGAACAAGATGTCAACATGAGATGCATTGCAGCCCTACGTGCCCTCCCGGTATACCTACGTGAGGAGGACCCACTGTTCTTCAAGACGTGGAATGTAAGTATGCACTGCTTTCGCAGAACTGTTAGTATCAATGAGGTCATATTGCTTGCTTTGTATGGATAGCATTATTTTCAACACTAAAAGCTGCCTAACTATACAACGCAACCACCTTCCAAACCCTGTGTGGAGGCGTGAGTGTGGATGCATATGGATACATACAGTATGTGGTATAGAAGCCCTGTAATCCTTAAATTTAACTTCCCACAAAGCCCTGACCTCACCTTGTCCAGAGGGCTAATAATTTGGTTGACCTTTTGACCTTACCACTCATGAAATAACACACACACACTACTTTCCTACCTCCTCCCCTTCCTTCTTTCCTCCCTCATTTTTTCTTCCTTCCTTCCTCCCTTCTTCCCCCTGTCCTTCCTTCAGCTTCCTTCCTTGACCCGATGATTGACATACTTACATGTATACCTACCTGTTGGATGGTGACTAGTAGAATAGTCAGTTGAAATACCTACCTAAAACTTAGCTGTTCAGTCATGACCTGTGAAATATTAATATAATGCAATTGTCTAGTTCCTGAAAGTTAACCTTATATAACCTGTATATTCCAGGAGGACGATTCGCCTGAGCCAGACATCACTGACACGCCTGTTGCCCTTGTCACGGTGGTTTCCGAGAGCACTACAAGTCCAGTTGACTTCAGTCCTGCATCCATTGCTATTGTGGTAGAAGATGAGCTTGTGATGAGCAACATCCCCAGGTTGGCTAAAGCATTTGTATTGTTGTTTGGTTTGATGTATGTATTGCATTTGGACCACCCCAGGAAACTCATTCACACTTTTACCTTCATCCAGAAAGTGCTGATGGGACCACATTGCACTTTGTGTCTATGCACATGCACACGTCTGTATGCACATACAGAAGCGAGTTTTTGGTGCCTAGTGTCTTAATGTGCCAGTATGTTGAATATGCTTTTGCCCAAAGCATCTGACTGGAAGTTACACCTGGTAGGCTGTCTAACCACAAAAGCTACCTAATCATGTTTGCACTTTATAAAAAGATTACAGTTTTAATTGTTAGCAATTGTATATTTCTGTCATTTATTCACTGAAAATTCCTTTATAATGTGTAGAGCTGGTGCAAGTGAAGGAGCACAAGCAGGACACACACTTTTTACATGTCCCTTATCCACCAAGTGGTCATTTGTTCATGGTTGCATTTTTAAAAAGTGAACAACTGTAGATCGGAATAGTGTGAGTTATGCCCTTTACAATAATGTATTTATTTATTTAATTTTATGAAAGAGCTCTTGTTAGACTTATGCACAAAGGCCAGTGGTATTATTTATTTCAGTTTTATTTATGTTTAAAATTGCTTTGCAGTTTGATGAGCTGTAAAATCCTTTTAATTTGTTTACAAAGTCTTGCCAGATGTTTTACTTTAAGCACTTTAACATGCTCAGTCATGTCATGACATGGAGATGGACACACACACTCATATACAGACTCCTTACCCGTTCAGGAGGTGACTGAGCTGTTTAATGTCCAGTTACATTTTCAGCGGGGTTTAAAGAAATATTGCTGTAATTGTTCATACTTGTTTGGATTAACAATGTTAATGCAAAATAAAAACAAACTGAAATTGTACCTGAAGTTGTGTGTGTGTTTAATGTAAAGATTGAGTATTCAGAACTTAAATCAATACAATTTTCATGAGCTTATGAGTTATGTACAAGTATGTTTTTTGAGTAAGACTGAAGTAAAATTTTAAGTTTGTATACATACAAGTTTTAATAACTGCTTAAAATACTTTTTAAGCACAGTGCACTTCAATTTAATGAAAGTTAAATTTAAATAATTTAATTATGAAAAAGACATAAATATTAAGTTAAGGAAAATGGTAAATTATATTGAACTTAGAATATAGATTAAGTCAACTGAACACATATTTTTTAAGTAAAGTGTAACTCAAAAAATTTATTAGGTTAACTCAAAAACATTTACGTAATCAGTTACAGCATAAATTTTGAGTTTTCTGAACTTGTTTGGGTTTACAGTGTAGTGAGCTCATGGGGGAGCTGGTACCATATTTAGATGTGACTTTCTTTTTCATAGACTTATGTCATTGTGCGCTACAAGTGGAGAGGTCCCAATTAAATTTCTTCGGGACACTGGCTCGGTTGAGTCTTTCGTCTTGCAGGCAGTTTTGCCATTCTCTACTTCGGGCCAGACTGTGTGTTCGGGGAATTGGTTGACTGTTTTATCCGTGCCTCTGCATAGAATGCATTTAATCAGAATTAGTCGAAGGTGAGGTGCTGCTTGGAGTGCGCCCCGAAATTCCAGTCCACGGTGTTTCAGTGATTCTGGGGAATGGGATCGCTGGGGGTCATGTGTCGACTAGTGGTCATGGTAATGATAAAGTGGTACGGACTTGCACTGGGGAGGCTGATGTAAATCCTCTCTGTGTGGTTACTCGCTCTGCAAGTCAGTTTCCCAAAAGACCGATGACCGTCACCGCCACTGGCTGGGCTGCCTAATGCAATTAAGCATCAGCAACTAATTGATGCACAAAAGGCTGAAACCTGTGTTGAACTGGGCAGGGACTGGGATGACGGCCTCCGGTGGATGCATTTGGCGGCCAGAGAGGTAACCCAAGAAAGCACTGGGTTTAGTCCAAATGCACTGGTAATCGGTCATACGGTGCGAGGGCAGGTGGCGTCTCTGATTGATGATTGTGCAACAAGTGAACCACAGCCGTCGCTGACGGATTATGTCAATGGCTTTAGTCTGCGTTTGTATGTGGCAGGAAGGTTGGCTAATGAGAAGTTGCAAAATGCACAGGCAGAAATGAAGAAAATGTATGATCGAAAGGCGGTGTCTCGCTCTTTTAAAGGAGAAATCCAGTCATAAATATGTGTTTTTGCATGAAGTTACTCACCTCAAATCACGGCGTAGACATTAGCAGTAGATTGCCGAGCGCAGAAACGAAAACGTTTTCCTCGTAGTTTTGATTTTGTATCCATAAAGAAACGATTGAGCAGTGCAGTCGTCATGTCGCAGAAAAATATATTTTGCGAGCACAGAAATTATATTTTGAAGAGAAATGATACAAGCAAAAAAATTTCATTTGAGCAAGCAAAAATGTATTCTGTGCTCAATAAATGTATTTGCATGTTTGTTATTATTCACTTTATCGTGCAATAATAACCCCTCTCACTCAGTTTTACTCATATGCCCTCTCTCAAACTCTTGCTTGCTGTGCTGCAGACCGCTGCACTCGCGCTCTTAATCTCTCCCTTCTGTGGGCGCTCAACTCTGTTTGTATGCTCGCTCAACTTGTGGCACAGCTACAAATGTGCCACAATATCAACCGATCAGAGACTTGGAGAAGCTCAATTCTGATTGGCTGTTTGGTCTCCAATTAGATCGCTAGTATTTACAGCTTACATCCCGGAAGCACTAAGAATTATCAACAGACCAGAGTGGAGTTGTTCGACTATAGCTGGTTTAACACACATTTTCGGTCAGTATATCTTTATTATGTATTAATTATACAGTGTATTTAGTGCTGTTGTGTCAAGTTGTTTGGGTTAACATTATATCTCCATGTATCTTGAGATATCGGCTTTTGTGACATTAGTAACTGAAATGATGTCGTCAAAAATGTAAATTGTTTATTAAAAGCATCTGCAAAGGCATCACTTCATTACAGTGGTAACATGTCTTCTTTGGCATTTTTGAAAAGGGCTGAGTCAGGAGGAAGAGGAGATGTGTCTAATGTCTCCTGAAGTGGTACTATGTAAAAAGTGGCTTTGCTGCCTACAGACACAGCTCGCAGTGCTTTGACAGAATACCCCTCTGCTTCTGGTGGAATGACAGTAAGCTTTCGTCGACCACTGCCACCTTCATTGAGAGAAAGAGATTTAAAAAAATATTTTAATCTGTTTGGTAGAAAAACAGTTACATCTCTAATGCTTACAGCAGGTAATGGCTGTATCATAAGGGTTTATGGTCACAAAAAATAAATGGGAGTCAACAAAACAATCTGAATCTTACAAACCTGTTGCCTTATGCAAGAGCCACCCTCCACGAAGATCCTCCATTTTTGGATATGTGTGAGCCAGGAGCTTTGAAATCTTGGTTAAGTAAAAAGAGAGAGAGAGAAGCATTGACAGTGACACATGACCTAGGCTTATATCTTTAAATATAAGTCAAATAACTGGACTGACAACTGTACCTCTATGTGGTCAACATCTTCAGGAAAATACACTGTTTGTCCTCACATGTCCACCTGGAGGAGTTCAAGCTCCTCAGTTGGCAATGGTGTGTGGGATGTATTTTTTGGCAGCAGATAAAAATTGAGAGCAGTTGTCTTACTGGTTATCTTAACAACATGCTTGGTGGCAGTCAAACACCTTTTTCTTTACCACGACTTAAGTTGGATTTGAAATATCCTGGAAAAGATCTGTGGATTAAATGTAAGTTTATATGAGTTTAATGACATTCAAGTGTCGAAATAGCATGTATATACTCTACTTTCTTCCAAGGTGATTACAATCCAAAGTCTTGTCTGAAGGTGGCTGAAAATGCATATTTGAACTTTAACATCTTAGCAGTTAATCAGACAGGACATACCAAATTGCATTTACGATGTGGACTTAATACATTTCATCATGGTTTTCAAAAAAATTTAAATATGTGACTGAATTACTAATATTGCCATCTCTTGCTGCACAGTTACATTTCTAGGGGCAGAGTTTTCTGTCTCTGTCAGCCTTGTTGAGCCGGTTATGGCCATAGTGTTAAGCAGAAAAGACACCAGGTTTCTGGCTGCTGACTCAACTGTTCCGTGGCCCTAAATCAATTCAGAATGTAACATTAACAAGTTTTCAGTAGATAAAACTGGCCTTAAAATTAGGCTACAGTTTGTAAAATGGAAAAACCAGCCATACTTGCTCCAATAACGTTAAGGTTAGCTTAAGTTAGCCATAAAGCTAAGTCTCCAGCTACAAAAATTAATTTGATTTGAAACGGTCAGATAATAGCAGGTTTAGCCAAAGACATTGCAAACAATAACGCAATGTCACAAAAACAGAAATTCAAAACTTACCTGACGTGGCGTATTATTGTTGTTTGCACCATTTGATTCTGCCGTCTGGAAATCTAAAATCCCACTCATTCGGCGTGTTATGGAAGCGTTGTGATTGGAGACGAAACAGTCAATCAGAATTGAGCTTCTCCAAGTCTGATTGGGCAATATTGTGGCACAGATGCTGTGCCAAGTTGAGCGAGCGTACAGACAAAGTTGAGCGCACACAGAAGGGAGAGATTGAGAGCGCACGTGCATTGGTCTGCAGCGCAGCGAGCAAGAGTTTGAGAGAGGGCATACGAGTAAAACTGAGTGAGAGGGGTTATTATTGCACAATAAAATGAATAATAGCAAACATGCAAATACATTTATTGAGCACAGAATATATTTTTGCTTGCTCAAATAAAATTATGTTTTGCTTGCGTATCGTTTCTCTTCAAAAAATTTCTGTGCTTGCAAAATATATTATTATTATTATAACCTTTATTTAACCAGGTTTGTCCCATTGAGATCCAAGATCTCTTTTGCAAGAGAGACCTGGCCAAGAATGGCAGCACGTAAAGTTACAAACACATCATCACATTAATCATTCTGTGCTCAAAATCTCACATTGCTTCTTCATAAATGTGGCACAAATATAACGCCAAAATAAATAATCAGCATGCACAACTGCCAAGAGAACTACTGAGAAAGTTCCCGTGTAGTTGTAGAACTGGGACTTAGCCAGGTCTTTGAGGACCAGGGCCCTCATTTATAAAGCTTGCGTACGCACAAAACGGGGCTGTAAACGTGCGTACGCCACTTTCCATGCAAAAGTTGTGATCTATAAAAACCAAACTTGACTTGTGCGTACCTGTAAGCAAACTCTGAGGCATGCGTACCAGTACGCACATTCTGGAGACTGGAGGGGAATCAGCGATACAGATGGAGCTGTGGTGAACTGAAGTCAGTTTGTAGGAAGTAAACATGAGAACAACTATTACAGTTTAGATGACTCGCACACATTATTTTCACTCCATATTATACGTTAGTTCCACGTTATCATAATGAACTCCAGCAGTGTTTTTGATGCTTTTACTTTTTTCATATTAACACCTTCTTTTTAAAATCTCACTTGTATCTTAGATCAAAATAATTTTGAAATATTGAATCAGCGCTGTGTCACCACAGGAGGAGGAGACGGCCCGTCTGCATGTAATACAGGATACAACAAATACCCTCCATTAGATCACTACAGAACACAGCGGGAATAACTAAACATTCTCCTTATTTATGTGCATATGTCATCAACACACATAAATACAGCCAATCGTTAAGCCATCGTATACTTGTTACACTTTATCCTCGTTTTTTAAACCACCAGAGCGCAGAGGAAATGCGCTATAATGAGTGCCACGCTCGTGCGCGCTCAGTCGTGGAGCGTGGAGAGCACAACTTTACCAACTTCAGGAGGCAGACTCCACCCCCGGCAAAGGTGGTAGAGACCCCAGCATGATGAGTCCCTCGGCCCCCTGCCCAACTGGAGGGGTATCAACAGGGCGCAAGAATCTGTGAGGATGTCTGCGTTTGTAAGATTAGGAAGACAACAGGCAATGTTAATTGTAAACGTATTATTTTATTAATCACAGTGCGCATTTGTTGTAGCTCATCTGCAACGTTATTGATGGCGGCAATTGTGTCTCGCTGAAGTTGCAGGACGGCATCAGTGAGCACCCGACCCGCTTAATGTGCCATGCCCTTGGCAGCGTCCGGGTCCGGCGCAAAGCAGCAGTGCTCCCCGGACGCTGGCCCGTGACCCTCCTCACATCACCCTCCTCACCGTCACCCTCCTCTACGCCCAACGCTGCAGACTCTGGAAGGACAGAAACAATTTAACGCTTTGTTTTATAAAAGTTTAAAATCTGTTTACCCTTACATCAAAATTAAACGTCCTCAAATACTCAAGCGATACATTAAATACATGTTGGTAAAGGAGCAGAAAGATGTCATTTACCTTCAGATCGGACCACTTTTTCGTAAGTTCTGCCACCGTTCGCTCGGTCCAGCTGACACCGACTGCAGCAGCAATGTGTTGCCACTCCACTGCGTATTTTTATTCATGATCCCGCTGCTGTGGCCACTAAATACAATTATTTTCCGGGCCTCCACCTCCCCAACAAGTGTCTCTTCTCCGTTTCTGAAAAGTTACGTTTCTTCGCTTTTTTTCCCTGATCTGTCGCCGTGATTCACCACACGAAAACAATTGCATGCCGGCTCATTAATATGGTAAAAAGTGGGCGAGTACAGGGCGGGATTCAGGTACGCACACTTGTAGGTGATCTGCGATTGATAAAGGGAACATTGCGTACAGCTTGCGTGCAAAAGTTTTATAAATCAGATTTTTTTTGGCGCAAGCAAACTTTGCCTTTTGGGCGTACCTACACTTTTAGTATGGATCCTATGCAGTTTTATAAATGAGGCCCCAGATGCATCCCACCCAGTGCTCCATGGCAGAGAGGGAAATTCTACTATGAGGGGCCATATAGGTCATAATTCAAACTCACCTTCTATACATCCATCCGTACATCCATTTTCTTCGCTTATCCGGGACCGGGTTGCGGGGGCAGCTGCTTGAGCAGGGACGCCCAGACTTCCCTCTCCCCGGACACTTCCCCTAGCTCCTCCGGGAGGACCCCAAGGCGTTCCCAGGCGAGCCGGGTGTCACTCCAGCGTGTCCTGGGTCTTCCTCGGGGTCTCCTCCCGGTGGGGCATGCCTGGAACACCTCCCGAGGGAGGCGTCCAGGGGGCATCCGAAACAGATGCCCGAGCCACCTCAACTGGCTCCTCTTGATGTGGAGGAGCAGCGCCTCTACTCCGAGCTCCTCCCATGTGACGGAGCTCCTCACCCTATCTCTGCGGCGGAAGCTCATTTCGGCCGCTTGTATCCGGGATCTTATTCTTTCGGTCATGACCCAAAGTTCATGACCATAGGTGAGGGTAGGAACGTAGATTGACCGGTAAATCGAGAGCTTCGCCTTTTGGCTCAGCTCTCTCTTCACCACGACGGACCGATACAGCGACCGCATTACTACCGCCGCTGCACCGATCCGCCTGTCAATCTCACGTTCCATCCTTCCCTCACTCGTGAACAAGACCCCAATATACTTAAACTCCTGCACTTGAGGCAGGAACTCCCCCCCGACCTGGAGGGAGCAAGCCACCTTTTTCCGGTCGAGAACCATGGCCTCAGATTTAGAGGTGCTAATCCTCATCCCGGCTGCTTCACACTCGGCTGAAAACCACCCCAGGACATGCTGGAGGTCCTGGCTCGAAGGAGCCAACAAGACCACATTGTCCGCAAAGAGCAGGGATGAAATCCAGTGGCTCCCGAACCAGAACCACTCCGGCCCATGGCTGCGCCTAGAAATCCTGTCCATAAAAATAATGAACAGAACCGGTGACAAAGGGCAGCCCTGCCGGAGTCCAACATCCACCTGGAACAGGTCTGACTTACTGCCGGCAATGTGAACCAAGCTCCTGCTCCGGTCATACAGGGACCGAACAGCCCTTAGCAGAGGGCCCCCGACCCCGTACTCCCGAAGTACCTCCCACAGAATGCCACGAGGGACACGGTCGAATACCTTCTCCAAGTCCACAAGACACATGTGGACTGGTTGGGCAAACTCCCATGAACCCTCGAGCACCCTGCGGAGGGTATAGAGCTCGTCCAGTGTTCCATGGCCAGGACGAAAACCGCATTGTTCCTCCTGAATCCGAGGTTCAACTATCGGCCGAATTCTTCTCTCCAGTACCCTCCAGTATAAATAAACAAACTGCTCAAAAAAATTAAACGGGGATCTCCTCCCATAGGCAAGGCAAGGCAAGGCAACTTTATTTGTATAGCACATTTCATACACAAGGCAGACTCAAAGTGCTTCACATCATACAACAAAGTAAAAAAAAATAAAAAATAGAAGAATTAAAAGAAAATAAAGGCAAATTTAAAAATGCATTACAGAAAGAAAGGAGAATAAAAACATATTTGCAATAATTAAAAACAGTGCAGACATTAAAAGATTTAGCAGAAAGCTATGGTGAACATAAAAGTTTTCAGTCTAGTTTTAAAAGTGGTCAGAGTTGGGGCAAGTCTTACATCTTCAGGAAGTTTATTCCAGCCATTTGTTGCATAGTAACTAAATGATGCTTTCCCGTGATTGTTGTTTACTCTGGGAATCACTAACAGATTGGTCTCAGAAGATCTTAGTGGTCTAGAAGGCTTATGTAGTGGGAGCATATCAGTGATATACTTCGGTCCTAGACCATGTAGTGATTTATATGTGAGCAGGAGGATTTTGAAATCAATCCTCTGACATACAGGGAGCCAATGTAAGGATTTAAGAATTGATGTAATGTGCTCAAATTTTTTGGTCTTTGTAAAAACTCTAGCAGCAGCGTTCTGAACAAGCTGTAGCTGCCTGACAGTTTTTTTTCGGAAGACCTGCAAGGAGACCATTACAGTAGTCTAGCCTACTAGTAATAAAGGCATGTACAAGTTTTTTAAAGTCTTGAGCTGACATGAGCCCTCTAAGTCTTGTTACATTTTTTAGGTGATAGTAGGCTGATTTTGTTACTGATTTAACGTGACTGTCGAAATGTAAATCAGAATCCATAATAACCCCAAGATTTCTGGCTTTGTTTGAGGTTTTTAGGGACAGAGAATGAAGGTGTTGAATTACTTTAAACCTTTCTTTTTTAGCACCAAAAACAATTCTCTCAGTTTTGTCCTCATTTAGTTGTAGAAAGTTTTGGCACATCCAGTCTTTGACTTGCTCAATGCACTGGCACAGAAGATCTATGGGGCGATAGTCGTTTGGTGATAGTGCTACATAGATTTGGGTGTCATCGGCATAGCAATGGTGGTCAATGTTATTATTTTGCATGATTTGTCCTAGTGGGAGCATGTAGATGTTGAATAAAGTCGGCCCCAAGATTGAACCTTAGGGGACTCCACACGTTACATTGGTAGGTTCTGATACAAAGTTGCCAAAGGAAACAAAATAGTTCCTATCTTGTAGATATGACTTGAGCCAGTTTAAAGGCTGGATTATGCTTCCGCGTCGACACAACGCAAGGGAGCTTGCGGACCCCTTACGTCCTTGCGGACCCCCCTTGCGTCAACGCAAGGGCCTGACGTGTGCCTCCCAAAAATCCTCGACGCGCGTCGAGGCGACGCAACGCCAACGCAGCACCAACGCAGCGGCATCGGCTGTGATTGGTCCGCTAACTACATCCGCTGGAGACCGCTATCCGGTTTCCATTCATAAACACCGCCATTTAAACTTTTAAAAGGCTACTTTTATTGTTTTCACCTTGTTTTATTGTTTGCACCTTGTCGCTTTTGCACAAAGAAATAAAACACCAAGTTCTTAAAAAATTGTGGATGTTTAAAGCCGGAAAGTAAATAAATACGCTATTACGAGGCTAACGACGATATACGTCAAGAGTCTCGGTCGGTCGGTGTCTTTACAAAAAACATAGCGCCCTTTACCGGTGTGGCATTGAATTGCATTTCGACACGTAAACCCAACGCAGAACCATCACGGTCTCCAAGCAACTGCGTCGCCGTTGCGTTGCCGTTGCGTGATCACTACGCGGAAGCATAATCAGGCCTTAAGACTGTGCCTGAGAGCCCCAACCAGTTTTCCAACCTGTCCAAGAGTATTGAGTGGTCGACAGTGTCAAATGCAGCACTGAGGTCTAATAGCATTAATATTGAAGTTTTGCCAGAGTCTGTGTTAAGACGGATGTCATTTACAACTTTAATAAGGGCCGTCTCGGTGCTATGAAAAGGTCGAAATCCTGACTGAAGGTGTTGTGGCAGCCAGTTGAAGCCAGGAAGTGATTTAGTTGTTGGAGGACAACTTTCTCAATTATTTTACTTATGAAGGGTAGATTTGAAATTGGTCTGTAGTTGTTGATAATAGAGGCATCTAGGCTCCGCTTTTTTAGAAGAGGTTTAATGAGTGCAGTTTTGAAGGCCTTTGGGAAATTGCCTGATTGAATGGAGTTATTAACTATTTGCAATACATCTATTGATAGGCAGTCAAAAACATTCTTAAAAAAGTTGGTAGGTAAAGCATCAAGGCAGCAGGTGGATGATTTTAGATTTGTCACCGTTTCCACTAGAGTTTTAGAGTCTATGGCATTAAAGCTTGCCATGATTGCTGTGTTACTTTTGCCTGAACAGGGTAGACTATGGCGTTGGTGGATGGAACTGTCCAGGGGCCTCATTTATAAAGCTTGCGTACGCACAGAACAGGGCTGGAAACGTGCGTACGCCACTTTCCACGCAAAGGTTGTGATCTATAAAAACCAAACTTGACGGGAAAGTGTGCGTACCCGTAAGCAAACTCTGAGGCATGCGTACCGGTACGCACATTCTGGAGATTGGAGGGGAATCAGCGATAAAGATGTCAGATTGTAGGAAGTAAATGTGAGAACAACTATTACAGTTTAGATGACTCGCACACATTTAATTTCACTCCATATCACACGTTAGATCCGCGTTATCATGAGGAACTCCAGCAGTGTTTTTGACGCATTTACGGAGTGATATTATTTTTCATATTAACACCTTCTTTTGAAATATTGAATCAGCGCTGTCACCGCAGGAGGAGGAGGAGACGGCCCGACTGCATGAAGTACATGATACAATAAATATCCTCCATTAGATCACTGCAGAACACAGCGGGAATAACTAAATATTCTCCTCATTTACTGTGCATATGTCATCAACACACATACATACAGCCATTAAGCCATCGTATTCTTGTTACACTTTATCCTCGTGTGGCAGGTGGCACCGAGTGGGGAAGGGGAGGTGCAGGAAGTTATGGGGTGGGTAGAAATAAGCCTACCTGTAGAGGGAAGGAGAATCAGCTTGTTGGTTCTCGCCGGAGGAGTGAGGCAGGTGCACAAATCACTCCATGCGGGCATGCAGGGAAACAAAGAAAACTGGTAGGCTGAGGCCCTGTTTTGAGGGTTTATATCATAATATTATTGTTTGATATGAACTGTTTGTTTTATATTTTTCAGACTTGTTGCCCTGCGGGGGTTGTGAGTAGCTGGTAGCTGGTGAATGGGCACAGTTCGGCAGACCAGGGGCCTGTACTACAAGGCAGGATTTGTGCTTAGCGAGGTAACTTAAGCGTTAACCCTGGGTTTTCCGTCCTACGACGCTGGTTCACTTCTTAACGGGGTAAATCAACATGGTAACTTACGCTGTGGAGCTAACCTGCTCCGGAGCAGGTTATGTTCCTGATAAGAGATCAACGTGGAGAAACACACCGCCGACTGACCAATCAGCTGTCTTGGTGCGCCGATATGAAAAAAAACAAGCTCGGTGGATCGTGAGAGGATCTCGTAGGAGAACTATAGAGTGTACAGAGACCGGCAAAACCCTTTTTCTGTCCCTGACGATGTTTTATATGAGAGATCCAGATTGGATCTGATTTGCTCCCAAGTCCGTTTTACACCGCCGGGATTGCAGCTGAAAGAATGAGGCTAATATTGTCATAAACCACGATATAAGAATACATCCAAGCAAGACATTAATTATTTAAAAGTTATGTGTTCGGCCTTTTATTGCGGAAGGACATCATAAGAGTTAAAGGGATGAGAGAGAGCAACGACATGATTTAAAAGACAGCCGCAGGGTGGATTCGTACTGGCGCCGCTGTAAGGAGCCCTGTAACATGGGTCGGTAACTCTACCACTAAGCTATCAGCGAAGTTAAGATTACCATTTAATCAGTCAGATCTACTAGTGCCCTTATGATGGGGCAGTCATATTATACTATTACTAATACTATTAATACGACTTCCGCATTCACACAGTCGGCGAGTTTTTGCCAGCTGTCCTTCCTGCATTTGGCAGATGAAACTGTTGCTTTTTGCCTGCATTATATGTTAAACTTCTTCGTATTTCTGTAAGATTATGATTCGCTCCTCGTAAGTGAAATACGCCGCTCCACTGCTGTAGACTGATCCATGTTTGTGATTGGTCAAATGCTGCAAACGCCGCCTCTTTCATGTGCACGCGCTCATAGCTGGACATGTAAACCCTGGGTTAAGTTAACGAGTTGATAACCAGCTTCGTGTGACCGCTTATCTCCGATTGCTTTTGTTAGGGTAACTTAAGCTGGATCTCTGAAAGATACCCCGGGTATGTTGAACTCGCTTCGTAGTACAGGCCCCTGATATTTTAAAGTTGCGATATATGCTATAAACTCTTGAACATATTTATGGATGTAATAAAGTAATGAAGGTTTGTATTTGTGTCTCTGCAGAGAATCGGTGGCCTATTAGTTGTTCTTGCCGTTGTTTTGTTTATTATTTCGGGTTTATTATTTTGTCTAGTCCGCCGGGCAAGTGAGCCGGTAACGGGCAAAAAGAGCTGGGTATTGCCCTTGGGTGGACTAGTTTCTTATTTTCTTTTTGTTTGTTTGTTTATTTGTTTGTTTGTGCTCTGCGACAAACCCCCACTCGTTTTTAGTCTCAGGTGTAGTCTCAGTCAAGCCGTCAAGGCAGACATAAGGTGTGACGTGGTTAAGATGTTTGCAGTGAAATTGAGTTGTGTGCAAACCTTAAGAGTGTGAGTAGTGTGTGTAAACCTTTTGCAGTGTCAAGAGTGGTTTGTAAAACGTAATCCTGGCCTTGCTAGTGATACTGATGGCGTAAACTGAGGAGATACCAGTGGGCCTATAACCTGTCAAGCAGAACCCTGTAATAAAACTGTTTAATTTCATTCTCTGGACTATTATCATTTTGCTAATTAATCACCTGCATTGGGAGTAACACTCGTTTTTAAACCAACGCTGCAGACTCTGGAAGGACAGAAACGATTTAACGTTTTGTTTTATATACAATAAAAGTTTAAAATCTGTTTACCCTTATCCCTCTGGTCAGTGGCAGTCAAAATAACTTATTTATTAAGTAATTGTTGGAAATTCGGAACAACACACACAGTAACAGCTAGAATAAAAAAATATATACAATCATAAATACAAATAAGTACCAACAATAATAAAAATGTAAAAAAAAATATATATATATAAATAAATTAGAGAATCAAATTTCTGAATTTCACAAAACCTATATCACACAAATACAATAACACACTTAAGAGAGTGTAATAATTTTATTTATCATATGAAATCTGCTCAGCAACTGTATGATTGATACTGATGATGGCCAGACCAGTAAGGCGTTCCTGTGACATGGTTGACCTGAGGTACGTTTTGATGAGCTTCAGCTTTGAAAAGCTCCTCTCTGCTTCAGCAACAGTGACTGAAGGAGTGAGACCAATTCTGAGAGCAGTCCACACATTTGGAAAGATTTCAGAGAGCTCCCTTTCTTGGACAAATGTCAGCAGCTCAAGCAAAGACATGGGGCCCTAGTTTCGTAGACCAGCGCAGGGCGGCGCAGGGTGGCGCAGCCGGCGCAGTGCAAGTTTCGACCCGCGCAGCCTTGCGCACCGTCAGTTTGGCAGTTTGGTGGATCGCCTGCGCCAAGATGGGTGTGGCGGCGCAGCAGGGGGAGGCGTCACAGATTCAGCTTGGCGTAGCGGAAGTTTCGTGGCAAAAAGCCTCGCCGAGACTGCGCTGAAAGCTCGCCAGCTCCGACCTGGTCTACTTTCGGCGCAAGGCGTAAATAAAGTCCATTGATTCAATGCGAATTACAGCTGGCGGATCGGAAGTTTGGCGGACCGGCGCGCAGTGCGCACACGTCACCGAGACCTCACAGGCAGGATTCCACAGTTCCAGGCATTTAAATGCAATAAATAATCACAACAAACACTATTTAATGCAACCAATTGAATCAACACGTGAATTTATATCTATATAGATTGTCCCGTCACATCTGACGTCAGATCAAAGGCGGATGGCACGCGTAACGGAAACTCAGCCTCCCGGACCAAAACATCTCCCTCTCTCTCTCCTGTTTCTTATAATATCAGCATTGTTATTATCATAATACGTGCGCACAGCGCGTGATGCGCGTGGTGGGAGCGGCGGCGCTGCTTCTGTCATCGGGTTGTCAAGTGACGGATCTTGCACTGAACCTCCCCTAACGCATTAAAGGAGAGGAGCTCATTTGATTGGTGAAGATCTGAATCGGCTGTATTAATCCCAGTCCACGCCTCGTCTCCTCCTCGTCTCCCACTCATGCCTTCTTCTCCTCCCTCCTTCCCACTTGCGCCGGTGGGCGAGACGGGAGGTGTGCCTGCGCGAGCCTGCGCGAGCTTGCACGAGCCTGCGCGGTGCACGAAACTTGCAAAGTCCAGGCGGACACACCCCGTCGGCACGGCGCAGGTGCGCTGAAAGCTGACTGCGCCTGGTCTACGAAACTAGGGCCCATGGTCTTTGATGGCAAGTCAGGCAAGTTCTTCAGCTCCTGTGCAAGCTCTCTGCCATCCAAGTCAGATTGTCCCTTAAAGTGCAGTGTAGTGCTAAGGGTCACACATTTTTCTGTTAGCTCCTCATCTGCGAGGCTTTGGAAATGTGTCAGCACTCCAAACTTCTCTCCCACCTTTTCCATTGTGGAAAATCTTTCCTGAATGGCTGATGCTGCAGCATCAACGACTGCATTGAAAAATGTCACCTCCAGTTGCTTCAGAGCATCAGTGAAGGGCTCATCAAATGCTTCATAGGAGAAGTGCTGTTTTGTGGACCTCAGCCGTTTTTGTTTTAAGACAGCCTCCACATTAATTTCTTCAGATATCTGTGGCTGCCATTTGTGCAGCCACAAAGCCTGTTGCCCTATAATTGCGGAGACCTCTCTCGGTTTTGTTGAGGAGATTGACCGCAACATCAACATGCATGCTAGGAGACTGCATCTGCTTGCTCACATCCTGTATCTGGCACAACAGGTCATACCACACCAATGAACAAATGGTGAAGCGGTATGACCCCACCTCCTCTGACCGAGATTGAGCCTCGATCTTTATGACAGGGTCTTTGGTATGGTCCCTCACTTCGATCAGTGCCTCTCTCACTGCAGCTGCCTGATATCTCAGGTTCTCCACACTCTTGACCTTGCTTTCCCACCTTGTATCAGACCACATCTTCAACGTGATGTTCACATGTTTTTTCAGGATGGCTCATCGCTGTGTGGAGGCTGAAAACAAGTTGTAAAGCTTCTGCAAGATGCCAAAGTAACTTGTGGCATCAACAGATACCTTAGCAGCATCGGCCACAACCAAATTCAGAGTATGAGCCCCACAAGGCACAAACAGAACTCTGGGATTAACTTCTAGGAGCCTGGCTTGAACCCCCTTGTTTTTCCCCCTCATGTTGGCCCCGTTGTCATATGACTGTCCTCTGCAGTCGATCCCCCGCCCCGCCCCCCTTCTCCCGCAGAGACGCACCTTTCTAAAACAGAGGGCACCCAGCCCAGCCGCTCGCTCCGCAAACGGCAACATGACATTATTGAGTGAATGACCGATGTGTAAATGAGCAATACAAAAACCGGAGGAAATTAATGCAAACAAATATTTTTTTTGTTTGTTTGTGCAGGCGCTCATGCCGCCGCTCCACGAATGCCGCCCTGGGGCCTAATTTATAAAGCTTGCGAACGCACAAAACGGGGCTGGAAACGTGCGTACGCCACTTTCCACGCAAATGTTGTGATCTATAAAAACTTGACGGGAAAGTGTGTGTACCCGTAAGCAAACTCTGAGGCATGCGTACCGGTACGCACATTCTGGAGACTGGAAGGGAATCAGCAGTAAACGTGAGAAGAACTATATATTTTTGATGACTCGCACACATTTAATTACACTCCATATCATACGTTAGATCTGCGTTATCATGATGACCTCCAGCAATGTTTTTGACGCTTTTAATGAGTGATAGTTTTTTTTCATATTAACACCTTTTAAAATCTGACTTGTATCTTAAATCAAAATAATTTTGAAATATTGAATCAGCGCTGTCACCGCAGGAGGAGGAAACAGCCCAAATACATGTAATACAGTATACAACAAATACAGATCCATTAGATCACTGTAGAACACAGCGGGAATAACTAAATATTCTCCTTATTTATGTGCATATATCATCAACACACATACATACAGCCATTAAGCCATCCTACACTTATCCTCGTTTTTTTTTTTAAACTTTATTTTTATTTTTATGGTTAATCATTTATACAATGAACAAATAACAAAAGAAAACAGAAATGGTAGCAGACAGGGTCGATACAGGTCCAGAATGATATACCTCAAAACATGCTTGTTTCAGAAGTGTTAATCCGGGGCTAAGCCAAAGAGATACATTCATTTGTACATCTTATTCAATAAAATTCTAAAATGAAATTTCCATACAGGGTAAAATGAACATTTTCAGTTTGTATTATTCATATAGGAAGTCCAGGGTTCCCAATACCTCTCAGATTTAGCACTGGCATATCTCAAACAAAATGTCAAATGTTCCATAGTGTAGATCTCCTCTATAATCCCTTTCCAGTCTGTTAACGATGGTGGCTCTCTAAGGAGCCATTTCCTAGTTATTGCTTTTTTGCAACCAACCAGTAAGATTTGTATCAAGTACCTGTCTCGTTTCTTCATGTTTGTTGGTAAGTTCCCCAAGTAGACAAGACTGAAAGAGCGTTCTATGTCCAAACTTAGGATTGAACTGATTTCTCCCGTCACATCTTCCCAAAATTGAGAAAGAGCTGGACATTCCCAAAATATGTGAAAATGTCCAGCAGACGTATTGCCACACATCCTCCAACAGTGACCAAGTTCAGGCCTGCTGGTCTGGGACCCTTTGATCTTCGGAGTGATAAAAAACCTTAAAATATTTTTCCAAGCAAACTCCCTCCACATACCCGAGCTTGATGTGGATGACAGTGTTTTACAGATGTTGAGCCAATCTTCCTCAGTTATCATTATATCAGCTTCTCTTTCCCACCTTGTTTTAATATACATTGTAGAGTGCCCTCTTTCTAGCTGCATGGACGTGTAAAGTCTAGAAACCAGTTTTCTGTTAGCATTGCCCTTCAATGCGTCCATAAGTATTCTAATCACGTTTAATCCCCTCTCCGTTGTCCATTTGATCCTTTTATCATAGTAATGTCTCAGTTGAAGGTATCTGAAAAAATCATGGTTTTCCAAGTTAAAGGTGTTTTGTAATTGTTGGAAGGTCATCAGTCCCTTGTTATTAATTATTGTTGAAAATGAAGTGATTCCTGAGTTACTCCAGTACCTAAATCTACCATCTAATTTAGCAGGTATGAATTCTGAGTCATGTATTATCCATCGTAGAATTCGTGCATTCTGTTCAAATTCTCTATCCTTGAGCATTTTTTTCCAGATGTTAAGAGGAACTATTATCCAAGGAAGTAGTTCATTCGAATACTTATTTAAAAGATGTATGTCTCCTAACATTGAGGCGAGAGGTACGTCTATTAGGTCTTGTTCTATAGTTTTCCATTTGGCCTCATATGAAGGGTCACACCAACATATCAAGTAACGAATTTGTGCTGCTCTATAATAATCTTCTAGATGGGGCAGACCCATCCCACCTCTGTCCTTTGGGATTTGTAAGGTCTGAAATTTTATTCTTGGCTTATTCCTGTCCCAAATAAAGGATGAGATCATCCTATTCCAATCATTAAACTGCTTAGGAGGTATGTCGACTGGCAATGATTGAAAAAGAAAGAGCAGCCTGGGCAATATATTCATCTTTACTGCTTCTATTCTGTTATATAGGCTCATTGGTAGGAGTGACCACCTATTCAGGTCCATTTTGATGTCCGCTGTAATGGGGTCATAATTATTGTTATAGATGGTGGATAAGTCTTTAGGAATCTGAACACCTAAATATTTAATCATGTTGTTCTTCCATTTAAAGTGACATTTTCTGGAAACGGTTTCTGTTGGATTGTAGTTAAAGGTAAGGATCTGTGTTTTATTTAGGTTTAGTCTGTAGCCAGAGTATGAGCCAATTTCTTCTAGGATAGCTAGCATTTTAGGTAGACTCGTCTCAGGGCAGGTGAGCGTCAGGAGGATATCATCTGCATAGGCACAAATTTTATGTTGAGTCTCTCCAATAGAAACTCCCATTACATCATCCTCCTCTCTGACCGCCTGGAGTAGAGGCTCAATGAACAAGGCAAAGAGAGTAGGGCTAAGGGGGCACCCCTGTCTACATCCTCTTTCAAGGGAAACTGGCTTGGAAAGATTCCCATTTATTTTAATTCGGGCTGTAGGTGAGCAATATAGAGACTTCAGACATCCTATAACCTGTGAGTTAAAACCAAACCGTGTGAGGACCAGATATAAATAATCCCAACGGACTGAGTCAAATGCCTTCTCGGCGTCTAGGCTTATTACTACTGATTCCTTATCATTTTTCCCCATATTGTGAACAAGGTGTAATGCCCGTCTCACATTGTCTTGTGTTTGTCTACGTTTCACAAATCCTGTTTGGTCTGGATCAATTAGTTCCGGGACTATGTTTTCTAAGCGTTTACTCATTATAGATGCAAACAGTCTATAGTCTATATTCAGTACCGAGATGGGCCTATAAGAGCCACATTCAGTCCTGTCTTTACCGGGTTTGGGAATTACAGAGATCACCGCCTGTCTCCAAGATATTGGGGTCTCCCCTCCTTGCAGGACCTGGTTGAAGCAGTTCTTTAGCAGTGGTATTAGAATTTCCCTAAAAGTCTTATACCATTCTGCAGGGTATCCGTCAGCACCTGGCATTTTGTTCGCTTTCAAATCTGATATGGCCTTGGAAATTTCTTTTCCCGTTATTGCCGCGGTTAGTAATTTATTCTGTTCTGTGCCCACTGATGGTAAGTCTAAAGATGATAGGAAGGCCGCTACGTCTGTCAATTCTGCCGCTTGGGGCTGTGCGTATAAATCACTGTAGTACATTTCAAAACATTTTTCTATGTTCTCCGCCTCACATTGCATTTGCTTGGATACTGGGTCTTTAATTTTTTGTATACATCGATCAGCTTGTAGCTTTTTTAATCTCCATGCAAGTAGTTTTTTAGATTTAGGTCCATTCTCATAAAAATTTTGTTTCATTAATTTTGCTCTCCATTCTACTTGAGTTTCCAATAGGTTGTTCAGGATTTTTCTTGTGTAAGTTATTTCTTCTAAAACCTTGCTATCGTTGTTCTCTACATGTTCATCCTCCAATATTCTTATCCTCTCGTTTAATATTCTTATTTGTTCATCTTTTTCTTTCTTTTTCCGGGATGACCACATTATAAGTTTACCCCTCAGGACTGCTTTAGCAGCATCCCACAATATGCTGGGGCACACTGATCCATTGTCATTGTTACCCATATAGTCTTTTAGTTCTTCTTTCACATAGTTTTGACACTGTGTGTCATTCAAAAGAGCTGTGTGGGGCCTCCACAACGTTTCCTTGGGTTTATTATCGAGATGAAACCTTAGGTATACCCCAGCATGGTCAGAAATATCTCTCACTCCAATGTCACTATTTATGATTCTATGTCTGTCCGTGCCGAACATGAAGAAATAATCAATTCTCGAATATACTAAGTGGGGGTGGGAGAAAAAGGTAAAGCGTTTCTCAGTAGGATGTAATTCCCTCCAAACATCAACTAAGCCAACTTCCTTCATTAGTTTACGAATGTATATTGCTTCAGAGCTGATCTTCTTCGATTTATTTGAGGAGTCCAGGGAGGGATGTAGTTGGATGTTCCAGTCCCCTCCACAAATTAACACACCTGACACGTCTATGGATAGCATGTCAAAAATTTTCCTGATTAAATGCTTAGTGCTTCCAGGTGGTCTGTATACATTTAAAAGTGTTATTTCCTTGTCATCAATAAAACCCTTAACCAGTATGTAGCGGCCCTCCTTATCCCCAATCTGGGAGGAGAAACGGAAATTTAATCTATTCGAAATTAGAATGGCCACCCCTCTGCTATTCTTCCCCTCATAAGAAGAATAGTATGTGTTTTTAAAGCCCAGTTTCTTTAATTTTTCATGCTCGATATTAGAGAGGTGCGTTTCTTGCCAGAAAACCACGTCCAGTTTTTCCCTTTTCATTTTAGCAACTGCTTTACTCCGTTTTATGGGGTTTCGCAGCCCATGGACATTCAGAGAAATAATTTTGTATGTCTGATAAGGCATGAGTTCACAAAAAAACTAAGTCTGAATCACCCATTCAAACACCGTATGACCCGAACAGTAAAACATCTGTCTGCTAAGGAACAAAGAACTTAACATATAAACACACATAACAAAAAAAAGTGACTTCCAAGTCTGAAGTATAAACTCAACTTCAAGGTTAGGAGGCAGAGTCCCACTCCCTGTGGGGGCCCTCCTTCTTGTGGACCCGAGTCTCCAACAAGAGGGTGTCAGAGCTAAACGCATGTGTGGTGGTTGCTCCCAGGTCTTTGGTCGATTTTAATGTGCATTCATGTCAAAAGGAAAACGCATCATCACTTGTGTTGTTTATAACAGAATACTCACGGCTCTTTATTCAACTCCTGTTTATCACACCCCTAGGGGTTTTGGAGAAGGGAAAGATTCATTAAACTCCTTCGCTGTGACGGAATGATCTTAATTTCTCCCGTACGCTCGTCATGCGAGCTTCGTGACCTCGGCGCGATCCCGTGCCCGCCGTCCTCCAGGATCGAAGACTCTTTCCCGGCGAGGGCGCCGCGTCTGCGGGGGTCTCCTCTTCTCCTCCAGCAGCGTCGGTGATCACTCCCCTTTTCCGTAGCTCCTCTCTCGCGTGTGATGCGCTGTTGTAGACGATCGGCCCGGTGTCAAAAAAAACACGAAGTTTCGCGGGATACAGCGTCTGGAAGCGCAGCCCTTTTTCTTTGAGTGTCTTTTTGATGGCGGAGTAGGTCTTTCTTTTCATGACGATCTCTGTGGGGTAATCCTGGTCAAAGAATACTCTCTTCCCCTCGTAGAGTATCTCCTTCATTTTCCAAGCGGAGCGCAGTACCATGTCCTTGGTTTTGAAGTCTTGGATGTAGATCACCACGGACCTGGGGTTAGCGCCGGGTGGAGGTTTGGTGCCGAGGGAGCGGTGACACCGCTGAATGTTGAGGGCGATGTTTGGGAGGGACAGCTGAGTTTGGATAAACTTCTCAGTATAGTCCTGTATATTATCGCCTTCTGCCCCTTCTGGAATTCCGTGAATGCGTATATTATTTCTCCGTGAGCGGGCCTCCAGGTCGGTGAGCTGAGCCAGAACTTTCTCCTGCACCCGCAGCGCGTGAGCGAGAGCCTCTCTGTTCTCGGTGCACGCCTCCTCCATGTCCGCCACCCTCTGCTCAGTCTCCGAGACTCTTTCCGTGACTTCTTTTATGTCGGCGACGACTTTATTCAGCTTTCCACCCATCTCTTGTCGGAAGTCCCCCAGTTCTTTCCTCAACACGTCCATAGTTTCGGTGAAGTCTTTCTTTACCTCTGCCCGTGAAGTTTGTATCTCTGCGATGATGTTAGCTTGAATAGCCTCCATGGCCTCGCGCTCAGACTCGTTACGGGTGTTGTCGTCTGTATCCGATTTTTCGTGTTCCACGTCCGCGTCTTGTTGCGTTTTCCCCTTATTCTTTTTACCCATCCCCCGTCTTCAAGTGCAAAACGACTTTTCTCTGTTTTAAACTCATAAATTTCTCGTTTTTAAACCACCAGAGCGCAGAGGAAATGCGCTATAATGAGTGGCATGCTCGTGCGCGCTCAGTCGTGGAGCGTGGAGAGCACAAATTTATCGATGACCCCGAGCCACGGCCCCCTGCCCGACTGGAGGGGTATCAACAGGGCGCAAGAATCCGTGAGGATGTTATGCGTCTTTAATATAAGTAAGACAACAATCAATGTTCATTGTAAACGTATTATTTTATTAATCACAGTGCGCGTTTGCCGTAGCTCATCTGCAACGTTGTTGATGGCGGTGATCAGTGGTGTAGTGGAGGGTATACGCAGGTATATGGGGTATACCCACCTCTTCTTCTGGCAGTTTGCAGTATACCCGCCTATCAGCCAGAAAGCCATTGGACTATATAGGAGAGTATACACACTTCCTCCTCTGTAACCTCCCATCTACCTAGCAGTACACCCACCTCATCGGCTACCACTACACCACTGGCGGTGATTGTGTCTCGCTGAAGTTGCAGGACGGCATCAGTGAGCACCCGACTGCTTGATGTGCCATGCGTCCAGGGTGCGCTGCTGCTTTGCGCCGGACCCGGACGCTGTGCCGAGGGCCCGTCACCCTCCTCACATCACCCTCCTCACATCACCCTCCTCACCGTCACCCTCCTCTACTGGCATTAAGTTGGTTTTATATTGGACGTTCATTTAACATTCAAAATTCAAAAGTCATATATCTGAAAAATAAGCCGTGTGGCACATGAGGGACATCCCCCTGTATGTGTCAGAGTTGGTTTGACCACTTGAGGTCAAAAGGTCAGGGAGAATAATACGTTTAAAATACATTTATTAACTTATTTTAATTATGCAAATTTGCCAAAACAACATATCTGAAAAATAAGCCTTGTGGCACATGAGGGACATCTCCCTGTATGCGTCAGAGTTGGTTTGACCACTTGAGGTCAAAAGGTCAGGGAGAATAATCCATTCTGCTGCAGGAACAAACATTACAGGGTGGCAAAGGTGGATTCCTTTTTGTGCGCTTTTGGTGGGAATGTATGGTAAGGCAGCTGCTCCAGGGACGGATTAAGAACTTTAGGACCACTGGGCCCAGATGCACAAAAGGGCCCCTGGTAGTTTTGCATATGAGGTTTGGGGGGTCTGGGGGTCCTGCCCCAGAAAATTTTGAATTTGGTTGATGAGATTTCCTGTATTCTCCTGCATTTTTGGGATGGCCAATATCCAATTTCGATCACATCCATAGCTTACATCCTGATTTGCTGATATTGAGGCAGTGACTTTATGCAAAGGCTTGGGCTTCAGGGCCCCCTGACCCCTTGGGCCCCTGGGCCTGGGCCCGGGCCGCCCGTATAATGATACATCCTTGGGCACCTCCAGTCTCTTTCTGTTTTTCCCTGCTATTCCAAAGGTGGGAGCTGTACAACGGAGGCATAGACCACCATCTACTTGTCTGTGTTCAGCCTGTGTTCATTCTTTGTTATTTTCATTTAGTGTCTTGAATTTATTTATCCCTTCTGTCCTTAAGTTAAATGCAGAACAAGGGAGAATTAGATTCTACATTGCTACAATGACATACTTCATATTCACACATTCATTCAGTCATTCACACACCGATGGCGGAGGCTGCCATGCAAGGTGCCAACCTGCACATCAGGAGCAGTTTGGGTTCTGTGTCAACTTCGGACTGGTATCCACTGTATACACTTATAATTACAACTGTGAAAGGTATCAGATTTTGTGAAAACAGGACATAAATGAAAAAAACTTATTTTTCAGTCAACATCTGAATTTGCCCTTGATACAAGCCAGTGATACAAGACATGGTAAATTGTCAACCTCAGACGTGTATGGAATAAATCCACTCACAATTACAACTATGAAATGTATTAGACCTTTTTTGACAACAGATCGGACCTGAAAAAATGATTAATTCAGGCAACAAGGTTCCAAGAAAGCATGTTCAAAAAACACACCAAACTTTCCTCAGGAAAGTCTTCAGTCTCTATTTCAGAAAATAGTTGCAAACAGTATCTGACAGGCTATGTCCATCCTATACATTGATAATTTCAACAATATTGTGAATTGAAATGTTACTTTGATATACATTTTCAAGAGAAGGCCTATAATTGAAATGGAGAGCAAACATATGACTACAACTATGACTAAAATAATAATAAGAAGAAGAAGATCCCTCCGGGATTCAAACCGGCGTCAGCTGTACATAGGCCGTGCGCTCTAACCAGTCTGCCACCTGCGCACCACGCTGAAAAGCTTAACGATCTCCTAGTTAATTATAAAGGCTGACTATGTCTCAAAGTGTGACCTATTCACTGACCATCGAGCTAGGCTCGCGCTATTAACGTGCGTGACTCGACTAGATGCGCATGTTATATGTTATATATTGCAAGGGACATTTCTCCACCATTTCCAAAACCTGGTCAGGACTCCAAGGCAGATTGAGGCCCTTCGTGTATTGGAGGATGATTTCTTTCTGAGGAGGGGTAGTGCTTCTATGAGCAGGTTTGTACAGTTTATTCGTCAAACTTTATGCAAATTACTTTGAAAAGATTCAGCATATTAAGGTGATTTGTCATGCAACAGTAAATTCATATGCAAAAAGTCTGTAAAATTACAGTTTTGACTAAATGCTGTTCCCATTTATAGATTTAAGTGCTACTAGGCCTAAAATGCTTTGTGAATTCCTCTTAGTGATACAAATAAAGAGTCCTAGAGTGCCTTGACAAAGTATTCAGCACCAATGTTAAAGGGATGGTTTGGAGTAATTTCATCTAAGTCCTTTGAATTATCATTCAAATATTTACGATTTAAATAGCCCCATATCATCACATACCTTTCGCTATATCTGTTGATTGGCATGGTGCTTTTCAGTTACCCTAATAATTGCTAGTTAGCTTAATGATTTCTCAATGTAAATCAAACCAGCTAACCAGCTAATAGGCTAACTGAAATAAAACCATGGATGCATAGTATTCTGCATCCATGAAATAACTGGTCTTTAAAATAAAATATGCCTTTCTTTAAGGGAAATTAACCCTATTTTAGTGTAAAAAGTTCAAAAGCACGCACATCCAAAATTAACTTTTCCTCTTCTCTCAAATTAACCCTATTTAACATAGGGGTATGAATACTTATGCACCTGGCATTTTAGTGGATAGTTTTGGTTTTTGCTCCAATCTAAACCACTGTATTTCATTGTAAACTATCTGCAAACTAGGCTTAAAGGATTTACGGAATTAAGGTCAATTTCAAAAGGATGTACTTTTATTCCTCTTTTAGTCAACTTTAGCAAGGAGGCTGAATACTTTTTCAAGGTACTGTGAATTTAAGACTGACACGCCCATTACTTTTAGGAGTTTCTCCTAAATTTGCCAGTTTTAGCCCGGAGCTACTTTTAGCCCTGAGATCATTTTAATACGGCCCCTGATCTCTGTTTTTTATTTTATTTTATATTAATTTCATTTATTATATAACTTATTGTATTTCATTTATATTTCAGACTCAGCTGTTATTGGTCATATTGTTTATGCTTAAGTTGTGTAGTAGGATGATGTAGATGTTGTGTTGACTTTGAATTGGACCTGGTCAGATGTCAGACTTCCCAGACAGATAAGGACTTTACTATTGTAGCCTGGCTAAATTGAACCAGCACAGGACACAAAAATATCTTCTGGGGTCTTTAATTCTGAACAGAAGAATATGGTGTACAAATAAAATAAATGATGCAAGTTTAAAACTCAACTGGCTGATAGTCTTCAGCTATATCTACAGTACTAGTAGAAACAAAAATCAGCGACACCACACTGTGCCTGGCACACGGGACGCTTACTGTAACTCTGTCTAGTCTGCTATAATCACTGGACAATGTCCGTAAACCTTAAGTAATTATCCTATTACAAAAGTAAACAATGTAGACTCGCACCAAAGAGTACAAAACGTGTCTTAAGGTTCGGTACAAAAGAATAAAAATAATAAATCTACAGACTGCTATCAGAGTGTACAAAAATGTCCCTATAAGCAACAATAGAGTGCAAAGAATTAACTACAGTGGCTCGACCCTATAACACAAAGAGCCCACAAATTCACATTAAACACTCATACATTCACAGGTCAAAACATTACAACGAATGTGCAGTATTGTAATACATAACGTTACTGACTTGTGCATTTTTTCCGTAGGCCTAGCACCAACAGCACTGACGACGGCCTGCTACCCGACAACTGTTGGGTCTCTCTCGTCGTCCGTTTGCCTGCCAACCACTAACACATACGCCCACATAAACAATAAACATTTCAGCCTGCAAACACGCATTACTCTTAAACATATCCCTTAGATACTTCATGCAAACAGACACATTTATATCATATTTACCCTCATTAACCTCGGAAAACCGTAGTGTGGTCGCACCGCTGCGGGCAAGATGGCGACCTCCGGTATCTCTTTTCCTGCTCTACAACCAGTTCACCAAACTGAGAAAGCGCCCTCTGGTGGCGTTAGTAAGCAGTTGCACTACATTTTCCCACCCGGCTACACTATGACAGGACTTGACTATCATAGTGTAGGCTAATCACAATAGGGCAGTTTAAACTTTAAATTTTAGACTGCCCAGGCTTGATATGTGTGGTAAATAGTGAGTAGCCTACATTGGCAACATTACTTGATGTATTAGTTTATAATTTCTTAATTTGTCAGTGTTTCTCTTCACTCTTGATGTAACTTTATTCCATTTTCATTCCATTTGGGTGTTTAGCAGTAACAGAGATGCCCAAAAAACGGAGAGGCAAGGGAACCTCCAGACATGATCTCTGGTCAATAGCTGGAGGAGAGCAATTGATGGTGCAGCATTTCCTTTCATTGGATATTTTTGATCAAGACCAGTCATTCAATTCCGATGTGTGGTCAAATTTGTCCCAAAAGATTTTCAGAAATAAAAAAGAAAGAAATAAAAAATGGCTCCACTGTGTATGGACTTATAATCGGCGAGGGATTAGAGATAAAGTTGAGGCAAAAAGCAAATCGGAGCAAGAGGAGGTAAATACAGAAGAAGAGTTGAGCAGTGTTGAAGAGAGGCACAGCAAAAAAAATGTAGTGCTCCAGGACATGGATGAAAATTCCGCAGAAAGTCGAAGGGAAATGTTGGAAGAGAAAGAGTCAGAAGATTTTGACAGTCCAGTGTCCCCAAAAAGTGGCAGATCTGATTTGTCCATCAGTGATGCTGACTAACACAAACTCAGTGGAGCAACATCTCACCTCACAGCCATGTCAACAAACTTAAAAAAAACATGGACAAATGTAATTAATGGTGAATTTCAAAGAAAAAACCCTTGTTGTGTCCTGCATTTTACATACCAGCATGTCCGTGTTCCTGGCAGCAGGAAAAGAAATGCACCATATTTAACTGTGCATGCAGCTTGCAAATTCTCCACCTGTCAGGCAAGATACATCACTAGAATGAAGAAGAAGCCTAGTCAGCGTCAGCCCACTATTAGAATGGCTGTTATGCATCATGGAGCAGTTAAACATTTGAAAAACGAGATACAGTTCAGGCCAGCATCCAATATTCGCAGGGGCAAAATGGCAAAATCTGTGGCCACAGGAGTGAGCGCTGAGTACTACAGGAGACTGCGCACCACTCTAGTGTCAGAACTTGTGTCAGGAAACCTGACGAAAAGTCTCAACAAGAACATTTTGAGAGTAATTGCTGCAGAAGTGCAGAAAAGTAGAAAGTTACATGACAATGTTCTCCTAGAAATGCAGCTTATGCAAGACATAATGAAGGAATGTGACAGCAGCTTTTATAGTATGCCAGGATATGTACAGCATCTGCAGGTGAACCCCTTGGGGATGCACCTGTACACAGAGACAGGCCTAAGCATCTTGGTTCACCACCTGAGGAGGAAGGAGCCTGTCTCTTTGTACCTGGATGCGACAGGGGGGGTTGTGTCGAAGCCTCCTGAAGACAAGCGAAGAGTCCTTTATTATGCTATGGCTTTACCAGGACATGGTCAAGATGCCCCGCCCCTCCCAGTCACTGAGATGATCTCTAATGAGCACAGTGTTCCTCCCCTTACTTTGTGGCTGATGCAGTTTCTTTTGAAATTATCGAAATATACTTCTCTCAGGGTGCATAAAGTAGAGACAGATTACAGTTGGGCGTTAATTCAGGCTGTACTTCTTGCATTCAACAAGGAAAGCATAGATGCATACCTGCAGAGAACATATTCCGTCATCCAGAGGCAACAGAAATGGGCAGATATAAAACCTTTCACAGTGCTTCATCTGTGCGCTGCCCACATAATTAAGGCAGTGAATTGCAGCATTGGTAGGAAGACAAGGCCGTCAGAGAATTCTCTACCTTCATTTTTGCAAGAATGCAGAACACAGTTGATCTAAAGACTGCATGTCACATTTTCAGACACCTCTGCATTGCTTTGCTAAATGAAGATATGAACCACAACGTCCAAACCAGTTTGACCAGTAAGAGCAAGAGTTGGGAGGATGAGGATGATATTGAGGCAGAGTCGGACAGCTGTGATGCAGAAATTGGGAGTGTCAAGACAATTGTAGGAAGATCTCCATATACCAGAGAGTTCAGCTTGATCTACAAGGATGTTAGATCAGCTGGAGAAGGACAGCAGGGACGTGGTAATGGCACTCCAAATCCATATTATTGCCCCAACATCATCAAACTTTTGCGTGACAACTACATGGCCATTCTCCACTCTGTGGAGTGGTGCCATGTTGGGGGACCTCCAGAGGTATGCCACAGACACACAAAGAAGACGGCCTGGGGCAAACTAGGGACACAAACTGTCATATTGAAAAATGGTTTGGCATTGTGAAGCATGATATTTTGCTAAAAAAAAGAAATCTCAGGCCATCCGCATTTGTGAGAAAATTGTATGGTTCACTACAAGGGAGATATACAGAGCATGTCCTCAGACATGAACTCCCAGAGGACCTCCTTGTCCGACCACTTCGCCCCAAAAAAGTGTATTTGGCTGAGGAGAAATGGGCAAAGTGTGGCTCACCAAGAAAAAGACACACATCAAAATACTATGGCGTGCCTGGTAGTGAACCACCAAAGAAAAGAAAAGACACCAAGAGCAGGGCAAAAGCAAAAAAAAGCAAAATGACATTCAAAACAAAGGCAGAAGCAAAGCAGAAACAGGACAGCGGATCCAAAGATGGAGATGTTACATCCGGGACAGTTACAAGACCAAAGCAGAAACAGGACAGCGGAACCAAAGATGGAGTTCTTACATCTGGGAGAGTAACAAGACCAAAGCAGAAACAGGACAGCGGATCCAAAGATGGAGATGTTACATCCGGGACAGTTACAAGACCAAAGCAGAAACAGGACAGCGGATCCAAAGATGGAGATGTTACATCCGGGACAGTTACAAGACCAAAGCAGAAACAGGACAGCGGAACCAAAGATGGAGATGTTACATCCGGGAGAGTAACAAGACCAAAGCAGAAACAGGACAGCGGAACCAAAGATGGAGATGTTACATCCGGGAGAGTAACAAGACCAAAGCAGAAACAGGACAGCGGATCAAAAGAACCAATAAAAAAGTCTAGGCAGAAAAAGGACAAAGAATGTACACTGGTATGATATAAACAAGATCTAACCAAGTAATATAACAAAAATGCCTTTAAATCAGTTAATTGTCATTTACAGTAATAACATTTCTTTTATAGGCAAAACACTCTGGGGACAAGGCGAGACTGAACTTGTGGTGTCCGTTATACGGTCACAAAACCACTGTTTCACTCTGCGGCATTCAGAATTTCTCACCTTATGCCCAGACGAATTGATATGTGGTGAGGTAAGTAACTTACATCAGTGTTCAGAGTGGTTCAGAGTTCTTATTAAAGTGGCTGTTGTAAATTAAAGTCTATCAAATTCTAGTGTAAATTGACCAATAGTCCTGTTGTTCAAGCTCACCACACGCTGCCCATAGGAAAAAGAATGAGACAATTTGGAACAACATGGGCCAACTTTTGGACAGGGAGCTTCAAGCAGACCCATGGGTGCATGGGGACAGTGGTAACTGCTAACTCCCCCCATGGGTCTGCCAACATGTTTCTATCACGGTGCATACAAGGTCTTAGTTTTTACAACTGAGGGCTTAGGCCTCACCTATATAAGTTTATCAGGTAACACACAACACTGAAGTTGCATTACCCATGCATATTGATGGTAGTCTCCCCAAAAATTAGAAAACGTCTTGAGACACTCTTTTCTGTTTGAGCAAAGATGGATTGCTTTAAGCTTTTGGGTCCTCCTTCCTAAAATCCTGACAATTAAATCCTAATTTCATATCCAAATACATTGAGAAGTATGAATTAATGCAGGTAAAATACATTATTAAGATTAAAAGTTCTTTGTTATGAAATTCACAGATAAAAGTATTCACTAATTTAAAACTTTCCAAATGTAATAAGAAAATAACTAACCTGATCAGTTTACATTCAAATGATGTAACTGAACATGTGGTGAATGTCCTTACAGGTCATCGAAGCATATATAAGAGCTACCCTCAACCAATTCGACCCTGCTCAGCGGATTTTCCAAATTGACCATTACACAAATGGTGTAATTCTTGGAGGGTCAAGGGAGCAGATGAATCGTCATCTCATGTGGAATGTAAGGCCACCATAGCACTTGTTGATTGATGCTGACCGCAAATTTGACAATCAACAATGCACTATAAAACAAAAAAATATTAGACATAGTATGCCTCATGCTGTTGTGAACCTGGATACCTATGACGCAGCGGTTTCATTTGTTCACGTCAATAACCACTGGCGGTTCGTGGTGAGTAGGCTACAACAACACAAAGATTTGCAAGAACACTAGTTGAGGGTAATTGTGGATTTTGTAACGTGCCTCTGCTTTTTCCTTATGTTTTCCCAGTATTTTCATGTGCCTTTGAGGAGCTTGTTTGTCATTGATCCTGCTGTTGCAAAAGAAGACATTAACCTCTCCATGATGGCAGTGCAATGTTACAAGGGGGAGAAAATAATGCAAAATATAATTTAACTGTCCAACTACAAGTGAAGGATCATTCAAACTGTAGATAAAAATATGAACCAAAATAAAAACACAAACTGAAAAAGATGTGATGTGTCACAGTTCAACTGTGTCCAAGTCCAAGTATGTTGGTTTGTTCGATAGCAATAGACATTTCCTTCCTCTGTCTGCCCTTCTAACCTTGTACAAAACTCTATTTGAACCACTTCCAGCCGCTACTTTCGGATGCGGCAAAATATTTGTGGCAAACAGGTGTGGGGCAGCCTCAAATGGAAAGCTGCAACAGTTCCGCACACAGTCCAGCAGGACACCACAAACTGCGAGTATTTGTGATGAAGGTATTACAAGAAGATTCAGAACACCCAGGCCCGCTTGACAAGTACTTGACTACACACCAGTAACCCATGTTATTTTGACATGTCTATCAGATGGCGAAAGAGGCAATCCAGTCTTTCCCGGCGATTCCATCACTCAATATCGATAACTCGCCAAGGGCTATGTGTCGTCTCCGGGAAGAGATGGCAAGGGAGCTTCTATCGGATTCAGGTAAACACATACAATTTTAGGGTTATCATTAACAGCTATTTCTGCCAAATAAATGTTTTTAACGGACTGCTAGGTAACTCAGAAGCTGCTGCAGGCTGGTAGGTTAATGGGGTTCTCCTCTTCAGTAATGCAATGTGATTACATTTCAAAGCACTACATAAATTAATGTTGTTGGTTTGGCATTGTGAAGCATGATATTTTGCTAAAAAAAAGAAATCTCAGGCCATCCGCATTTGTGAGAAAATTGTATGGTTCACTACAAGGGAGATATACAGAGCATGTCCTCAGACATGAACTCCCAGAGGACTTCTTCTAGAGAAAGACTACTGTTCAGTGTGCGGCCTGCATGATGTGGCAAGAGACACACACATTGAGGCAGTAGTAATTGACTGGGTATGTGCCTGAAATCCAACATATGGACCTTCACAAAATTACACTATGCTGATATTGTGCAAAATATATTATTATTATTATTAAAACATATTCTGTATGAAAAAATGTCAATTATGGATTTTCTTGTAAATTTTGTCATTTATTTTATGCACAAAAAATCATATCACTAATAAGAAATGTTCAATTTGTTTATCTTTGTAGACCCAGTGTGACTCGTGTGGAAGGTGGTTCCACGACATGTGCCTAAATGGAACCCAGATGCTACAGACACTGGCACAATGGAAATGTACCCTGTGTGAGAAACTATAAATATGTCTGATTTCCTTTCCTGTTTATAAGCAAATATACATTGTTGTAAGTTGGATTGATTTAATGTGTCCACATTAATAAAAGTACACATAAATCAAGTATATCCTGCCTAATTATTTTTTTTGTATGCAAATAAGATATTTTAGTCAAAAATAAGATATTACTGAATATCAGGAGAAAATATTTGATTTAGGTCAATTAAGTAAGATAATTTTACTTGACAAAATACATTCATAATTAGAAGATATTTCCTCTTAAAATAAGGTATTTCCAGGCTAGACATGAGGAAAATACCTTAGAAACAAGATACATGAGATTTTTTATCTTTAATTTATAATTTCAATGGTCTGTAATCATCTAGGATCTGTTGAATATCCTTGTGTATACTGGCGCTAACTAAGTAGCACAGGCCCTAAAGCAGGATTCATGCAATAAAAGGATGTGGGTTTTTTTTTTTAAATGAAACTTGTTAGCTAGAGTTCACCAGATGTGTTTTGAGATGGGTAGTCCAAATGGGTACCTAAAGGTAGTCATCGAACTTTAAAAAATACAGATGAATATCCCTCATGTGCCACAAGGCTTATTTTTCAGATATGTTGTTTTGGCAAATTTGCATAATTAAAATAAGTTAATAAATGTATTTTAAACGTATTATTTTCCCTGACCTTTTGACCTCAAGTGGTCAAACCAACTCTGACGCATACAGGGGGATGTCCCTCATGTGCCACACGGTTTATTTTTCAGATATATGACTTTTGAATTTTGAATGTTAAATGAATGTCCAATATAAAACCAACTTAATGCCAGTCCCTCCTCTACGCCACACGCTGCAGACTCTGAAAGGACAAAAACGATTTAACTTTTTGTTTTATATACAATAAAAGTTTAAAATCTGTTCACCCTTTTACCTCTGGTCTCAGTCGCGTCTGATCTCCCTCCTTTTCAGACACAATCCCTGTCAAAGTCACATCAAAATCAAACTTCCTCAAATACTCAAGCGATACATTAAATCCATGTTAGGAGCAGAAAGCTGTCATTTACCTTCAGATCACTGTCCGCTCCGTCCCACTGACGCCGTTGACCGCAGCAGCAATGTGTTGCCCCTCGCACTGCGTCTTTTTATTCGTGATCCCGCTGCTGTGGACCACTAAATTAAATTATTTTCCGGGCCTCCACCTCCCCAACAAGTGTCTCTTCTCCGTTTCTGAAAAGTTACGTTTCTTCGCTTTTTTCTGACCTGTCGCCGTGATTCACAACACGGAAACGATTGCATGCCGGCTCATTAACATAGTAAAATGTGGGCATGTACAGGGTGGGATTCAGGTACGCACACTTGTAGGTGATCCTGTGATTTATTAAGGGAACATTGCGTACAGCTTGCGTGCGCACAGTTTTATAAATCTGATTTTTTTTTTTTGGCGCACGCAAACTTTGGCTTTTTTTGCGTACGTACACTTTTAGTAAGGATCCTACGCACAGTTTTATAAATGAGGCCCCAGGAGTTGACTGCTGCTCTGGTCCAGGGGCCTCATGTATCAATGTTGCGTACGCACAAAAACGTGGCGTACGTAATTTTCCACGCCAACGTTCAGATGTCTCAAAAGTGAAATGAGCGTGGAAATGTGCGGTGTCCCACGGCAGCTTCATGGCTGGCGTACGCACGTTTCTACAGCTATTGTTCCTTTGGCAACACTCTGAGGTGATGCTGGGAAACTGTTAATTATGTGAAAACAATTAGTCCTCAGAGTAATGTGCACATCAGAGACACATTAATGGACAATTAACACACACGTGTTTGCAATCATATGGATGGATGTAAAAGCATGCGCAAAGTGATGAAAAAATGGCATTAACAATGGCAGCCTTGGCCTCGTTAGAAGACATCGCAAACGGTAACATCAGACGTGAGAGGGTGTTTAGAGAACGGGAGGATATGTTAGCAAATGACGACAACCGGCTCATGAGTCGTTTTAGGTTGCCGAGGCCAGTGTTACTGGAGCTGTGCGCAGAGCTGCGGCCGGCCCTAAACACAGCCAGGAGCCAGGGGTTGTCCGTGCCCACACAGGTGCTGACCACTCTGGGGTTTCTGGCAACAGGAGCCTTCCAGAGGGAACTGGCCGACCGGTCAGGAGTGTGCCAGTCCACTCTGAGCCGATTCATGCCAGCGGTGTGGGACGGGATCATAAGAATGTCATCCAGGTACATCAAATTCCCATACAATGCTGTTGAACAGGCCAACATTAAAGCACAACTTGCAGCAAGAGCCGGTTTCCCTAATGGAATCGGAGCTATTGACTGCACACATGTTGCTGTAAGCGCCATCACAGGATGAATTTGTTTTTGTCAACAGGAAACATTTTCATTCAATAAATGTTCAAATAATATGTGATGCGCAAATGCAGCACACCAACATCGTGGCAAGGTGGCCTGGTTCAACGCATGACTCGTTCATTCTTACTAATAGCATGGTTGGTAACAGGCTGGAGGCTGGCACGGTGCGCGATGGGTGGCTTCTCGTGAGTAAATGTATCCGTTTAATTGTGCCCCGAATGTAAACCAGCACAATGCCCATTTGGGCACGTGCATTCAAATATGTGCATTTGTTTTTCCCTGGTGAAAATAGAGTGGCAGAGCATCTAACAAGCCCTTTATTGTCTCCTTGTGTTCAGTATTTGTGTCGATAAACACGTGCGTAAAGTTGGAAATGTCACGCTGCAGTAGCCACGGTTCACTTCTGCAGTCATTAATATCCTGTCAATCCTTGTAATGGGATTACAAGGATTGACAAGACTGATCAAACTTATATTAATGACTGCAGAAGTGCGCCGTGGCTACTGCAGCGTGACATTTCCAACTTTACGCACGTGTTTATCGACACAAATACTGAACACAAGGAGACGATGAAGGGCTTGTTAGATGCTCTGCCGCTCTATTTTCACCAGGGAAAAACAAATGCACATATTTGAATGCACGTGCTGGTTTACATCTGATTTTTTTTGTGCGTACGACAGTTTCTGGATTCTAGCGTACGCCATGTTACAGTAGGAAATCCACGCAATTCTTAGTACATGAGGCCCCTGGTCTGGGAGGAGATTCTCAGGACACCATCCGTCGTTGAACGCGACATCCTGTTCCTCCGTGCACAAAGGAGCAGATATCAGTCCTGCTGTTGGGTTGTTGTCCTTCTTCGGCCCCCTCCACGTCTCCTGGGGAAAGGGGCGGCCGCTGGCATAAACACTCTATGCGGTTGTTTAGGGCCACAACCACTAGAGGGGGCCACACGATCAATGTGTTTTGCATTTTGTCCCTCTCTTTATTCCAATACAACAAATCACGGTAACATATCAATTTAAACTGACGTATTATTAGCAAACTATACAGGGAAAATACACAGGAGTGAAAAAATAAACCAATAAAGTCAGTTTGTGACTTGCTGCTACGTGCGTAACCATGGTGACACGGCACCGCAGCCGGGGCATTATGGGTAATGTAACGTTCCGATCATTATTAAGCCCTTGGCTTTGTATACTTCTGGGAAAACAGCAGCTCCTAAAAGAAAATTTAAGAGTGGTGCTGAAGGACGGAAGAAAAAAAAGATGGAGATGGAGAGAAGAGCACAAGATAAAGGTATGTTATAATGTGACTGTTTATCTCAGTGAATTAACTGGAGCAATCTGCCGTTTTGCTTGCTAGCACGCTGCATTGCAGCTATTGTAAAAAAAAAAATAGCATTGTGAGAGCACTTTAGTGTTGTGTCCGATATGTCGGCAACACTTATAAGCAGGGGGTTATTAAACGTAATAATACATAAGCAAGCTAGCCTGTAAGCTAGCCGGGCAGACTGCCCGGCTAGCTTACAGGCTAGCCGGCTGCCCGGGGCAGTCAATCTCAACACTGCAGCTGGGGGCGGGGATGACGAGGGCTCTCTGCTGGCTGCGTGAGAAAACACAGCTTTTAATCAAGAATGGACTATGAACAGACTCTTGCAGGCAGTTCAATGTGTCAAATAAGCAAAACTATTTTGTGATATTATATAGTCAATCCATTTTATTTTAGGATGCACATTTTTGTCAAAAGCTCACTAGCCCCCTCACTATACTTGAAAAGAGAAAAAAATAAACTATAACAATAATTAACATCTGTGTATAATGTGAATGATAGTTTCTTGGGGTATACACTCATTCACACATTACATCAATAGTATGTGTTGTAGCTACAGGCCAAGCAATAACATGAATATGAGTCTGGCTTTAATGTTTTATTGCAACATTAAATTTGTGTTTTGATTTATTATTTTAATATCATATTCAATATCTGAACCGTCCCAAAATGTTTAAGGATATCCATTTACTTTCCAAGCTAGGTTAAATAGTATTTTTTTTTAAATCTCATATTAAAACATATAAATGTACATAAAAATAATAATATTTTAATTTATTATTTTTTCAGGGGCGTTATTGAAATATTTTGGACCGACCTCCGCTACACCAGGTCCATCTACTTCATCAACTGCCATGACTGCTGCTGAAGGAACATCACCGGAAACTTCAGGGGCATCTACTCCGTCCTCTGATGTGAGTGTGGCCGCAGAGGACGTAACTGAGGCACCACAATCCTCTACTTCCTCCTCTGACATTCCACCTACAGAGGCCATAACTGATGTGCCTTCTACATCCACCGATGTTCCCTCTGCCACCTCCCAGGATCCACCTGCAGCACAACCAGTAGATCCATTTGACTGGCCATCTGTCCTGTCAGATGCAGACAGGACAGACATTGTAAGCAGAGGGCCATTTCAGGTTGACCCATCATTCACCTTTCCCAGAAGGCAGGATGGACGATGTTTTCATCACCACTTCACATATAGGACACTGGTAAATCAGGAAAAAATTAAACGAAGCTGGCTTGTCTACTCCAAGAAAAACAATGCCGTTTACTGTTTCTGTTGTAAACTATTCTCCAGCAAGAGCTACAAGTTGGTTAAAGAGGGACTGTCAGACTGGATGAACATTGGATCCCTGTTGAAAGCCCATGAAAACAGCCCTGATCCCACCAAACATATGGTCACATGGAAAGAACTGGAGCTTCGACTTACGAAAGGCAAAACAATTGACCAGGTAGAAATGTCACTCATTGAAGCATCACGAAAACGCTGGAGGGAAGTTCTCAGGCGGCTGATTGCCATTATTCAGTTACACAGTCAGAATAATGGCAACTTCTTAAAAGAGGTGGAACTTTTAGCCAAGTTTGACCCAGTCATGAGGCAACATGTTAACCAAATTGAAAGTGGAATGTATTCACATTCCTCCTACTTAGGCAAAACAATTCAGAATGAAGTGATTACATGCATCAGTGACAACATTATGGAGACAATGGTGGCTGAAATTAAACAGTCCAAATATTATGCCATCATTTTGGATTGTACCCCAGATCTCAGCCACTTGGAGCAGATGTCTGTTGTGCTCAGAACAGTGAAGTTGGGAGAAGCACCTGAGATCAAGGAGCACTTTTTGGGCTTTCTGATTGCACCAGAATCGACAGGACTTGGTTGGTTGTCAGGTTGTCTGATCTCATTTTGAGTAGGCTGGAAGAACTGAACATTCCCTTCAGTAACTGCAGAGGACAATCATATGACAATGGTGCAAACATGAAGGGCAAAAACAAAGGAGTGCAGGCAAGGCTTTTGGAGAAGAACACACGTGCCCTGTATGTCCCCTGTGGGGCTCATACTTTGAATCTAGTTGTGGCTGATGCTGCCAAGAACTCTGTAGATGCAACCTGTTTCTTTGGCAATGTTCAGAAGATTTACAATCTGTTCTCAGCTGCTACCCAGAGATGGTCCATTTTGAAACAGCATGTGACCATTACTGTTAAGTCCTGGAGTGAGACAAGGTGGGAGAGTCGTGTCAACAGCATCATTCCTTTGCGCTACCAAGCATCTGGCATAAGGGATGCATTGCTAGAAGTCAGGGAAAAGGCAACAGATGCCATCACAAAAATTGAAGCACAATCTTTGGCAGAGGAGGTTGGGTCATACAGATTCCAAATCTGCACAGTTGTGTGGCATGACGTCCTCTCCATGATCAACACAGCCAGCAAGCTACTGCAGTCTCCCACAATGCAGCTGGATGTGGCAGTCAACCTCCTAGAGAGTACTAAGAGGAATCTCTTGAGCTACAGAGACAATGGCTTCGCTGCTGCACAAGCTTCTGCAAAAGATGCATGTGAGGAAATGCATGTGGATACTGTACTGAAGGAGAAGAGACTGCGAAGCACAAAGAAGCACTTTGCTTATGAATCACCAGATGAACCAGTCAAGGATGCCCTGAAGAGGCTAGAGACCACATTTTTTAATGTGATAGTGGACTCTGCTATTACATCTTTGGATGACCGGTTTGAAACACTTGGACGAGTTGAAAGCAAGTTTGGGGTGCTGCAGAACTTCTCAGCCTTGGATGAGGAAGCATTGAAGAAACAATGTGAGGAGCTTGAGAATACATTGAGGATTGGAGAGGACGCTGACATTGATGGCAGAGAGCTGGCCATGGAAATCAGGAACCTTCCTCAGCTACCCACAAACAGGATGTCTGCATTTGAACTGCTGGACTTTGTCCAAAAGAAAGAACTGACAGAGTTGTATCCAAATCTTTGGATATCCCTGAGGATTGCCTGTACCCTACCAGTGACAGTGGCATCAGCTGAAAGAAGCTTTTCAAAGCTTAAGCTGATAAAGACCTACCTGCGATCATCTATGGCAGAAGACCGCTTCACAGGACTTGCCATCATTAGTATAAATCATGAGGTTGGCAAACAGGTGTCCTACGAGAATGTCATTGATGATTTTGCTTCAAGAAAAGCAAGGAGGCAAAGATTTTGAGAACTTTCTTGCTGATGTTGGATGGTGGTGAAAGGATAAAGCTATAGGTTTTACAGTAGTCTATAGCTGCTCTTTTGTACAAAAGTTACAACTTTTCACTATTTCACTATTTATTTTGAATACTTTGCACTTTATACTATAGTTTTATTTCTATTTATTTGTCAGAATATTTAGCTTTAATTGTTTCATTTGTCATTGCTTTACTTATTGACTTGTTGTAGGCAAGTTAATTGCTTTTATAGTATAAAGTTGTTGACTTTATTATTTATTATTTAGAAAATTTTGCACTTTTACTGTTCATTGCTATTTGTCAAAATCTGTTACTTTTTTGGTGTTCATTTGCCATTGTTTTTTTTTGTTTTTTGACATATATTTTTTATTATTTTGAACACTTTTCAATTGGTAATTGTCTTAGCCTCTCAGAATTTGATATTGTTTTGAGGATACATTGTATTAAAATAAAGTAAGATATTTGTTGTTAATCATGTGCATGTCTGTTTTAATTCAATTACGAGCAGTGCGTGTGATTTGGTGGTTGCCCTGTGCTCGTTTTGGGGCCACAAACAAAATCTTGCTTAGGGCCTCCAAAGTCCTAGGGCCGGCCCTGCCTGGGGCCTCATGTACTAAGAATTGCGTGGATTTCCTACTGAAACATGGCGTACGCTAGAATCCAGAAACTGTCCTACGCACAAAAAAAATCAGATGTATCAAAGTGAGCGTACGCATGGATCCAAGCACTTTTCCTTTGTACATCCCAATCAACGTGGAATTAAGCGCACATGTGGAAGTGCTAAACTCCTCCCTGTCCACGCCCCCATTTAAATATGCAAATGATTTTAAATAGGGCCTGTACCGGGGATTTCCCTCTCTGCACCATCAGATCTAGAAAATGAGTAAAGGGATGAAGCGCAACTTCACCGAGTCTGAGCTCGAAACGCTCTTAAACCAAGTCGAGACTTGAAGACCAGTATTATTTGGTAGCCTCTCATCAGGCATAAACACAAAAAAAGGAAATGTGAGTGGGTGTGAGGCAGTGAACCCTGTGGGGTCGGAGCAGCGCACACAAATTAAAACAAAAATGGTCCGACGTGAAGATGGAGGTGAAGAGGAGGATTTCGGCCCACCGCCGAAGCGTGACCGCAACGGGCGGGGGGACAGGAGGGGAGGAACTGACCCCCTTTGACCAGAGAGTGGCGGCCATTGTGGGTGACACAGCTCTAACCGGAGTTGTGGGGGCCCATGAGGGCGACACCGATCATCCCCAAGGTAAATGTGTTAAACTCCGAAATGTTGTCATTATACTGGTCGTACAATAGGCTGCTCACATCACACATGCTCGTGCGTAAAGTTGCCAGGATATAAACCCATTGACTCATGTTTAATTACTTAATTTTTTTATTATCATTTCTGAATAGACTATGAGCCAGGAGAAGGCACCTCCACCGGCACCGCGCGCCCTGGCGTCTCCACCAGCACCATGCGCCCCGGCGTCTCCACCAGCACCTCCACCAGCACCATGCTCCCCGGCGTCTCCACCAGCACCTCCACCAGCACCATGCTCCCCGGCGTCTCCACCAGCGCCATGCTCCCCGGCGTCTCCACCGGCTCCACCACTACCACGCGCCCCGGCGACTCCACGCCAGCTGCTGAAGTCCGCCCGACTGGCCGTGTCCTCACGCAAGCTGTGCTGGAATGGCAGGAGGAAATTGTTAGAGCGATCCATGGCGTCAATGATCGTCTAGATCAACTGATCAATGTCCTTGGGGATATTTGCCAGGCAATAAATGCACTTAAAAAGTAAATTGTGTCCTTGCCTCTTTACGTTGTTGAAATCAGATGCTGCCGGGCCCGTATCGCCTCCCGGGGTGGGTAGAGGTTGATGGGTCCGGCATCCGGTTCCTCTGGTGGGGGGATGTTTTCTGGCAGTGGTATGCCATGGCGGTGTGCCACGTTGTGCAGGACACCACAGGCCAGCACAATGCGGCACACCTTCTCCGGTGTGTACAGCAGCACCCCCCCTGACCTGTCCAGACAGCGCCAGCGACCCTTCAGCAGGCCGATTGCCCTCTCCACCACTGCCCGAGTTCGGGAATGGAGGTCGTTGTACCTCCTCTCTTGCTCGGTGCCGGGGTTAGTGAGAGGGGTCAACAGCCACGTTCTCAGGGGGTAGCCACTGTCCCCTGGAGTCAAATGGAGGAGGAATACGACATGTGAAATTAGTTTTATATATTTATTTAGTTTTACTTTGTTCATGCACCACTTTGATTGAATCACTATTACTTTTTGTCAAAAAAAATCAAATATCCAATATCCTTGTGTTCAGTATTTGTGTCGATAAACACGTGCGTAAAGTTGGAAATGTCACGCTGCAGTAGCCACGGCGCACTTCTGCAGTCATTAATATAAGTGTGATCAGTCTTGTCAATCCTTGTAATCCCATTACAAGGATTGACAGGATATTAATGACTGCAGAAGTGCGCCGTGGCTACTGCAGTGTGACATTTCCAACTTTACGCACGCGTTTATCGACACAAATACTGAACACAAGGAGACAATAAAGGGCTTGTTAGATGCTCTGCCACTCTATTTTCACCAGGGAAAAACAAATGCACATATTTGAATGCACGCGCCCAAATGGGCGTTGTGCTGGTTTACATTCGGGGAGCAATTAAACGGATACATTTCCTCACCGAGAAGCCACCCATCGCGCACCGTGCCAGCCTCCAGCCTGTTACCAACCATGCTATTAGTAAGAATGAACGAGTCATGCGTTGAACCAGGCCCCCTTGCCACGATGTTGGTGAGCTGCATTTGCGCATCACATATTATTTGAACATTTATTGAATGAAAATGTTTCCTGTTGACAAAAACAAATTCATCCTGTGATGGCGCTTACAGCAACATGTGTGCAGTCAATAGCTCCGATTACATTAGGGAAACCGGCTCTTGCTGCAAGTTGTGCTTTAATGTTGGCCTGTTCAACAGCCTTGTATGGGAATTTGATGTACCTGGATGACATTATTATGATCCCGTTCCACACCGCTGGCATGAATCGGCTCAGAGTGGACTGGCACACTCCTGACCGGTCGGCCAGTTCCCTCTGGAAGGCTCCTGTTGCCAGAAACCCCAGAGTGGTCAGCACCTGTGTGGGCACAGACAACCCCTGGCTCCTGGCTGTGTTTCTTTCTAGGGCCGGCCGCAGCTCTGCGCACAGCTCCAGTAACACTGGCCTCGGCAACCTAAAACGACTCATGAGCCAGTTGTCGTCATTTGCTAACATATCCTCCCGTTCTCTAAACACCCTCTCACGTCTGATGTTACCGTTTGCGATGTCTTCTAACGAGGCCAAGGCTGCCATTGTAAATGCCATTTTTCATCACTTTGCGCATGCTTTTACATCCATCCATATGATTGCAAACACGTGTGTGTTAATTGTCCATTAATGTGTCTCTGATGTGCACATTACTCTGAGGACAAAATGTTTTCACATAATTAACAGTTTCCCAGCATCACCTCAGAGTGTCGCCAAAGGAACAATAGCTGTAGAAACGTGCGTACGCCAGCCATGAAGCTGCCGTGGGACACCGCACATTTCCACGCTCATTTCACTTTTGATACATCTGAACGTTGGCGTGGAAAATTACGTACACCACGTTTTTGTGCGTACGCAACATTGATACATGAGGGGCCTCATGGTGTACTGGCCTGTCTCCTGGAATCTCCTCCATGCTCTTGACACTGTGCTGGGGGACACAGCAGACCTTGCCACAGTACGCATTGATGTGCCATCCTGGATGAGTTGCAGTAACTGGGCAACTTCTGGGGGTTGGAGAAACCGCCTCATGCTACCTCAAAATTCAAAAAAAGAAAAAAAATCTGCCAGAAAGGCCGAGGACAGAGAAATGATCTGTGGTCACCACCTGCAGAACCACCTGTGGTCTGTTCCATTTGATTTGCACAACAGCAGGTGAAATTGATTCCCAATCAGTGCTGCTTCCTAATTGGACAGGCTGACATCTCAGAAATATGACTGACTTGCAGTTACATGATGTTGTTAAGTGTTCCCTTTATGTTTTTGAGCACGCACGCACGCACACGCGCACACACGCGCGCACACGCACGCACACACTCTCTGAGCACCATGTTGGTTTGTAGCGTTAATCTCGAAATGTACAATGTAAATCATTTTCGGTCTCAAAAAACACATGCACTATACATGAAACTGAAACATGAAATCAGACTACATCAAACAACACATGAGTAAAAAGATTTAATATTGAAATTACAAGATTCTGTGCAGATCAACCTGGTTGAAATCATGAATTACTCTGGTGGCTCGTAAGTGGTTATTGGCTTAATCATCTCAGCTCAGCACCTCTAAGACACTTGCATGTGTTATTTAAGGACACACTTTAAGGCGTTTCACAGCATGGTGATCAGGGACACCTGGTGGTGGTCTCGGCCAGTATCCCCCATTCATCCAGCAGGTGGTCCGGCCAGAATGTGGTTCTCATGTGGTGTTACATTCCATACTTCTCCTTCAACTGCTCCACCAGGGTCACGTACTCGTTCATGGCATCCTCTTTGCTCTTCCCTGAAAGTTGATGGAAAATACAAATGCATACAAGAAAATACATGGATATAAATGAATGAAGACATTAGCATGGTTTGCAGTCCTGAGGTGTCTCACATGGGGTTGATAGTGAATGTGGGCCTGGTCCTCCGGCTATCAGAGATTGCAAATATTAGGTGAAGTGAGAGCAAAAAACTTATATGGATGATTGTGGATAACAACTAGGAATATTGAAGCCTTTTGCTGCCTTATCTTTACAGCTGTCGCTGGGAGCCATGGGGCTCGGCGCAACAGACATCACCGCAGTATGTCCTGTCTTAACAGCTCAAGCGGCCTTAATTAACCTCTAGACACCATTTAAAAACATCCTTGTTAACCGTCAACATCCCTAGTTTGGGATTTTATTAAAATGCCACTCTGTCCCCAGCATCTGCCCTACTGATGTGTCGGTACCGTTGGTACCAGCTGTGTGTGGTCGAGAGATGGAGAGAGAATAGTAAATGATGAGAAGTAATATAGCGGTGACTGTAGCAGAGCAGTGTTATGGCCGGCTGGCACCAAAAACAGATTCTGCCTAAGCCTAGTTATAACAACCTCTACATCTACTCAACATTAAATAGTAAATGGGAGGATACAAGTAAGAGTGCAGATATCTGGAAACAACCTGAGCATATAATCAGGGCTACAGGAACTGTAGCTATGCCACACATGGACCACCAGATCTGATTGGTCAGCCGGGGCTGCTTGTGCACTTATGTAGCCGCTAGTACGTTTCTTTCCAAAAAACAGTCCGTGTTAAGGTGGACTTTCCACAGTCGCTCTGTTCCACAAGCGTAATGAAAGCTTATACATGGCTTTCCATGAGCAGCTACTTTATTACAGACTGTTTTTATTATAAGAAAATGGTTTTAATTAGCTATACTTGTACATTTACAACCACAAGCCTTTGCTACAAAACATTGCATGCAAGATGAGTCACGACAGTCCCTCAAACCGTGATATGAAGAGTTACACAAGAAGCAACCCTGTCACAGAATACAGGGCTTTTTGTGACTAACGGTTATCAATATTTAGGGAAATAGTAACAGACAGGACTCTGCTGTAACAAACAACACCTACATCTCTGATAAGAAAGATGCTTGGTGTGCTGAACTTTAAACCGTCAGAACATGCATAGACATTAGTGATGTCCAAATGAAGCTTCGTGAAGCATTTTCTTTATTTTCTGAGCCCTTTGTTGAACAGGGAGCGCCATCTATTGGGCTCAGAAAATAAAGAAAATGCTTCACGAAGCTTCATTTGGACATCACTAATAGACATGCATCAGAAGTCAGGGTTCAGCTCAGCCTGAGATAATGAGGTCATTGAAAGGAGGTTAGCAGAAGTATTGGAATTTGTTTCAAAGGTTTGCTTCGCTGAGTTGTGACATGACAAATAGACAGTTTTCAGACCATTTACCTTTCTCCTTCTCCCAGGCGTCCCATTTAGCTTTACCAGTGAAATCAAACATCCCTGGGCGACCTTCAAAGACAAGAAAGACATGAACAGATGAAGTGAAGAGGTTTAAGTCAATGAAACCAGTTAGTTGATGTCATGTATTTGAGGTGAAAAGGCCTTAGGTTAAGTGTGGGAACTGTAGGCACGTGGGAAAAGCCTTTAGTGAAGGACAAGGCAGGTGAGTTTAAACCAGCAGTTCCCAAAGTGGGGGTCATAAGGACAAGATTTGAATTTAGAGCATAGTTATATTGTAGAAATGCCCTCACCGCAGTGTTACAACAGTGCCACTTTGTGGTTTGCAGTAATACTGCAACCATACTCCTTGTGTATAACTTTTTTGTTTTACTTTTACCTGCACCGATGAGGTTGTTTTCTGTGCAACTCGTTTGTGTGTGACATTCTGAAGTGTTGAGCTAGCATCCAGACTACATCCTATATCAAAGGCTTGTTAAAATACAAACATGCATTCAAAAGTTTGTTTTAGTGCAAGTCAACACGTATGAAATAAATAAAACAGTACTGTGTACCGGGCTCAACACCCCCTAATATGGTGGTGATGCGGTTATTGTTGCAGCCCAGGAGTTTCTTGATAAAAAATTGCTGCTTGTCGAAATGCCAAATCAATGTTATTAAAGCGGCAACTAGGGAGGTCAACGTCTACATGTGTAAACGGGTACACGGATAATAAATCATAACCGTTTAGAAAAATCAATAACTGTTTACACGTCATTTTTCCTCCTCGTTTATTTCTAACCAATATATACGCCTATATTTTTTAGGGGTAATAATGTTGCCTGAAAGCTTCAGATAATAACATTAACTAACTATACAATTAAATGTTCCCACGAGTGCAGTTATCCGCATCAGGGCTATTCAATTGTTAGGATCCGGCCCGCGAAGGAATATTTACTGGCCCGTTTAGTGGGAAAAAAAAAACATTGAAAATGCTTGCTGTATAGTGGCGGATATGAGCTGCTCTCTCTCATCCCTGCGCTCTCATTCAAAACTAATCGAATAGCCCTGGCATACATCTGGGGCACAATGTTACGTTGAAAAACACCTGCGGCCATAGCCAGTGTCGCGTGACTTCAAGTTGACTCGGGGACGCGATGGCGACGAAAAGCAAAAAAACTGCCACTGAAAATACAGTTGAGTGTAAGTTACGCCAGGCAAAGTTGGCTTATAGTAACAGCACTGAATCCATGCGCAACCACTTACAATGGCTTTGATTTAATGGGATTAGGAGGCGGTTGAATGGAAACAGAACCCTCTAGTGGTTATATGGCGCAACTGCGATAGAAAGAGATCATACATTTAAACGTGTAACCGGGTATACGTGGGTAAAGAGCCCTGTGTACACTTGTAGAAAAAAAATGAAGACGCTGACAACCCTAGCGGCAATAAAATTAATCTCATCATTAAAATTTCTCCATTCATTCAAACTTGACAACATGATGAGAGATGCACGTCGGGCTGCCCGAGGCCAAAAGAATGACAAATAAAAGAAGTAAAATAACGGAGTGCTACAGTGTGTTTGTGGGACAGTGAGTAGGAGTGTAACTGGTGTAGGGACGGAAAGGTAAACTGAATGTCGGTTCAGTATGAACCTCAGGTTTTGGGTCACAGTTCGGTACATTTTCAGAATGGGAAAACACAAATATTCAGAAATTTACTTTTTGTTATTGAAAATAATTAACATTAAACAGTTGCTCATAGGCCCAAATTCTTATTTCAACAGTTAACCCTCAAATACTGGCATATCATCATAAAAGATCAATAAAGTACGTCTGACTCTGCAATCCTCCATCAGACTCTGATTGTTGGCAAACTGAACTGGGTTGTGAATTCAACTCATCACTAAGACACAATAAGACACAACAGACGGACATGTTCATGTGGGCTGCAGCGTTATAGAAATGTCCTACAAATGTTTCATCTTTACCTGCACAGATGAGTTTGTTTATTCGTCTGGCTGGACAACGCATTGTGTCAGTCATTGCAGGCTGTTCTTTCTGGCTTAACTCTGATCATTTAACTGATTTATATTCAACTTTTAGCTACTCTGTTTAAACACACACTATTTCTGCTCCAGCAATCACATCTCTCTTATTTTCGTTGCCTTCTTGCTAAATTCCAGTTGTATCTCAGTTAGCAACTTTAGCATAACAGCTTAAAAGCTGCATTAATGTTTCAAACGGATATCCCCAATATCTCATTTACACACGGAGAAGCCAACTCTGATCATCGGTGAAACGTGAAATTAGCGGCACCAGCGACCAGTCAGATGTGTCCCCAGTATGATACGACACGATAAATACAATTGAATCTACAGTCATGTGGATTTGTTGTTACTACGAGTGAAACGGCTACTTTCATTTGAACGCAACATCTGCTCATTTTAAATTTCTGGCTGACTTGGAAGTATAAATGACGCTTGTTTATCAGCCACCAGCCAAGTGGATGATTTCACCGTCTGCACGAAGTCGTATCGGTTCCAGTACAGTATCTGCTTCCTGCTTCTCCTCAGTCAGTGTTCTGAATATTTGATTGGTTAGGGTTAGGGTTAGCTTTATTAACCCGGAAATCAGGCTAAACTTACTAGCTTGCTCTCGCTGAACCTTTGGGGTAATGGTCCAAATGACACAATGCAAATGTGCCAAGCGGAATTTGCTTGAAATATTTAAATGAGAGCAACAAATTAGAATGATGCCATGTCACGAAAGCCTTTCAGAAATAGATGTGGAGAAACCAGAGAGCGTCTGTGGTCCCCCAGAGGTCTACGATAGTAGCTCACATTAGTCCAGAGACCAGACCAGACTATGTGGAGAAACCAGAGACTGTCTGTGGTCCCCCAGAGGTCTACGATAGTAGCTCACATTAGTCCAGAGATCAGACCAGACCATGTAGAGAAACCAGAGACTGTGTGGTCCCCCAGAGGTCTACCATAGTAGCTCACATTAGTCCAGAGACCAGACCAGACTATGTGGAGAAACCAGAGACTGACTGTGGTCCCCCAGAGGTCTACGATAGTAGCTCACATTAGTCCAGAGATCAGACCAGACCATGTAGAGAAACCAGAGACTGTGTGGTCCCCCAGAGGTCTACCATAGTAGCTCACATTAGTCCAGAGACCAGACCAGACTATGTAGAGAAACCAGAGACTGTGTGGTCCCCCAGAGGTCTACCATAGTAGCTCACATTAGTCCAGAGACCAGACCAGACTATGTGGAGAAACCAGAGACTGACTGTGGTCCAAACAACAAGGTCTCTGCTGTAATCATGTCTAGATGGAGCAGCTACAATGTTGTTGCAGCACCCATCATTCCAGACTCCATTCAGAAAACAAGCATTTTAAAAGTTGTCTTATTTTCGTCTTGCAGACGAACCTCACAAAGCATGACTTCAGACTTTTTACTGATCATCATCATGATGGAATTATTTCACCATCCTTTTTATCTGTTTATTGCTATTAAATCACAATTAAATAGTTTATTCTGGGTTCATCCAGCTGTTGTAAACCAGCTAATGTGTGTCCTTCTGGAGCCAGTGAATCCAGCTTGGTGAAATCCACCGAACAACTCTGGATGATGTCATGAACTCCACCAGGACGGTGTTTGGTTTCCTGGTGGATCTGGGACTTCAACATGTACAAAGCAGCATTTCAGCTGTGATGGATGGAACCTGGTTGGTGTCTACATGAAGATAAGCCCTGCCTCCTCTCAGGTATGCCTAGCACGAGTGATGCAAATACATACAAATGATCCCGCGGTAAAACTTGCACGGGCAACGCCAGAAAAAAAAAGATGAGACATACCAAACCGAAAATCCTGATACAAAAAAACGGTTCAATACAGTAAAATAGAGAAACTGGTTACAGCCCTCGCAGTGAGCTCTTTCTCACCTGTGTTGACATCACCCACAGTAGCCTGCTTGAACAGGGAGTAGACCTGCAGCATTTCTTCATCTGTCGGCTTCGCCTTCAGTTGCTTCACCTCAGCTGCTGCTGCATCAAATTTAACCTACAAGAAGGAGAGGTCAGACAGCAGGTCAAGCTCAGGATCACCAACACGGCAGCGCCACAGACTTCTGAATGATATCTTGTTTGGCTCCTGAGACTATCACTTACTCTGGCAATATTATATTAGACTATATACAGTGTTATTATATTATTTTGAAGAGCTGACTATAATAACATTTGCTTATTCTGTTCAATTCATGTGTTACTGCGATGTATTCTTATAGAATAGATTAGTTTATTCACCTGGTTGGAGAAATGATGGTGTTTGACAATAGTTTAGTCTCATGCTTTCAGCTGTAACCCGATGGGGTAAAACTGACTTAGGAGCAAGTAAATATACCTAGAACATCATTCAAAGCTTTGGTCTGTTATAAGTATCAGTATCAAAGTTGGGCTGGGTGATACAGACAGCCAGCAAGACTGGAAGGTCATGACTCCAACATGCCGCTCGGACACATACAGCTCAAGAAGCTGATTCACATGAGCGAATACATGATGAGCATATATAATCATTCTGTGTTACCTAGGCTATATAAAACTAATTTAGGTAATAACTAGGGATGCAACGGTTCTCAATATAATATTGAATCGTACGGTACGCCATGCACGGTTAAATACGCACTTGTGAATTTTTGGTATTTTGCAATAAAATGTCACGTAATTTCACGTTTCCCTCCTTGAATTCTCTCTGAATTGGCTTTAGAGGCTTTAGAGGATTCTCATTATCAGCTTGTTGACGAAACGGCACAAATAACACTGCTGGCTTTCATGTTCATAATTATGTGTTTGAATCTATAATTAACACATGATATGAAGGGAAATTACATGTGTGAGGAATCAATTTCTGTAGTTTGCGTCAATAAAACCATCTGCATCGCCAATTTTCCTGGTCCCCATAATGTGCGTACACATGGAGCATAGTTTCCATTCATCTCCCTGAATGCAGGGAGGCAAACTCCTGAGCACAAAGAGCTCAGTGATTCAGCTGGACCCTCCACATGCAACAGAGCTGTTCCACTCTGTGCCAACTAGGCCAGAGTGGAGGATCCGCTCATAGAAAGATTTCAATAAAGTGCTGCTGCTGTGTAGCCATTTGTAAAAACTAAAAAAAATCTAAGACACAATTACAATAGCCAGGAAAAAATATGTACTTTAGTGTATTTCTAATACAAACCATCTGGCATATTGATTGAAGTATACTAACATCATACTTTTAAATAATTGTATCGAGATTTATAATATTGTAATAAAATACACTTTCTATAAATAAATTATAGAAAAATATTTTAAGTGAAGGTTACGTGTAATTACTAAAGTGTACTTCTGTTGACTTTGTTGCTAAATATTTTTTGGTCTATTATTAAAACTATTGTAACAATGCACTGGAAGCAAGGGAACACTAAAATAACACATCCTAGATCTGAATGAATGAAATATTCTTATTAAATACTTTGTTCTTTACATAGTGAATGTGCTGACAACAAAATCACACAAAAATGATCAATGGAAATCAAATGTATTAACCCATGGAGGTCTGGATTTTATTAATTAATTTATTTAATTAAAGTGGAAAAACACACTACAGGTTGATCCAACTTTGATGTAATGTCCTTAAAACAAGTCAAAATGAGGCTTAGTGTGTGTGGCCTCCACGTGTGTGGCCTCCACCTCCCTACAACGCCTTGGCATGCTCCTGATGAGGTGGCGGATGGTCTCCTGAGGGATCTCCTCCCAGACCTGGACTAAAGCATCCGCCAACTCCTGGATAGTCTGTGGTGCAGGAGTTGGTGGATCAACATTTTCACTGAGCGGCCATGCCCGACTGCTGACAGTCCCAGCACAATCTCATCCAGAGTATCAATCATCGCCTAAAGACATTGACACTACTTGCCCTCATGGAGCCTGTTTCTGACCGTTTGAGTAGACACATGCACATTTGTGGCCTGCTGGAGGTCATTTTGCAGGGCTTTGGCAGTGCTCCTCCTGTTCCTCCTTGCACAAGGGCGGAGGTAGCGGTCCTGCTGGGTTGTTGCCCTCCTACGGCCTCCTCCACGTCTTCTGATGTACTGGCCTGTCTCCTGGCAGCGCCTCCATGCTCTGGACACTCAATGACAGACACAGCAAACCTTCTTGCCACAGCCCGCATTGATGTGCCATCCTGGATGAGCTGCACTACCTGAGCCCCGTGTGTGGGTTGTAGACTCCGTCTCATGCTACCACTAGAGTGAAAGCAGCGCCAGCATTCAAAAGCGACCAAAACATCAGCCAGAAAGCATAGGAACTGAGAAGTGGTCTGTGGTCACCACCTGCAGAACCACCACCTGTTGTCTACTCCATTTGCACAACAGCAGGTGAAATTGATTGTCAATCAGTTCTGCTTCTTAAGTGGACGGTTTGATTTCACAGAAGTGTGATTGACTTGGAGTTACATTGTGTTGTTTAAGTGTTCCCTTTATTTTTTTGAGCAGTTTATATTGATTTGAATTAGTGTTGCATGGTATCATACTAGAAAAGTATGAAAGCATGATTAGGGGTCAACTGATTATAAGTGCTAATATTTCAATTTCATTTTAACGGTTACTGGCATGGGTCATTTATTAAGCCAGTTTGCCGATCAAATCATTTTCATTTTAAAATGCACTACTTTTGCTCTGATCCTGCCACAGTCACAACTCTCTGGTCTTTATTTTAACTTTGAAACGAATTTGTGTGTTGGCTTATTTGTTCAGTTTCATTATAACACTGCTGATAGCTCCCTGCACCTTTCCTGTTACGATCATGTTGGAGGTTCTGCGAATTAAACATACGCTTTAAGGAATTTCAACAAAGTTTCGTGTACATTTTTACAATGTATGTACACTTTAAACAGGGAGACTTCATGATCCTCTAATTTAAGATTATTTGATCCTTTTTCACTAAAAAAGGGTGTTCACTGAAAAAATCTGTGACATAACATATTTGTTTCTAAACAAAATATAAAGTGATACCAGTGGGTTTAAGTAGTCTATCTGCAAGTACACTCAGGTATACATTGGAAATAGTAGTATACTAATGTTTCACCACAGTACAAGGTTGGGTTGTAGGAACATTCTTAACATATCAGGGTGTGTCTGGATGGCTGTAGGACAAAGGTCATACATGAACCATTTCAACACTCCCAAACTGGTCCGTTTTCTACAGTCTGCTGACGTGATGCGTGTCTGACGGTCAGTCAATGGACGTTTATGAACGTTTAATGCACACGTTACGTAACCCTCCACACAACTTTGATTCAGCAGCTATGAGGGTTGATATTTCAAGCTTCGATACATATTTGAGCTCTTCAGCCCATTCACAGTCCACAGACCGTAGAAACACAGAGCTCAGCAACGTTAACGCTGAGAAGATGCCTTCGCGGAGAGAATGATAATCCGGTATCCCGCCACACCTACTGTCTTCACCAGCGACTCACCCTTCGCCAGCTAATGGCGAAAGAAAACCCACCAGCCAACAGCTCACTCCGAAGCAATACCAGCTGACTTCACATCAGAGTATCAATTAAAACAATGCGTTTTGTGTATTTAGCATGTTCTCACAGGACAAAGATACAAGGCTCGCTATCGTTTAGGTTAGCTAACCATCAAACCTCCCGCTACATCTCGTCTAACGGAGCGAAGGAGAGGATACGTTAGTCCGGAAATCTCGAAATGTGGCGGTTGTGGTACACACCTGTAAATCAGCCATTTCGACAGCAGATGGGCGTCAGTTGTGAGAGCAAAGTCCACTGGGTTTCCCAGCATGCAACTCCTGCCGTACCAGCAGCTCCAGTGTCGCGAAACGGTGAATCCTGACGGCTCATCCAGGTGGTCACGTGGCTCAAACAACCCAGCGCTCTTCTCTTCTTCTTCTTCTTCTTCTTCTTCTTCTTCTTCTTTTTAATGGCGGTTGGCAAACAACTTTTTGTGCATTTCCGCCACCTTCTGAACTGGAGTGTGGATCAGAATGGATTTGGACGATTATCGTTGGATGAGAAAAACAACAACAACAAAAAAATAAAATAAAATAAAATAAACCAAACAAATATTCCATGAGAATATATTTAAAAACAAATAAATCAAACCAAATACAAAAACAACAACAACAACAAACAAACAAAAACAATAAATAAAAAAAAATGAAAATCCTAAATAACTATGTTATCAAACATATACCATACTAATAATACCTTAATACTTATATTCTTTTAATGAATCCTGTCTTTTCTAAATACTTAAATATTGCTTTATATCCTACATGCCCTGAGTTCAGTCGTAACACCTCTTTAATACTAAATTGAATTTGCTCCCTACTCAGTCTGTCTTTTAGAAACCTTCTTTGATACTGGTACTTAGGACAATCTATAATTACATGTTCAATAGTTTCTGTATGATTACAGTGTTCACACAAGCCAGTTTCATGTTTCCCTATTAATTTCATTGTATTATTAAGTCCAGTGTGCCCAAATCTCATTCTTGATATTATATCTTCTTCTTTTTTATTTCGACAATTTTCTCTCATCTTTCCTACTTCCCTTTGGATACTGTAGTACATTCTACCTTTGTTTTCCTTGTTCCAACACTCCTGCCACTTCTTCTTCATTTCTAATTTGATTATGCTTTTAACCTCTGCCTTACTATATTTAACTATCATATTAACTTCTACTTTTTTTGTTGCGTTTTTTTGCATATTTGTCTGCCATTTCATTTCCATCCACACCTATATGGGCTGGAATCCAAGTGAACTTCACTTTTACCCCTACTTTGGTAATTCTAAATACACTTTGAGCTATTTCTACCAGAATATCTTGTCTTGATTCTGATTTCATATTTTTGAGACTGATTAATGCACTGCTTGAATCTGATCCAATTATTACTTTGTTTGGTCTATTTCTTTCTACCCACTCAAGAGCTAACAGAATAGCTATCATTTCTCCCGTATATACTGATAAATTGTCATTTATTCTTTTACTTGACATAATATTTAACTCTGGTATGATGAATGCTACTCCTACTTTGTTACTAATTGTCTTTGAAGCGTCTGTGTATATTTTAGTAAATGATGAGTATTGTTCCTCTTTATATCTATCTACCTGATTCCTATTTATGCTTGTTCCTTTCTTCTTCTCTAACATATGTATATCTACATCTATCTCCCCTATTAGCCAAGGTGGAACAGTGGAAAAAAGTACAGTGGGGCTTATCTCTAGTTCCCCTATCCCTATTTCTTTTACCGCATCTCCTACCGTCCAACCAAAGCTCTTCAGCTGTCTCTTTTCCTTTTCTTGGCATTTTTTAAAAAACGTCCTGAGTGGGGTGACTGTCCTTATGGCCCTTTAAGTTTGCCCAGTATGTAAGTGAAATCTGGTTTCTTCTCATTTCTAATGGCATTTCGTTCATTTCTACTTGTAAGGCTGACACTGGGGTTGTTTTAATAGCTCCACAGCAGAGTCTCAATGCCTGATATTGAATTGTGTCTAGTTTATTTAGTAATGTTCTTGAAGCAGACTGGTATATTGTGCATCCATAGTCAAGAACTGCCCTGATTAGCCCAATGTAAACAGTTTTCAGTAACCCAGCGCTCATGTTGCCAAATCAGGTTTATTTCCGCATTCTGGCGCCACTTTTGAGTAAATGGAGCTGCGGAAATAATAAACTCCACTGACTGCCTTGTGGTTATTGTTCCCCTGTCCATGCTGCTCCTGTTAATGACATGTCACAGGGAGAGTGTGACTTTGAAACAACCATTTATTGAGATAAAAAAAAAAATCATTTTAATCTACATTTACAATAATTAACAGGATAGACAATCACAACACAGGACCAAAATAAATTAAATATGGTCTCTCTTGCTGAACAATCATCTGAGACTGGAGGATTTTAACACGTATAAAAACGCATTCACTGCTTAAATGTAAGATTGACCATTGTAAATCATCAGCAGGCTATTTTTTGTTGACAGTGGTTTGTAAAGTGTAGAATATTGGTTGAGTTGCTGGTTTCAGGAAATGAGATCAACATAATGGTCCGTCTGCTAGAACAGATGAGCACATAGGTTCCAGTCTTTATTATTTATTTTAGCTGGTTTACCTGACAACAAAAACACAAGACAACAAAGCAGTTTCTATAAACAATTCCTGGTTTGAACTTAACAATGGCTTTGAGATGAACAAATCAATGTCAAACACAATCTATATACAAAGTTAGGAATTATGAATAAACCAAATATGAGCATTTAAAGCAAATATCTACGTGTCAGGCCTTACCGTCTTTGTTCTTAAGGAAAGGCTGACAGGCGAGCAGTTGAGCTCCTCCCAGAAGCAGAGAGGGCAGGCTGAGGAACCTTGGAGAGGGAGGGGGCTTTCTACACAAAGCCAGATCCATACAGGTTTTCACCTCAGATTCAGCTTTAAAGTGATCCCTTCAAAGTGTGTCTGCAATATCTTTAAATATTTTCTTATGGATGGCCTTGACGCCCACCCGTTAAGTGTTTTCAGTGTCCTCCATACTACCTGGGTGCCCAGGAGTTCACAGTCTGGAAATTGTCACATAAACGTGGTTGGTCGGGGCTGGTTGTAAAGTTTATTGAAGTTGGGATTATCCTTAAGGTCACAACAGGTAACAGTGATGTCAAGCTTCAAAAATGGTCTGATGACAATTTTGTAATGGCTACTAACCTCTTCATAGTTAATTGCTCTCACTGAATGCACAAAAGTCTCAGCATCACACTTGGGCGTTCAGATAAGAAGATGGAGGCATTCTTTTTGGAATCAGGGTGTTGAGGTCTTCTTAGGGGCATTTTATTTGTGAGTTTTTAATGCCAGTTTATTCATTTGAATGCACATTTTTACAATTTCATCATTGGACTTGCATTGATCATTTAAAGCCGACGAGGCTCCTTTTCTGACTGACACAGCAGCTTTGAGCTGTACTTCATTGGTGGTTGTGAAGTTAACTTTCGCACGTACAACAAGATATGTGATGGAAATAAAGAGCAACAAGCCGATATGTGGGACATTATTAAGTTTTTTTTAAATGAGCATAAAACTTTCTGACACACATGAGCTCTTGTCAATGAATTATAATGTATTAGGGTGAATGGCTGCCACACTACTTCAAACAAAAGACACAGACGGGGTAGACCAGAAGGGAAGTAAATCAGGTTTACATGTTGACTCAACAGGGAGAACGCTAATATAAGAAATGGATGTAGACATCATTAAGTCACCCGTTGGTTTGTGCCCTATAGGCTACTACAAGTTTGGGGATTTTGGTCGTCGCCATCTTGGATTTTGCAACCAGTGAAGGAAGTGCCACGGCCGTGCCCATCTGTGCCAGCGTTGTTGGACCGGTGTTAACAGAGCGGTGAGCTGCGGATTCAAAGCAGAGACAGGGTGCAAGTATGGGAGTGGGAGTGTAGTTAGTGTGTTTGTGTTGCATCACTTTTCACACTTTCTCTTTCAACATTCATGCGTTCAACATTTGGCAGATTTTTATCTGGTTTTTTTCTTTCCCTACATTCAACTTCATCTTTCCAGTGTTTTGTGAGTTTCTATAATGTTTAAATTCGCCGTTCTCATCGTTTTTCTTTTGGGGATTTGCTTCATACTCTGTTTGTTTTAACTCAATTAAATTAATTTTTGTAACTCCATTTCACGAAAAGAAATAGAAAAACCAAACTGTTCGTGCCAGATCGTCATACATTGTACACTACCATCCCCCCGTTTCTTCCTCATGACTGTCTTCCTCTTCACCTTCGACTGCACACCTGTACATGGCTCTAACTCCATCATCAAGTTTGCAGACGACACAACGGTGATTGGCCTCATCCACAACAATGACGAGGCGGACTACAGGGAGGAGGTCCAGCACCTAGCGGCGTGGTGCGCCGACAACAACCTGGCCCTCAACACCAAGAAGACCAAAGAGATCATTGTGGACTACAGGAAGACTAAACCGGACACGCACACTCCAGTCCGCATCAACGGGACGGAGGTGGAGCGTGTCTCCAGCTTTAAATTCCTGGGTGTCCACATCTCCGAGGATCTTACTTGGAACCTCAACACTTCCACTCTGGTCAAGAAGGCTCACCAGCGTCTGTTCTTCCTGAGGAGACTGAAGAAGATCAACCTGTCTCCCCAGATCCTGGTGAACTTCTACCGTTGCACCATCGAGAGCATCCTCACCAACTGCATCTCAGTGTGGTACGGTAACTGCTCTGTCGTGGACCGGAAATCGCTGCAGAGGGTGGTGAAAACTGCCCAACGCATCACCGGTTCTTCACTCCCCACCATAGACAATATCCAGTGCAAGCGACGCCTGCGGAAGGCTCATTGCATCACCAAGGACACTTCCCACCCCAACCACAGACTCTTTACCCTCCTCCCCTCCGGCAGGCGCTTCAGGTCTCTCCGTTCCCGGACCAGCAGGTTCAGGAACAGCTTCTTCCCTGCTGCTATCACACTGTTGAACTCTAAACCACGGTGATAGCAGGACTCACTCCACCCATAGCACCCCTATTTATTTAGCTATTTATTCTGACCATAATGTACATTCTTGTTCACTGGAAATCATATTCATATTAGTATACTCTTAAAGTGTTTTCCATCTATTAGTGTATTCATACTGCCTTAACTTAATAAATGTATATATAGTGTATAATACTGACATAGTATATTCATATGTAAATAGTGTAATCATACTCACCCAGCGTACTTAGTGTTATAGTGTATTTTTCATACTGTTTTCTGCCATATTGCACTCGCACTCATCTAGTGCACCTCCCATACTTGTTCCTAAACTGTATATTTGCACATACTTGTACATACTCCACTGCAATATTCTTATTCTTATTTTTACAGTGTACATTTGCACTTACTCTGCACTTTACTGCTGTTTTGCACTTCTGGATGGATGCTAACTGCATTTCGTTGTCTCTGTACTTGTACACTGCACAATGACAATAAAGTTGAATCTCATCTCTCATCTCTCATAATGGAGCTGTCCCAGACATACTACTTCCCATTTGGGTTACACATTTGGTTGTCCAAGGGCACAGGCTTTACTGCACACATCACCATACAGACATCTCTGTAAGGCTAATTTCATTTGTGTCAGAAAAACCTAAAAAAAAAATGTAAATCATTAGCAGTCAATATCAGATGAAATGGATTGTTTTGAGAATAATTTCACGTACTTGATTTATGAGTTGAATTTCGTTAGTGGAATCCCAGCGATGACGACCAGACTTGTGGAGAGTCCCCTTGTTTCTTAGTTCAGGAGGTTGGGGCCTTTGGGGTCGTTCATGATGTTGGCACTCTGTGGAAACAACGCCATTTTCTCACCTAAGGCAGAGGAGTTTCTGATCTCCTCCCTTCCTCTATTGCCGTTTTGAGCAGCGCACACGCAGAGAGGAGACTCTGTCTCTCTGGGAAATGCTCGAGCAGTGCCAGAGACTCTGTGGACCGGGACCTGATGACAAACCTACTCTCCCTAACAAAATAACAAAACGATGGTTCACCAAAGTGTTCAGCCCAAAAATACTGTCAGTCATGCATGACATATGCCACTCACAATGTTGGTGGCAGTAACACAGCACACCCACCACCACAGCGATGTAATGATGGATTTACTTTGACTCACACCAGCAAACAGTAAAAAGTATTGTCTAGTGATGGTTGACATGTGGTCAAAATGGCTTGAAGCTTTCCAAGCAAAACATGCTAGCAGTCAAACTGTAGCCAAAGCATTGCTGACTGAGATAGTTCCTCGATGGGGGGTCCAATGAAAATGGCTCCCATTCTGTAAACAAAGCAATAACACAGATGGGCTCATTCTTGGGAATAGCTGTGAGCAGATGTTGCTCCTGTCACCCAGCACGCCCCGGTGCAGTGGAAAGGGAGAACGGCATCATAAAACTAAGCTCTCAAAGCTCCCAATTGTACTTATGGACATGCGAATGAGACAAAGACCAAAGTTGGCCTGAGCCCTTTTGAAATTTTGCAAACAATTTGAGTTTAAATGAATATCATCACTGTTTTGGATATATTTTCAAACAATACAAGTATAAAAACAATACTGAATAAATGTCATCTAAATCTTGGCGATGTGTCTTTAACATTGTATGTAAATACCATCTTACAGGATACATTATAAGGATGAGATCGCTTTAGAGCTCGACACCATAGAATGTTATTAATTCAACAGGAGGGCGTCTAGAAGTCATTTAATGCAATTTATTTCCAGAGACAAACTCAACATCAACACTTCTCTAATTGAGTCAAAACAGCAACAATCACCAAGGTTTTCTTTTCTGTCAGAAGTTTATTCAGCTTCTTCTTTTTTTACATTGGAAATGAATGTCAATGGTCACAACTGCCACAAGAAAAAAAATAAATAATGAAAAGTAGAAATAAAGAAATACCAGTGTGGTGCATAGTAAACTAAGTTTTAAAAACAACCCCACAAATTAAAACTCTTTGACCTCTGTCCTTTAAAAATCACCTCTGCTATAAGTTAAAGTAAAGTAAGAGAAATACTGGGTCACCAAGCAGCTTGGGGATTTGCTTTATAGAGACCGTAGTCTTCTTTCCTGAAGAAGGCCACTTCAGTTTCATTCGCTGAAAAAAAAAAAAACAACACAGAAAAGTAAATAAAGTTATCATTGTGAAAAAAAAACATACTTCCAGCCGCTCTTAATATTAGTCTCACTCATATGCTTGAAAATTATTTTTATGAATCTCACCTGCTAACGAGTTAGTAGTGTTTGTGATGTGAGTGTTTAGCCACTTTCAGACAGACGATTCCACCGAAACGGCAGAAAGGGAGTCAAAATATGCTGCGAACCAGAGCGTTTGTCTGCTAACGCCTCAACGGTGTGTGTGTTTAGGTCTCGTCTATGGACTCGTCGGCCGTGTGATGTATTCAATGAGCGTCGGAAATGTGATTAGCTCGATGCACCAAAACAACAATGAAAGTTTTGCTCGTTTCACATATTTACACGACTCTTCAACAAGTGAAGCTGTTGCATCATAAACATGTCGATGTGAATAACAGCGGCTCAGAGACGAAATATTCTGTTACGCCTTTCTGCGAAAAAGGTCAACAAAAAGGGGCTAATGTGGACCGAGTGTTTGTAACCTGATTGTGTAAAGCAGTCGGGTGATCATCTTTTAGTGAGTGCTTATTGAACAACAATAACACAGTCTTACCAACGCCAGCAGCTTGAAGGGTTTGGCCATCTTGCAGAATGAGCGTTTCATCATCCTCTAAACTCATCACCAACTCATTAGTCTGCCAAAAGAAGAGTTTCCAGTTAAATGACACATGGTCTTTAGAGGAGACAGAATTCCTGAGTTTGAACCATTGATGCCAGGAGTTGAACAGCAGCTTAAACAAATGATGACAGTTAAATAAATATTGCACACTGCTTGATTGTTCACATGCTGACATTGAGAACAGTTGACACCTAGTTTGTGGCACAACAATGTGACAGGCTACCTTCGCTCCATGTGCTTGGTGGATGATCTTCATGGTGTCTGAAAATACAAGAAAAAGGAATCAGATGCATTTCTTCCAGATTTGGAGTATTCATCCTTATTACAGGATCCTTAATTACTGAGATACTATTAATTCGTGGAATGTCTTGTTTGTTGGCCAAAGTAAATCAAATATGTCCACGATTTAAAAAGGTTGACTCTGGTTGACACCACAAGTATAATCAGATAATGTATAATCATATATGAGGTAATAATGAAAAGCTGCACACACATTATAAGATGAATACTCCGTAGTTTCCCACTGTAATAATCCTACGAGGTTCCTCAACATAAAGAACAGAAACTCCGTAAAAAACATGGATAATTATTAGGAAGACTACTACATACCATAAGAGAATTTCTTGAATGGAGGAGGAAGTCCTGGTCGTGTCGCTATATCTGGAAGGTTTACCATGACTTTAATGCATGTCCACTGGTGATAATGTGACAGGTTGCTAAACCGCGTAGGGTTTCCTTACCGTCTCTGACGAGATGGATGAACTCCTGCACCGTCTGCTCGAGGCGGACTCCGTGAAACACGACCGGCCGGAAGTTTCGGTGCTCGAAGGATCTCACCAGCCGGACGGTGACCACCGCTTCACAGCCTGCCATGTCCTACTGCCAGCGGGCTGCTCAACTCGGTTTAAGGGCTATTTTAATGCTACTCTTCGTCAAACATTCCTCTTCTTCGTGGTTCTTCTTCTTCTTCTGCCCTTCTTCTTCTTCTTCTTTGGAGTTTATTGGCGGTTGGCAACCAACTTAAGTGTGCATTACCGCCATCAACTGGACTGGAGTGTGGAACAGTAGATTGGCAGACAAAACAAATTAAACAAACAAACAAGGCAAGATATACCAAAAAAATAAATAAAAAAAAAACAAGAAAAAAAAAATAATAAAAAAAAAAAACAGGAGACTAAATTAAAAAAAAACTAAATAATGTTAGAATTATATCCTCTCCATTAGACCTGTATCTTTCAGATATGTCATCAAATGCTTGAGCATACTGTCAGCCTCTGTTCCTAGCAGGTTCTCCATACTAAATACCCCCATGGATTTCTCTGCAGCTGCTGCCAATCTTCTTCTTTCCTCCTCGTACCCTCTACAGTCCAACAGCACATGTTGGACAGATTCAGTCTGCTCACATTGGTCACCTAGGCCATTCGGATGCTTTCCTATTTTATGTAATGTACCGTTCAGTCCTGTGTGCCCTATTCTAAGTCGTGTGATGACTGCTTCCTCCCTGCGGTTCCTGCCCCTCCTTCTTCCCAACCCAACCAGTTTCTGTATGTTATAAAGGTGTCTTCCTGTGTCTTGGATGTCCCAGTATTCTTGCCATACTTTCCCCAAGTGTTTCTTGATTATTGACTTACCCTCTGCCCTACATAATGGAATTACTGTATCTACCGTGAGTGATCTGAGTGATTGTTTGGCCAGCATGTCAACTTCCTCATTTCCTTCTATCCCTACATGGGCAGGAACCCAAATGAAGCAAACTGTCATGCCCTTATTGTGTATTCTGAGAAGTAGACTATGTATTTGATATATGAGATCTTGTCTACACGATTTCATGGTTTTGACGCTTGTAAGTGCTGCCCAACTGTCAGACGCTATTAGTGTATTGTTATGGTTGTTTTCCTCTATCCACTCCAAGCCTAAAATGATAGCTACAAGCTCAACTGTATACACTGATAAATGGTCCGTGGTTCTTTTCTTGATGTGTATTTTGTATTGTGGAATGAAAACTGCAGCTCCTGTTCTACCAGTATCTGGGTCTTTTGACCCATCAGTGTAGATTACCGTCTTGTCTGAAATATGTTGCTCCAGATAGCTTTCAGCTACACTTCCCGCCGAGACATGCCCTTTTCTTTTCTTCAACTTTTGCTGTATATCAAAGTTTACTGATGGTGTTATGTATAACCAGGGAGGAGTACATGAATGTGGGACTGTCGGACTGAACTGTATATGCTCTAAACCTGCTTGTACTGCTTTTATATTACCAATCCACCCAAAACTCATAATATTGGATTTATTGTGTTCCCAGCAGTCCTCCAGGATGGTTTTAGCAGGATGTGATGTCCTATGCCCTTGTAAATGTATCCAGTATGCCAACAGAAGTTTGGTTCTCCTGATCCGTAATGGTTGCTCCCCCATTTCCACCTGTATGGCTGCTGCTGGAGAGGATTTAAAAGCTCCACTACATATTCTCAGTCCCTGTGTTTGCTGCACATCCAGCTTTTTCAGATGACTATCCGCTGCTGCTAGATAGCCTAAACACCCATAATCAAGTATTGCTCTCATAATTGCATGATAGATATTTAACAGAGACGCTCTGGTTGCACCCCAGTCTCTTCCTGACAGGCATCTTAAGAGGTTATTGACTCTCTTGCACTTATCCCTCACTTTGTCAATGTGCTGTCTCCATGTTAATTTTTCATCCATCCACATTCCAAGCAATCTGGCAACTCTGACCTGCTCAATTTTTTGTCCGTATAACTTCAAAGAAGCCTCTTTGTGGCGACCAGAAAAACATATACATTGTGTCTTTACAACAGAAAACTTAAAGCCCCACTCATCTGCCCACTGCTCCACTGTTGCAATTGCTCTCTGCAGTTTCTTCTGTATATATGCAAGATTCCGGCCCCTTGTCCATAATGCCCCGTCATCTGCATACAATGATTTGCCTACACCTTGCTCAACCTGCTCAAAAATATCATTAATCATAACATTAAAAAGGATTGGGCTGCAGACACTTCCCTGTGGCGTTCCATTCTCTACGCGGTATGTTTTAGAATATTCTGTGCCCACCTTAACCTCTATTGTTCTTTCAAACATAAAATCTAACACCCAGTTGTAAAGTTTACCATTTACCCCTAATCTATTGAGTTTGATGAGTAGCCCTTCCTTCCATAGCATATCATATGCTTTTTCTACATCAAAAAATACAGCAATCACCATTTCTTTGTTAGTCTGAGCCTTCCTTATTTCTGATTCCAAACATAAAACACTGTCCATCGTCCCTCTTCCTTTACGGAAACCACTCTGGTAGTTTGAGAGAAGGTCTTTGCTTTCCAGAAAATGTGACAGTCTCTCTGTTACCAACCGTTCCATGGTTTTCCCTAACTGTGATGTTAATGCAATGGGTCTATAGCTAGAGGGACTTGATGGGTCTTTGCCTGGTTTAAGTATTGGTATTATAACTGATTGCTTCCATGTTGAAGGAAGTTTACCTGTTTCCCATATATTATTAAACAGCCTTAACACTGCTTCCAGTGCGTTATCTGTCAAATGAGCTAACATGCTGTAGCATACACCATCTTTCCCTGGTGAGGTTTGCCGCGCATTTATATCTGCTCTCCTTAACTCAAATAAAGAAAAAGGCAGATCTAGGTCACCACCTGACAAAGTGCTTCTTCTTACTGAGCCTCCTATTTGTTGTGCAAGGGTGTTGTCTCTGCACTGTTTAGCTTTAACTGATAAATTTTCTGAGCTGTGAACTGTGACAAACGTCTTTGCTAGGAGCTCTGCCTTTTCTACCGTACTGATTGCTGTTATGTTATTGCTATGTATCACTGGGATTTCAAAGTTTCTTTTTATGCCGTTCATTTTCCTGATCATACCCCATACTTCTGCCAGCTGAGTCTCTCTCCCAATTTTATTACAATATTGTTTCCAGTATGACCGTTTTGCTGATCTTATTGTTTTCCGAACTACTGCTTGTGCTCTCTTATATTGTATTAATGTGTCTAGTGTGTGGTGAGCTTTCAGATGTCTAAATGCTCTATTTCTCATTTTGATTGCTTTGCTACAGTTATCATCCCACCACGGCACACTCTTTCTCCGCTTGCTTCCACTACTCTTTGGAATAGTTTCATCTGCTGTCTGTATCAATGCTGTTACCAATTTTTCGTTCATTTCTTCTATATTTATCATACTCTCTTCCAGTAGTTTTACACACCTGCCTTCACTTATTATTTGGAATGCACCCCAATCTGCTTCATCCAACTTCCACCTTGGTGTCCTTGCACCCCCCTCTTGATATACTTCTATTCCTACTTTGACCAATATTGGGTAATGATCACTTCCTATTGTTGACTGGTTTAAGACATCCCAAGTACTGACCCCTGCAATTTCAGTGGACGTGAGCGTCAGATCAATTGCACTTTCTGTGTTCTGTGAGCTATTATATCGCGTACCTCTTCCATCATTAATACACACCAGACCCATATCATCCCTTCTTCTGCCCTGTTCCCTGCTTCTTCTTCTTCTTCTTCTTCTTCTTCTTCGCGGTGTTTTATGGCGGTTGACAAACAACGTTTTGGTGCATTAACGCCACCTACTGGGATGGAGGGTGAATCGGGACTTTATACACTATAAACCATGTACTATAAATAGCCTACATAAAAATATTAATTTTAAATAAACACTAATAAACAAAATTATATTCTCTCTATAAATATTCTTGGATACTGAAACAAAAAGGTGATAACACTCCTCCCCAGAATTTCTCTGTAAAATATCCCATAAATCATAATTCCCCTTAATTTGTTTGAGATTCAATATCAGTTCCTTTCTCTCAGCATCAAATTTTTTAACTATAAATCATAACATGCTCTAAAGTTTCTTCTTGCTGACAAAACTCACATCTCACATCTCAACTGTGTTTTCCCATTTTCAATAATGCACTGTTTAATCTTGTATGACCAAAGGGTAACCTGGATATTATTGTTTCTTCTTTGTTCTCCCCGTGCTTCTCATCATGCCTACTGCTCTTTAAATTCTAGAACCATCTTCCTGTTCTCTCTTCTTCTGTTTGCCATATTATTATATATGATCATATCATATTTATTTTGATTGTAGCTTTCATTTCCATTTTACTAAAAGGAACTTCGATGTCAGTATGATTCCTTTTTGTTATGGAGGACTAAACAATAAATAAATAAATACTGAAATGAATAAATAAATAAATGCATAAATTAATGTATAAATAAATACAGGAATAAATAAATAAATAAATGCATAAATAAATGTATAAATAAATAAATAAAAGAGTGAATAACAGAATAAATAAATAGATAAATGCTTTATATTTATTTCTTCATTTCTGTTCACCTACATTTATTTATTTCTGTATTTCTGTGTCCATATGTTAATGAAGTAGGAGGTCCTAACCTCAGTCAACAGCATGATTGGTTACAGGAGCTAGCTCGATTTGGGCCTACTACTTCTGCCTTAAGCCCTGATTATGCTTCCGCGTAGTGATCACGCAACGGCAACGCAACGGCAACGGCAACGCAACGCAACGGCAACGCAACGCAACGGCGGCGCAGTTGCTTGGAGACCGTGATGGTTCTGCGTTGGGTTTACGTGTCGAAATGCAATTCAATGCCACACCGATAAAGGGCGCTATGTTTTTTGTAAAGACTGACCGACCGACCGAGACTCTTGACGTATATCGGCGTATTTGTTTACTTTCCGGCTTTAAACGTCCACAATTTTTCAGAAGTTGGTGTTTTATTTCTTTGTGCAAAAGCGACAAGGTGCAAACAATAAAACGAGTAGCCTATTAAAAGTTTGCACCTTGTCGCTTTTGCACAAAGAAATAAAACACCAAGTTCTGAAAAATTGTGGACGTTTAAAGCCGGAAAGTAAACAAATACGCTATAACGAGGCTAACGACGATATTCGTCAAGAGTCTCGGTCGGTCGGTCAGTCTTTACAAAAAACATAGCGCCCTTTACCGGTGTGGCATTGAATTGCATTTCGACACGTAAACCCAACGCAGAACCATCACGGTCTCCAAGCAACTGCGTCGCCGTTGCGTTGCCGTTGCGTGATCACTACGCTGAAGCATAATCAGGGCTTAACTTGGGCTTTACTAGCGGCGCTGATTCCTGTACAGGAATGTTGCTGGCTGCTAGCCCGCCCGCTCAGCTAACCGCTAGCTGCAGTTGTTGACATTTGTTATTTATGTAGCTCTGGTTTAGTAATGGCATTTTTTGTACGAGCGATTGCGAATGAATTACGATCATTAGCGAACGATTTAGAGAACCATGCAACCAACGACTATGTTCAGTTTCGTCTGGATAGATTGATGGATGACTTGGCTCAGCTCAACACCGATATGGATGTGGAAATGGAGCTAGCAGTGACGCCTGGTTCACACTGGACGCGGAAGCGCCGCCGAAAATCGCGAGCGATCCGCGCACCCCCGTTCAAGGTGCGTGTCCACAGGGGCGATTTTAAAGGCGTGTGGACGCGCCGCTTCCCAGTATTGCACGCTTGGCGGGCTGCCACTAGAGGATGATTGACAGGCGCTCTCCTTCAAACAACACATTTTTGCGAGTGTTCGCGAGCGTTCCCGAGGCGGCGAGTCGAGCCCGGCGCCTCTGATTAGCATAAAGTAGATTCGACTTATACTTTAGGCAAATGAGGAGCGGCCAACTCGCGCGCCGTCTCTCGACATTCGCCGCGACGCTACCAGAATGCATTGCACGGCTTTTCACATAGACAATGAATGGGACGCGGGAAAACACCGCTGCCTGTGGACACCCACCTTCCGACCAGACGTGTATTTCTCCGCGGCGGTCGACAAGCGCTTCTGCTAAGCTGTTGTTCATTCAGAGCTATTTTTTCCATTAAACCCCATAAAATGAATACGCCACGTTTCTGTAACCAAGAAGTTTGTACACTTCTTGTATTTATCCATTCAGAGATAGAGAGAGAGAGAGAGAGAGAGAGAGAGAGAGAGAGAAAGAGTACCGTTGAAATACACATATTTGTTTATCTACTCTTCACATTTATTGAATGTATTTTCTCTTCCTGTTTCCCAGTGCAAGTTGAGATACACAAATATGATTGCATTTGTCAATCGCGGTATTTTATTTTGAAAAGTGCTTTTATTTTGAAAACTTACCGGATTGTCTCGTGTTTCTTTGTGTGATTTCCTGCCAGAATTGATGTGTCCGCTCGCGGCACGCGCAAAAAATAGAGCAGACGCCGAAACAATCGCTTTAGCGGGACGGCGCTCCGCGTCTGGTGTGAACTACACTATGTGTACTCTCTCTCTCTCTCTCTCTGAATGGATAAATACAAGGGGCCTCATTTATCAAACGAACGTACGACCGAAAACCGTGCGTACGACCATTTCCACGCAAACTTCGGCATTTATCAATTTGGACGTAAGCGGAAGCTGCGATCAGATCTCACGTCAGGTCTGAGCTCGTGTATGCAAATTCGAGTCTGTGGATTTGCGGTGCAGCACAGCAAAATCTGGCGTAAAATAATGAACAAACCTCAGCTGTCATTAAGCATAAGCAGTCACATATTTAGAACAGATCAAAACGGATTAATAAAACGAAAACATTTCTTTTAAAGCCCATGTTTTTACTGATACCACTTTCAAAAATTTAAACAATGGGATAAATAGCCTAAGATGACAACTAATTATTACACATTAAAATGTGAAAGAATCATAAATACAAGCAGAAATGTGTGTTTGCAAATTAACTAAAGGCAAAAATGTGTAATTGTTTTTGTTTTTGTCCGATGGGTGTGACAGAACTGGAACAAAAATGAAAGCACCTGTTGAGATAATCATCGTTCCACTGTGGTTGGTCAGATGTTTATTCATTCCCCTATTTAAACAGATGCTTTGACAGTTATCAAGTCTTGATGATGGCAGACTTGCTTATTTTGGAGGAACAATACACGCGTGTCAGACGTGAGCGCGTTTTCAGGGACCGCAGGGATCTCTGTGTCACCTCCACCACTTATGCCACAGATCGACTCCGACCCAATTAAGGAGGCAATTTTTTCCTCCGTCCCCGTCAAGATCAGGCTGGAGTCTGTTTGGCCTCCTCCAGTCTGCCTGATGCTGCGATGTTTAAACGCAGCAACGCGTTTCTTGGTGGCCAGCTTCATATCCGACCATTTTTTCTTGACCTAAATGTAAAGAATTGTTTTGATCAGTTAGCAGACATAAGCTTTTAGGCTGCGGATGAAAAGATTCATTTAAGTCGTTAGGCATGGGTTAAGTTATTGAGAATTATATTCAAACCTCAGCTGGAGTCCGTTCCTCTGCGGCAACGCTGTTGACTGCCTCCGTTATCTTTTTCCATGTTTGACCTCAGTGGGCGAGGCCTCCGAAACAGGAATATTTATGGGCGTAACATGTTAATGACGACCGAATTCAGCCGCCGCATTTATTAAGGCCCGCTCATTCGTACGCTGAGATTGGTCAGATACGAACTTTTCATAAATCGCACGTGTGTCCTGTCGTAAGACCAAATCTGCGCTCAGATCTGCGCCCGTTTTCACGCAAGATTGATAAATGAGGCCCAAGTGTTCAAACTTTGTGGTTACAGAAACATGGCGTATTCATTTTATGGGGTTATTTACTCCATAATGAAAAAAATAGCTCTGAACAACAGCTGAGCAGAAGCGATTGTGGACAGTCGCGGAGAAATCCGCGTCTGGTGTGAACAGGGGGGCAGCGGACCGCGCGCAATTTTCGTCACCGTATTATTAATTGTTTATCCTGCACACGCACACGCTCTTTGGTTCCTATCATTTCCGGCAATTAACACCTGGGTGTGTTATGGCAGACAAGACAACACTGAGCCTCTTAGCGGCCTTTTAAATTGGACAATTAGTCGCTACACTTAGTTTATCACTCCTTACAGGTAGTGGATTTGTGCTGCTGCATTTGTTGATACTGTACATGGGTGCCATTAATTAACATCTTCAGTTTGTCAGATAATCTGTAACCCTATTTCTGGAGTAAAAAGTGAACAGAGTCAGATGTGACATTTCAGCACAATTGCATTAGTTTGACACATGATAGTGTTGCATATATAAACTCAAACAATATGAAAGATTTTAACTTAAATTATAAATAAAATTTATAAACTTCTACAGGACACAGCAGTTGAGAATAAACAGGAATGAGGTTTGTTTTAGGTGACGATTTAAAATAATCGTTGTTGTTTTGTTTTTACCGTGAGATAGGTGACATTTCTTTGTTGCCTCTTGTGACTTTTTTCTTGTTATTTTTGATGATCAGAGTCCACAATCTATTAACTCCAATAGAGGACAACAATCTGGATGAAACTGTGACCCAAATTCTGCAGCAGCATCCCATGTCTGGATACAAAATGATGGTTGGGCACCTGAATGCACAAGGCATACGCATACAAAGTAAGGAATTGTATTCATTACCCATTCATTTGTTCAGTTGTTATTTTATGTTGGGATTTGGCCTACTTGCTTTGTGAATTCTGTCATGATCTGTGTTTTGTCATGTTCTGTTAACTTGGTTTTGATTTCCTGTTTTATTTTGTCCTCAGTGTGATTCCCTGTCTCGTACTTCCTGGTCCTTGTTGTTTCCGCTGTCTTGACTCCCCCACCCTCTCGTGTTGAGTACCCTGCCTGCCCTGATGTGTTTCACCTGTTCCTCGTCAGCTCCTGCCGCCCTGTGTATATAGTCTGTGTGTTTCCCCTGTCTCATCGTCGGTTCATTGTCGCTGTCATGCACCACGTCATGTCCCTGGATTTTTCTCTGTACCTGCGTCCTGCCTTCCGTGTCCCTTTGTGTTCTGGTTTTCTTTCGTAAGTGTTTCTTTGACTGTTGTTTTTGCCCCTGAGGTCTTCCTGGTTTGATACTTTGTTTTTTGTAAATGGCAGTAAATGGGCTTAGAGTCATAGAGTGGTATGTGGACTTCATTACTAATCCTGCTAGCAGGGCTCGCCAAGTTGCTGCCAGCACGTTTTTTTGAAGCCGCAGCCAAGCTACCAGCCCAGGCCTTAGCTCCAGCCATGCTACCAGCCCAGGCCCCAGCCACAGCGGAGCATGCAGTCCAGGCCTCGGCCACAGCGGAGCATGCAGTCCAGGCCTCGGCCTCGGCCACAGCGGAGCATGCAGTCCAGGCCTCGGCCACAGCGGAGCATGCAGTCCAGGCCTCGGCCTCGGCCACAGCCGAGCATGCAGTCCAGGCCTCGGCCACAGCCGAGCATGCAGTCCAGGCCTCAGCCACAGCCGAGCATGCAGTCCAGGCCTCAGCCACAGCCGAGCATGCAGTCCACGCCACAGCCCCAGCCGAGCAACCAGCCCACGCCACAGCTCCAGCCGAGCAACCAGCCCACGCCACAGCTCCAGCCGAGCAACCAGCCCACGCCACAGCTCCAGCCGAGCAATCAGCCCACACCACAGTCATAGCCGCAACACTAACCCATGTCTCGGCCAGTGGCCTCCAGTCGGCGGCCCGGTCGACACCCTCCAGTGGCCTCCAGTCGGCGGCCCGGTCGACACCCTCCAGTGGCCTCCAGTCGGCGGCCCGGTCGACACCCTCCAGTGGCCTCCAGTCGGCGGCCCGGTCGACACTCTCCAGTGGCCTCCAGTCGGCGGCCCGGTCGACACTCTCCAGTGGCCTCCAGTCGGCGGCCCGGTCGACACCCTCCAGTGGCCTCCAGTCGGCGGCCCGGTCTACACTCTCCAGTGGCCTCCAGTCGGCGGCCCGGTCGACACCCTCCAGTGGCCTCCAGTCGGCAGCCCGGTCGACACTCTCCAGTGGTCTCCAGTCGGCGGCCCGGTCGACACCAGTCCGGGCGGAGGATCATCCGGCACCAGTCCAGACAGGGGTACGTCCGACGCCTGCTCCACGTCGCCTTCCTGAGCGGCCCCGCCCGCTGGGGCGCCTTCTTGCCCGGCCTCCTGAGCGGCCCCGCCCGCTGGGGCGCCTTCATGCCCGGCCTCCTGAGCGGCCCCGCCCGCTGGGGCACCTTCATGCCCGGCCTCCTGAGTGGCCCTGCCCGCTGGGGTGCCTTCATGCCCGGCCTCCTGAGCCCTGCCCCCAGACCCCCTCCACCCACCCTACGTATCTTGAATATTTCAGCTCCTGCCTCCCTGTGTATATAGTCTGTGTGTTTCCCCTGTCTCATCGTCGGTTCATTGTCACTGTCATGCACCACGTCATGTCCCTGGATTTTTCTCTGTACCTGCGTCCTGCCTTCCGTGTCCCTTTGTGTTCTGGTTTTCTTTTGTAAGTGTTTCTTTGACTGTTGTTTTTGCCCCTGAGGTCTTCCTGGTTTGATACTTTGTTTTTTGAGTCTTAGTTTTGTTTTTGTATTTAGTTAATCATTTAAATAAATCCTTTCTTTTCTACTGCATTTGGGTCCTCACCTCCTGTTTTCGAGTCCACGTCTTGTCCTGAACCGTGACAAATTCACTGCCAGATTGGGGAATGCTTTACTTTTTTTCTGTACACCATATCTGTGCATTGTTTTGCAATGGACGCTTTGCTGGACAGCGTGTCCAGGAATCCATGCGGCGAGTGGATCCTGGTGGAGTTTTGATGCGCACCCTTCAGCTGAACCCAAGAAGGCGTAGGAAGTACTCTGTTAGAGCACCGAACAGTTTATGGCACATCGATGGAAATCAAACTGATAAGGTATCGAAAAAACATTAACCATCTCAAGCATCCACTTTATTGTAGATTTTACTACTGTAAGATACTTACTACCCAGTTTAGTGTATATCCAGAGCAGTTACAAAAGCTCATCTACAATTTTAATTAACCTACCAGTGTCACTGCAAGCCGGACTGGGATTTATCAATGGTGGATGGATCAAATTATTTAATCCATCAGTGTTCTTGTGCATGCAAATCAGTTTTACTGACTTCTACCAGCATCACAATTACAGGTCCTTCTCAAAAAATTAGCATATTGTGATAAAGTTAATTATTTTCTGTAATGTACTGATAAACATAAGACTTTCATATATTTTAGATTCATTACACACAACTGAAGTAGTTCAAGCCTTTTATTGTTTTAATATTGATGATTTTGGCAAAAAAGTCAAGAAAAAACAAAAATCCCTATCTCAAAAAATTAGCATATTTCATCCGACCAATAAAAGAAAAGTGTTTTTAATACAAAAAAAAGTCAACCTTCAAATAATTATGTTCAGTTATGCACTCAATACTTGGTCGGGAATCCTTTTGCAGAAATGACTGCTTCAATGCGGCGTGGCATGGAGGCAATCAGCCTGTGGCACTGCTGAGGTCTTATGGAGGCCCAGGATGCTTCGATAGCGGCCTTAAGCTCATCCAGAGTGTTGGGTCTTGCGTCTCTCAACTTTCTCTTCACAATATCCCACAGATTCTCTATGGGGTTCAGGTCAGGAGAGTTGGCAGGCCAATTGAGCACAGTAATACCATGGTCAGTAAACCATTTACCAGTGGTTTTGGCACTGTGAGCAGGTGCCAGGTCGTGCTGAAAAATGAAATCTTCATCTCCATAAAGCTTTTCAGCAGATGGAAGCATGAAGTGCTCCAAAATCTCCTGATAGCTAGCTGCATTGACCCTGCCCTTGACAAAACACAGTGGACCAACACCAGCAGCTGACATGGCACCCCAGACCATCACTGACTGTGGGTACTTGACACTGGACTTCAGGCATTTTGGCATTTCCTTCTCCCCAGTCTTCCTCCAGACTCTGGCACCTTGATTTCCGAATGACATGCAAAATTTGCTTTCATCCGAAAAAAGTACTTTGGACCACTGAGCAACAGTCCAGTGCTGCTTCTCTGTAGCCCAGGTCAGGCGCTTCTGCCGCTGTTTCTGGTTCAAAAGTGGCTTGACCTCGGGAATGCGGCACCTGTAGCACATTTCCTGCACACGCCTGTGCACGGTGGCTCTGGATGTTTCTACTCCAGACTCAGTCCACTGCTTCCGCAGGTCCCCCAAGGTCTGGAATCGGCCCTTCTCCACAATCTTCCTCAGGGTCCGGTCACCTCTTCTCGTCGTGCAGCGTTTTCTGCCACACTTTTAGACTTCCCACTGAGGTGCCTTGATACGGCACTCTGGGAACAGCCTATTCGTTCAGAAATGTCTTTCTGTGTCTTACCCTCTTGCTTGAGGGTGTCGATGATGGCCTTCTGGACAGCAGTCAGGTCGGCAGTCTTACCCATGATTGCGGTTTTGAGTAATGAACCAGGCTGGGAGTTTTTAAAAGCCTCAGGAATCTTTTGCAGGTGTTTCGAGTTAATTCGTTGATTCAGATGATTAGGTTAATAGCTCGTTTAGAGAACCTTTTCATGATATGCTAATTTTTTGAGATAGGAATTTTGAGTTTTCATGAGCTGTATGCCAAAATCATCAGTATTAAAACAATAAAAGACCTGAAATATTTCAGTTGGTGTGCAATGAATCTAAAATATATGAAAGTTTAATTTTTATCATTACATTATGGAAAAGAATGAACTTTATCACAATATGCTAATTTTTTGAGAAGGACCCGTATTAGTAATGCTGGTTGGTTCTTTGAATTTTTAGGTGGAGTAGCTTTTTAAAGTGGTCCGAACAGGTCAGTTAGAAACTGTGATAAACCTTCTGTTTTTGGCACAGTACTGAAATTGTATTCTGCCTATATACAGTCTGACAGGGGCTAAAATGGCTATGGCTCCCACACTGTGCACCCAATATACCCAAATTAAAGTGGCACTCAACATTTTAACCTCAGCCATTGTCTTCTTTGAAATCTAATATGCTGGAGTACAGTGCTAAAAACAGAAAATGTCAGTGACCAAAGACTAAAAACTCAACAACTTGCAGCTGGCCTCAAAGGCTATTTTCAATCAAAATATCATCAGAACCTTGTATAAATTCGGGTGTGGGTGTAAATTTTGTGAGCTGGATTGAATACAAAGAAATGGTGACCTAGAAGTATATCAGGATTTTATTTATGTTTGTGTGTTAAAGATTTCAGATAGAGAAGTTCTGATCAAATAGGCCTATACAGTATGCTCTGTGTAAATCTGGCCTCAACTTGCACATACAGAGATGCATGATGCAGGTAGTGGTACTGATCTTAATCTGTTCTCATGCATATCTATTTCAGATGGCGTATTGTTGTGCATGGTGGTATTGGCGGCTTTAGTTGTTTGATTGTATACTTGAGTGCCGCCATCAACAATCGTGCAGCAACAGTCCTAAAAAGCTTTCTGGAAGCTGTCAATGTCTATGGTGTGCCATCACGTGTGAGGTCAGATAAAGGCGGGGAAAATGTTGATGTTGCACGCTACATGGTGGCTAATAGAGGACTGAACAGGAATTCACACATTGCTGGCAGGAGTGTCCATAACCAAAGGTAACATAATATTCCATTCAACATTTATCAAAATAACACTTAGTAAAAGATGGCAATATAAACTGACTTAACCTGTCTCTTCAAGTCTTTCTTAATACAATCAAGCTTTTGTGGCAGCAGATTATGAGCTTTTCAACATTAACGTTTGTGTAAATATCAAAAGAGTTGTTCTCTAATTGTCTCTCTGTAATCTATACTGACCAGGAGAAGATGACTATTCTAGTGTGATTCCAATGTAAGGGATGACAAATCTAGTCCTTATTCTGTAGTTCAGCTGAACTTCATTCTGAAGCATATATGAGGCTTCAGCAGTCACAGAACAAGGCCAGCCATCACTCACAATAGAATGGTTAGCATTAGATTTTCCACAGCCAGTATAGATGGACAGAGGAACAACTACAGCAACAAAAAAACTCTTTCATTATACATGTGGGCATGGGAGCATTGTTTGAAGACAAACTTGAAAAAATCAACTTATCCTTTAAGAGAATTAAAATTAAACTTTGTCATTAACTGTTATTTAGAGTGAATATTGAATACATCACTTATTACTTACATATTTAATTCAGTTCTAATTTACTGTGCTTATCATTGATGAGAGTGTTGTCATACACCAACAGTAGGTAAAAGTATTAGGTAAAGGTATTTTCCCTGTATGTTGTGTTTTTGTTCATTGTAGGTAGAATAAATAGTTTTTCCTTTATACCCATCAGAATCGAAAGGCTCTGGAGAGACGTTTATGTGGGAGTTCTTGATCTCTTCTACACCATCTTTACCAACCTTGAGAGAGAAGGCCTTCTCAATCCTGACAATGAAATGCATCTCTATTCTCTGCACTGGTGCTTTGTGCCCCACATACAGAAGCACCTTCAGTTTTTCCAGCGTGGCTGGAACTGCCACAGACTACACTGAGGGCAACCAGTCACCGCTGCAACTGTGGACTCGCCATGAGCATGAGGCGCAGCAGGGCCCCATACAGGTTTGGATTTATTCAGTAATTCTGTTTTACTTTAACTTTTAATTTCCTACATGGGATATTGTCAACATTATCTCTACTTTATGTCCATTATAAAGTGCATGTATCAGTAGCAAAATGTAATTAATAGTGGCCTGTTGTTCAGGAACTAAATGTGATGGATTTATACTGCCTATCATTGTCACTTTCAACACAATAAGGTATTGCTACAATGTTGTGGTCAAACAAGGAGCAGTGATTTAGCCAAGCTCTTTCCAATGCCATAGCTGTTTTTGGGGCATAGATATGGAATCCCAGATGATAAACAAGTGATATTTCAAACTAGGTTCTGTAAAATGAATTAATATGGCTTACAGTTCTGTAGACATCTTTACCATAAAAATCTTTAAGACTTTGATTTTGTTTTACCCTTTATCCTACCTAAGCTCAGCTCTTGCAATTGCAGGTTGACACAGAGTTTGGAGTTGACTGGACCGGACCGTGTGGTCACCATCAGCCTGGTGTTGTGGTCCCTGAAGTTCAGCTGCAGCGCTCACTGACTGACCAGGAAGTTGGAAGTCTACCAGACCCTGATTGCCCTCTGTCCAATGTGTTAGATGTCTATGTACAAAGTGTGAGCTTGGTATCAGAAATGCTCCAGTATTGCTCAACTTCTGATAAAGAAGCCGGTATTATGGTTTAGCAGTTCTGATATCTTTTTTTCAAGTGTCTAAAATGATTTGAAAAGAATGGTAATGACAGCATTTTTATTTTATACCAGATGTCATAAAACTTGCTGCATTGTACAATATGACTGCAAACACTTTTTGCAATAAGCAATTTATGTCTATTACTATGAATAAAATAAACTTTTTGTGAACCATTAAGTTTAAACATTGAAAACCATTATGGTTATGTGACAGAGCCTTGTATGATAAACTGTCCTGTAGTTATCAAGATAACTTGTTTTGAAGTATTCATTTCACATGTGATTGGAGACTTAAGTCTCTGGGCCCTAGTTTCGTAGACCAGGCGCAGTCAGCTTTCAGCGCACCTGCGCCGCGCCGACGGAGTGTGTCCGCCTGGACTTTGCAAGTTTCGTGCACCGCGCAGGCTCGCGCAGGCACACCTCCGGTCTCGCCCACCGGCGCAAGTGGGAAAGAGGGAGGAGAAGAAGGCGTGAGTGGGAGACGAGGAGGAGACGAGGCGTGGACTGGGATTAATACAGCCGATTCAGATCTTCACCAATCAAATGAGCTCCTCTCCTCACCTTTAATGCGTTAGGGGAGGTTCAGTGCAAGATCCGTCACTTGACAACCCGATGACAGAAGCAGCGCCGCCGTTCCCACCACGCGCATCACGCGCTGTGCGTGCGTATCATAATAATAACAATGCTGATATTATAAAAAACAGGAGAGAGAGAGGGAGATGTTTTGGTCCGAGAGGCTGAGTTTCCGTTACGCGCTGCCATCCGCCTTTGATCTGACGTCAGATGTGACGGGACAATCTATATAGATATAAATCACGTGTTGATTCAATTAGTTGCATTAAATAGTGTTTGTTGTGATTGTTTATTGCATTTAAATGTGCCTGGAACTGTGGAAACCTGCCCGTGAGGTCTCGGTGACGTGTACGGACTGCGCGCCGGTCCGCCAAACTTCCGATCCGCCAGCTGTGATTCGCATTGAATCAATGGGGCCCTAGTTTCGTAGACCGGCGCAGGGTGGCGCAGCCGGCGCAGTGCAAGTTTCGACCCGCGCAGCCTTGCGCACCGTCAAGGTGCGTGTCCACAGGCAGCGGTGTTTCCCCGCGTCCCATTCATTGTCTATGTGAAAAGCCGTGCAATGCATTCTGGTAGCGTCGCGGCGAACGTCGAGAGACGGCGCGCGAGTTGGCCGCTCGTCATTTGCCTAAAGTTGAAGATGACTCTACTTTATGCTAATCAGAGGCGCCGGGCTCAACTCGCCGCCTCGGGAACGCTCGCGAACGCCCGCAAAAATGTGTTGTTTGAAGGAGAACGCCTGTCAATCATCCTCTAGTGGCAGCCCACCAAGCGTGCAATACTGGGAAGCGGCGCGTCCACACGCGTTTAAAATCGCCCCTGTGGACACGTACCTTCAGTTTGGCAGTTTGGTGAATCGCCTGCGCCAAGATGGGTGTGTCGGCGCAGCAGGGGGAGGCGTCACACATTCAGCTTGGCGTAGCGGAAGTTTCGTGGCAAAAAGCCTTGCCGAGACTGCGCTGAAAGCTCGCCAGCTCCGACCTGGGGTCCGTTTCACAAAGCAGGTTTAGTGAAAACCTTGAGTTAGTTAACCCTGAGATGAGGGAAACTCTGGTTTTTCGGTTTCACAAAGCTAGTTCAGCATAAATCTGGGTCAGTTACCCGGGTAACATGCTCCGTGAAACTAACCTGCTCGCTAGCAGGTTTGCTTCAACAAACCTTGAGTTTCTCCCTACATGTCTCCGCCTTTTTCCGGAATCTGAACCAACTCTGAAAAAAATGTGCCGTCCTTTCATCGCCAACCTAATCGATATGGAAATAAAAGTGATTCTAGCAGCTTTGCGTCGGGAGAGGATTTTGATTACCTTTCCTTTCAATCACATTAGATATTATCTAAACAATATTCTCCGACATTAAATAAAGTCCATTGATTCAATGCGAATCACAGCTGGCGGATCGGAAGTTTGGTGGACCGGCGCGCAGTGCGCACACGTCACCGAGACCTCACAGGCAGGTTTCCACAGTTCCAGGCACATTTAAATGCAATAAATAATCACAACAAACACTATTTAATGCAACTAATTGAATCAACACGTGAATTTATATCTATATAGATTGTCCCGTCACATCTGACGTCAGATCAAAGGCGGATGGCACGCGTAACGGAAACTCAGCCTCTCGGACCAAAACGTCTCCCTCTCTCTCTCCTGTTTTTTATAATATCGGCATTGTTATTATTATAATACTCGCGCACAGCGCGTGATGCGCGTGGTGGGAGCGGCGGCGCTGCTTCTGTCATCGGGTTGTCAAGTGACGGAATTTACACTGAACCTCCCCTAACGCATTAAAGGAGAGGAGAGGAGCTCATTTGATTGGTGAAGATCTGAATCGGCTGTAATCCCAGTCCACGCCTCGTCTCCCACTCAAGGTGCGTGTCCACAGGGGCGATTTTAAGCGCGTGTGGACGCGCCGCTTCCCAGTATTGCACGCTTGGTGGGCTGCCACTAGAGGATGATTGACAGGCGCTGTCCTTTAAACAACAGATTTTTGCGAGCGTTCGCGAGCGTTCCCGAGGAGGCGAGTCGAGCCCGGCGCCTCTGATTAGCATAAAGTAGATTCGACCTCAACTTTAGGCAAATGAGGAGCGGCCAACTCACGCGCCGTCTCTCGACATTCGCCGCAACGCTACCAGAATGCATTGCACGGCTTTTCACATAGACAATGAATGGGACGCGGGGAAACACCGCTGCCTGTGGACACGCACCTTCACGCCTTCTTCTCCTCCCTCTTTCTCACTTGCGCCGGTGGGCGAGACCGGAGGTGTGCCTGCGCGAGCCTGCGCGGTGCACGAAACTTGCAAAGTCCAGGCGGACACACCCCGTCGGCGCGGCGCAGGTGCGCTGAAAGCTGACTGCGCCTGGTCTACGAAACTAGGGCCCATGGACTTTATTTACGCCTTGCGCCTTGCGCTGAAAGTAGACCAGGTTGGAGCTGGCGACTTTCAGGGCAGTCTCAGCGAGGCTTTTTGCCACGAAACTTCCGCTGCGCCAAGCTGAATCTGTGACGCCTCCCCCTGCTGCGCCGCCACACCCATCTTGGCGCAGGCGATCCACCAAACTGCCAAACTGAGGGTGCGCAAGGCTGCGCGGGTCGAAACTTGCACTGCGCTGGCTGCGCCACCCTGCGCCGCCCTGCGCTGGTCTACGAAACTAGGGCCCTCTGAATCAAAAGGCTCGAGAAACTGCAACATGCATCCTGTTTCAGAACAGTACCACAAATAAAGAACAGCAACAACTCACTTGCTGTCTCTGTAACAGTCTCCTGAGCTTTAAAACAATTGTGAACAGTGAGATTAAACCTAAAAGACAATGGTATAGACATGAAGCAAATAACAAATATGCTTCACCACATCACAAGCATGCATACCTTTTCACTGCACCAGTGTTACACACACTGGCAGAACTAGGCTAGTTGATATCACTCTTTCAAATGCTTTTATGCTGCAATCCAAATTTTGTTGCTGGCCAAGCAAGACAACAAATGTACACTAAGGTGTACAGTGGATATGTTGATGTGTCCTTAGACCATTCCAAACCCAGTGTCAGTTGTTGGGGACCTAACCGTTAGGACTACACAATGCGGCCTACAAAAGCCTACACATGCGGCCAGGACAAAGGAACAAAGGAGATTAAAAACTACACTTTAGTTTCCATTTTAGTTTCACTTCTCACCCAGGTGAGAAATGTGACGTCACAACAGGTACCCCAGGAGGGGTCCCTGGGGAGCTTTATAAACCGAAGCTGCCTAGAGAACGCACTCTTTCCCCTCTTACTCCATTACGCTCTTACTCGGGCGCTGGTTCCAGCGCTTCCATCGCAACACCACGTTGCCACGGGAGCCGACCCGCTCCACCAACAGGAGGTGGACACGGCCCCGCAGCCACCGCTGCAACAAGAGGAACCAAGCCGGTTCCTGCCGTCCAGCTACCAGACGCTGTCTGAAGTAAGCTGACTTAATCGCCAAGCCGCGATTATATCGCCGTCCGTGGAAGAAAGAAACACGGACTGTTTTCTTTATTCGGGGTTTGACCAACGAGAGGAAACCCGCTCCGCTCTCGCCTGGACTAAGCCGACTCGTCACGTCTCCCGCTGGCGCCGGGACACGAATTACCGTCGCGAACGCCAGGACGGATTCGCAACCTACGCAACGACACCAGTAAGAGGCTATCAGTCTGGGCAGAGACATAAGTGATAGTGTAGGACATGCTTGTAATTCTTGTTAATGTGTTTTACGTTCTGATCGCGGACCGCCGAGTCCGTTCGTTCATGTGCTGCTGTATTTGAATACTGATCGTGGACCCACGCAGCTGGGTTGGTTTCTGTAACAGTGTTTTCGACTAACCTCCGCCATATTCGCGAGCTCAGAAAGCCTCTACTATCAGTTAAAAGACCGGTCTCGCGGAATAAACGCCAGTTCATTCACGCGAGCCCGTGTGATAGCAGCACGCTTTCTGTCCCTCAGAAATATCGCGCGCGCATTCTTCCCCTCTCTTTGTTTGTGTCCCGCTAACCCACACACATCCTCCGCCAGCTGTTTCCAGCTGCGGACATTACGGACATAGCTCCACCTCTCTCTCTCGCTACTCCATCTAACGACAGTGGCTCCGCCCCTGAACGCCGTGAGGAATAGCTCCACCTGGTGGTCGTGCCCGACCATATCTCTCTCTCTCTCTCTCTCTCTCTCTCTCTCTCTCTCTCTACACACACACACACACACACACACACACACTCCACGTGTGTCTTCTGTAGCTTAGCTTTGTGTGTTAGGTAGTTAGGTAATAAGGCTTTGTTAATTGCAGTGTTATTGATTGTGATCATTATTACTGATTTTAATAAAACTTATCATATTATAACTAGCGGTCTCTTGTGCTTGTTGTGTATATGTCACTGGATAACAGCAGGTTGTGAAGGCTAGTGCTTGAATTTCACGCCTTTTTAATTGTTAGATTGTTTTTATGCTTCTATGCCAATGATCACGATCCTTGGCATTTGAGTATAAAACCTTTATATTGAGACTGAATACAGTTTTAGGTTATCTTTTCCCTGATCCCAGGGTGGTGCCCCGTTTATTCATGATTATATCATGATAGTATATTAAATATAATTATTAATATCGATAATCATATCAACATTAATAATTAACTATTGATTACCAAATCTGCTCCTGCTACAACCCCAACACAGTGCTACAAATAGCAGCAAGAATGTCTCTTTCAAAGTTAGAGGACTCTTTGTAATGTCCTGGAAGTTTAAGCAGGTGGAAGCAGGTGGAAGAACTGGGGAAGTTTTCCCTCAGGAAAATGATATAGGGGTCAAAAATGGCCGAAGTCCCCTTTAACTATTTACATTTTTACAATATATTACAGTTCCTCACTCCCGTCATCCACCTTCTTTCTCCCGCCCTTTTGCCTATCTGGGGCAAATTTCAGGTGCTCGCCGATCACCCGACGAATGTTCACCTCTGAGTCAGGCGTGCTCCTCTGGACACTATCTGTAAGACATGAAATAAGATTGGCTATATAAAGCAGTGAAAATATTCAGCTGCAGATGCTCTAAAGCTCAGTTCACACCTACACAATTAGTTGCGACTGCAACAAAACAGCTGATATATAAGCTACTTACTTTTCAAAACCAAGTGTAACTTTCTAGATATAATTTTTAAAAAATGGGATTGAGGTTTGGTAATATTTTTCTCCATCAGAATAGCTTTGCTTGCATTTGTTTATGTGCTGAAAGAGTGACAGAGCTGTTTCTGTTCAAATAGTCAATAACCGCTGGAGCCTGCTGGTGAAGCCAAACCACCATTACTGGCAAACAATCATCTCGTGTAGACACGCCGGTTCCGGTATCAACTTAAAAGTCAATACAGGAACATTCTTGTGCTCCAAGGAAGATATCCACCATGTCTCATCTCAATCCGTCGAGTGGTTGAAGAAATATGACAGTGTTAGATTTGGAGCACTATAGTATAGATGTGCTTCTTTACCTATTACAACAGAGTAGAGGCGGAGCTTCTCAAATGAAAGCTTCTTTTCAGATCCCCTTCCACACAAATTGAATTGTGCCTGTAGGTTTTGGGTCATCAACCTGTAGGTACAAAAGGGAATTTGAATACAATTATACAGAAGCCATTGTCAGTGCAGCACAAGTCGGCACATCATCTGGCTACACCAATGACACCAATCAATTTTTTAAGTGATTCCTGGCCAGGAACCAGTTTGACAGGGTCCCGGTCCAGCCAGCTGATAATGACAGGTCAGTAAGAAGTCAGATGGTGTCTCTGGGTAACATTAAGCAAGTAAGATTTACTACTAAAATAAGAAATGTTAAGCATACAAATTATGTTACAAAATCTGAAAAATACATTTAATTTTTGTTGCACTGCATCTCATGTTGCACATGTTAAGCAATAATTCAATATGACAATATGTATCGATGGATAGACGCGTGGTTCAATAAGAAAAAAAAACTGGCCGATAAAAAGTTTGATAGAAAAACATTAAATAAATAGTAGGGCTGTCAAATAGTGGGGGTGTCAAACGATTATAATTTTTAATCTAATCAATCACAGGGTAGCTGTGGATTAATCAAAATTAATCAACATTCCTAAATACAGGGATGCAAACAGGTAAGGATTGAAAATAATAAACTTTAAAGGTGGACATGAAAAAGGTGAACATGACGTGCAAGGGGGGTACGCAAACTTGTATTATGATAGTTATTTTAATTATTATGATTCATAACATGTTGCCAATAGCACTAATAGACCAACAGTAGAACAACACACTTGTAATTTGATATAATAAATAAAGTGATCCAGTGTTTCCCACAGAATCTAGACAGAATAAGGTAATTCGATGGCATGCTTCCCTGGAAGATAATATTGTACATGTTAAAGTCAAATGCATCATTCTGGTGCACTCAGAGCAAAATTAAGAGATTATATTTATATATATAACAAAAATTTAAAATATGAAAATAAATTAATAATAATTGTACTTTACTAATTTAACTTAATAAAACTAAACCAACCAAACCAGAATAATGCTACTGCTGTTTATTTGTGCTGTTGAATGTGTCACCACAGCTAACACAACGGTGTCCCGTAACCGCTTACTGACAGCTCTGTCCCCCATATGTCCGGCCGGACCTTTTATACACAACAGTGATGAGGAATAACTATTGTAACTATTAATAACTATTCCTGCATTAAACAGACACACACACACACACACACACACAGACTGTGTTTGTTTGGGGGAAGAGGCAGGCTACTGAAATACACTGTAGTTACCGTCATCAATGAGTTGTGGGATACAAGGCGGGTCGTTATGCACATGTGCCAATTGCGTTATTAAAAATTGTTCCAGAAATTAATCATCCCAGGTTAACGCATTAATTTTGACCGCCCTATATGGTGAAAATGGGGCTGGAAACAAGCAGGCCATAACTGCATCTAAACTAAATAGTCAGACAACATCGCTGTCTGTCACACAGCACTCAGGTGCCCGCTGATACGGAGGAGAGGAGCAGCTAACAGATTCAGTGTGTGAGAGAGATGGTGACGCTCTCTTTTGCTCTCAGACAGTAAAATCAATGCGGGAAGACTACTACTTTACTCCTCCTTGCTGTTATTTATAAAAGTTCAAAACAAATGGAAGACAGAGTCGATCCGTCAGAGAGCAGCTACAAGACAATGTTAGCTGTGGTGCAGTGAGGTAGAGCTGATGAAGAGAGGGAGCGGTGACAGTAAGAAGCTGGTGAATAAGATCAATATCACGTTACTTAATGATTGTTTCAAAAATTCATTACGTTGGTATCACTATTGTAGTCTAATATTGCCAGATTTCTTCTTACCAATACGTCTCTAACATCTAAATGCAATGTAGGTGCTACAACTGAATGTAAATGTCAGAGATTAAAAAAAAATACTGTGTGATCTCTGATAATTTGCCATTGTATCCAGATTGGTTTCCAAGGCATTCAGTAAAGATGTGCTAGAGGATTTCTTAATTTACAAAACCCGCTAGTTTCTGCCTTTCCTCCGTCGATTTGAGGGACTCCTCCAGGTGTTCAAGCTCCTCGAGGGTTGTAGCCTGGTCATAAACAGTGTCTTCTGTTTGATGGGCAATCTTTAAGTCCTTTAACACATCACGGATCTCTACGAGCAGATCAATAACCTTTCTATGAAATCCTAAAAGCATTGAAAGAAAGACAATCATAACTAGAATTATCAACACCTTACCATAGCAACTTAACACTTGCCAAAAAAAATATACTGAGCCAGGTCATGATTCTATTTGCATGGGTTCATGACTCTGTGTCAACTGTTGTTCATAGTCATTTATATCATGGTACATATTTTTCTCCGGGGGGCGCCCGTTGCTTGAACGTTGACTATTGTGGTCAGTTTAGCCGGCTGTGTCCTAACAGCTTATTCAGCACTCGTGAGTCATTGAATAGCAGACTTGTTTTATTTCCTTACAAACCCTGTTCGCCTCTGTTTGTGGTCGAGGCTCCCTCCATAAACCCAGTGTCTCCCCACTCCATCCACGCCCCCCTAACCACCACCTGGACCCTCAATCCTCTCACCTCTCCCTGGATGTATGCAAGTAGACTGGAATATCAATTTGCGGAACCGAGTCCAACAAAATGTAACGCTTCAGCTTTAACACTGCCAAATGTTTTCAGGGTGGGGGTCCCCAGTTCAAATGATCTTTTGGTGCGGTTATGGCCTAAAAAGGATAAGAACCACTGTTGTAGATTACGTTTCACTGACAAATGTGCACCAGTTGTGTATCAAAATTATCCAGATGTCACAAAGTCTGAAGACATTAGGGCGTGTCTTTTAAACCTACAGTCCTGCACAAACACACTTTTATGCAGTACATTGATAAAGATAAAGGGTCTGGATTTGGGTTTAAGTGATCTGGTTGTGTCTATGAGGGTGTGTGTGTGTGTGTGTGTACTTACTAGCTTGTGTCATTGGGTATGGGGAGCTTGGTCAGTTTTTAAAGGGGGAGCTGATGACTGGTCTTGAGCCTCTTCCTTTTTCTGCGTGATGAGACACACTTGGTGTTGAGCCTCTATTTTTTCCTGTTTGGTGAGACATGCCTTCATGAGAAGGTGAAATTGTATGCTGTTGCTTCTTCTATAGAAATAACCTCCAAAATGTAAAAAAAAAAAATGTTTGTAAACATTGTTTGACACAGTTAAGTGTTCGTTCTGGTCAAACACATCAAGCAGAACTATTTAATAGAATCATTCATATTTCTATGAACTAGCCCAAACTATCAAAACAAGAAGGCCACGTAACAAACTGGACCTCATCCAAACCTTTGATTTCAGTGACAGGAAGTGTATTTCGACCTGAGTCAAAATGTACGTCTGTCACTTTCAACCTCCTGGTTGAGGGTGGAGAGGTCCAGTTAAAGTCTTTGCAGCCGGATGAACCCTCTCTAATGTTTATGACTAGGAATGTACCCAGTTGTGATGAGAAATTGTAGCTCGCAACATTGAACACCATTGGGCTGTCTTTCCTCTCCTGGAATTATCGTAAGAAAAAAAAGTCATGGATCTTAGGTTTAATATCTGGTTTTCTAAGAGTCTATATTGTAAATGTGCATAGTAATGGGACTATGATCTTTTAAAGGAGCTGACTGGCTAGTCATCCAAATCTCAATTATAGCAATTGTGTTACCTCTATTTCCGTTTGTAACATCCTTGTGCACAAGGAAATTTAAGCTTACCTTCATCCTATGGATGATACATCCATCCCTGAAAAAAAGGTAAACATACACACTTAGAGGTTCGATCTTCATCACATGGAACATATCTTCATAAACAAATCTTAAAACTCAGCCCAATTCAAAAAAGAAAGGCCATAATGAAATAGAACTGTACACAAACACCTTTGTTTTCGGTGGACAGGAAGGGGTTTTCCTTGATGTGAAGGGTGCAGTGTCGTCATCTTCCGAACTTGGTGGAGATTGGTGGAGAGGTCGCACTTTCTGTTGATAGCTGGAAGTGTAGGCTCTTTCTATTTTTCTAGGAGCAGACCCATGTTTTGCCACTGGATTGGAGCTGCACCTTTTCGAACTACCTTGGCTCTCTGGCTCTGGAATATAGTCTGTAAAAAAAAAAGTCATGAAAATCTTATCAAATTATGCTGTTTTTTAAATTCTATATTTTAAAGCTATATAAATGAACTATGATTAATTTAAAAGCTGCTGGCTGTCACCAAATCCTCAAATTTAGAAGTTCTTCTATATTCCTATCAACATCACTCCTGTCACAAGGCAGTTTAACTTACCTTCATCACTGATGGCATGATCATCATCCCTGATCTCAGGTTCATCATCACTGATGGCATGCTCATCATCATCATCTTCAAACAAATCAGGTAAAAAATCAGCCCAATATCAAAAAAGAAAGGCCATAATGAAATAGAACTGTACACAAACCTTTTGTTTTCGGTGGACAGGAAGGGGTTTTCCTTGATGTGAAGGGTGCAGTGTCGTCATCTTCCAGAACTTGGTGGAGATTGGTGGAGAGGTCGCACTTTCTGTGGAGTAGCTGGAAGTGTAGGCTCTTTTCTATTTTTTCTAGGAGCAGATCCATGTTTTGCCACTGGATTGGAGCTGCACCTTTTTGGACTACCATGGCTCTCTGGCTCTCGAATATAGTCTGTATAAAAAAAGTCATGAAAATCTTATCTAATGATGCCGTTTTTTGAAAAGTTCTATATTTTAAAGCTTGATTTATTTAAAATCTGCTGGCTGTCACCAAATCCTCAAATTTAAAAGTTGCTTCAATATTCCTATCAACATCACTCCTGTCACAAGGTAACTTACCTTCATCACTGATGGCATGATCATCATCTGCAAACAAATCAGGTGATTCTACCATGTGTTCAGGCTCCACAAAGCTGCCACCACAAGCACCAAATTGAGAGACAAATGTCCAGTGGGAAAGTGAAAAAACTTGAAATATAAAACTAAAACTAAAAGGAGCAATATGATACACTGTGTTATTGATACTCAGGGCCTGAAATTCTTTTTCCAAAAGTGGGGGGAATTCCCCCCCTAAGGGCTTCACATGGGGGGGGGGGATTTTACTTTGTTGGGGGGGACTCCAGGTCTATATTATATGTTATGCTTCAGATATAAATGATGCTGCAACTACACAGCAGTTCAAAATTTTATTTGTCACATGCTGAGGTATAATACTCAGTTTGCAAACTCAGTGTTACAGGGTTTTCCCTGGCTTGACAGTTGTACTTTCAGATATTGTCCCTCCTCTATTAAATATGAAACAAGGCTGATAATCACAGGACATGTCTGTTCTGATTATGTAAGTCAGCGGTCCTGACGTGTGTTTCTCTTCTATAAAACTCATTCTACATCTCGCGATGTCTTTCCACATACAGGCTTCCTTCTCCTTTTAAACGGTGAGTTGGTGCAAGACGCTGCATCTGATCGCCCCCCATGGGCGCCAAAATCACCTTAGATAGGCAGGAAAACCCTGTGTTAAAGTCGGGCGGATATGTGCGTGTTCTTCACCTCTAAAGACGGCGCTGCTAAAAAAAAAAACTTGTTGCAGGAAGGAGCTGTCAGAGGAGCTCTGCTGTTCCTCTCTCTTTAACCTGGTGTTTGGCTGCATGTTGTATAAAAAGATCAATATTGGAAGAGATCTAACCAACATCTGAGCACCGATGGCTGAACCAGAGCGCAACAGATGTGTAACAGCTGCAGCAGCGTGTGTGTTTTATAACATCTAACTTTATTCAGTTCAGTAGGCTACCTAAACTATACAAACAAAGACGTGTGTGTCATTTAAGTCAGACTGTCTAACACAGCGCTCCTGTAGTGTGTACCAGTAATTGGCTGGTTTGAAATGTGTGCGGGAATTTCCCGCATTATGAGTGTGAGATTTGCGGGAATCGGTCAAATAATGCGCGATACCCGCAATCCCGCAGCAAATTTCAGGCCCTGATACTTATTGTGTAATTTAAAGAGAATAGATGGTGTTAAAGAAGTAGACATATAATCAAATGTTTAGCATATGCAATATTTACTTAAATAGGCACAGCACAATTACCTTCCTCATAATCGAAGTCTTCATGTCGCCTTTTTTTTATTTTTTCTTCTGGTTCACTGTGCTCCTCCTTCTGTTTCTGCACCACTTGTTTGGTCCCAGCTTTCACATTGTTGGTAATCATCTATGAAACATTGCCAAACCAAAAAGGTTATCGATTGTAACCAGTAGCATGCTGGTTCTGTTTGACCCTCCCTGCTTCCCTTACACTCCGATCCCCGTTAACGAGGGGGGCGGGGCAGGCACGTAACTTGTCCGTTCATTCATTCAGATCCCAGGTTATACTAGGGTATAAGTAGCCCAGTGGGTAGGACTATCCCCCCCTTCACCTTCTGCGTCTGGGTTTCATGCAGGAGGCTATCGCCAGGTATGCTGCTATTCCACTGTATTGTTCAGGTTAATTCATGCCTAGCCTTAATAATCCTTTTCCACCTGTAGCTCTGCACCCCCTAACTCTGCCAGTGCCGTAGGGAATCTAACCTCACCGTAGTATTTCTCTCCCTCGAGGTATGCGGTTTTAAGGCTTTATCTCCCCTTGGTCGGTGTACGGAGTTTTAATTGTCATCTTTACTTATGTATACCTGCAGCTGATCGTGATTACGGCCCGGCTCCTGTTTAGCGTCCCCTAATCAGCGACTACGAGCGTCGGCCCTGTTTGGTAGCATGGCTTGTTAGTCCAGCTCGCCTGTCTAGTGTGGTCACGCTGCTGTCTTGTCCATAGTCGTAACATTCCATTCTGGCTCACTCCCAATTGTTTTATTTTTAGCTTAGCCTACCGCTGCCCGTTTGCGTCGCGGTGGGTGTTTGTTTGTTTGTTTTGTTTGCCCGCCTGCTGTTGGCTTTTCTTTACGCATGTGCTTTGTCCGGTTTATGTGCGTGCAGCGCTTGCCCCGCTTATCCGAATGCATGCTGCTAGTTTGCTGTGTGTGTGTGTATTGCAGTGTTACCTCTTATTTGTTTGTGGTGCTTTTGACTGCATGTTTGTCGCTTGATCTCGCCGCTAGTGCTGCTGTTTAACTAGCCGTCATATTTGTATGTGCTATAGATGACCTATGCTGGTGTGGCTACTGTGTGTTTTTGATTGTTTTATGCTTTGGCAGGCCTGGGGTTTCCCTTCGGCGGGGGTAGCTAGTCACCTGGTGGTGGGCTTGTAAACGTCACCTTGGAGTGTTTAGGGAGAGCGCTGGTGGTGGTTTTCTGTGACAGGGGGTGACACCTTTCTGCAGTGAGCGTGCACGTGCGGACACCTCTTCCAGATAGTCTGCTCCCCCCCTCTCCAGGTAAGCCCCGCCTGCCGGTTTCTTCCTTTCCCTTGACTATTGTATATTCCAGCTGATGCGTATTATAATTATTTAATTGTGTGGTATAGGAAAAGATTATAATAAAACATATTTTTATATTTTTCTAACTCACGCCAGTTTTCTTTCAGCGAAGTTTCCCCATTATCTCTTAAACCAGTTCCTTCAATAAACTCACATTTGTTTTCACTGGAATTCACGTCTCCGCCTGTTGTATTCGACCCTGTGCAAATTGGTATCTAATATCAGTTCAATCTAGTGTATCGTTCTTGTGTCCCAGGGTATTAGTCCCAGGGTGGCGTTGTTGCTGACAAATAATTCTACTCAACGTGGTCTGGTCACAAATGCAAAACTTTGACATGGCATGATATTCAAGTCAAAGTGTATTTACCGTAATATGACTGTACATACCAGATCTGAGCTTCACTTTGACCAGAGTAAACCGTTTCCATCCATCACTTGGCTTGCGGCGCTCAATGATGAACTTGGCTGCATTTACAACATTTGGCCAAAAGACTAACTTCTTGGCGATGTCAACCCAGCTTGCTGGCACCACACCTTCTTCTTTGCGGTCCCTTTCTTTCCAAGCTGCACGAACCCAAGCCATCCTATAAAGTAACTGAACATACATACAAAATATATAGCGAACAGTAGCCCTGCCAGAGAGTTTGTGTGGTAGATTGACTATATTCTCACAATAGCACCATCAAACTAAATAATGTATTGCCCAAACTCCTTTTCTAAGTTTTTGAGTGGGGGACCCCAGTTAAAATTCCCCTTTGGGTAAAAAAACAGTCAAAATTCCATCTAGAAGTTATTTTCTTTTTATACTTTTCGCTCAAATCGATGAAGTAAAGGCATAAGCACATATCCTGAACAATATGGCAGACAAGCCACTTTACGTTCAATATCAGACACGTCAAGAAGCCTGCGGTGTTTCCGTACTCTGTCCAAGTTTCTAACAAACACCACATTAATGAGCTTGGAGTCGCAAGGCACAGTATAAAAACTTTCCAGGCTGTTTTGAGATATTGGGCCCTAGTTTCGTAGACCGGCGCAGGGTGGCGCAGCCGGCGCAGTGCAAGTTTCGACCCGCACAGCCTTGCGCACCGTCAGTTTGGCAGTTTGGTGGATCGCCTGCACCAAGATGGGTGTGTCGGCGCAGCAGGGGGAGGCGTCACAGATTCAGCTTGGCGTAGCGGAAGTTTCGTGGCAAAAAGCCTCGCCGAGACTGCGCTGAAAGCTCGCCAGCTCCGACCTGGTCTACTTTCGGCGCAAGGCGCAAGGCGTAAATAAAGTCCATTGATTCAATGCGAATCACAGCTGGCGGATCGGAAGTTTGGCGGACCGGCGCGCATGTGCGTACACGTCACCGAGACCTCACAGGCAGGTTTCCACAGTTCCAGGCACATTTAAATGCAATAAATAATCACAACAAACACTATTTAATGCAACTAATTGAATCAACACGTGAATTTATATCTATATAGATTGTCCCGTCACATCTGACGTCAGATCAAAGGCGGATGGCACGCGTAACGGAAACTCAGCCTCTCGGACCAAAACATCTCCCTCTCTCTCTCCTGTTTCTTATAATATGATCATTGTTATTATTATTATACGCGCGCACAGCGCGTGATGCGCGTGGTGGGAGCGGCGGCGCTGCTTCTGTCATCGGGTTGTCAAGTGACGGATCTTGCACTGAACCTCCCCTAACGCATTAAAGGTGAGGAGAGGAGCTCATTTGATTGGTGAAGATCTGAATCGGCTGTATTAATCCTAGTCCACGCCTCGTCTCCCACTCACGCCTTCTTCTCCTCCCTCTTTCCCACTTGCGCCGGTGGGCGAGACGGGAGGTGTGCCTGCGCGAGCCTGCGCGGTGCACGAAACTTGCAAAGTCCAGGCGGACACACCCCATCGGCGCGGCGCAGGTGCGCTGAAAGCTGACTGCGCCTGGTCTACGAAACTAGGGCCCATTATGTCACACAACAAACTGCCATCTCGTTTTTCTTTAACAAAGGCAAAGTTTTCGTTGTGCAAGAGAAAACACCCATTTCTCTCATTTTCAGCAACAAAATGCCAACTCTTCTTCCCTGTCTCTTTTGAGTGGCCCCCTGCCCTCTCTTGTTCAATGAGTCTCTTTGCCACTTGACTGATTGGATTCTTGGCATTTCTCACCAATCTCTTGAGAACTTGCAGATGATTCTCAAATGGAAATGCACATATGTCATTGAGAGAGCACTGGTAATTCCTACAGTCATTCGCCAGATGTTTCAAACTATGGACATTATAGACCAGGAAAACTGCTGTGTGTATATATGCTCACATTTGGCTACAAAGTAGCTTAAGAGTTGTTTTGCAAAGTCCATGTAAGCAACACGCCTTCTCTCACATGAGTCCAGAAGTATTGATAGATCTACCGTTAGGCAGAGAAAGTGGTCATACACATCCTTGTGCAATACCTTTTTTAACACAACAGGTCCAGTGTATAGGACAAATTGTCTGAACTCTGTGGCTTTCCACCAATTTAACTCCGTTAGGGATCTTGGTTGGCGAGCAAATTCACTAGGAAGTTTCCCAGACAGAGAGACAAGAAGAGTTGAAATCTCATTCAACTGACCTTGTGACAGTCTACATTCGGGCGGTCCTTTTTTAAAGAAGCACAGCATTCTTTTCACAACACCAAGACACACTAGATGCATGTAGTCTAGTGGGAAACCTGTGACACAATTTATCCCTACATTAAGTAAAGGGGATACCCCAAGCTGGTGGTCATTATAAAGCCCATTGGCAAATGCTACATCTGTCCTTAAAGGGTAGTCTCCCAAGTACACGACTCTTTTGTTTTTATACTCTCCCTTTACAATGCATCTTTCACAGCTGTAATATCCAGTGTGCCCTTTGATGCATTTCACAAATGCTCTAGCAGGGGCATCACAAACCAATGCTTTGATCTGAACATTAATTTCTTTGCCATTTACAACTATTTTGTTTTCCTGTAGTTGTGTGTATTCTGCTAAAAAGTCTGCAAGATAATCATCAACAGAGTCAGGTTTAGAGGTGCCATAATACAGTGCCACAACAAAAGGCTCAAAATCACTGAAAGTACAAATTGGCCACAACTGGCGAGGAGATGCCTTGAAAAGATTGATTCCGTCAATGTTCACCACTAAGTCCACAGAGTTTGAATTGTCCAAAAACGCAGTATTCTGTTTGATAATATTCACAACAGAGGATGTAATCCCGAGATGAATGTACTGTCCACCGCACTTTTCCTCAGTCGGTATGGAACGTGGTGTTCCAAGTAATGTTCTGGAATCCTTTGGTAGTGGTAAACCTTCGTCCCGCAAAATACCAAGGAGTTCATTAAGGTTACTTCTTCCACATTTACTTGTTGAAGCCCAGAACGCAAGCTTTTCTTAGTGGGTCACTTCATATTCCTGTGCAGATTCTGAGTCTTGTTCAGAGTCAGTTAAAACATATGCATTGTATCCAAAATCTGAATCTAGATCAGAAAGTTCATCTGTTTGATCAGAATTACTGTTTCTTTCTACTGGTGAATTTACATCACTCTGACTGGGTTCCAGACTTTCAGAAACACCTACTGAAGTGTTTTGAATAGTGTTTTGGGCTTCAGCTTGATTGGACACCAAATTGTCAGGGCCACTACCTTCACTGCTACTTTGCAGTGCAATTGATGCGGCTTGTGAACAAATTTTTCTCCAGCGCCTCAGATAAGACATCTCCCCCCCCCCCCCCCCCCCCAAAAGAAAAGAAGAAGAAAAAAAAAAGATTAGCAATAAGGTAATAAAATCAACCAATACATTTATACCACTATAGTTATTTTTTGTCGTGAAAAAAAATTATATTGCACAACCCCCAAGCTACAGTGGTGGCCAAAATTATTAGAACACCTGACAGATCAGAAAATATCGACCTTTTTTTCTACTCCAAAACATGATTTCATTTCATAATGTTCATGAAACATGCAGATGGTTGCTCTGAGCACAACAAATATCAGATGGAGTGAGTCCTTATGTTTTTATCCACTTTTAACTTTAATATTTGTCCACCTTTTGCAGCAATTACAGCAGCACATCTCTTTGGTATAGTGTCTTTATATTTCCTGAGAACTTTAACACTAATGCTATCCCATGCCTTCTGCAACTCAAGCCAAAGGCTTTCCTTTGAATGTACAATAGATAGATAGATGATGATTGTGTGACATTGACAGTGAAATAGGCCTAGCTTGTTTTTTGTAAGGGAAATGACCCAAATCACCGTATGATGGCACTATTCTATGGTTTATAGAGCATAATGATGACTTTGTAGATATTTCATGTGTTTTATGGGTATTCTAATGGCCAATTCAACAAATTCACAAGTGAAACCTCTTAAATATGCCAGGTGTTCTAATAATTTTGGCCACCACTGTATGTGTGTGAAATACAATTAACCAATAATGTGTCATCATGGCAAACACTCCTTACCCTCTTTTCTCTGCTCTCAGGAGAGTGGAAATCTTTTTAGCGTCGGGCCACAGATGTCAGATTCTGATAAATGCCCTCCTAATGTATGGAGAGAGAATTTAGGGACACACACCGTAAATCAACATGTTAACCAAATACTCACATTTCTACTATTTTTCACTGTATTACTAATACATACTTTGATAATAGATGGAGAAATTACAATGTGATGTATACAATTCTATGTCACATTTTAATGCACACTTTTGAAGATGCTACGTAGAAGGAAAACCCACAACACCATCGCTGTCATGACAGTACAATATTAAAAAAACGTATAGCTTACCATACAATCAGAATTAAAGAGTGCTTAGTAACTTTTCAGTCAATTCACAATTCAATTTAAGCAAGTATGTGCTGTTTTTTTATGTTTATGGCAATCACCAGGCTTTGATTTTTTTTTTCCAGCTTAATTAAACGAACATAATATTAAACATCATCTGACTAACAACATGCAGTTTTTCAATAACGATACTCCTATATTTTTGTATTGAGCTATTGTTTCCAATAAAGTGAATCTGTTTTACTGTGTTTCAATCTATTCATGTAACAAAACACAGAGGAATCAAAACTAGCAAAAGTTAGCTGCTCAGTTTCAATTTGCAGTGACCACTGTTGAAGCTAAGGATAACATAGCATTTCCGTCCGTGTATGACTCAAATATTATAATTGTGATAGCGAGCCTGTGTTTATAGGTATTGATGGCTGTAAACAGTGAACACCAAACACACTGCCAGCAACAACTCTGCTATGGGTTAGCACGCTGCTAACATTAGCTGCGAAGCTAACACAATTGTTTCAGTGCACTCTTAAGGTAGTGAGGACTCGGATTTGTGTCTTCACAAAAAGTGTATAGGATTATTATCATCCAACATTTAAAAAAAGAAAGTGTAACTGTAAAATTGAGTTGCACTAGCCTAAACACAGCTTGTTTGGGGATAACTCACCATAACAGATTTCGTCCTCCTTGGTCGTCGTTTGCCTGCATCATGCGCGCCACGCACAAGTTTCTTCTTCTTCTCATGTGTTTAATGACAGTTTACTACCTATTTCAGGGAGCATTACCGCCACCTAGCGAGCCGGATGTAGGATGAGAGATAAGCCAGTGAGGAGGGTGTGTGCAGACCGAGGAGTTAGTTTAAATAAAATTTAAATAAAAAATAATAATAATAAACAATTAAATAAAATGACTACTTTACTACTCTACTACTTCCTTCACCTCTACTCTAGATTTTCTAAATTAAACTTAGTGCTCTCCTCTCCTCCCATATGTATTCCATTATCACATCGTTGCACAGATTCAGTTACCCCAAACTGTTCACATTTCCCATCTGCATCTGAATAAGGTGGATAAGTGTCAGCCTGTATTGGAACTCCCAATATTTGCAACTGTTCTCACTTTTATGTTCTTTGAGCATTTTTTTAAACATAATTTTATACAAATTCCACTTTCTTTGTCAAACTCCCAGACAAACTTCAACAATGAAAATGTTCAGAAATATGATATATTCGAAAAATGATCCTGAAATAAGTATCTGTAAAATAATTAAAATGCATTATGTGAGACAGCTATCAACATGTTTTTTTTATTATCAAAAATATAACTGTCACACAGTATTAGTCATTTCCACCATGTCTTGTGTAGCCTACTTGCACTCCTGGTACAGACTATTACAGTCTGTAATACTTATTCTAAACTGCATATAGTCTTACTGCTAATTTATAGGCTATTACCTTTTAATATGGGATATTTTATGACCATTGTAACTGCTACAATACAAGAGGTGTTCCCGAACAAAATTTTGTTGTAGCCACTTGTTGCAATGACAATAAAGCTTCTTATATCACTGTTTAAAAAATTCAATGAGAGATTGTATGGATGGTTTGTATGGCAGTGACATCAAAGCAAAGAGCAATTTTCAATTTCATCAACAACTCTTGAAGAAAAATCAAGGAGCCTACTGTCTGAATTCTACGTAGTCTATATTTATTTATTTAAAGGTTTAATAATCAGGGACAATGCACATTAATAAAACATTTTAACAAATGTAAACATGCCAGAATTAGCCAAAAGGCTATTTTACATCTGCTGTCCCTGGACTGATGTTAAGAGTAACCCTAAAAGAGAATAAAATGATTTTGTTATCGACATACAAATAATACAATAAAGGATTAGAAAACTAAATCTGAAAAAAGGTTAAAAGGCAGAGAACTAAGCAAAAGTCCATACATACACACACAAGCTAACATAAACTCAGCTCAAACAGCAGCCGCTACAGACAAACCAGAAGCAACGTTAAGCAGCAACACCAACATCGACAAAAAAATTATTACACAAGACACAATAATAAACCAGCAGGTCACAAACAAGCAAAACACAAACACTAAACACATTAAAATAAAAAGCAACAGTAATACTAGACAATTAATAAACTGACAGACAACATGACGGATGGCATCAGAAAGCACCGACAGGCAGAGCAGCAAATGTGAGGAGAAATTAAGCACTAAAATTTAATGTTGACAGCTGATTTAAAAGAGGCATAGTTTGAAAGATTTCTAATGTGAGTTGGAATGGAGTTCACGAGCAGCCCTGATTGAAAATGCAGACTGGCTAAAAGTACTTTTTCTCAACAGGACAACACAGTCTCCTCTAGCTGCACTCCGTGTAGATGTTGATGCCATTTTTATAAACTGGTTCAATACGGGAGGCTCAAGTCCATGTATGATTTTGTACATAAGACAAGAGTGTGAATATTTAATCAGGTTGATTAAATAGGTTGACTAGATCGTTGGATATTGATTGCTTGCCAACATAACTAAAATCCAACTAAATAACAACGTCAGCTCGAAGTTAGATTTTGACGTTGTTTATGTGTTGTTAATATAACGTTGAAAACACGTTGGGCTTTGGTCAAAAGACCTACAACTGAATGTCAGAATTCTACATATATTTTACGTAAACTGGTGAAGTTGACTAGATGTTGGATATTGGTTGCTAGCCAACATTACTTAAAAACAACTAAATAACACTGCAGCTTGACGTTATTTTATGTTGACGTCAGCTTTAGACGTTACCTCAACGTTAACTTTTAGTTGGTTAAACGTTGCAACCCATATCCAACCAAGGACCAACGTTAATACAACGTCCTGTGTCAGCTGGGAGATATTCTTTTTATCGTCCTAGCCCCAATTTGTATCAATAAAATCATACTTGAAAAAAATGGATCGTACCAACTTGATTTTCTCACGGATATCAAGGTCAGCACAGTCCTTAATATCGATTGTGGCTTCTTCTGGGGATCCCCAAAAGAGTACATGCAGGATAGCTGGGCTCAGTCCACCAAGCGTGGTCCATCATGTAGAAATGAATGACCGATCATTCGACCAGCAACAACAAAGAAGTCACTCTCCAAAAGGATAAGGGAAGTGGAGGGAATCCGTTGCTCTTCTTCTCCCTCAAAAAGAAGAGTTCCCCCTGGCACTTGAATAAACAAGAGAAAAGTCAAAGCATATAGATAGTAATGTAAAGGACATAGATATTTGGGTGCGCAGGTAGTCAAGTGGTTAGAGCGCATGCCACATACGCAGCGGACCCTGGTTCAAATCCAGTCCGGAGGACCTTTGCTGCATGTCGCACCACTCTCTCTCCGGTTTCCAATCTATCCACTGTCAAAAATAAAGGTGTCTATGCCTGGAAAAAAAATCTTTTAAAAAAAAAGAACATAGATATTTACCTGTCATACAGCTGTTGGGGATGTAGCAGGAGCAGATTTGGTTATCAACAGTTAATTATTAATGTCAATATGATTATGGATATTAATAATTATATTTAATATATTATCATAATATAATCAGGAATAAACGGGGCACCACCCTGGGATCAGGGAAAAGATAACCTAAAACTGTATTCAGTCTCAATATAAAAGGTTTTATACTCACATGCCAATCATCGTGATCATTGGCATAGAAGTATAAGAACAATGTAACAATTAAAAAGGCGTGAAATTCGAGCACTAGCCTTCACAACCTGCTGTTATCCAGTGACATATACACAACAAGCACAAGAGACCGCTAGTTATAATATAATAAGATTTATTAAAATCAGTAATAATGATCACAATCAATAACACTGCAATTAACAAGCCAGCTCACCTGTAGTGAATAGACTTGATTAGAGGGAAGGAGGAGCCACAGTCAGAACTTAAGGGACAGCAGTAACTCTCTTCAAACCACATTTTGTCTGGAGAAAGGAAGGAAGGAAGCTGCTTTGTCTCTTGTTGGTAAGTCAGAAACTAAACTCAAATCTACGAGTTTAGGCATTGTGTGAGTAAAGCTAGTGGTAACATTTAGTCTAGTATTGATAGCTTGTTGTTGAAATTCTTGTGAAGCTGTCTGTGCTAAGTGAGCAATCAGCTTGTTTTGAGCCAGCTCACCTGTAGTGAATAGACTTGATTAGAGGGAAGGAGGAGCCACAGTCAGTACTTGCGGTAAATTGAGCACTTCAGGGCTCCAGACTAACTTTTTGCATTGGTTGCACTGGTGCGCCTAACTTTTTTTTTTAGGTGCACCAGCACAAAATTTAGGTGCACCCACATTTTTCATCGTGTCGCCTTTAACGCCAAAAAGTCACCTTTTTATCGCTCTCCTTTTACATAATGACACCCCCCTTATGGCCTAGCTTAACTGCAGCACCATCAGCACCCAGAGGAACCGTTTTCTGCAGCCAATCTGCACACTGATGCCCAAGCGCAGCAAATGCTTGCTTTGTGGCAGCATAAAAAGATCATACAGGTCACTAGCCTATAGATTGCAAATGGAAAACTGTTTATGTGATCTTAGCCTAGCCTACTTATATTTTTACTTAGGCTATTCATTTTTAATAATAATATTAGGAATAGGCTACTATACAATTTTCCTATTCATGATCTCTCATGCTGTAATGTGGGCCTTCAAACACTGTGCGTGTCCATGCTCCACCTCGACATGTCCAATTAACATGTTGACCGGCCTCCCTTTACGCAAAATGCGGCAGTAGACAATAACGCACTCCTTCGTAGAGACGTCTGTGTCGCCGTCAGTCATGAATGACGTGTACGTGGCGTTTCCAACCTCCGCAGCTGTCTTGTTCTTTAGTGTCGGCATTTTTTTCATCAGAATAATTTCGGACTTAAATTTAGTGAACGGCAACTCCTCCTTTGCAATATTGTATGCGACGTTTAATTTTATAATAATTTCAGATTCCTCAGCGGACGTGATCGATACAGCCTGACACTGAAATGCAGCTGGATGATGGGCCCCTTTATTAACACACTTATCACGGCATGTAGTATGCTTTTTGGACATATTGCACTTTTTCAACGTCTCGATGCAAAATGTTGTTGACTCCTCCACAAACGCACTATTACCGGACAAATTCTGACCGCACTCCCGAACAATAAATGCAGTGCATTGAGTCCCTTTCTTTATCGTACATCAGACAGGGAAATTGCTTCAACCAGTCCGGTCTGAAGGCATATTTTTGGGCTTTTTAATTAGTCTCGGGGCGAGGCTTTCTGCCTCTCTTCACTTTCAAAGAGAATCGAAGCGCTCAGAGTACCTGCTCAGCTCGCTCGCATTGTTCGAACCGACACAATTTACAGCAGTGAAAAGGACCACAGCCAATCAGAGGCAAGGACCCGCCCGAGCTCCGTCTCTTATTGGTTTAGACCACGATGCCGTCAGGAGAACATAAAGAGATACTGCGCTTATGATTTTTTTTTTTCACTCGAGCAGCGTTAGGTGCACCAGTGCGACCTACTATTTTTTTCAGTCGCACTCATAAAAATTTTGGTCGCATATGCGACCAAAATGGTCGCACTCTGGAGCCCTGCACTTAAAAGGCTGTCACTACAGCGTCAGCTGCAGCGTCGGGCCATCAGAACGAAGACAGCTGAACAAAGACGAGGGAGTCTATCTGCGGGAGTCAAGACAGCTGAACAAAGACGAGGGAGTCTATCTGCGGGAGTCAAGACAGCTGAACAAAGACGAGGGAGTCTATCTGCGGGAGTCCATCGAGGAAGCCCATTGAGGTAGGTACGACATCTCAACCCCCCCCCCCCCCCCCCCCCCCTCGCAGCCATGTGTCTTATCCCAGTCAGGACATCACACCGGAGAAGATTTTACCAAAGATCCTTCACTCGAGGCCGTAACCCATCCAATCTCTGCTACCCACCACTCTCCACCGGTAAGGAACTTGAAGTACTAGGGGGGCTGTGGAACTGCCAATCTGCAGTCAAGAAGGCGGACACCATCTCAGCCTATGCCTCCCTGCAGACTCTCCACTTCCTGGCCCTCACAGAGACCTGGATCACCCCTGAAAACACTGCCACTCCAGCTGCCCTTTCAACTGCCTACTCGTTTTCACACTCCCCAAGACGAACAGGGCGAGGAGGAGGAACTGGGCTCCTCATCTCACCCACATGGTCCTACCAGGTCCTTCCTCTCGACCACCTACCCCGATCTACGCTTGAATTTCACGCCGTCTCTGTCACCCTTCCTTTCAAACTCAACATCATAGTGATCTATCGCCCACCCGGTCCTCTTGGTGACTTTTTGGATGAAATGGATGCCCTCCTGAGCTGCTCCCCTGATGATGGCACACCACTCGTCGTCCTTGGTGACTTCAACATCCACCCGGGAAAGCTGCATTCATCTGAATTCATAGACTTCTTTTCCGCATTTGACCTTACACTGTCCCCCTCTCCACCAACTCACCGGGCCGGGAACCAACTTGACCTTGTCTTCACAAGATCCTGTGGCATCTCGCCACTCTCTATTACCCCGCTTACCGTGTCCGACCACCACTTTGTGACTTTCTCCATCCCCATGAAGCCCACCTCATCCCTCCACTCTACGCCTCGAATGGTCACCAGCCGCCGCAACCTGAAATCCCTCACTCCCTCCGCTCTCTCCTCAACTGTTATCTCCTCGCTCCCATCCTCGGAACAGTTCTCCTTAATGCCTACTGAGGAAGCCTCCTCCATACTGATGTCCTCACTCTCCTCTTCTTTGGACACTCTCTGTCCCCCAATCTCACGACCGGCACGATCATCTCCCGCCCCTCCCTGGCTGTCTGAACCTCTGCGAACCAACAGATCATTGTTGCGAGCGTCAGAGAGAAAATGGAAGAAATCGGGACAGCACGAGGACCTTGCTCACTACCACCTCCTCCTCTCTGACTTCACCTCAACTGTTTCGGCAGCCAAATCTGCCTTCTACCTGGCTAAGATCAACTCTTCTGCCTCCAACCCCAGGAAACTCTTCTCCGTGTTCTCTTCCCTCCTCACCCCTCCTGCCCCTACCCCCCCTTCCTCCCTTACTGCCGATGACTTTGCAACTTACTTTACCAAGAAAGTACATGACATCAGCTCCTCATTCACGCCTATTCCCTCCCAGAAGACATCTCCCCCAACTCTCAACTCGGATGGTTTTACCAGCTTTAGCTCCCTCACCTCTGAGGACGTCCACGCACTTGTTACATCTAACCGCGCCACCACCTGCTCCCTCGACCCGATTCCCTCCTCTCTTCTCCAGGACATCTCACACGTGTGTGTGTGTGTGTGTGTGCGCGTGTGCGTGTAGAGAGAGAGAGAGAGAGGGATATGGCCGGGCACGACCACCAGATGGAGCTATTCCTCACAGCGTTCAGGGGCGGAGCCACTGACGTCAGATGGAGTAGCGAGAGAGGGAGAGAGAGAGGGAGAGATGGCCGGATGCAGCCACCGGATGCTATGTCCTTAGCCTCCGCCGGGAACAGCTGGCGTAGGACACGTGTGGGGCGGCGTATGTGTGTGTGTGTGTGTGTTAGCAGGACACAAACAAAAAGAGGGGGAGACTGTGCGCACAATATTCTGAGGCTCAGGAGGCGTGTTACTATCACACGGGCGCTCGTGAATGAACTGGCATTTATTCAGCGAGACCGGTCTTTTAACTGATAGTAGACGCTTACTGAGCTTGCGAATATGGCAGAGGTTAGTCAAAAAACACTGTTACAGAAATCAACCCAGCGGCGTGGGTACACAATCAGCATTCAAATACAACACGGAAAGCAACGGACTCGGCGGTCCGTGGTCAAAACTTAAAACACGTTAACAAGAATTACAAGTATCTCCTACACTATCGAATCTCTGCTTCTGCCCAGACAAATAGCCTCTTACTTTTGTCGATGTGAGATGCGTCGATGTTAGGTTTCCGTCCTGTGCGGTGATGGCGTTTCTTGACGCCGGCAACGGACGGTAGTTCGCGGGCGCTCGTTCAGTGCCGGATCCAATTAGTTGAAGAAAACAGTTAGTATTTATTCCTCCTGCAGGCAACAATGGAAATCGCGGGGCTCGGCGATTTAGTCAGCTGATTTCAGACAAAAACGGGTCAAGTTATCCGTTCTGCTGGCAGCTGGGACGAAGAAAGTGTTTTCTTCCTTCCGCGGGTGAACAGGAGGGTCGCGCGGTCGCGCCAGTCTCTCTCAGGATCCAAAGTGATAAACAAAAGAAAAATAAAACGGGTAGAGAAAAAGAGGGGTAAAACAGTCTGTTGCTCGTCCAGCGAGTTTGGGGGGGGAAGACTGCGGCCTAGGACAAAGGAAACGCTGCAGACGTACTGTTCACCTCCTGTTGTAACGTGTGTCACGGTGGAGAGAGGAAGTTCTTCAGGCGGCGCTGGAATATATAGCTTACGGCTGTTCCCGGGGACCCCCTGGGGTCCCTGTGGTTGTCAGCCAATAGGGCACCAGTTGTGTGACGTTGCACTTCGCACCCAGGTGTGAGGTGACACTAAAATGGTGGTTGTAGTTTTTTATCTCCTTTGTTCCTTTGTCCTGACTGTCCTGGCTTCTGTAGGCCGCATTGTGTAGTCTTAACGGTGAGGTCCCAACACAGCATTAGTAATGGAAATATCAATCAGCCACTGAATATTCTGGTTGATCCTGTAGAAACCTAAAGGTTCACAGCAGCTACATTCACATTTAGGAATAAATTTAGTATTCTCTGGGTAAGCGTAAAGATCTGGGAAGACATATCTGTTTTCAGTCCGGAACTGGTACCAACCAAACACCAAAGTGAATATTTACTTACCAAAATTGATCTCAAAACCATACTGGGCCCGGTTTCCCGAAGCCTTCTTAAAGCCTTCTTAACGCTACGTCATTTGTAACCCCTACTTAGAGTTCCTTCTTAACATTTTGCGTGTTTCCCGAAACGTTCTTTGCTACGAATCTCTTTTGTACGTCATACGTTGGTAAGAGTAGTCTGGAGCACTCTTAGAGCCTTCTTAGCTCAACCGTAGTGATGCTTCAGCTCCTGACGCTAGTCGCCGCCACTGTACAGTAATCCAGAAATCCACGCTGCACATGGAACTGCACATTTGCCAGTGTTGTGTTTCACCAGTGGTTTTAAATTCATTCATGAAGAAAATAAAATTAAATGTGCATGCATTTCATCACAAGGCTACGCTTTACCTCAACCTCAGAAGTAGCTGAACCAAAGACGTCGTAGATATTGTGTTTATCAATGGGATGAAATAACAGTGCCATTTTTCATTCCAGATTTTGCCGTATGTCTTTTTTACCCGGAAGGCGCTGTTATGCCGCGAAATTACCTGAAAGCCTACTTTGAGACATTAAGGGGGAGCTCTAAAACACTGTTCATAAACACTCTGACAGCATCTGACGCTAGCGTTTTTGAGTAAACTGTTTTAAACCAAAAGCGTTATGATCTGAAGAATCCTTTATCACTTGTTTTTTTATTAATCTGCTCCCATCTTTTATACCCCAAAAACATCTCATCTCCCGTCCTTCCTTCCATTGTCTACCACTTATCCTGTACATCCAGGGTACACCTGGACAGGTAACCAGTCTATCGCAGGGCTTACATGTAGAGACAGACAGGTAACCAGTCTATCACAGGGCTGACATGTAGAGACAGACAGGTAACCGGTCTATCACAGGGCCGACATGTAGAGACAGACAGGTAACCGGTCTATCACAGGCAGACATGTAAATATGTAGAGTGTAGTTATACCAGCCAAGGCTGTTTACTTCTAATTGCCTTGCTGTTACTGTAGCATTCCTGAGGGTGTAGCAGAGGAGCACTGCTCCCTTAAAGTGATGGTTCGAAGTAAAATGCACCCTCGGTCATTTCCACCATGACATCCAGCCAAACACCCCCTCGGAAGCATTTTTAGCGATGGTCAGCATTGGTCAAGATAAGGCTATCAGCCGAATGGCTTAGTACTGGCGTTATGGTACATATCTTGTAATTACCCCACTAATAATGCAAAACGAGGCATTTGAAAGTTTGTAAGTAAAACGTTTCGCTGAATTTTTATAAATGCTTGTCAACACTTGTTGACCTGATAATACAAGCATTTATAAAAATGTGTTGACCTGATAATACAAGCATTTATACAAATTCAGCCAAACGTTTTCATACTCTGGCGTGAAACTCGCGTCACAGCATCGGCTGGGTAAACACGGAAGTGGCGTCTACACAGCGGTAGCGTTAGCAGCCTGAGGATAGAAGCTATCAGGCAAGTGTTCTTTTACATAAACTCCTGATGTACTTACAATATTTCAAATGCCTCGTTTTATGAGTACAGACCCTATGTGTACTACTGCAGAAGTCTGGTAACATTCCATTCATTATTAGTGGGGTCATTTACAAGATATACAAAATGTACCATAGCGCCAGTACTAAGCCATTCGGCTGATAACCCTATCTTGACCAATGTTGACCATTGCTAAAAATGCTTCTGAGGGGGTATTTGGCTGGATGTCATGATGGAACACCTAGGGTGCATTTCACTCCGAACCATCACTTAACAAAAATAGAGTCCCTGCCGTTTTTATTTCTGGTACATGGGACCTCAATATGAATTTCTGATGCATGTATTCATATGGTGAGATCAAAATTATTTTCTGCTCCCGTTTGAATTGTGCCATGAATTTCACATATGTTGTTTGTGGTTTTTAAAGATAATTTTTCATGCGAAAAAACACAAAACGGTAGGGCCGATGGCGATTTTGGGCCGAGCCTTTTAAAAAAATTTTTTTTACTAATGGTACTAGTTTTATTAATGGTATTAGTCATGATACCTATTCAGTGTTTCCCACACATTGAATGGTACTTAACTAGCGGCTCTAATGATAGGCCTAAACAGGAGGGCAGCAGTGCTTATTGTAAGGGGAAATCTTTGCGGCTGGTTTGGTTCATCAACCTTACGCGAGTTTGACAGTGCGTGCGCGTATGTCAAAACCAAAACACCAAGGAAGGCTGAGGAATACTTAATTATTATTTATTATTATTAATAATAATAATAATAATAATAATAATAGTCATAATAAACTAAGAGTATAAAGCAGCCATCCCCAATTAGCGGACCCAGTGACACTATGCAATAATCCTGCCATAAGGTGAAATAAAGAGTCAGTAAAGTTATATATTCACAGATTCAGGAACAATAAATCTGAAGTGAAACGTTTTCAAACACAAATGATGCCTCTTCCCCACCGTAATATCATAGACTACAAGCTACAAGGACCAAAACCCAGATTTTTTACAAAAATCAGCTGTCCTCCGAGCTGAACGGAGAACATTGATCTATATGTGCAGCCGGCAGCCAGGCAAGTGCGCAGGGACTGTCTGCAAATTACAAGACAAAAGCAAGACGCTGCAAACAAAAATCATTAACTCCACTGTTATACAACATTTTTTTCCTCTTGTGCACCACTTGCTGTAGTGCTGTTGTTTCTTTGTTGTTGATCAAAATATTCTACAGGGGCATTCACATAAATAAATCGTTGATATTGGACTTGTTTTCTTTCAAGTGTACATTTGTTATCTGTCCCTCAACACAGGCTATAACTACTACTACTACTATTATCTGCTACTACAACCAACGGCCACTGGTAGTACTAATCATTACAATCATAATATTTCTAATAATAGCACCTGGACATAATTTGGCCCTCAGTGAAAACTAATTGTGCAACCCTGGAAGGCTCAGCACTGTGTTTTGATCATCTTTGTTTTCATCTTTTCTTGAATGCTTAAACTCCTCAGTATGTCAACCCATTTAGTATGTCAACATTATGTATTAGTACCAGCAGTTTGTAAGAAATTGGTCAGTAATTGATGTCATATTTTGGTTCTCAAAATTCACCAAATTGATGCATTAAAATTAAATCTATTAAAATTGTTCTCCCGGGGGGGCATGCCCCCGGACCCCAAGATCGCAAGCCCCCCAACGATAGAATCCTGTGGGAAACACTGCTATTGGTAGAACTGGTAGATCGGCCCCTTAGTCATGATTGATTCTGGGCTGGACCAATTACAGCCGAGGGGCGGTGCCCGACAGTGTACAAGCATTGTCACAAAAAGTTTGTTTTCATTCATAGGCTTCATTATCTTGCCATCGATACCTGGTGGGCCGGTCTCGGCTGAAAATGCCCGGGACGATTTTTGGTCCCAGTCCAGCCCTGGTGAGGCCGCTTTGTGAACGACAGCTCATCGCTGCTCTCCGCGTGAATGATATCCGTCAGTTTGAGCCAGCGATTCTTCGTCTTCTCATCGGACGGGAACCTAAAGCATGAACAGCCGTACCTGCTGGAATGGAACATTCAGGAACAAAACACACTGGCATCTTCATTTGATCGACACTGAATCGCTGTGAGAAAGGGTGATGACGTGACGTCACATACGCAACATGTACTCTTTCTCATTGTGTTTTCCCTACAGCCTTAAACTGAACAATCGCACTATTAACGGTCAAACTCTTAACATGAAAAATTATAATTTAAACTCACAAACAACATATTTCTAATTCGGGGCATAACGACTGGGACCAGCAAATAATTATATTTTCTGCATTGAAACCCATACATTTTTTGACGATCTCAGATGTCCAATGGGAGTCTAGCTGAAGGGGCGGGACCACTGTGTACTAATGGCTCATTTTTAAGTACAACAGGAAGTTAATATCGCACTGGTTCCCTTGACAAAAAGTCAATGGGGCTCTTCCATTGGATTTTGGTAATTACAGAAAATAAAATATTAATACATATATTATAATACATAAATAAAGTTTTTTTATCACAACAAAATAATCTTCACAACCATGACCATCATGAGAAAGCGAGTAATATACACTGATCTAAAATGTTGTAATTAGTGATATCAAACGATTAAAACATTTAATCGAGTTAATCACAATGGTTGTGATTAATCACGATTAATCACAAGTTTAAAATACTAGTATTGTATTTTTGGGGGTAGATAAAACAAATACATCATGTGTGGTGTTGGAATAAAGAAATGCATGACAAACTGGTTAGAGGAATCAAAGTTTTTACTTTATTATAAGATATCAACTTAGTTGTGATAATTTCTGAACTAGAATCTATTAATTTGCTGAGTAAGAAGTGTCAGGGAGTGCTTGGCATTGCCCACAACATCCGTAATGAACTGCAGACTAGAAGGTGGCAGTCTTTTGAAGGTGAATTTGCCGTTCACAACCTTCAAGGTGCGTGTCCACAGGGGCGATTTTAAACGCGTGTGGACGCGCCGCTTCCCAGTATTGCACGCTTGGTGGGCTGCCACTAGAGGATGATTGACAGGCGCTCTCCTTCAAACAACAGATTATTCGAGCGTTCGCGAGCGTTCCCGAGGCAGCGAGTCGAGCCCGGCGCCTCTGATTAGCATAAAGTAGATTCGACTTATACTTTAGGCAAATGAGGAGCGGCCAACTCGCGCGCCGTCTCTCGACATTCGCCGTGTATATATATTACATACACACACACACACACGCACACAAGGCAACATGTGGAAGGCATTCTTTTTTCCAGTATATTTGTATTATCAGTCTATGTTTGTATTAACCAGACCTCACATATAAATAGGCCTACTTACAACACAATGCACAGAACTTAAGATCAAGCCATGAGATCAAAGCCACCAAAATAAAAAGTATCATTTCACCACAAGATGGCTGCCGAGTGCGGACCTGAACACACGTCATTGAACTTTTAACCAATGAGAACCATTCCGCTGTAGCGGAGGTGTGGACAAGCCGGTTGCAGCCACCGTTCACCGCGCTGCCAAGCGCCGCAAGAAGCAGCTCTTAAAAACTTGTTCTCGCGATGTTTTGGGTCACGTGATATGGTCGCGACCCTGTGACGTCTTTGCAGTCGGCTGCTAAAGGTGCGTGTCCACAGGCAGCGGTGTTTCCCCGCGTCCCATTCATTGTCTATAGGTACGTGTCCACAGGGGCGATTTTAAACGCGTGTGGACGCGCCGCTTCCCAGTATTGCACGCTTGTGGCAATCCTCTGCCACTAGAGGATGATTGACAGGCGCTCTCCTTCAAACAACACATTTTTGCGAGCGTCCGCGAGCGTTCCCGAGGCGGCGAGTCGAGCCTGGCGCCTCTGATTAGCATAAAGTAGATTCGACTTCAGCTTTAGGCAAATGAGGAGCGGCCAACTTGCGCGCCGTCTCTCGACATTCGCCGCGACGCTACCAGAATGCATTGCACGGCTTTTCACATAGACAATAGCTGTGTTCGAAATCGCCCCCTATCACGGATGTAGTGCACTATATAGTGTGTTCGCCATTTTGTAGTGTTGTTCGAATTCTCCGTGGCTGATTTCATCCACTATGTAGTGGACGACAAAATACCCACAATGCACCGCAAGATTGAGTGAACAAGCGATGTACACTACATTGTGCTCCCGTATCCCACAATGCAATGCTGCCGTGGTTACGAGCTAAATAGCTACTGACCACTAGCTACTTAGCTACGAGCTAAATAGCTACTGACCACTAGCGTTAGTTTGCACGCGCTACGTATCTTACAGCTTGTGCGCAACCCTGAGCATTTACAGCTCATGACGAGGACACAAAACAGTAGCTGACAAAACCAAACTCACACACCATTGATATTTCAACAGTTTATTGACCAAGAAACACAACCGCCATGAAGAATCACATCTTTATACCGTCAGGTATGTTTACATGATGCTCGGCGCGCCCACTCACGTCACATGAGCATCTGCTGACGTAACCACGTTCAGAAAATGACCCGTGTAGTGTCCGAATTCTCCTCCCGTCGTACCCTACATCGTGTACATGATGTAGTGCACCATATCATATACACGATGTAGGGGATAGGGAGTGAGTGAATGAGTGAATGATTTCGAACACAGCTCTTGAATGGGACGCGGGGAAACACCGCTGCCTGTGGACACGCACCTTAAGTCGGACACAAATTCTAGCCATCATGCATCGCTTTCAACCCACAATACATCACGTTAGGTGGCGCGCTGCAGGCGGCTACATCAAGTCGAACGAGCCTAATGAATGGGACGCGGGGAAACACCGCTGCCTGTGGATCAAGACTACAGGTGCCACCGACGGCCATAAATCATACAATTCCCGTTTTTTTTTTTTTTTTTAAATACCGAGCGTTAATCGCACGTTAAAAAAATTAACGGCGTTAAGAGGATGTTGCGTTAACTTTGACAGCCCTAGTTGTAATATATCCCCATTTACTTCCCTGCGATAATCAGTTCTTGATGCCAGTTTTGGGGAGATTTCGAGCATGTTATGGCGGCAAAAAGGTGTTTCATTTTCACAAATAATAATTCCTGTAGTTTCCATCGGGCCTTTGCTGATGTTTGTTGGTGTTCAGACTCTAATAGAAACCCTGCCGAATAATAGTCAGTGTGCTGGTTACAAGGCTTCCAGGCTTGGGGGGGATATTTGAAAAAATAACAATACAATATAAGTTTTACAAGTCTAATGTAAGAGATGTTAATCAGTATTGTTTTGTAACTAACCTCAAATACATCTCATTAAACCACACCTGATACATGTGTGGCAATCTCAGTTGAACTGCGAGTGACAGATCTAGAGAATCTATGTAACACCAACAACGCCACCTTAGGACTTGCACCTAAAGAGTATACACTTTTAACTTTTACTTCTCAGAGGGTTTCCCAACAACACAACCCATGCACAGGTAGGTACACAAAATGAATACAGGTACGATGTAAGATCATTTAACAGATTTTATTTATTACTCACAATAAAATAATTTCTTTATTAAGTTCTGTTTCTCTAAAACAACATTTATATAGTTCTTTTTATTTCCAAAGAATATTATGTTCAGCCAACACAGTAACCCAGGGTGGTTCAGTTAGGAAGAAAGGCAATTTCAATAGCTTAGCTGTAGCAGAGGTCACTGCACACTCAAATAATCAAAACGAAACCAAACAACATCTATATACAAATGGGACGCAAACTCAAATCAAAACGAGAAAGAAAACATGCTTAACTTTGGCAGGTCCTCCACTATAACTGCTGTACTAACCCCCCCACCAAGAGTCTGATTGGGGCTGACCACCTTGAACTACAACACATTACATTAAGAGCGTCTAAACGACGAAGAGAGAGAGAGCGCAAAGCGGCTATTTATTATCGGCCTGAATGAGCGAGGCGAACAAACAAAAAGGAAAGAAAAGGAGGCTAGAGGCAAGGCAGGGCAAATGGCAGCCTAACGCCAGGCAAGCTGCGTGGTTAGCTGCGTGGTTAGCTGTAGCCTGCTCACATTGATGCTCTCGCCGCTAGCAGCTATGATGGTAGCAGCGGCTAACCGGAAGGGACACACACACACACCTCCGCTCGACACGCCAACCTGGCGAACGAACACACGGCGCATACCACGAATCACCAGAGCCACACACACCGGCCAGCACTTGCTTCGGCAGAGGAGAGAGAGCGACTAAACAACAGCGGGGATATATAAACAGGTCCGCATTAGCGGCCAATGACGCGGCTACACTACCGGTGCCGGTAAGGGGCGTGCCACACACCTGCTGCGATCGTCTTGCCTGCTGCAAAGACTGAGGGACACAGAAGAGAAATGAAATATATATAAACATAAAACCATCCGGTTACATTCCTCCCCCCCTTTGTTTTATCGGTGACCCACCGATTAACTACACAGACACAACTGACACTAAGACCAAGGTCTAAAAATGGCTGCAGCCATACTACTAGCACCCAATACCTGAGAGGCAGTAGCCCTGTTTGCCTCACCCCTTACAGGCCCTGGAAGGCGGTGAAGGTTCGAGTGTTGGCCTGCAGTGGTCCGGGAAGACTTCCTGAGAGCAGCTGAGCCGCTGCTGGATGCCCCCGTTGGCACAGGGGAAGGGACAAAGGCCTCTCTTGCCACCGGAGGTAGAACTACATGCTCTCTGAGTGGGGAGCTTGGCTGCACTGAAGTGGGTGGATGCTGGACTGGTCCCCTCAGAACCACCCAAAGTCCTTCTTCCTCCTCACTAACCTCAGACACACTTTCTGAGGAATCCTGTGGCTCCTCCTCAGGACATTCAGGAGGCAGGGTCAAGGCTGGTTTCAACATCGTCCGGTGCACATTCCGCACCCGGGTCAAATCATGCACTGGAGCAATTGAATAGACCACTTCACCTGGACCTGGCGCTCTCACCACTTGATAGATTATTGAGCTCCATACATCCTGGATCTTACGGCGCCCTCTAACGCCATGGTCCTGCAGGTAGACTCGTTGACCAATCTCCAGTGGCTCACTCAGTGCTCCTTGATCGTGCCGCTCTTTCCTCCGTCTTGCTGCAGTCTCCATCCGTCCCCTGGCACAGTCGAAGGCCAGGTGAAGCCGACGTTGATGCTCTGCCACCCAGTCACACACCTTCCCTGCTGTCAGCTCGGGCAGATGACCCAACAGGAAATCAACAGGTAAGTGAGGTTCTTGACCGAACATCAGAAAATGTGGGGACTCACCCGTTGACTGATGAGGGGTGGTGTTGTACTGAAACACCAGCTGGGGAAGATGGCTGGGCCAGTGGCGTTTTTGGTCAGATGGAAGGGTGCGCAGTAGGTTATGCAGCGTCCGATTGAATCTCTCACATTGCCCGTTGCCCTGGGGATGGTAAGGGGTGGTCCGGGTCTTCTGCACCCCATACAGTTCACACAGCTGTTGAACCAGGGCACTTTCAAAGCTTCGCCCTTGGTCAGAGTGGAGGCGCGCTGGAACACCATAGCGATAGAACCACTCTCTCACTAATACCTCAGCCACAGTAGAAGCCTTCTGATCCCGGGTTGGCACAGCTTGAGTGAACTTTGAAAACACGTCTGTCATCACCATGACGAGTTCCCGCCCATCCTGGGCCGGTTCCAGCAGGGTGAAGTCAATGGCGAGGACCTGGTTGGGCTCTGCAGCTAGTAGATGACCCATGGGGGCCCGGGCCTTGGGCTGTGTGCACTTCGCCAGGATACAGCGCTCACACTGTTGACACCAGTCCCTGATATCTCGAACCATCCTCGGCCAGTAACACCGCTGCCTCACCAGCTCTGCGGTCCGCTCAATGCCCTGGTGCCCATGATTTTGATGAAGCTGCTGAAGGATATCCTCTTTCAGACACTCAGGCAGGAGAAGTTGGAGGATCTCTTCCCCACCGTCAGGGCGGAAGAGCCGGCGATACAGCAAGTTATCTCTCTGCACAATACGGTCCCACTGCCGCATCAGACCACGCACCTGAGGGCTTAGATGTTCCTTTTCTGCCCGACTCGGCACCCGCTTGCCACGCCAGAAGTGGTAGAAGGCCCCAATAGCTGCATCGCCCTCTTGGAGTGCCTGGAGATCAGCTGGAGACCGGGATGGGAGGGCAATGACAGCTGCCTGCACACCTGTGTGCTGATGCTCTCCAGCAGCCCCCTGGATATCTGGTGGTACAGCGGTGCCAGGCAGCATCTGTTCCAGGATCTGGGCCCCAGTGGCTGGCTGCCTGGAGAGGGCGTCGGCATTGTTGTTGGTGCGGCCTGGTCGGTACCGGACACTGTAGTCAAACGCCGATAGTTCAGCCACCCAACGCTGCTCTGTAGCACCCAGCTTCGCTGTCTCCAGATGGCTCAGGGGGTTATTGTCAGTCCACACAACACATTGGTGACCCCACAGATACTCCTTGAACTTCTCCACCATCGCCCACTTCATGGCGAGGAACTCCAGTTTCATAGAGCTATAGTTCTTCTCAGCTGGGTGCAGGCTGCGGCTGGCATAAGCAACTGGCCTCACTTTTCCCTCCTGCTCCTGTGACAGAACAGCTCCCAAACCACTGTGGCTGGCGTCGACTTCTAAAATGAAAGGCAGGGAGAAGTTAGCAAACGCCAAGGTGGGTGCACTTACTAGGCGAGCCTTTAATTCGGCGAAGCTCCTCTCACAGTCCGCCGACCATGCTTCTCCACACAGCGGGCTCCGTCCTCTTCGTGGCTTACTCCCAGCCAACTCAGCAACCAGTCTGTGCAGTGGGGCAGCCAGCTTGGCAAAACCTTCAACAAATCGTCGATAATAACTTGCAAACCCAATGAACGACCTCAGCTCAGTGACAGTGGTGGGACGTGGCCAGTCAGCCACAGCAGAGACCTTATTGGGATCTGTGGACACACCCTCTTGAGAGATGAGGTGGCCCAGGTACTGCACCTCCTTCTTGAAGAACGAACATTTCTCCAGTTTCACTTTGAGCCCTTCCTGGTCCAGGCGGCTCATCACAACATCCATACGGCTCAGGTGCTCCTCTACAGTGGAAGAAAAGACAATTATATCATCCAGATACAACAGAAGAGTCTGGCAGTGCTGCGCTCCAAACATTCGCTCCATGAGGCGTTGGAATGTCCCAGGGGCATTGCACAATCCAAAAGGCATACGATTAAACTCAAACAACCCAAATGGTGTGCAAAATGCAGTCTTTAACTTGTCTTTTTCAGCCACAGGTACCTGGTTGTATCCACTTGCCAGATCCATTGTGGAAAACCACCTGGCTCCAGACAGTGCATCCAAGGATTCCTCGATGCGGGGAAGGGGGAAGGCATCCTTTCTTGTCCTCTTGTTAAGCTGGCGATAATCAACACATAGCCGCAGGCTGCCATCTTTTTTCTTCACCAAGACGATGGGTGAGGCATAGGGGCTACTGCTCTCCCTAATTACCTGGGTTTCTAGCAGCTGATGTATGTGTGCCTTTACTGCCTCATACTCAGAAGGGGGGATACGTCTGTACCGCTGCCGCACAGGGGTGCTGTCTAAAAGGGGAATGTCATGAGATATCAACGTGGTACAACCGAGGTCACCTTCAAACGCAGAAAACACTGGTTCATGTCTTAATAACAATGCTCTAACCTTGTGCTGCTCTGCCTCAGGGAGTACAGATAGGTCAAGGTCCCTGATCTCCTTCCGAACTGAACTCACACCTGCAGTCTGAGACATCATGGTTGCAGTAACGCGCTCTACCTCACTCAACCCTGGAGGAAGACTCACCACCTCTGCTGACGACAACAGGCCTATGGGACAGCGGGGCTTAAGGGTAACTGCAGCCACTCCCACATTAACTACTGGTATGTAGGCAGTGCCTCGGACAACACATACTAGGGCAGAAGACACCAACAGGCCAGCAGGCAAACAATACTCAGGGCTCAATGGCTCAACCAAAATGGACCTGGGGGCACCAAACACAGCAGAACAGGTAGCAGCTACAATCTTAGTGGAGCCTCCAGGTATACAAACCCGCTTTCTACCCCTCAACCTAGCCAAACAGGAACGTGGAGGAGAGGACTGGACCTCTGCCTGCTGACAGAACTGAAAAGCTGGCAGCCAGGGCCCGGATGGCTCCACCACCGCAGAGAGGTCAAACAGCTCAGGGCCACACTGGCGGATGAGCCCCTGATAACATGCCTTTATAATGTTCATGCCTAAGATGCCTGGCACTTCAGGAGGTGTTACTTGCTCAGGTGGGTCTTTAACCACCAACACACCACGCCTGGGGATTACACAGCCCAGCACCTCAACATCTGGTTCCAAATAACCCAGATATGGGATTTCCAACCCATTGGCGGCTCTCAGCTCTAACCAGTGACAGGACTTTAACTTATTCTGGAAGTTCTGTCTGAAGAAACTCTCTGAGATGGTGGAAACCATGGACCCTGTATCAAGAATACATTTAACATTCACACCTGCCAACTTAATGACTACCTGGGGAGAGGGAGCAATCAGGCGTTCCTTTAATGCAGCATCAATCATACCACTGTCTGAGCCTTGCGTGTCCCCACCTAATGTCTGGCTCTGCACATTAGGGGGAGCTAGTTTTCCATCGGTGGAGGGCTAGTGGCTGCTACCTGGGAGACGCTGACAGTGGAAACGGGGCGAGGGCGGACACGCTCGTTCTCACAGTCCCTAGCATAATGGCCTGGACGCTGACATCGTCTGCAAATAACACTGTTTGGACGGCTAAGCTGGGATGCTGGAGGTTTCTGCATGGCTGCTAGTGTCTGGGTGATCTGGTTTAACTGTTCCTGCTGCTTGTGTACTAGAGCTGTTAAAGCTGCCAGTTGGGAAGAAGTGGAGTTAACTGGCAAACAGTCAAATTGAGGTTGCAGGCTGGTGGTCTGAGTAGCACAAAAAGCAGACATAGTGTGACCATTACCCTTACTAACTGGCCCTCCCTCCCGCTCCCACCTAATAGCTTCTGCCCTAACGTCAAGCAAGGTCAGGTCAGGGTCGTTACGGACCAGTCTCTTCAACTCTCTACGAAGGTCAGAGTTATTGACATGTTCTACAAAGTGGTCACGTAACAAAATGTCTGAATTAGGAACTCTAGTTGGAGAGCTTGCGACAACCTTTTCCATTAAACAGTTCAATGCATGAGAAAATTCTTGGAGTGATTCACCTCCCAGCTGTTTCCTAGAGAAAAAGTCTTGCTGTAATGAGATATAAGACTTAGGGCACCCATACAACTCTTTCAAAATAACAAACACACGTTCAGGATCTTCTCGTTCGGCACGGGGCCGGTATTTTATCTCATCTCGAGCCTCACCCTCTAAATGATCATATATAAAACATGCTTGGTCATTGGGTCCCAAATGTCTAGCCCTCATGCTGACTTGAACTTCTTCAATCCATTCATCAACACCAATACCGTGACTGCCCCTGAAAACAGGACACCGTCTCTCACGTGGGAGATACACAACACGCTCAGGTGTGGCAGAGTTCACAGAGAGTCCTCTTGCACTTGGGCCCGCCTGGGCTGCATCCCGATCCCGTCGTAGGCGATCATTTTCGGCCTGGAGCTGCTCCACCCGACCCTGGAGGTCCTGCAGTTCCTGCGTCATCCTAGAGAACCTCAGTCGTCGTCTCAGAGGGCAGCCAGAAAAGAGCCGTCCGTAGCCTGAGCCACTGCCTTGCCTCCAAATAAAAAGAGAAAAAGCTTTGCCTACTATTAGCTCAAACCAGTCTTAAGACAAACCACTAAGCCTTGCTCTGCGACACACAGCTCTGCTTCACTAAACTAGTTACAACAATAAAACTACAAACGTGCCTGATTGTGAAAATCCTGCCGACAACGCCAAGAAAATTGTGGCAATCTCAGTTGAACTGCGAGTGACAGATCTAGAGAATCTATGTAACACCAACAACGCCACCTTAGGACTTGTACCTAAAGAGTATACACTTTTAACTTTTACTTCTCAGAGGGTTTCCCAACAACACAACCCATGCACAGGTAGGTACACAAAATGAATACAGGTACGATGTAAGATCATTTAACAGATTTTATTTATTACTCACAATAAAATAATTTCTTTATTAAGTTCTGTTTCTCTAAAACAACATTTATATAGTTCTTTTTATTTCCAAAGAATATTATGTTCAGCCAACACAGTAACCCAGGGTGGTTCAGTTAGGAAGAAAGGCAATTTCAATAGCTTAGCTGTAGCAGAGGTCACTGCACACTCAAATAATCAAAACGAAACCAAACAACATCTATATACAAATGGGACGCAAACTCAAATCAAAACGAGAAAGAAAACATGCTTAACTTTGGCAGGTCCTCCACTATAACTGCTGTACTAACCCCCCCACCAAGAGTCTGATTGGGGCTGACCACCTTGAACTACAACACATTACATTAAGAGCGTCTAAACGACGAAGAGAGAGAGAGCGCAAAGCGGCTATTTATTATCGGCCTGAATGAGCGAGGCGAACAAACAAAAAGGAAAGAAAAGGAGGCTAGAGGCAAGGCAGGGCAAATGGCAGCCTAACGCCAGGCAAGCTGCGTGGTTAGCTGCGTGGTTAGCTGTAGCCTGCTCACATTGATGCTCTCGCCGCTAGCAGCTATGATGGTAGCAGCGGCTAACCGGAAGGGACACACACACACACCTCCGCTCGACACGCCAACCTGGCGAACGAACACACGGCGCATACCACGAATCACCAGAGCCACACACACCGGCCAGCACTTGCTTCGGCAGAGGAGAGAGAGCGACTAAACAACAGCGGGGATATATAAACAGGTCCGCATTAGCGGCCAATGACGCGGCTACACTACCGGTGCCGGTAAGGGGCGTGCCACACACCTGCTGCGATCGTCTTGCCTGCTGCAAAGACTGAGGGACACAGAAGAGAAATGAAATATATATAAACATAAAACCATCCGGTTACACATGCATTCTCTAGTATCCACGACAAAAGTAAGTGTAACCCAGTAGAAAACAGATAATATTGTTATTTCCCCTTAAAATATATTTTTTATTTATTTCACCCTCTTTAATTTATTATTCTGTCAATAATATTATTTTTGCACACACTCAGTCCTTATTTGTTGTATTATATGCATGAAGAGAAAGTAGTCCCATCCTCTTCTCGCAAGAGTTAGAGTGCGTGAGTGAGAGTACAGAGTAGCGCGGTGGAGAGTCAGAGCAGCGGTACGAGCAGATGAGAAACACGGAGGAGAAAGTCAATAAGAAGTCACGAAAACGGCGGTTGTTAACTCACTTATCAACACAGAATAACCCGTGAGAGTGTACCTACCTGAAGCAGAGAGGTGGTCGAGGACCTGTGGGTTATTGTTTTCGGCAGAGACTTGGCTAGGTTTTTTGAGACCCTTGAGAAACCTTTTGATGTGGATCTGGATTCTCCTGATTGAGGGAGATGGCGAGCCAGTGAAATTTTCCTTGCCCAAAGGAGCAGTCTGTGGTAGGACCACCACACACACATCTGACTCTTGAACCCCTGACTCTTTGAACTTTCCCCTGACTTGACTTACACACAATTGACTGAAGCGCGCTGACCAACAACAAGAACATTAAAGGAACACTCAAGGAACATTTAAAGGAACGTTACGGTTTCTATTGGACACTTTTATTTGGTTTCATGTTAAAGAGAGACTGTGAAACATTGAGCAATCAGATGTCATTGCATTGAATTTTATTTTTATTTTATTTTATTTTCATACAGTTCAATACAGTCAACTTATACGCCGTGGCTCCATTTATTTATTGTGTCTGTCACTTCCTCTTTAAACCCTCCTCTACGAACCTAGTCTCTGGTCCAAACTCTATAGTAACTAGTGGGTTACATAAGGAAAATCAAGAGCAGGACAAAGACCAGGACCAGGACCAAGAAAACCACAATCCATAACTATAAGCTGTGACCATTTTCTCTTGTGGCAACTGTTTAAAGAGCATTCTGAATTTGTTTGTTCTAGGAAATTTAACACATCTGATTTTGTGTTTGTTGGGATGTTTACAGTAGTTTGGGGAAAATGTTTTATGTCCCAGTGTTTTACATTCATACTAGTGTTTGACATTCATATGTGTTTAATGAGTCAGTTTTTTACATTCATACTAGTGTTTTAGATTCATACTAGTGTTTAATGAGTCAGTTTTTTACATTCATATTGTTTTATATTCATCCTAGTTTTTCACATTCATATTTGTGTTTTACATTAATACTAGTTTTATATTCATGCTATTGTCTTATATACCAGTGTTTTACATTCATATTAGTTTTTCCATAGTAGACCAGTGGTTCTACTGGTAACTGGTTCTTATAATATCTCTTAATATTACAGATTATGTGTGTGTGTGTGTGTGTGTGTGTGTGTGTGGTTGCACAACAAATACCATTTTAAGAAGAAATATTGTTTCGAATGCAGAGTTTAATTTCTATTATCAATCCAGACCCTCTTCTCAAAGACAACCTGCATTGTGATTCTGCTTCTACACAGGAGTAAGATAAAAGAGGAAATGTGTCACAGTCTGTTAGAAATCCAAATTGTCAGTAATGCTTCCTGATCCGATTCCCTGGTGGCTGTGCAGAGGGATTTATCATTCATACATAAAGATGGAATGATTATTGTTGCAGTCTTAATCCAAATTGCAGGAGGCTTTGCCCGAACTTGTTACGTCAGCAGCTCTCCCGTCTCGCACTTGCTGACGAACAAAACCACTTGAAGCCTGTTTCTGCTCGGAGATGTCCAGTAATGCCAAAACGGATATTTCGCCTGTCTGCCGTGACGCAAAGTGACTCTGACACGGCGCTCAACGCTGCGGGCTGAGCTGGGCTTCAGGGTTCCGACGCGCGTTTCTCTCGCTCTCCTCTCTCTCTTCCCCCGTCATTCCGGGGTTATTGGTCAGTTGTCTTTTTGGCTTTTAGCGCTCATCACCTTTCAACATTACGTCCCAAAGGAAAACGGATTTCTTAGCGCTTGCGTCCCGGACTCTCCAGAGGAAAAGAGTCGTCGCCTCTGTGGTCGGCATCGTCATGGTTTTGGCGCTCATCATTGCGATTCCCCTGCTGGTCCAAACATCGAAGACCGACGCGCACTACGAGATGATGGGCACCTGTCGGATGATCTGTGACCCGTACCACCCCAAACCGAGCGCCACGGCTCTGGGGGTCATGCGGGACCTGAGCGCGGTCCCTTCTCCAACCTTTGTTCAAGGGACTAAAGGCGAGCCAGGCCGACCGGGGAAACCCGGGCTGAGGGGACCACCAGGCGAACCGGGGCCACCGGGTCCTAGAGGGCCGCCGGGGAATAGGGGAGATTCTGGAAAGACTGGGTATTCTGGTGTAGAAGGTACAGTGCGCACCGAGACCGGCGGGGAGGAAGGTTCCGCTATCGGCGGGGCAAAGATCGCGTTTTATGTGGGTCTGAAAAACCCTCACGAAGGATACGAGGTGTTACGGTTCGACGACGTCGTCACGAACCTGGGGAACCACTTCGACCCGACAACGGGCAAGTTCACGTGCCAAGTGTCTGGGATCTACTTCTTCACCTATCATGTGCTGATGCGCGGAGGAGACGGCACGAGCATGTGGGCGGACTTGTGCAAAAACGGACAGGTACTTTATTCCCATGAACCCTCTGGCATGCACGCGCTCATTAAACGCATGATTAGGGTGCTCTCCTCGCGCGCAGAGCAGCTCTCCGTTGCGCAACAGAGTGGAGAGCAAATCTGAAATCCATGTCTGCGTTGTGGATGTTGTTTCTTTTCTTTTTTAACCCCCCCCCCCCTCTCTCTCTCTCTCTCCCTCTCTCCATGTGCAGGTCCGAGCCAGCGCCATAGCGCAGGACGCCGACCAGAACTACGATTACGCGAGCAACAGCGTTGTCCTGCACCTGGACTCCGGGGACGAGATTTACGTGAAGCTGGACGGCGGAAAGGCGCACGGCGGAAACAACAACAAGTACAGCACGTTTTCCGGCTTCCTTTTGTACCCGGACTGAAACAAGACGACGGCTCCGTCTCAGAACTGTCAGGAAAGAAAGAAACGCCCCAATCCGATCAACACTGTCGATCAGACCGACAAGAGGAAGATAGCGGAGTGCAACTGACCATATAGTCTCACAATAGTCTCATATTCAGTCTGACTTTTCTCATAGGAAACCATATCATTGGCACAATACTTTCACGTCTCTCCTGGGCATGTTCAAGGACCGAGACTGAAACGGGTTTTTCTGCTGTGGAAATATGTGAAATAATTAGACTAGGACGAATTCAAATAGTTCAGATAATAATCCGTGACTATAATAACCTCACAGTTCTCTCCCTTCATTGTTAGACTCTGCTGGAGATATACAGCCTGTACACAATCGAGTCACAGTCGATATCAACAGTACAGGTGTTTTCTTTATTTCATTGTCCTTGCGAGGACACACACACACACACACACACACATATCTAATATATATTTACAATGTAACCTATTAACTGTCCATACAGTGTCGCAGAAATCTTTCTATACGTTTTCATGTATTGGTCAATCATTTCAATAAATGATTATGTTTTGTAACTGAGAGTTGGATGTCAATTTGAGCACCAAGGTCTACACAGAGCTGACCCAAGGCCAGATGTTTTATCGATCAGAAGAAGTCGGCTTGTACAGCAGAATGTATCATTTTTACAGCAGGCCCATGGGAAAGTTATTCTGCAGGACATTTCACTTCACAGCATTTTCTCTGACTCATCAGCTGGTTTTAAGTTTTCATATTTTCATCTGCTGATCTCACAATCCACGTGAGTGACAAACAGCAGTGAAATGTACATTAACTACAGTGTTTTGCAGTACCGAGTAGTTCCATTTCATGCTACTTTATCCTATCTTGTACTGCCTTATACTTCAGGGGGATTAATACTGTTTACAGCACCACGGCTGCACTATTTATATGTTGTAGTTGCTCTGCAGATATGACAGAGTACAACACGTTGGAAGATTCAACCAGTGGTTCCTTCCTTTCTGACTTTTTTCTGACCTTTCACAAAAACACCCTGGTCCTGTTTCACATTTCAGTGAGTCGTTAGCATGTCCACCGAAAGTTATTTCCCTTCCAAACTTTCAACATAGTTTCATTTCAACTTAAATTAACTTAATTTCAATTTTAAGCCCCACAATGTAAAACATCATTATCAAACATTTCTGAAAAATGCAAAGATAAGAAATACCTGACATTTTTAGCAACCCTTTGGAAGGGACTGATCCCTCCAACTCAAGCAGCTACAACAGTAAAATGGTATTTGCACATTGATGCATAAGTATAAACAATCCAATAATACACGAACAAAATCAGCCACAGGGAAAATTTTGTTGTTTCCTTGTCTTATTTGATATCATTTTGAGTGTGTGTGTGTGTGTTTGATCCCTGTTTGCACTGATAAATGTTGAAGTGATGTTTGTCTGCAGTGTGTGTTTATGAGAGTCCTATTAATTAAGTCAACAGCTCAGCACATCACAGTGCATTCAGGATGGACGTCCTCATTGAGCTGTCTGGACATGGCGACCGGGGACACCGGCCGCATGTTAAAACACCGCATCCTGCAGGTGAATGTGCGTTATTCATCGGTAAACTTGAGTAACATTTAAGGTTTCATCTAATCTATTTTTTGAGTATCAATCTGCCTTCTTGTCCTTTTATTTTAAATATGAGGGTTTTAAAGGAGTCTGCTAATGTAATTAATTCATCCATTGTTTGGAACCACTTCTCTTGTTGGGGTCGGGGGCGCTTGAGCAGATCCCAGCTGACGTTGGGTGAAGGCAGGTTTCACCCTGGAGCACAGGGCTGACATGGCTGCGTAGTATCATTGTGATGTCACCCGTTGGTTTGTGGACTATGATTTGAAGTCTTCGGTTCGGCATCTTAGAACATTTTGCGGCGGGTGGATCTAATGAAAACAAGCAGCAGACCGGCAACCTTACTGGATCTGGATCCACCTGGATTCTGGTGTGAAGTTTCAAACAAAGTTGGCTTCGTGATTCAAGGTCAATTTTACAGCTAAGTGTCCTTAGTAGCTTACTGCATTGGTAGCATGGTAGCAACCTGTCAATCACAAGGTAGCCTAAAGCATCCCTTGCTTTCTGGTCTGTTGGACTCTAAATGGACCATAATGTACTAAATGAATATCATGCTGGATTGAAGAAGACTTGAAACTCGAGATTGAGACCATAAACTTATGTTTACAATGTTTATTGAGATAATTACATTTACATTTAGGACATTTAGCGGGAGCTTTTATCTAAAGCGATTTACAATAAGTACATTTGTTGGAAGAAAGTGCAACAGTATATCGCTATCAGTACAGTAAGGATTTTACAAGAACAAGTTTCAGATAATAAATCAAGAGAAGTAGTCATTTTCTCAGAGACTTCTATACAATCTGACATCTGTTTGCAACTAGAGGAGTCGCCCACTGATGGCCAGCAGAGGGAACGCAAGTTTAATGCATTTCAGCATTGACTTCACTTTTCAGAATGGGGGTTGCTGCCTGGTGCTAACCACTCCCCTAATGTGTAGATATTTTTAAATGATTGACAGACAGACAGACAGACAGACAGACTTTATTGATCCCTGATAGGCAAATTGCAAAGGGTCCAGAAACGTCCTCACCTGTGGCCTCAGGTGGGCTAAGACTAGTCTCTCCAGGACCTTCATCACATGCGATGTTAGTGTGACTGGTCTGTAGTCTGCTGGGTCGGACGGCTTCGGTTTCTTGGGGACTGGGACCAAGCAGTAGCTCTTCCACAGCAATGGGACTTTCTCCAGACTCAGGCTCAGGTTGTACAGATGTCCCAGTACAGGGGACAGCTGGCTGGCACAGGTCTTCAGGATCCTAATACTCTATGATTTGTTTTTTTGGTACTCAGTATTGTCCTCAAATCCCCAATCTTCCTCTCAGCGTCCTCAAAGTTGATATTTTTTATCTAAACTGTGACAAGATGAGATGAGGTATGTGATGAGAACTATAGTAATACAATATTATAGCATCTTCAACAGAGAAAAAAAAATGTGTTTGTGTTTGGAATCAGAAGTTGCAATGCTGATCTAAAATGTTGTTAGAAGCTGAAACTGTGTGGAAAGGGACAGTAAAAAATACATGGCAGGTGATTGGATGAACCGTCTTTCAATCAAACTCATGCTGAGGCCGGTCGTTAGAAGAGTGAATCTTTTCCTTGTAGAAAAGCCTTCAGCGTCGTTCTTCTGTTGCTTCTCACCCACCTAAGGAGCGGACCCTTGAATGCACCTCCACATGAAAACTCCAGCACAGAGCCTGCCGTTCTTGCTACTGTCTAAAGGGGGCACAGAAACGTCATAAAGAGTTGCATAACAACATGCTAGTCTACAGAATGCTCACATTCTCCCACAAGCAATCTGATTCACATCCATTACATGGCACATTTGAGGTTTTAATTTGAATAAAAAATAATTTCATCTCATCAAATTAGCTGGCAGGCTTTCCCTCCAGCACAGAGTCAGAAGTCACACTCATTCATAACATAATTCAACCAGAATATGCAGCCTTAACAAAATAAAGAATCTACTGTAGTACATAAGGCCTTTATGCTGACGACACATCTAACAAGTGTCATAACAACTGGGGAAATAAAATAAATTAATCTCATAATCCCTTATTATTCCCCCAGTGGGAAGTGTACAGTCTTATAGCAACGAGAGGCAAAATAGAACAAATATAATCACATAAGAATCAGTAAACATATAATAAATAAGTGGGGGAAAACAGAAATATAAAAAATATAATCATTCACAGTCCACATTATTGCCCTAATGGAATAGGATATATGATATTGATATTAGACCAGAATATTTTAGGGCTCCAGAGTGCGAGCATTTTGGGTCACACATGCGTCCAATTATCAGTGAAGTGCAACTTAATTTTTGTCGTTGGTCGCACTGGTACGCCCAGGGCCGGCCCGTGGCATAGGCCGTATAGGCAAATGCTAAGGGCGCCGTCCATCGGGGAAAAAAAAAAGTTGGTACAAGAAATAATCCCATGTTAATTAAAATGCAAAGCAAAGCCTATTTAATAGAAATAATATTTGTAACAACATTACAACCACCCCCACCCCCCCCCCCCCCCCCCCCCCCCCATGCACGGTGCGCCCCCTCCCTTCCCGTATCATGATTCTTTTTGGACGTCATCAGCACGTCAAAAAATCAACACAAGATGTCAAAACAGCCAAAACTGCCCAGGGAAGAAAAACAAGAAAAGAAGAGGAGGAGAAACGAGAAAAAGACAGAGGTAACGTTACATGAAATTATTTGTCTGTTACAGATAGACACCTGGCTTTTTAGCATTAGGATAACGTTACATGATTCGCTAATTGCTAATCAATAAATAGCTAACGTTAGTTGACTGTTTTAACGTCAGTTAATATTGTGGAAGGGGCTAAGTTGTTATGGAAAGTAATAATGTAACGTTAGGTAATTACAGTACTCCCACCTTACATTCCTCAGGGACATTTGTATTAGATCTTTTAAGCAGGTGTTTACATTTGTTTACATTTTTATTGCCTTCTGGTTAGCTAACATTTGCCCTGCTGGTAATAGTCACTTTTACACCCCTTTATATATTATAGTTGTAAGCCTAGTTGTTAAAGTGCACATCATCAATGTTAATTAAGCAATATCACATGAGAGAGAATGCTGTTTTGAATATGAGCACTGCTGTGATTCGGTCAAAGATAATCATAACATAACATTCTCATATATATTACTGCTACTTTGCATTCTGCTATTTCAGCATTTCACTGTAATAATGACAATAAATTGAATCTAATCTAATTTGCATATCAGTTAACATCATACCTCTTTGGTTTTTCATTTATATTATATCATTTCATTTTATTCCTGGAATCATATGTTTTTATTATTAGACTGTAATACTCAATGATGTCACATACTCCTCTCTTCAGATGCACTGTTGAAGTTTCTAAATCCCGGCCCTGGGCCATCTACCACATCTACCACTGCTGCCTCCACCTCAGCAGCACAACCTAGCCATGATGCAGCAGCATCAAGCGGTCTTCCTGTTGCCCCCACCTCAGCAGCACAACCCAGCAGTGATGCAGCAGCATCAAGCGGTCTTCCTGTTGCCCCCACCTTTAATATCTTGTTTTGTGCAGTGGCTTATTTATATTGTATTTTTAATTTATTTTATGCAACTTGTTGACACATTTTATTTTGTGTTTAGTTAGATCTTATACTTAAAATCTTAAAATGATTGTATTTCATATATTCATTTTATTTTTTGTATTCATTTATTTATTCATAATTGTTTTTTATCTTGTTAACTATTCTGATTGTGAATTTGCTTTTTTTAAGTAAAAAAAAGGTCAAAGACAAAGCTATTCGGTTTCTTGTGAGTATATACACTACACTGCCGATGTGAGGGGGGCGCCACCTAAAATCTTGCCTAGGGCTCCAGATTGGTTAGGGCCGGGCCTGGGTACGCCTACATTCAGCTGGGGCCTCATTTATAAAGCTTGCGTACGCACAAAACGGGGCTGGAAACCTGCGTACGCCACTTTCCACGCAAATGTTGTGATCTATAAAAAACAAACTTGACTGGAAAGTGTGCGTACCCGTAAGCAAACTCTGAGGCATGCGTACCGGTACGCACATTCTGGAGACTGGAAGGGAATCAGCAGTAAACGTGAGAAGAACTATATATTTTTGATGACTCGCACACATTTAATTACACTCCATATCATACGTTAGATCTGCGTTATCATGATGAACTCCAGCAATGTTTTTGACGCTTTTAATGAGTGATAGTTTTTTTCACATTAACACCTTCTTTTAACATCTGACTTGTATCTTAAATCAAAATAATTTTGAAATATTGAATCAGCGCTGTCACCGCAGGAGGAGGAGACGGCCCAAATGCATGTATTACAGTATACAATAAATACCCTCCATTAGATCCCTGCAGAACACAGCAGGAATAACTAAATATTCTCCTTATTTATGTGCATATATCATCAACACACATACATACAGGCGTTAAGCCATCGTATAATTGTTACACTTATCCTCGTTTTTAAACCACCAGAGCGCAGAGGAAATGCGCTATAATGAGTGGCACGCTCGTGCGCGCTCAGTCGTGGAGCGTGGAGAGCGCAAATTTATCGATGACTCCGAGCCACGACCCCCTGCCCGACTGGAGGGGTATCAACAGGGCGCAAGAATCCGTGAGGATGTCATGCGTTTGTAATATAAGTAAGACAACAATCAATGTTCATTGTAAACGTATTATTTTATTAATCACAGTGCGCGTAGCTCATCTGTAACGTTGTTGATGGCGGTGATTGTGTCTCGCTGAAGTTGCAGGACGGCATCAGTGAGCACCCGACCGCTTGATGTGCCATGCGTCCGGGGTGCGCTGCTGCTTTGCGCCGGACCCGGACGCTGTGCCAAGGGCCCGTCACCCTCCTCACATCACCCTCCTCACCGTCACTCTCCTCTACGCCACACGCTGCAGACTCTGGAAGGACAGCAACTATTTAACATTTTGTTTTATATACAATAAAAGTTTAAAATCTGTTCACCCTTATACCTCTGGTCTCAGTCGCGTCTGTGTCTCCCTCCTTTTCGGACATAATCCCTGTCAGTCACATCAAAATCAAACTTCCTCATATAGGCTACTCTACATTAAATCCATGTTAGGAGCGTAAAGATGTAATTTACCTTCAGATCACCGTCCGCTCCGTCCCACTGATTGCAGCAGCAATGTGTTGCCACTCCCCGCTGCTGTGACCACTAAATACAATTATTTTCCGGGCCTCCATCTCCCCAACAAGTGTCTCTTCTCCGTTTCTGAAAAGTTAAGTTTCTTCGCTATTTTTCTGACCTGTCGCCGTGATTCACCACACGGAAACGATTGCATGCCGGCTCATTAATATGGTAAAATATGGGCGTGTACAGGGCGGGATTCAGGTACACACACTGTAATGGTGGGTTATAGCCAGGAGGGGGGATAGGGCTTGTGGGGAAATTCTCGCCACGCCTGCCCGACTTAACAAAGCCCATTCGTGACCTGTTGAAGACAGAGAACAGCTGGATATGGGGAGCACCTCAACAGAAAGCGTTCCTGGAAACAAAAAAAGAACTGGCGTCAGAGACAGTGTTAGCCCAGTACAGTCCAGAACATGAAACTATGGTTTCCGCTGATGCCTCTTCATATGGGCTGGGAGGTGTGTTGACACAAAAACAACAGGATGGTGAGTGGAAACCTGTTGTTTTCATTTCCAGAAGCCTGACTAAAGCCGAATCAAGATATGCACAAATAGAGAAGGAGGCTTTGGCCGTGACCTGGGCCTGCGAGCGCCTGAGAGGATACCTAAGTGGCCTGGACTTTACCATAAGAACTGATCACAAACCACTAATAACACTCCTGAAGTCCAGACCACTGGATGACCTCCCGCCGAGGATCATCAGATTCAGACTCCGGCTGCTCAGGTTCAGTTTCAATATTATCCATGTCCCAGGTAAAAACCTGATAACAGCTGATGCTCTGTCCAGAGCGCCGCTTCCAGCTACAGCCACAGAGGCCGAGCAAGACCTGGAAAAGGAGTGCAAAGCTTACCTGGACAGCATCGTAGAAAGCCTGCCAGCCACACCAACGAAGCTGGAACAGATTAAGACAGCACAAACCTCAGACAATGTATGCAAACGTCTCAGTCGTTACATTGCAAAAGGCTGGCCTGAACACAGACGAGATGTGCATGAGCTGCTGCTACCTTACTGGCCTGAAAGGTCAGTCCTGCATGATGGGGGAGGACTGCTTATGAAAGGTGAGAGGCTCATAATCCCTGACAGCATGAGACCCGACATCCTGCACAAACTACACCAAGGACATCAGGGTGTTAACAAATGTCTTGCCAGGTCAGAAGTCGAGAATCCACGACAGACAGAGTCTAGTGGCACAGACAACTAGTCGGAGCTGCTTACCGGTGAGGAGAGTGAGGACGAGTGACCTGTGGAGAAGAGGAATGAGCGAGTCGGCGAAGGCTAACGGGCTAGCGGCAAGCTAAAAACATTCAACATGGACCACATATTCACCATCACACCACCGGGACCGTTCGACTTTGAGCCGAGTTCGTGGCCAGCATGGATAAAAAGGTTTGAACGCTTCCGACTCGCATCTGGATTAAAAGACAAAGACGGAGCGTACCAGGTGAACTCTCTCATCTACACAATGGGGGATAGGGCTGATGACATCCTCTCGTCACTGCGGTTGGCAGACGATAAACAAAATAACTATGATGAAGTGAAACAGGCTTTTGATCAACACTTCGTGGGAGTGCACAACGTAATTTTTGAACGAGCCAAGTTTAATAAAAGATGCCAGGAAGTCGGTGAATCTGCAGAGAATTTCATCACCTCAGTACACAAGTTAGCCGAACATTGCAACTATGGCGTCCTACGTGAGGAGATGATCCGAGATAGGATTGTGGTCGGCATACGTGATGCGAAACTGTCTGAAAGACTACAGCTCAATCCAAATCTGGATTTAGCTACAGCCATACTTCAAGTGAGGCAGCATGAGGAGGTGAAAAAGCAACAAGCCGTCCTGCGGTCAGCCAGTACACCGGGGAACTTGGATGCAGTGTCCCACAACAGTAAGAGACCAGCTTATAGGAAGAAGTCTACTCAACGTGTAAGTCACTTTCAATCACAGTCTACATCAACCAAGTCAAAACAGTGTGGGAAGTGTGGCAAAACCCCAAAACATCCATGGACTGAATGCCCAGCAAAAGATGTTGAATGTAGAAAATGTCAAAAGAAAGGACACTTTGCGGCTGTATGCAGATCAGCTCAAAAATTAGAATCAATTGAAGAGGATGAGGCGGCAGCTTACCTGGGAGCAGTTCACCATCCACAGTCGTCTACATGGACTGAAATACTTACCATAAATGGTGGTCAGCTGCGTTTTAAAGTGGACACTGGTGCGTCAGTGACTGCTATTCCAGAATCAGTGTACACAATGGACAGGTATGGCAGTCACACAGCTACACGCAGGCCACTGCTGGGCCCGGCCAACCAACCACTGGATGTTAAAGGGCAAGTGCATGCTGTCATTCAGAGAGGGGATAGAAAGATTGAGGAGGAGGTGTTCATCGTAAAGGACCTGACCACACCTTTATTAGGGCTCCCTGCCATTCGCAGACTGCATATGATCCCCCAGCTTCACAGCATAGACGACACAGAGGCACTATTCCGTTCAACCTACCCAGATGTTTTTAAAGGGCTAGGTAAACTAAAAGGGGAATATAAAATTAAACTGAAAGAAGATGCAGCCCCCTACGCCCTCTCTGCCCCCAGACGAGTAGCTATTCCCCTTCGCACCAAAGTCAAAGAGGAATTAGACCGCATGGAGAAGATGGGGGTCATAACCCGTGTCGAGGAACCAACAGAATGGTGCGCAGGCATGGTCCCTATTGTGAAACCGTCAGGGAAAATACGGATCTGTGTGGACTTGACCCATCTGAACGAGAGCGTCATCAGAGAGAGACACATCTTACCGGCGGTGGATGAAACACTAGCCAAGCTGGAAGGTGCCAGAGTTTTCACAAAGCTGGACGCTACATCAGGCTTCTGGCAGGTACCTCTCCATAAAGACTCGATGCTGTTGACCACGTTCATCACACCAGAGGGCAGATACTACTTCAAACGCCTACCCTTTGGTATATCATCAGCCCCCGAACATTTCCAAAAGAGGATTTCTCAGCTGATTGATGGCATTGATGGGGTCTTGTGTCATGCTGATGATGTCCTGGTCACAGGGAAGGACCGAGCAGAGCACGACGACAAGCTGCACAGAGTCCTGCAAAAATTCAGTGAGGCTGGGCTCACCCTGAACGAAAAATGCCAGTTTGCCCTGACAGAGGTCCGGTTCCTGGGCCATGTCATAAACTGCCAAGGCATTAGAGCAGACCCAGATAAAATAAAAGCGATCCTTGACATGCCTGAGCCGCAGGATGTGGCCGATGTTCGACGCTTCATGGGCATGGTGAACTTTGTGGGGAAATTCTCGCCACGCCTGCCCGACTTAACAAAGCCCATTCGTGACCTGTTGAAGACAGAGAACAGCTGGATATGGGGAGCACCTCAACAGAAAGCGTTCCTGGAAACAAAAAAAGAACTGGCGTCAGAGACAGTGTTAGCCCAGTACAGTCCAGAACATGAAACTATGGTTTCCGCTGATGCCTCTTCATATGGGCTGGGAGGTGTGTTGACACAAAAACAACAGGATGGTGAGTGGAAACCTGTTGTTTTCATTTCCAGAAGCCTGACTAAAGCCGAATCAAGATATGCACAAATAGAGAAGGAGGCTTTGGCCGTGACCTGGGCCTGCGAGCGCCTGAGAGGATACCTAAGTGGCCTGGACTTTACCATAAGAACTGATCACAAACCACTAATAACACTCCTGAAGTCCAGACCACTGGATGACCTCCCGCCGAGGATCATCAGATTCAGACTCCGGCTGCTCAGGTTCAGTTTCAATATTATCCATGTCCCAGGTAAAAACCTGATAACAGCTGATGCTCTGTCCAGAGCGCCGCTTCCAGCTACAGCCACAGAGGCCGAGCAAGACCTGGAAAAGGAGTGCAAAGCTTACCTGGACAGCATCGTAGAAAGCCTGCCAGCCACACCAACGAAGCTGGAACAGATTAAGACAGCACAAACCTCAGACAATGTATGCAAACGTCTCAGTCGTTACATTGCAAAAGGCTGGCCTGAACACAGACGAGATGTGCATGAGCTGCTGCTACCTTACTGGCCTGAAAGGTCAGTCCTGCATGATGGGGGAGGACTGCTTATGAAAGGTGAGAGGCTCATAATCCCTGACAGCATGAGACCCGACATCCTGCACAAACTACACCAAGGACATCAGGGTGTTAACAAATGTCTTGCCAGAGCAAGTGAGTCAGTCTGGTGGCCAGGCATCACATCTGCAGTGAAGCAAATGGTTGAAAGATGTGGAGTCTGCGCACGTGAAACCCAGGCACCGGTGGAACCTCTGCTCACAACAGATCTGCCAAGCAGGCCGTGGCAGACCTTTTCCAGTGGCAGAATGGACACTACTTAGTCATAATAGACTATTTCTCACGCTACATCGAAGTGTGCAGCCTACAGGGAAACACCTCAGCAAAACAGACTATTACAAGGTTTAAAGCTGTATTTGCTAGGTTTGGTTGCCCAGAGGTGCTTGTCACAGATAACGGCCCACAATTCTCCTGTCACGAATTTGCACAGTTTGCCCGAGAGTACGACTTCACACACGTGACAAGCAGCCCCCGTTACCCACGCAGCAACGGGGAGGCGGAACGGGCCGTCAGAACAGTCAAGTCTCTATTAAGAAAAGAAGGAGACTTCCACAAAGCCCTGTTGGCCTATAGGGCCACTCCACTGGCACATGGGAGCTCCCCAGCTCAACTTCTGATGGGGAGGAGAATTAGAACACCAGTCCCAGTGTCTCCAGAGCAACTTCAACCACGGTGGCCGGATCTGGAAAGATTCAAGGAAAAAGACACAGCATTAAAAGTGCAACAACAACAGACATTCAACCAGAGACACCGCACTCGAACCCTGCCACCTCTTCAGCCTGGTCAAGAGGTGTGGATCAGACCCGCACGCACTACGGGGACAGTTGTGGGTCCTGCAGCAACACCACGCTCCTACGAGGTGGAGACTCAAGATGGAGGACGGCTGCGACGCAACCGGTCCCACCTCAGGGAAGTACCAGTGCCCCCAACACCACAGGACAGGGTGATTCACGATGGAACAATAACTAGGTCAGGGAGACTGTCCAAGGCTCCTGATAGACTGGACTTATGAACATTTGACACACACACAGTTCACACCATGGGGCATAAGTGAAATGTTATAAGAGTGTTAAGAAAAGAAGGACAATTGAAAATGATATTGTCTGTTTAAAAGTAAAATGTTCTAGTGAAGAGTTACATTCTTACTTTGTCAGCTGAGATTAAAAGCTATAAAAGGGCTAGTTGGCTGTAAAATGTATTTTGTTAGTTCCTGTGATTATACTTCCATTGAAATGATTCTAGGAAAGTCATTAAGTGATGTTAAGGATAATGGAATGAAATTCAGAAGTAGCTATACTGTTTAATGCACTTCATTTTCATAAAAGGTTCTGCTAAACAGATTAACTTTTATCTAAAAGGGGGAGATGTAATGGTGGGTTATAGCCAGGAGGTGGCGCACTAGTTAGGAGGTCATGATAACCTGTAAAGAGAAGCGAAGAAGAATAAAAGTTACCTTGCAGCATCCTGATCGTTGTGTCCTTGAATACAGAGTATAGAGGAACAATACACACACTTGTAGGTGATCCTGTGATTTATAAAGGAAACATTGCGTACAGCTTGCGTGCGCACAGTTTTATAAATCTGATTTTTTTTTTGGCGGATGCAAACGTTGGCTTTTGGGCGTACTTACACTTTTAGTAAGGATCCTACGCACAGAGGTCTGTGCAGCAAAATGTTCAGAGGCAAAATGTTCAGAGGCAAAATAGGGGCGGGTCTTCATCTGTGATTGACTCTGACACTGGCCTCTTCTTCGCTGAATGATGCGTGCTTCAAAAATGAAGACAACTGTCGATCGTTTTTTTCATACAGAAAGTAGTGCCCGTAACACCTGTCTCCCCACCCGTTAGATACCTGTCCTGTCTCACTGTCTCTGCCGGTGTCGCGAACAGGGCGGTCCGGTCGGGCGTAGTTTTAAGAACTGGTTGTCTGATCCGGTGTCCAGTTCGCCACGGGTGGAGAGCCAGGCTGGGAACGCTGCCTTTACTGTTGGAGCGTCGTCGTTCAGAATCGTTAAAAAGCACCAGAAAACACAACCGGTACCGGGACAGGTGCGTGGTGGGCCGAGCAGCAGACTGAAAAGTTAGTCTGGAGCCCTGTATTTAACCACTTAGTGCCGTGCTTGGTAAAACATGCCTGTTAAGAAGGACCAAGTACTCAGCTGGCGGGTTTGACAGTGCGTGCGCGTATGTCAAAACCAAAACACCAAGGGAGGCTGAGGATTAGTCACCCCCTTATATTAATAATAATAATAATCATCATAATAAAATGATAGTATAAAGCAGCCATCCCCAATTAGCGGCCCGCGGGCCGGATTTGGCCCGTGGGTGCAAAGTGTCCGGCGCGTGCAGACTCAGTGACACTATGCAATAACCTGCCATAAGGTGAAATAAAGAGTTTGGAAATGTTGGAAATATATTGTCAGGGTCTGGGGCCAGGGACTCAAACGCAGACTAGAGTTAGTTGGAACACGTGTGGTTTATTGGAAATGTGCAAACAACAGTGGTGACGTGGCTGGTATCCTTTGTGGCGCCGGGAGTGATGGTGTGACTCAGGGTCAGGCTTTGGCTCCAGGTTGTAGTCGGCGGGTGACCGGTTCAGGCTCGGGGCTGGTGGTCTGTGATGAGGCAGAGAACAGGTAAGTAGGGTATTCCGAAACAACACGAGAACTAGTTCAGGTGCGGCTGGCGTCTTCTCACTGTGACTGATTCAACGATCCGGCGAGGTCTGGAAGGTTGGTCTGGGTATAAGTAGGCACGCTGATCGGTTGATGAGCTGCAGGTGTGCCGACCGGAGCTCCAGCGACCACGCCCACCAGCGGCTTCCAGAGGGAGAGAGAGGAGGAGCAAAATACAGAGACAAACACCAAACCAAACACACCAAGCACACCAAAGAGAAAACATCACAGACATACACACACTGGGTAGGAGGTCCTGATCATGGCCCATGGGACGTGACATATATATTCACAGATTCGAACTTCTGGGATCAATAAATCTGAAGTGAAACGTTTTTCAAACACAGATGCCTCTGTCCCACCGTAATATCATAGACTACGAGCTACAACCAAAACCCAGATTTTTTTCCAAAAATAAGACGTCCTCCGAGATGGACGGAGAACATTGATCTCTATGCACAGCCGGGCGAGTGCGCAGGGACCGTCTGCAAATCAAGAACAAGACGCTGCAAACAAAAATCAATAACTCCACTGTTATACAATCTGTTTTTCCTCTTGTGCACCACTTGCTGTAGTGCTGTTGTTTTTTAGTTTTTTTTTATCAAACTGGTCATATTTTGTTGATCAAAATATTCTCCAGGGGCATTCAAATAAAAAATGTGTTAATATTGGACTTGTTTCTTTCAAGTGTACATTTTTTATCTGTCCCTCAACAGAGGCTAGGACTACTACTACTACTACTACTACTACTACTACTCTCTGCTACTACAACCAACTACCCATGGTAGTACTAATCATTACAATAATAACACTTCTAATAATAGCAGCAACAATAATAATATTTGCACATAAAACGATGTTAAGTGGTCCTCCTGGACTTGGCAACCTGGACATAATTGGTCCCTCAGTGAAAACTAATTGGGAAACCCTGTAATAAACTAATAGTATAAAGGCTAAGCACTGTGTTTTCATCTTTTCTTGAATGCTTAAACCTCAACTCCATTTAGTATGTCAACATTTGTATCAGTACCAGTAGTTTGTAAGAAATTGGTCAGGAATTGATATGTCATATTTTGGTTCTCAAAATTCACCAAATTGATGCATTAAAATGAAATCTATTCAAAATGTTATCCCGGGGGGTGCATGCCCCCAAATCCCCCTAGAGGATCGCGAACCACCTCTCCAAAAACTCCTGTGGGAAACACTGCAGATACAGTATATAGAATTACATTATGTACCTAAGAGGAAGACATTGTTATTTATCAGGGACAGAGAAATGTTACTTGGTATGTTGCAGATTCAGAAAATAAAGTTATGATGCAATATTAGTCAAACTATCCAGTATCATATACCTGAAAGCTCCACCTTAAACAGACATCAACAGTTTGTGGAATCTTCTCAAAACTGATAACTGTTACAAGAAAGCGCCTTGTGAAATAACATCTGTGGCCTATGTTTAAGGACTGTTGCATGTTGATCATTGACTGGGCTGTCCAGTTTCCACCAGAGCCCACGACCACAGCGCAGGGTTGGACTGGTAAATAGAGAACTTTTTCTCAGGGAGAGTACATGTCAGCCCTGTGATAGATTGGTTACCTGTCTGTCTCTACATGTCAGCCCTGTGATAGACTGGTTACCTGTCTGTCTCTACATGTCAGCCCTGTGATAGATTGGTTACCTGTCTGTCTCTACATGTCAGCCCTGTGATAGACTGGTTACCTGTCTGTCTCTACATGTCAGCCCTGTGATAGATTGGTTACCTGTCTGTCTCTACATGTCAGCCCTGTGATAGACTGGTTACCTGTCTGTCTCTACATGTCAGCCCTGTGATAGACTGGTTACCTGTCTGTCTCTACATGTCAGCCCTGTGATAGACTGGTTACCTGTCTGTCTCTACATGTCAGCCCTGTGATAGATTGGTTACCTGTCTGTCTCTACATGTCAGCCCTGTGATAGACTGGTTACCTGTCTGTCTCTACATGTCAGCCCTGTGATAGATTGGTTACCTGTCTGTCTCTACATGTCAGCCCTGTGATAGACTGGTTACCTGTCTGTCTCTACATGTCAGCCCTGTGATAGATTGGTTACCTGTCTGTCTCTACATGTCAGCCCTGTGATAGACTGGTTACCTGTCTGTCTCTACATGTCAGCCCTGTGATAGACTGGTTACCTGTCTGTCTCTACATGTCAGCCCTGTGATAGACTGGTTACCTGTCTGTCTCTACATGTCAGCCCTGTGATAGACTGGTTACCTGTCTGTCTCTACATGTCAGCCCTGTGATAGACTGGTTACCTGTCTGTCTCTACATGTCAGCCCTGTGATAGACTGGTTACCTGTCTGTCTCTACATGTCAGCCCTGTGATAGACTGGTTACCTGTCTGTCTCTACATGTCAGCCCTGTGATAGACTGGTTACCTGTCTGTCTCTACATGTCAGCCCTGTGATAGACTGGTTACCTGTCTGTCTCTACATGTCAGCCCTGTGATAGACTGGTTACCTGTGTGTCTCTACATGTCAGCCCTGTGATAGACTGGTTACCTGTCTGTCTCTACATGTCAGCCCTGTGATAGACTGGTTACCTGTCTGTCTCTACATGTCAGCCCTGTGATAGACTGGTTACCTGTCTGTCTCTACATGTCAGCCCTGTGATAGACTGGTTACCTGTCTGTCTCTACATGTCAGCCCTGTGATAGACTGGTTACCTGTGTGGCTCTACATGTCAGCCCTGTGATAGACTGGTTACCTATCCAGGATTAACCCTGCCTTCGAAAGCTGGGATCGGCTCCAGCCCCCCTGCCACAGCGGTTGATAATGGATGTATGGGGTCCTCGCCATACTGACCCAGAGCTAGAAATTGTTTAATTTTGATGCAAATTCCAGAATTTCAGATTAGACCCAATGCATCTTCAAATAACCAGCACACCTCTTTCTTTGCTTTTTGATTCATCAACAACTTTACAACTGCACTAGCAAGACCACAGATATAAATATCTAGAAACCAGAAGACTAGATTTAATGTGATGAATGTTACCCCTTTAAAAGGCACTCCACTCTGTGACTGAAGTGCCTTTTAACTGGGTGACATTTCACAGACTATACAAATCAGAGCTCTGTAGGTAAAACCTTTGTGAGCCATTGAGGCACACATCTCCATCTCTTTTGGCAGTTGTCAGACTTGATCAGACACACTTGTTTACTGTCTACCTGTCTGTTAAATAAAACGCAACAGGTTTTTATGGCACAACAAAATGTGCCAACGGTGGGACATCGTGGGATAAAACACTCTATTTGTTGCGTTCCTGCCTCTCAGATCTCACTTTCAGATGGCCTTTGGCAGGCAGGTGCATGCTTTATGTGTCTGATTGAAACCTGAGTTGATGTCTGACACCGATTCCCTCTGCAGCAGCACTAATAAAACAACAGTGGAGCTGGACAGCGCTGCTGGCTAGAGTTGCACATCACACACTAACGTTTTGTGACAAGAGGCAATGGTTTTAAATAGGTTTGGCCCTGACAGCAAACAGACGGACTGTAAGACCAAACTTTAGGTTAAGACAACAAAACCAACATTAAGTTTAGACAACAAAACCAACATTATGTTTAGACAACAAAACCAACGTTATGTTTAGACAACTAAACCAACGTTCAGTTTAGACAACAAAACCAACGTTAAGTTAAGACATCAAAACCAACATTAAGTTTAGACAAAAAAAACCAACGTTATGTTTAGACAACAAAACCAACGTTATGTTTAGACAACAAAACCAACGTTATGTTTAGACAACAAAACCAACGTTATGTTTAGACAACAAAACCAACGTTGAGTTTAGACAACAAAACCAACGTTGAGTTTAGACAACAAAACCAACGTTAAGTTTAGACAACAAAACCAATGTTAGGTTCAAACAACAAAACCAACGTAAGGTTTAGACAACAAAACCAACGTTACCTTTAGACAACAAAACCAACGTTAAGTTTAGACAACAAAACCAATGTTAGGTTCAAACAACAAAAGCTTTGGTTTCACGTTTCAGAACTGGAGGTCGTCACCTGGTGTCAACAAATTCAACATCCAGTGTCAAACCAACGATTTATCCTACCAACACGAATGTTTGTATTCAAAGCCTAATATATCTTATTCCCTTGTGCAAAAGCGTTCCATCACCGAAAAAAATCTATTAAATGACATTAATGGATCACACCTTTGTACTGGGTGATATTCATCATTCATTATCATGAACACGCTATTTGTTATCAAGTACATGTTGAAAATATTCCTCAACAAATACACTATCCTTTTGTGTGAGTGACATTTGCTAAAGCCATTGTCTATGTAAGTGATGTAAGTATTAGTGTTGGTTGCGTATAGGTGCATTTAAAGAAAAAAAAGGAAGGTAGCAGTCAACATTAACATGCTACACTGTAACCCACATTATCAGGACTCCAAGAACTCCAAGTGCCCAAATTTATCCAAAACTCACTGCTTCTTCTACAGTCGACTGACCTGTGACTCCTGATGTACTGTATCTGCACCCAGGGTGGCAGAGGCCAAGCGTCAATTTTTGCTAACTAATCAAATGGGTTTCTGTTGCTCATTAGACGCCCTCATTGGTCATGCAATGTGCAGCTGCTAACCTTTGGGACTGACGCAGTGGGGGGGGCGCTCTCATTTGTATACAATACATGTCAGTGTTAATGTTAAAGGGCAACCAAACAGCACTGGATGGTGGGGAGTGGAGGAGTTAGAAACAAGAAGTGTAATTATCCATGTTTTTACCCCTGGGCAAATGAGCCTCCAAATGTACTTGTCCACCAGACATTTAAGCTCTGTAAAGAACAAGTTAAGCACTAGAGATGGGAGAAATTAACACTTTGTACTAAGGACATTGAACTTTTAGCTGTGAACATTAGACCATACTACCTTCCCCATGAGATAAATCAGGTCTGTATTTTTTTTTATTAGTTTTATTGTCTACATTGCACCCTCTGCTGACACAGAGGAGGCGGGTAAAATCATTCATGACCTGGTGACACAGACAGAGGCAAAATCTCCTGACGCAGCAAAGTTCATCATGGGAGACTTCAATCTCTGCGGGCTAACTAAACATTACCAACCTACCATCAGTATGTGTCATGTCCCACTCAGGGCGAGGCTTGCCTTTATTTGTGCTATGGCAACATAGAAAATGCACATTATTCCAAAGCCATGCCGGGGTTAGGGAAGTCAGATCACAATATGATTCAGCACACCAGCATACCAGTCCCTACTATGCTGGGAGAAGGTCCAGACAAGGGAGGTTGAATGCTGTTCTGCTGACTCAGCAGCAGCCCTGCATGGATGCCTGGACAGCACCGACTGGGACGTAATCTTGTACACCTCGCAAGATATTAATGATGCTGCTTTGGCGTTAAATGGATATATAAAGTTCTGTGAGGATTTATTCATCACCAAAAAAAACAATCAAACTCTATCCAAATAATAAGCCATGGGTCACCCCAGAACTGAAAGAACTGTTCAATCAAAAAAGTTTCAATCAGGAGGTACCAAAGCAGCTATTAAGGCTGTGCAGCATAAAATAAGAAAGAAAATCATGGAATGTAAAGCAGCGTATAAAGATAAAGTGCAGTCACTCTTTAGTCATGATGCAAGGAGAGCCTGGCAAGGCCTACAAACCATGACTGGGTATAAACCTAAATGCATACATGACTATGGTTTTTCTATGGAATTAAACACATTATATTGTCGCTTTGATGATGTTGATTATTCTGTACAGCAGACAATGGCAATTGATAGAATAAAAGACTTAACTGGCAGGGACATTGTTATTTCCATTGATGATGTTAGGAAACAATTTTATCAGTTACACACTAGGAAATCAAAAGGGCCAGGTGGGATCAGTTGCAAGGTCTTGAAGACATGCGCTGATTCACTTGCACTCCCATTTCAGAATCTGTTCCAGCGTTCAGTCAATACAGGACAGATACCAGCCAGGGCCGTGGGAAGTGAGTTTTGGTTGGGGGTGCTGTAGTGGGTGGTAGTTTGCCAGAAATCCATAAAAAATAGGTTTGTAAAAAAAAAAATTGTATTGTATTTTATTGAAACGCCTCTGTAACAGGACAGCATACTAGCATTGCATGGCACACAGCACAGGCATACATCACTGTCAAAAAAAGGCGACAAAATGCAAAACACACACAGATTGATACTAACGCAAACAAAGTAACCGTTTGCTAAGGTAACAAATGTTGCTGTACAGCCTTGCACCGAAATTGACGGTGAAAACAAACACGTGAAATATAAAACTGTTATAAATTAAATAAATTAAATAAAACTTAATTATTGGCGCTTCTGACATGGGCGTCAAAACAGGCTTAAGACAACCCTATCGCACAGCATTTTAGACAGAACACACTGACTCAAAACATCATAGGCCTACACAACGCATAATTCATAGGCTACATTAAACTATAGCCTACAACAAATGCTATAAAACATCATAAACGCACAGTATAGCCTTAGCCTACATTTTCAAAAACAAAAAACAGCGCACTGCGCAGAGCATATAAACCATCAGCATAAATTTATAACGAATCAATTAAAAGACCAAGAGAAATAATTAAATTATTCAGGCATCATCATTAGGCATACGCTGCTCTGCGGCAGCTGATAATATATCCATCCCTTACCATGAGACAATGTTTTTGTTTAGATCTCCTAGGTTCTATGTAACATTAAATAAGTGCATAATAGACAGGGGGAAGGAGAGTTTTTTTATTTTTTTATTTTTTGATCGCGAGTGGTATGACACATAAATACGCATGCTTTCCTGCAGGGGGTGCTGCCGCACCTCTAGCACCGCCACTTCCCACGGCTGTGATACCAGCCCAGTGGAAGCAGTCCCTGATTATACAGTACTTAAACACAATAAGCCTAAAGAAATGAATGACCTTAGACCATTTGCACTAACTTCACTTCCTATGAAGTGTCTTGAAAAGATACTATTAAAACATCTTTTAACTGAAGTTACACCATGGCTGGATTCATACCAGTTTGCTTACCAACCTGGTAGGGGGTGGGAGATGCGCTGCTGACTTTGACTGACAGTATATTAGAACACCTAGAAAGGCCTGGTACCTTTGTAAAGATGGTCTTCATTGATGTCAGCAGTGCATTCAACACCATACAGCCCCACCTGCTGGTGGATAAACTGGTAGAGCTAGGGGTTAATCCAAAGCTCATTATCTGGATCAACAGTTTCCTAACAAACAGGACACAACCAGTCAGGTTTAATTCAGTCACCTCCAGGCCCATAAATACTGGTGCCCCACAGGGGTGCGTTCTGTCCCCTATACTCTATACACTGTACACCAATGAGTGCCGAGCTAGCACACCCACACACACAGTGGCGGTTTCTCATATGGGCAGCCGCCCAGGGCGGCATTCGTAGAGGGGCGGCATGAGCGCCCGCACAAAAAAAAGGTGCGTCTGCTGATGCTGAGAGAGACTGGTTCACACCGGTCGCGGAAGCGCCGCGAATAGGCGCGGCCGCCCCGCGCCATGAAGCGATCGTTTGGGCGTCTGCTCTATTTTTTGCGCGTGCCGCAAGCGATCGTGTCAATTCTGGCAGGAAATCACACAAAGAAACACGAGACAATCCGGGCAATTTTCAAAATTAAAGCAATTTTCAAAATAAAATACCACAATTGACAAATGCGATATTTGTGTATCTAAACTCGCACTGGGAAACAGGAAGAGAAAATACATTTAATAAATGTGAAGAGTAGATAAACAAATATGTGTATTTCAACTGTATATCTACTACCATAAACACTCTCTGTCTGTCTGTGTGTGTGTGTGTCTCTCTCTCTCTCTCTCTCTCTCTCTCTCTCTCTCTCTCTGAACGGATAAATAGAAGAAATGTGGGGGGGGGGGGGGGGGGAGCGCTGGAGGTGAGGTTCGCCCAGGGCGTCATGAAACCTAGGACTGCCACTGCACACACAGTATGCAGATGATACTGCCATTGTGGGGCTCAGCGTTAGCCAGCTTTGAGGAAGAGGTGAGGAACTTCACCAATTGGTGTTGTGGAAGAAAAACTCTTCAGGTCCAATTCTGTGGCTGGTTCAGATGAGGTTTAATCACCGACAGTGGAGAAAGGAAAATACCGCGTTGCGACACAGTACCTCATACCATCATTCAACACAATACCTCATCAGTATTGTGTTGAATGCGTGCAATGATAATCTGTCACATAAGCACAATGTTCAACACCAATCACTGCACAGGTACCACCTTGGGATGCCAAAAGATTGTCTTAAGCTTTAGGCAGGAGGTGAAGGCGAGGTTGAAGTCCAAATGATCAAAGTCCTTGTTGGTACTGGAGGAAGACACAAAGTGACAATTTGAAATTCATGTCATGACCACTTCCGCTGCCTTTAATACACAAGTGTTTGCTTTCACCGTCAATTTCGGTGCAAGGCTGTACAGCAACATTTGTTACCTTAGCAAACGGTTACTTTGTTTGCGTTAGTATCAATCTGTGTGCGTTTTGCATTTTGTCGCCTTTTTTTGACAGTGATGTATGCCTGTGCTGTGTGCCATGCAATGCTAGTATGCTGTCCTGTTACAGACGCGTTTCAATAAAATACAATCAATTTTTTATGGATTTCTGGCAAACTACCACCCACTACAGCACCCCCAACCAAAACTAACTTCCCACGGCCCTGTGTGTATTCCAGTGAAGTATATGGCACGTGTCGCAGTCGAAAATGGGCAGAGTCATCAGTGGGAAGAGTTCATTGGTATAATGTGAGATGAATCCACATGTGTAACCGTTGGTAGAATTGGAGCTTTGGTCAGCTATCATTCTAGGCAGGTTGATATAAGTGTTTGTAGAAATAATTTGGTCATGTGTGAGAAATTATTGGGTATTGGGTCCAGTTTCTCGTCTCTGTTGAAGGATGGAGCATCCAAGGAGGGACGAGATATGGCTAATATGCAGTTTCTGGTGGCTCCGTGGTTTCAGTATTAAGAGGGGAATCTTCCAAAGCAACCTTCTGTCCCCATTGGTTAATACTGGTACTGCCAAGGAGCCACAGACGTGATAATCCGGTCACAAGCAGCAGCCATGTTGGTGTCATCCGTCAGCATCTGGTCAGAACAGCACCGCTCCGGGTTGTCCTCCTGCTGGGCTGTTGATCTTCACTGGTCCATGAGATTCTAGGGTCTCAAATAGGGGACCAATTGCATAACCTGAGTCAAGTGTAGGGCTCTCTGATTCCCACGATGCGCATAGACTGAATTGCAGAATCTGACAAGAAAATTACCTGTAAAACGCAGAATTTCGTGGAAGCCAAATTGACATAAATCACGACCCAGTAAGTTCAGAGGGGTACCAGTAGCCATTAGAAAGGCATGTTCTCCAGATAGGAGGCCTAATTCCACTGTCATTGGAGTACTTACTGGGGTTTGTTTAGTGATGCCAGAGACGCCTACTGTGTTTACAACCTCAGAGGCCAACAGGGGCGGACTGGGGGGGAAAAGTGGCCTGGGAGTCATTGACAGACCAGCCCACTTTGCGTGGGGAGCCAGCCAGCCGGCAACACAAGTTTCATGTACCTTGATGAAAAAAACTGCATTTGATGTTGTTTTGAAACATAATCATATAGTAATCATTAACCTGAACCGTTAAGTAGCCTACAGTAAAATAATTACAGCAGTATAGTGATTTTACAGCATGTAGTGATTTTAATTTAAACAGGTCATTGATACAATAAAATTTGGCCGACCAATTTGCCAGGCTCTTAGAACTGAATGACACTGACTGTCTATACCATGAGTAAACCACTAGAGGGCAACCTAATTACAACAATAAGCCCATTTCAATACAAATATTATTTGAAAATAGAAAAACAACAAAGCTAACTATATAGTATGTAAAAACTTAACCCAGAACATTTATGAAAATGAAAACTAAACTGAAAATAGCAAACTGACATTTGAAAACTAAAAACTTGAAATGTGAAAAATCCTGGCAAGCCCACCAGCTTGGACATTCACTTGGTTCACTCTACTTAAGAACCTTTCCTGTCTTTACCTTTTTTGGGTCTTTGTCAGTCAGTCAGTCAGTCAGCGCTTATGGAGGAGGCTGGGTTGAAGTGGTTGATGTTGACAATCTGGGGGTCGCAGTCACATTTTGGACTCCGTAGGCTAGCTAACACTAGGCTAGGCACTTCGCGGCATTAACTAATTACAAATTAGCATTTTCACCTAAAGCAACACCCAGTTCCAAACGTAACTTACCATTATTATATCACTGGGCTGTGGAGGCCGCTTTGTTTCGTGCTCTGCCATGTCAGAGTCAGACTCATCATTTTTGCTGGACTCAGGTGCATGTTTGGATCCAGCATCCAGCTGTCGAGGCTCACCGCTGCTAACGCTGCTAGTGCTGGGTATGGCAACATCGTCAGATTCTTGTCTGGTGGTGATGGCTAAACCCGAACGACCACCAAATAGGTCCGTAATTTTGCTTGTTGCTGCAACTTCCTCAAGGGATTTCTTTTTTTTATCCCTAAGCTTTTGAGCACACCTTTACATTTTGCGGTTTGTTTTTTATGCTCCGTCTACGGTGGCCCTGAAAGGCAAACGACAACCGCAAATAGAAAAACACAACAACATTAACAAAATCACAACAACATTAACAAAAACACAATTACATTAACAAAATCACAACAACATTAACAAAATCACAACAACATTAACAAAAACACAATCACATTAACAAAAACACAATCACAAAAACAAAATCACAACAACATTAACAAAAACACAATCACATTAACAAAAACACAATCACAAAAACAAAATCACAACAACATTAACAAAAACACAATCACAAAAACAAAATCACAACAACATTAACAAAAACACAATCACATTAACAAAAACACAATCACAAAAACAAAATCACAACGACATTAACAAAAACACAATCACATTAACAAAAACACAATCACAAAAACAAAATCACAACAACATTAACAAAAACACAATCACATTAACAAAAACACAATCACAAAAACAAAATCACAACAACATTAACAAAAACACAATCACATTAACAAAAACACAATCACAAAAACAAAATCACAACAACATTAACAAAAACACAATCACATTAACAAAAACACAATCACAAAAACAAAATCACAACGACATTAACAAAAACACAATCACATTAACAAAAAACACAACGACATTAACAAAAACACAATCACATTAACTTCTAACGGAAAAGGAAGGTACCTTCAACGACATGGACCAATGCTGATTGGACCAAAGAATGTCTGTCTTTTTAACAGGTGGGAAGGGCTGCTTTACGCCACACCAGGTAGTTTACGGCTCGAACGGCTTTCATTTAGCATCAGATGAAGAGTTGAGATGTATTGCCCTCACTGTGGCAGAAAGGTGCCTGAAAACCTTGTCGAAAGGCCTAACTTTTGTGGGTATTGTGGCAAGGGGCTTCAAGGAATGCTTGGCGATGAACTCACCGACACACCTACGCCTTCAGGTGAGTTAAACTAATGAAACTTTAATTGTGGCCAATGAAGTAGTGAATGGGCTCTTCAGACCCGGTGATCCGCAGGCAGGCTACATGGCTGCATAAAATGAAGAATAGTGTTGAAAACGATATATTCTGGCACGTCATTGGTGTATAGCCGGTAACATTGAATATCATGGAGTATACTGGCTTTACTTGGAGGAAGGGGGGACATTTATCTCTGTTTGATGACTTGAGACGTAGAAAGGCCAGGTTTGCTAGTTATCAAAGAAAAAAAAATGAGACAAAAGGGAGCCGAGCAACACAGAGCTAGGGAGGGGCGTGAATAGCATTGCAGTTTCTTTTTAGCTGTGTTAAAATGGTATAATGTCATTACATTTCTACTGAAAAATATAGTGTCCTGCTACTCTGACAGACGAACGCACTATGCTGCGCTCCAGTAATTCTCCAGTTACGTCTACTCCGTTACTGTGTCTACTCGGTCTTTACCCTGCCGTCTAACGTTATTAAGACTGGAGAATGTGCGAAGCCTGGGTGAACTTAAGTTTTGTAACCTGGTAAACACAAGCCAGGAGTTTGTGTCTGAAAACAGCCCATGTCTCCCACCAGGCCTTAACATATTATAGGACAAACCCTGTGTAGTCTAACCATGCATTTTATTTACACCGCCACTGTTGTATTTATACGCCTGTAATGCATGCTTTACCATTCATAAAAACGCATTTTTCGCTTATTTCCCTGTAGTGTCACAGAATCCTCCATCTATTCCAACCCCATTGGTAAAAACCTTCCTGGAATACCGGAAGAAAAAGGCAGAGGAAAGGCAACATTTTTCCTGCGTTAAAATGGGGACAAAGAAAAAGGAAAAAAGGAAAGTTCAGGTAACAGTAAACATTGTTCTCAAAAGCTTAACACTCTAAACATGAGCCTCATAGTAGGGTCAATATAATGACAACCAATATATTTGTATAAATATATAAATGTTAAATATATATATATACACACACACACTGATAGGCCTCTGTGTTGTAGTCTGTTAACTCTCAAAACAGCATTGAATTTCTTGTTTTACCCTTTTTTTCACCTGATTTGTGATCATGAATATAAAATGTTGTGTAGGTTACATTGGAAATTAAATTATCTGCCCAAGATCGATTATTATATTACATTTTTTGTTTTTCAAATGTACCGGCAAATCTGCGGTTTACTAGAATTTGTAAAGATCAATTTTTCATCTAAATGTAACATTTGTCAGCCTTGCAGCAAAACAATCACTTTTGAATCAAGCATTGTTCTTTAATCCAGATGTAGAATCACCGTATTTTTTCTATTTCAGATAAATCTTGGCTTGATGACCGCTCAGAAATGTGGTTTACAGCGACAGCGTGGGAAAACAATGTCCGTGACAACAGACCCTGACAGCACTGCTGAAAAAAGTCTTCTTAGTCAGGCTGTGAAAAAAATGAGGGACTTCAATAAAGATTTGGATGAGGGACCCTTCATCCTTCTTTATCCGGATGGATCCGAAGTTGTAAATACCCCTGGGACACAAAGACCTTTTATTCTAAAAGAATACAAGGCAGAACTAGGCAAACCATATCAACGAATCAACCTTTTCATCTGCTCTAGGAAGGACTTTGAAGAAGGTTAGTTTTCCATCAGTAGCTAATGTGCCTAGCTGCTTTACCTGTCTAAGAGAGACTGTAGCTAATTAATGAAGTAAAAAAACAAAGTATCCAAGAAACTGCTGAGTGCAAATCTATTTTACTTTTTGTGCAGGTATATGTTGCTGTTGCTCATACAGAGATCTGACCTTGAGCCTTGTCAAGGTGGATTTCCATTCAGCACTTTCTCCTACATTAAGCTACTTTTTAAATCTTTATCATTAAATGAAAGTGGATTGGTGGTGGCCTTGTGGTTAGGGATCTGGGTTTCCAAATGGAACACTGAAAAGTTATGAGTTTGATCCAAGGGGTAGCCACCATTCTGCCTCTGAGCAAGGCAGTTAACCGCAAGTTGCTCCAGAGCGACTGCCCCTTTAGTTGGTTCCCTGTAGATAACGGTGTCTGTTAAATTATGTATTATGGTGAATAATGACTACAGTTAAGACTTCAAAGCCAGCTTGAATTATTTTGTGTTTTACAGTTGGAGAAGTTTCAGACGTTTCTGACTCCGACTCTGAGATTTTCATAAAAAGGGCCACAGACGTTGATCTAGCGGACACACTGGTGAGTGCAACATATTTTTGACAGATATTCAGAAGTGGTCAGGGTTGCCAATGATTGATGCTGATATTTAGAGAGCTGGGCAGCGGATAACTTATATGTAGGAAGTTACACCATTGGTCAGCCTACTGCTGCTTCTTCCTGTATACATATCAAACTAAAAGACCCATGTTTCAATCATATACTAGGTTTTGACCTGGGGTCCGTTTCACAAAGCAGGTTTAGTGAAAACCTTGAGTTAGTTAACCCTGAGATGAGGGAAACTCTGGTTTTTCGGTTTCACAAAGCTAGTTCAGCATAAATCTGGGTCAGTTACCCGGGTAACATGCTCCGTGAAACTAACCTGCTCGCTAGCAGGTTTGCTTCAACAAACCTTGAGTTTCTCCCTACATGTCTCCGCCTTTTTCCGGAATCTGAACCAACTCTGAAAAAAATGTGCCGTCCTTTCATCGCCAACCTAATCGATATGGAAATAAAAGTGATTCTAGCAGCTTTGCGTCGGGAGAGGATTTTGATTACCTTTCCTTTCAATCACATTAGATATTATCTAAACAATATTCTCCGACATTTTCAACATTTCATATCGCGGACATAATCCGCAACCAGATTCTTTGCGGAGGTAGTGTTTTTGCGAACGGGAGATTTATGAAATGTTTAAGTACATTCCTGTGTTGAAATACCTGCTTATATTTACTGTTTAATATGTGAAATATGATTAAAATCATATGCCTTAGTCAACGTATTTGCGCAATATTCTTATGCTTAATTTTCAACTGAAGCCACTTTCTTTCTGTGCCTGGGGGGATTATACCCAATAAAAATAATAATTTATGTGTTGCGCTACTTTGTGATTTACGGGGATTGAACCGCTGTCGCCAGCACTGTGGGCAGCGTTGCTAACCATTACACCACCGTGACGCTATGCAACTCAGAAAATAAACAGTTTTTACTTTTAGATCAATAGACTGTTTAATTCAGTTATACACATTAGATCGGGCAGTAAATGTCTGCCACGCCAACTATCGCTACTGTTGCTGCAGTTACGTTGCTCCGCTTTCTCAGGATGAGCTCGTTTTCTACATAAACACTCGGTAATATCTAATGACGCTCTCCCCGTTGCCATGGTGAATCGTAGTATCGGAGCTCCATTGATGATGGCTTTGTAGAGTCGGCAGGCACGCGCGTAACTCAGAGTTTACATACTCAGAGTTGAGTGAACTAATTCAAAACCGCTGTTCTGAAACCGAAAACTCAGAGTTTCCCATCTCAGAGTTGTTCAACTCAGAGTTCAGGGTTAGGTTCAGAGTTTGTTGAACCTGCTTTGTGAAACGGGCCCCTGGTCTTGTTGTTTTTTTGCCTTTATGAGTGGAGGCATCTGCAGCGTAGTGGTGGATTTGTCCTAAATAATAATGCCCTTTGTTCAAATAAAAAACATTATCACAATCTATTCAAATGGTCACTGAGGCACTACAAGAGTGAATCTTATGTAGGTATGTGACAAAACAATTTTCCAGTCATGGTGGTACAGGTTTGCAGGTTTATTTTCCCTTTGGTGCCAAACAATTGATGATGGCATCTGTGTCTCTCTTGCCCTGTCACTCTGGTAAAAAAAACATAAACCTTTCCCAGTGCCTGCCTGCCACCACCTGCCTCGTTATATACTGTATTATACTATTTTTCGTATTTTCATATGTAATATGTTGTTTTTACTACAGCCATTTGAACCTCAACATGAAAGCAGCCCTGTACCAAAAGTGCCAGAAATTGGGTAATTGCATTTTTGACCCTCTGTTGTGCTACTTTTCACATCAAAGTGGATCCACCTGCACATCTAGCCCTCTCGCAAACAAGCTAATCACTTTTCTGAAATCATGTCATTGTGATATCAATGTAATTCATTGCAAACGTTCATGGATTCACTTTGTAATTTGTTTGTTTTCAAGCAGCTCTTCAGGGGCATTAGCTCAAGTTGTAATGGAAGAGGTATGTTTTATATTTTATTGTTCATAATCAATGTAAAACCTTTTTATAATTACATTGTTTAGCACTATTAATACATTAGACTCATACTATAGACATTGCTAGATTAAATCAAATCAAATGTCAGACTATTACATTTAGATATTACTGTAATGTAATATACAGTCACAGCACAGCTTTCACACTGTATGTCATATTTTTTTCATTTTTATGTTGACCTTTTTTTATTTATTTATTTTTATTTATTTATTTATTTCGGGCATGTCTGTTAAATCATCATCACACATCATTGTTCACATAGTAGAGAAAAAAAAAAAAAAGAAATAGACATGGCCGAAAGGGAAAGCGGGAGAAGCCAAGGCTTATCTGGGCCCGCCCCCATTACCCACAGGATGAAATCGTCATCATAATCTTTTCTTATCATTGCATTTTTCACTTGACATAACTTTTCCATTTTTACTTGTGACATTTGACAACATGTTACAGCAGTAGGTGGTACAGAGAGCTGAAGTCCAGTGCATACAGATTACGTGTGCGTCTGCACACGTGTCCATATTTATTCATCACAATAGAGCAGCAGTCTCATCATGTAACAAGGTCCGAAGGAAAAGAGAAATAAGAATGAAAAAATAAAGATAAAAATAAAAAATAAAAATAAAAATAAAGTCCAGTGTAGTTACTAGTTGTTGAGATGGCGTGGGAGCCCCCCTCTCTCTTTTTTTTTTTTTTTTTCTTCTTTAATCGTCACTGTCCTCTGCAGCTCTCGCTGCCCTTGACTTAGCCATTTCCTCCCGATTGACAATTTCAACTCGCTTCCGTGAAGGGAACTCACGAAGTGCGGAGAGGTCAGAGCGCATCCCGACCATGGTTGACCGATTTGTCACTATTTCTTCCCGGTTAGCGGCCACTTCAACTCGCACCAGTGCCGTGGAATTGCGAACTGCAGAGATGTCAGAGCGCATCCCGACGCTTTTTTATGTTAATCTCAAATCAGGTGTTTATTTCGGACACTGATGACCCAATGGAGTGCAACTCTGGGGGACGAAAGAAGACTACTCCAAGGTAGTGAGTAGAGCTGTTGGGTATAATGTGACATTATTACACTAGGCAGATACCTTAAATTAATGATCAATGGTTAGTGTTGCAGATGCAGCCCTTGCCACCGCGACTGCTGTGAAGACGATGGAAAACACATTGTACAGGTAGTGTTTCTTTTACGGTTTCAACACACTTTCAAAGAATCACTGTCATGTCTTGTTTCACCATTTGTTTATTTCATGGGGTGGTAATGGTTTCAAATGGATCACCGGAAGGTTGTCAGATTGATCCTATGGACTGCTGCAATTGTGTCCCTAAGTAAGGCACTTAACTGGTGCTCCACAGGGAGTGCCCCCTGTAGTTGGTTCACTACTAGTCACTCTGAACAATAGTATCTGCTGAATCATAATTAATCACGTTTGTTATTTTCAGCAAGTACACCCAGCTGTATGCTCCTATTGTAATTGAGGATGACGAGGACGACAGTCAAGATTGTGATGTTATACCCATAAGCACTGACCCAGCAAAAACAGCCAAGTAAGTATTAATGGCTGCAATCATGTGAATCTTGGTGTCTTATTAGAGGTAATCACTGGACCATTTTTTATTACCATTATGAAGTCAAAAACAGAACATTTTTAAAAGGACCACATCAGTGCTTTTGGACATGGCAGCCTATTTGCTATAATCCAATTTTTTTGAAAAACATACACCAGTAAAAAAGAAGACAAATGGACATCTTAGTGAAGTAAGATACTTCTTCTGTAAAGGAGTTCAGTATGAAGTTTAGACTAATTTTTGACAAGGTAATTTATCTTTTTTTGTGGAAAAACCAGGTCAGATGCAAAAGATTCTCTGAAGTACTATATAATGTTAACATAATGGATTGCTTTTTTCCCACGCTTTTCCATTCATTGTAAAAATGAATTTGATAAAACATATGAAAACATGAACAAGTATTTTATATACTTCTCTATTCTTTTCTGTATCTATTGTCATAGGGACACAGGTATATCTGCAGCTGAGATCATTGTGGAATTAGCAGATGCCATTGACCACCAAACTGTCAGCAGATTCAATATCACACGCTCAAATGTTTGGGATGGAGCATTCAGAGGGTTCAGACGCTCAAGCTTCTCTGAAAAATCGGATTTGCTTGTGAAGTTCAGTGACGATGCAGGCTCCTTTGAGGAAGGAATAGACAATGGAGGTCCTAAACGAGAGTTTCTTACACTTCTAATGAGCCAGTTGCAGTTTCGACCCATTTTTGAAGGACCCCCAGAGAGCCGGTACTTGGTGTATAATGCCACAGGTTTGTTGTCAGCCCTGGACCTTGAATAGTTTGATGTTAGTCTGTAGACAATACAGAATTCAAATTTTCAAGTGCTTTACATTCTTATTCTTCAAGATACTGAATTTATATTTGTTATGTGATGTACTGTAGCTATGTGACTCAATGAAGTTTGTTTTCTACCCTGTGTACCCCCCCCAGCAATCGGAGAGGATGAGTATTTCTTGGCAGGGAAGATGATAGCTGTGTGCATAGTTCATGGAGGACCAGGCCCACATTTTCTCTCTAGGGACCTGGTGAACCATATTGTTGGACAACCTGGTTTCTGTGCAAATGTGAAGGATGTGACAGATGATGAGATAGGGAGAGCTCTTAATGAGGTATGACAAAGAGACTACACCGGTCTTTGTCATAAATGTATTGTTTATTGTAATCCTCATAGGTACAGTACTTCTCATTGAGTTTACAGTAGAGGCCCTTATGTAAATGTCTGTGCAGAATCACTTTAATACTCAAAGATTAACTATGCATTACTAAAAGCATTAAAACCACATTCCTCTTTATGTAACTAAATTTTAAAGGTTTTTGTTTACTTTGTCCTGGCCTTAAACTATCAATATTCTATCTCTATATATTTCAGATTGAGCTGGCAGGTTCTTTGGAGTCTCTGCAAGACATATTACTGAAGCACAGCTCCTTGCTTCAAACTGCAGGATGCTTCAGGCATGTCAGCTCCGTGGAAGACAGACACTCAGTTGTGGCAGAATACCTTAAATGGTACATCATTGACAGAAATTACAGTGTAATTGACAGGTAAGGCTAGATGTTTTCAGACTGAATTTGTTGAATAGGGCTAAGTAAATCAGCAGCTTGTTTCAGGGCTAATACAAACACTGTATATGTCCTGAAATAATATGCCTACAGTAGTTACCTTGTAACAAAAAATGTACAATGGATTTTACTGCCTCTAACAAATCACTAATCTGTATCTTCTAATAGATTCAAACAAGGACTAGCCAGCCTACACTTTCTTGATGCCCTTTGCCAACATCCCAGTGTCCTGGCTCCAGTGCTGTGTCACATGGACAAGAGGCTGACTGGTACAGAACTAGAACAACTCTTCATACCACAGCTCGGTCTCGCAGGGAGCAACAGGAGGACAACAGAAAACTTGGCACTCAGTTTCTGGGGAGACTATATTATGGACTGTTAAGGTTTGTGAAGTAAAATACTGCTCTGATAAAATGATAAAATCAGATTTGACATGAATGCAAATGTGTCTAATAACTGCTTCTTTTACAGAACAAGGACCTGTGTCAGTGGAGGAGGTGTTGATGTTTTCCACAGGCCTGAAGTCAATCCCACCTGCAGGAATGACACCCCGTCCATGCATCACATTTACACAGGAGTCCATGTATCCCTTAGCAAATACATGCGCAAACACACTCACACTTCCACTCTTGCAAACATACAATCTTTTCAAAGCAAATATGGACTTTGGTATTCAAAACTCACCAGGTTTTGGATGTCTCTGAAAAGTGTGGAAGACAGAAGAAGTTACCAAGTAGAACAGACAAGTTAGTTCTATGTTCTGCCTGGCTAGGTATTTTGTGTTATCTTCCTTTCCAAAGTGTTGAGGTCCAAGTAAAAACAGTTTACTTTACCTAATTTTCTGGTCAACACTCCGTTTCAAATGAGTGGAGAAAAGGCAAGGAATTGCACTGATTGCATTGATCATGCTGTTAGATATGGTGCATAACAGTTGCAATAAACAAGTTGTTTAACAACAGAGTGTCTTCTGGGTTGTGGTGAATTGCATTTAACTACAAGTCAGTGTACACTTTTTAGGGCTGCTCTGGGCTGTGTCCTTACACCGAAGGTTCTGTCCAGTGCCCAGTGGGCTGCAGTGGTCTGTTTTTGTATATCAGTCCATATTTATAGCCCAGCTATTTCCTTCAGAGTAAGGTATAGTTCTGAGGCTGACTCCCAATCATGTGGCTGCTGTAATACATTTTGTTCCACAGCCTGGTGTAGATAATCCTGAATGTCAGGATCACTACATAGATGAATAGTTTGCTCCGACTCAGGAAACATGTGAAGTTCCCTGTCTTCAACAGCCAATCCGCAGTCCCTTGATCCAAACCTGCAAAGTGAGAAAGCCATGTAATTCAAAATTAAAGGAATACATGTCCCTTCAATTTGGGAAATGCAGTTTCAAATTATTCTTTGATTTTGTTCCTTCATAGACAAAAATGCGAAGGTAAACAAAGGCAGGGACAACTATCCCATAAATTAAAGGTTATAATTTGCCTACATCTGTAATGATCCAAATGTATTTCCCATGACTGTGGTGCTATTATACAACACTTTGCATTTTTTTCTTTGCAACGGAATGTATATGGTCAGTTCATTCTGAGACAAAATGGATTACCTGTGGAGGCAATAGATAGAGTTCATTTGGAATGCCCCCTGGACATGATGCAAGTCTGGAGGGTCGAATCCTGTGCTTGTTCCAGAGGTCAGTGCATTCATCCAGGTCTTTCTGCAGAACATCCCTGAAGCAGAATCTTAGTAAGTCCTGGTGTTCATGGCTGCCATTAAACTGGCCAAAGTCTCTAAGGTCTCCAAATAGGTCCATCCAAAATTGAGCCCTGGAAAACATTAAATACAAAGTTGCTTGTTACACACATGAGCAGCAGAACATCATGATTGAATAACTTTAAACAAGTATGCAGGAAAGCATTGCCACTGCTGCCATCATTAGTAAAAAAAAAAAAAAAGACTGTGAATTAGGGCTGCTCGATTATGGCAAAAATCATAATCACGATTATTTTGATTGATATTGTAATCACGATTATTAAAGACGATTATTCATTGATTTGAGAACAAGCATTTATTGAACTTTGAACTCTCGTATTTCTTTTAACACGATAAGTTTGAACTGAAAAACAAGAAAAATGCAAATAAATAAGAGAAAAATATATTATATAAAATGAATTAAATAATATGTAAAAATAAAAAATAAACACTATCTCAGACTTAAAGTAGCCTACTATGGCATCCGTTATTTCTTTATGCCTGCGGGAGCTGGGTGGATATGCGGTGGCACTGTAAAGTGTGTCCTTAATTGAGGACTGCGTGGCGGTGGCAGGAGTCGAGGAGCTTTTCATTTTTTAGGTTTTTTGTTCCTTCACTGCTTGGTCGTGTATTACTCTGTGTGTGGACTTCAAATGATTAAATAAATTGGTCGTGTTCCCTTGAGGGGCAGACACGGTCGCGTGACATATCTTGCACAATATCTTTGTTTGTTCCGGGTCAGACTCCTCGAAACCGAAGTGTTTCCACACCACAGAAGTTGCTTTCCCTCTCTTCGCGACCAAAGGCTGCCTTCAGGGCTGTAAACTAACTTTTTGGCTCACCTGTGTTGAAGAAAACTCTTCAGGTCCAATTCAGTGGCTGGTTCAAATGAGGTTTAATCACTGACAGTGGAGAAAAGACAATGTCGCGGTTGCCACACAGCCCAATCTGCCCTGATGTGAGGCAAGAGACAACTTATACAGAACCAAAGGGGCAGGTCTAAACAGTGGATTTACATAGATTCAATACGCGTTTCACCGAGGGGAAGAGACGTCCTGAGACAACATAAAGGTGTGACTTCCTCGGAACAGCTGGGTTCTTGCTAGATAGTGTCACAACAGGGGCCATTCATGAAGGCCTTGATCAAGTATGTGGGATGAAGGTGTTTCGGAGACGGTCCAGGAAGGGGGACAGATCAGAGGGTCTCATCATTAACATGACAAGGCTTACATACAACGAATGCAGCTCAGCAAGACATTTGAGGTTCCCGAGAGGAAGTAATATTTAAACAAAACAAATTGGAAGGTAACACATTTTCTTCTACACCTGCCAAGGGGACCGGTAGATGAAAGAATCTACTGGCCAAGTACATTTTTTACCGGACAAATAATAAATTACCTCTTTTTGTTGCATATACATCTGTTTCAGTACTTTTCATTGAGATAACAGTATGATAGAGCAGTACATGCTTAGAAAAGAGGCCAAAGTATTATTTAGAAATACATTTTAATATTATTAATTGAATTTCATTCATTTCATCTCAAACATTGCAAATTGAAAACTTTAACAGCGAAACTTTTCAGGCAGGGGCGGGGCGGAGCGGAGTGCACAGGTGGGGAGAAGGAGGTGGGGATGGAAGGGTTCGCTGCATTTACCATACAAGACACGGCGTGCGGCAGAATGATCGTTTTATTACGATTATCTTGTTTTCATGATCGAGGGAGGCCAAAATCGTAATCGTAATCGAAATTCAATTAATCGCCCAGCCCTACTGTGAATGCTTAGGCCTAGAAGAGCAATGGACTTTATGGAAAAGTGACGTTTTCATTTTAAGACTTTTTATTGATAGAATTGTGCAATATTCTATGAGAAAAGATTGTAGTATTAAGAAGTAGACCACATTTTATAACAGTATAGATGCATTAGGCTATTCATCAATGTATAGCCGAATATAAGGTTTAGATAATTATAAGGTCAAGACATTTACAAACCTTCCTTTCCTGAAAAAGGACCACCACGACTCGATACGCTGATTCCCTGTGGATGAGCCATAACTGTGACTTGACGAGCCTGCGTAGTAGTCGGTATGCTGGTGGCGGAGGGTGCATTGTATGGCAGCCATTGTCCCATTTTCTGTTCTGAAGTCAGTTCTTAGTCTCAATGGGATCACACCAACACTCTTCGCACATTGAATATAATTGTAGGCGATGACCGATGGGTTGTTGTTGGTAGGCCCACAAACAAGCCACATGATTCTCCTTGAAAAGCCATCAATACACCCTGAGAGAGCCAAGCCAAAGGGTTTCATCTTGTCGTAGCCGTCTACATGCCACATGTAGTTTGGTCCCATCGAGTGATATGTATGCCTGATAAACCTCCGGCGTGTCCTCAGATCCGTCCCTTGTGGATTAAGTTGTTTCAACAATCTCATCACTACACCACGTTTAACTCGTAGCTTGTATTTTTGTTTTAGTACTTGCCACATTGTCCGATAGCAGTTGCCCCGGCCCAAGCAGCTCTGTCAGTATGGCTCGTCTCACCTGAACAAGTGGTGAATGATTACTTCTCCTATACAGTCCTGCTTCTCTTAAACGTGTCTTCAAAGTGCGGACACTCATTGTTATACTGTGAAAGGTTGACAGCATGTCAACTATCACGTCATATGTATGTCCCGCATCAAAATAATCCTTGATAAGTTCTTCAGCGGTACCCATGTTTACATGCAAGCCGTAAACTACCTGGTGTGGCGTAAAGCAGCCCTTCCCACCTGTTAAAAAGACGGACATTCTTTGGTCCAATCAGCATTGGTCCATGTCGTTGAATGTACCTTCCTTTTCCGGTAGAAGTTAATGTGATTGTGTTTTTGTTAATGTCGTTGTTTTTTTTGTTAATGTGATTGTGTTTTTGTTAATGTCGTTGTGATTTTGTTTTTGTGATTGTGTTTTTGTTAATGTGATTGTGTTTTTGTTAATGTTGTTGTGATTTTGTTTTTGTGATTGTGTTTTTGTTAATGTGATTGTGTTTTTGTTAATGTTGTTGTGATTTTGTTTTTGTGATTGTGTTTTTGTTAATGTGAGTGTGTTTTTGTTAATGTTGTTGTGATTTTGTTAATGTTGTTGGGATTTTGTTAATGTGATTGTGTTTTTGTTAATGTTGTTGTGATTTTGTTAATGTTTTTGTGTTTTTCTATTTGCGGTTGTCGTTTGCCCTTCAGGGCCACCGTATCCGTCTGCCTAGACAGCGCTGGCTCTCAATCTACCAAAGCTGTCTTGCACCGTTAGCGCAGTGTGATTGACAAGTGACAGCTGCAACAGCCTGAGGAAATGGGTGGGACTTACCCGGGTGGGACTTACCCAGGTGGACGAAATGTGATTGGCTATCAGCATAGGCAGTGATAGGTGAACACAGGTATAGCCTATTACAACAATAGCAGCCCGACCCAGCCCCCCAGCAGACCGCAACGCTGGTTGACGTTGCGATAGACCTTTTCCCCCCTTTATTTTTATTTTTCTCATGGCCCGGCCCACCGCCCCCCCCCCCGGTGTCCCCGTACGCCAGTCCGCCCTTGGAGGACAATTTAACGGAGGACAATTCTTTAGGATTGATGGCAAGTCATATAATTCAATTAATTTACCCCCTTTTTTTTCTTTTTTTTTTTTAGAAGAGAGAAAAAAAAATGTACAAGCGAAAATAATAATGAAACACTAATAAAAAATAAGATGAAATAAAAATAAAAACCAACATAATTATTAATGAGAAATTTAAAAAATGAAAATAATACATTTACAAAAAAAGTGCTAATATTAACAAAAGGTAAAAATTAGTTAATATAGACAAAACAACAAATTAGTTAAAGATAAAGCAACAGGTATGTTGCAGAAAATGCATTAAAACAGACAGACCACCAACTAGTTAGAGAAACGATACTACTAAACAGTGTTGTGCATGAACGCGTTCATAGAAGAATAGTTCATGAAATCATTCATATTTTGGGCAAACGTGAACTGAACGTACTGTATTACTGCCTGATGAACGCTACTGTGAATGCATTCATCCTGGTGTCTGTGAACGGCATGCTCTCTCAGTTTAACTCCGTTCGATTTTTATAGAGCAGAAAATACTAAAATAATAAAAGGTAGGTAGGGTGAAGTGAATTTAAAAAAAATTAAAAATACACAAACCAACAGGCTAAAGATAAGCCAGAATACTAAAAGAACCAACAATTTAACTACAGTAAAGAACAAAAGAGTAAATAACAAAGGGCAGGGTGGGGGAAACTAATTAAAACAGACAGACAAACCAACTAGTTTGAGAAGGGATAAAGGGCAAGTTACTAACAGTCTTGAGTAACAAGAAATAATAAAAAATAGAATATAATGTATTTAAAAAAAACTAATGTAGGTTGGGGAAAATGAATTAAAACAGACAATCAACCCAACTAGCTAAAGAAGCGATAATACTAAATAACAAAGAAACAGTGAAGAAAAATTCGAATTTACATGAAAAGAAAGTACTCTTAGCCACGTGGTTTATCGCAAACCAGCAGTCATGAATCACTGTTAACTAAAGGTTATTAACTAACGGATAAGGAATTAGAGCTGGAATGTTGTGTTCAATTGTAACCTCCTGAACAACTACTCAACCCCAGCAATAATTTCTCACAGAAAACAACATATTTATGGCCGCAGCGGGCCTTAAATCACAGCACGACAACAACAACATTACAAAGAGCTCATACAACTCTCAAACCGGTTATACACACCTCATTCATTCAATTTAACAATCTTTTACAAAGAGAACCACTGAAATCCATAAGATCACAGAAAGTTTCACCATGCAAATCGTCATTATATTTCCAAGTAGGGATTACGATGACATGAGCGGCGGTCTGGTTACCCCAACTTTAATGTCATCCACCTCGCATAACAATCCCTCATATAGCAAAATCCTCAATCACAAAGAATTCCACTATATAAACCGTCATTATACTACCAATAGGATTTAGGACAATATGAGCGGCAGTCTGGTTACCCCTACTTCAATATCATCGACCTCGCATAACAATCCCTCACATAGAAAAATCCTCAATCACAGAGAATTCTTCTATGAAAACCGTCATTATACTACCAAGTTTAGGAAATATGACAATATAGGGCCCTAGTTTCGTGGCGCAGCGCAGGGCGGCGGAGCCGGCGCAATGCAAGTTTCGACAGTCAGTTTGGCAGTTTGGTGGATCGCCTGCGCCAAGATGGGTGTGGCTGCACAGCAGGGGGAGGCGTCACAGATTCAGCTTGGCGTAGCGGAAGTTTCGTGGCAAAAAGCCTCGCCGAGACTGCGCTGAAAGCTCGCCAGCTCCAACCTGGTCTACTTTCGGCGCAAGGCGTAAATGAAGTCAATTCATTCAATGCGAATCACAGCTGGCGCAGTGGAAGTTTGGCTGACGGCGCGCAGTGCGTACACGTCACCGAGACCTCACAGGCAGGTTTCCACAGTTCCAGGCACATTTAAATGCAATACATAATCACAACAAACACGTGAATTTATATATATATAGACTGTCCCGTCACATCTGACGTCAGATCAAAGGCGGATGGCACGCGTAACGGAAACTCAGCCTCTCGGACCAAAACGTCTCCCTCTCTCTCTCCTGTTTTTTATAATATCGGCATTTTTATCATTATGATACGCGCGCACAGCGCGTGGTGGGAGCGGCGGTGCTGCTTCTGTCATCGGGTTGTCAAGTGACGGATCTTGCACTGAACCTCCCCTAACGCATTAAAGGAGAGGAGAGAGCTCATTTGATTGGTGAAGATCTGAATCGGATGTATTAATCCCAGTCCACGCCTCGTCTCCTCCTCGTCTCCCACTCACGCCTTCTTCTCCTCCCTCTTTCCCACTTGCGCCGGTGGGCGAGACGGGAGGTGTGCCTGCGTGAGCCTGCGCGGTGCACGAAACTTGCAAAGTCCAGGGGACACACCCCGTCGGCGCGGCGCAGGTGCGCTGAAAGCTGACTGCGCCTGGTCTACGAAACTAGGGCCCATAGTGTCAGACTGATTCACTCCACTAAAATTGTCCACCTCACATAACAATCCCTCACATAGAGAAACACTCGGAGAATTCCACCATGCAAACTGTCATTATGCTACCAATAGGATCCACGACAATATGTATGGAAGCCTGGTTACTCCATAACAATATCATCCACCTCATATAATAATCCGTTACACAGAGAAAAACTCAAACCCATAAGGTCACTTTATAGAGAATCGCACCCTGTAATCCGTCATTATACTACAAAAGGCCTTTTTGCTTAAAACTCACCAGAACTACCGCTGCTATTTGAAAAATGTGTTATCTGCGTCTATGGAAGATCCGGACCTGAGACAGGGTATTGTGAATGTCAGCAAAAGTTAGGAATTTTACAAGAGGCTTCCTTTACCCTTTGAATTTGGCGCCGATTGCTAATATTCAAAATCACTCCCTCCAGTCCAGACGTCCCCTAGCCCAGGGTTAGCGAGTTGCCAACAACGCCATATTGTGGAAGAAAAACTCTGCAGGTCCAATTCTGTGGCTGGTTCAGATGAGGTTTAATCACTGACAGGGGAGAAAGGAAAATACCGCGTTGCAACACAGTCCATTCTGTCGAATGGCCTAGCCGAGAAAGATTTATACAGAACTCTCTGGAGAAGAAAAGGGAAGGCGTCATGGGTGGATTTGCATTGAATCAACACATCTCTCTACAGAGGAAGACACAGCTGCGGATGTCTACAAGGTGTGACTGTTCTCGGGACAGCTAGGCAATGTCACAACAGGGGCCACTCATTGGCCTTGATCAATGTATATGAGACAAAGATGTTACAGAGACAGTTCAGGAAGGGGGAAAGATCAAAGGGTCTTCTCATCAAGACTAACAAGACAACCACAATCAAAAAGGTGCAGCAGGACATTTGATGAGTACAAGAGAAAGGAATATTAGTATGAGATTAAAATAAGAATTGTAGGGTAACGCATTTTCTTCTACAGTGTAAAGACAACTTCCTGGCTGTTAACGCAAACAAAACCAAAGAAATGGTGATAGACTTTAGACGCCACAAAAGTGAGATCCCAAATAGCATTGTTAATGACAAGCCAATTGAGAGGGTCAGCAGCTACAAATATCTAGGCATTGAGATTGATGACCAACTCAAATTTGACACTACATCTAAAGCTAAAAAACTACAACAGTGGATGTTCTTCCTGCGCAAACTTAATTATTTCAGGGTGGACTGTACCATTTTAGAATTATTTAATATTTCTTTAGTCCTGCAGATCGTATTGTCCTTTGGCTTAGTCTGCGTATTTGAGAGCATGCGCAGAAAAGACCAGGACAAGCTGCAACGTTTAGTGAAGACAGCTAGCAGAATTATTGGATGTACACAGACATCAGTCTCTGAGTTATGGTCAGACCTAATTATGAACAAACTTTAGCAGATACTTAGGGACCCTACCCACCCCTTACATAGAAAATTTCAATGTTGCAACTGGGGTAGCAGTAGGCTGCTGCAAAGACCAATTAGAACCAAAAGGTTTGGCGTGTCATTTGTCCCCTCTGCTATCAGACTTTTTAATGAACACAGGTCTAGATAATCCATCCATTCATCCATCCATTGTCTAACGCTTATCCTGTATTCATGTGAGACATAAAGCTGCAGCCATAGCCTATAGGCGTACATCTCCAAAGTGTGTATAACATTGTGAGGACTGGAATAATGACCATGCAGCAGAGCTAGTGCTCAGTCTTACATTTATTTATTTATTGATTTGATAATGAAATTCATTGAACAGAAATAACAATTGCTTGCAAGCATAAAAATATTCTTAAATAAGAGTGTTTCTTATTTAAGATGAATAACTCATCAAAGCAATTTCTGTACTTTTTATTTATTTGTATGAAATTACAAATTGTAACCATTATAGTTCCTAAAGTCTCCAAAATTAGAACAGGGGCCAGAACCTTCAGCCATCAAGCTCCTCTTCTGTGGAACCGTCTTCCGGTTCTGGTTCGTGAGGCAGACACTGTTCCCACATTTAAGAGTAGGCTTAAAACCTTTCTCTTTGACACCGCTTATAGTTAGGGCTGGCTCAGGTTTGCCCTGAGCCAGCTCTTGGTTAAGCTGCTATAGGCCTAGACTGCTGGGGGACTATAGTGACACACTGAGCCTCTCTCTCTCTCTCTCTCTCTCTCTCTCTCTCTCTCTCTCTCGCGCTCTCTCTCTCTCGCGCTCTCTCTCTCTCTGTGTATTTTCCCCCGGAGTCCCTGTGCTCTCTTGCCTAGCAGGTCTCCCTGGACCATGGTGGAACCTGATCCGGACTGCACCGATGTTGTGGTCTTATTTGCCTCTTACTGCCAGTATTTTTAATTAAAGTAATTGACTAAAATCGGCATCTCTACTGTCACTAACTTGACTACTCCCGGGATCACTCCCGGGAGTCTGGCTATGCTTTCTGGTCCAGCAGAGTCCACTGAGGTCCTGACCGATGCAGACTGCTAACTGGCCTGACGCTGGAAACACCACATGGTAGCTCCACCTGCCTGCTGTGTGACTGCTCAACCACTCCTGCTTCCTGGTCTACGGCGACGTGGCTGGGATGGATCCATCTCGGCGTGGCTGTGCCTGCTGCCATGGACTACTACTGTTGATACTATTGCTTTTGTTAATACCACCACTACTGTTAATGCTACCACTACCATACTACCAACACCAAATGCAGTTGGAACCCAAGGGCCTGGGCTGCATGAGATTTCTGCCTAAAAGCCTATTAAGGCAGTTTTTTCTCGCCACTGTCGCTGTAACGCTTGCCCCTGGGTGATGTTGGGCATTTGAAATTGTGTTGACTCTTGAAATTTTGAGCGTATTCTAGTCCTGCTCAATGTGTTAAGTGTCCTGAGATGACTCTGTTGTGATTTGACACTATAAATAAAATTTAATTGAAAATTGAATTTAATTGAATTATTTTTGACATGCTAATATAGTCAGATAAAAGTATCAAACACGTTTTAAAAGTCGGCAGAATACAGGACATAACATTTAGGGCTACTATGTTCAAAAAGTTATTGGGGAGGATTTCCAAAACAAAAAGTCTGATGTGGGGAATGGAAGAGACAAAAATGTGATTCTTAAGAGCAAAATTAATCGAAAAGTAAACCCCCAAACCATATTTTCCAGCTGAATACCAATATAAATAGGTGTTTAGTTGTGTTTTTGATTGATTCAGGTCCAAGTATTTAATCTGAACATTTTATAAATATACATTTCTGGGATAGAGATACTTTCTTGTCACTAAAGTTCAACGTAATAGATCCCGATAGATCCCCCTCAGTAGTGCGGGTGAACGCAGCCTTGGCCCAACTCCTCCTATAACTCAATCTCTAGCAGTGAGCTTCCTGCTCTGCTGTGGCTGAGATCACTGTTTGCTCTTGCTGGAGCATGTGATTAAATGGTTCATGAGGGGAGAGTAGTTTTAAAATGTATGTTAATGTGCAGTGAGCCTTGTTAATTTTAGTTTGCCCTTTTCCAGGTTCACTTGCAGCATTTAACTGCTGTTTTGTCCACATCCCACATTTAGTTGACTTGTTGATATATATATATTTTTTTTTTTTTTCGTTTTGTGTTAGACCAACTGGGCTATGTTACTTTACTTTATTTTGTTAGTCCTTATTTGCCTACTTGTTGTATTTGTCATTATTTCCTGATGTTTTTTTGTGTCATCTTTTATAAGCAGAGTGCTATATTGTTGAGAGGCTAGGCACCCCTTGTGAGGTCCTATCACTTTTTGTCTGTAAATAAATACATGGGTTTACTATTGAATGCACCATTTGCTGTGAGGTTTGCTGTGCTTCACTGAAGCAGAGACTCTGCTTAGTTTTCCTTTTCGTTGTGGTTGGGTTCCATTTAATTTCCAATTCACTGGATCTTAACATTTTATATTGAGGCCGTTTTAGAATATTTGTAATACTTACGACCATTTATTTTTCCCTCAACAGTTCCAACCCTGTCATTTATTGATTATTTTGATGTTTAAAAAAAAAATATTATTAAATTATTATTAAATTTAATTTAACTTATTTATCACGTCTCTGCCTGTCAGTAATGAACCTGTGTCCTGTTTTTTCTCACACTATCCGTGTGCTTTCAAAGATTTCTTGAGGTTGAAAGTCCCCAGGTGGCGTTGTCTGGCACTCCCCTGAATTTTCCCACTTTAGTGCCGCCACCCCTCGCCACCCAAAGGTATCCCTTAAAGACACAGTCCAAGCAATCTTTTCTTAATTGTTGTGTTTAAAACCGGCAGTGTCTGTATGTGCGATAGCTTTACTTTTAGTATACACAGAAATATAAATGCAATACTTTAGGTTTTGAGGGTTCTCAAAGTGTGTGCATACAAACTGGAGGATGTCCTCACAGGCATCATCACCCATTCCCTGTCTGTAATCTCCACATGCTTCAAGAAGACCACCATCATCACTGTCCCCAAAAGGCCAGTAGTGAGTTGCTTGAATGCCCAGTAGTGCTCACATCCACTGTTATTAAGTGCTTTGAGAGGACAGTCAAAGCCCACATCATCCTCCCTGCCCTCCACACTCAATCCATTACAGTTTGCCTACAAGCCAAACAGGTCCACAGACCATGCAATGGCATTTGCACGGCACACTGCCCTCTCTCACCTGGACCGGAGGTGCGCATATGTGTGGATGCTGTTCACTGACTAGTGCTCAGCTTTTAAATGCATCGTACCAGCCAAACTCATCATGAAGCTCAGAGACCTGCACATCAGTCCCTCCCTGTGCAGCTGGATCCTGGACTTCCTGACGAACAGACCACATGCAGTGCGAATCGGTAACACCATCTCTTCCACGTTGACTCTCAGCACTAGGGCCCCACAGGGGTTAGCCTCCTCCTTTTCTCCCTGTTAACCCAAGACTGCACGCCCACACATAGCTCCAACACAATCAAATTTGCTGACAACACCACCACCACGTATCAATGATGAGATGAGTCAGCCTACAGAGATGAGGTGATAGCCCTGACATCGGGGTGTGAAGAGAACAACCTCCTGCTCAATGTCAACAAGACCGAGGAGTTGATCGTGGACTACAGGAGGCTGCAGGTTCGAGGACACTCCCCCATCCACATCAGCAGTAGAGAGAGTCAGCAGCTTCAGATTCCTGGGGATTAAAATCAGTGAGGATCTCAGCTGGACACACTACACAGAGGTGGTCCTCACCAGACAGCAGCTTTTCTTCCTTCGAAGGCTGAGGAGGTTCGGCATTGAATCCAGGATACTCACCAACTTCTACAGGTGTACCATTCAGAGTATCCTGGCTGTCAACATAACAGCCTGGTACAGCAGCTGTGCTGCAAGTAAGCGCAAAGCTCTGCAGAGAGAGGTCAGTGCAGTGCAGCATATCACCAGGTCTGAGCTGCCAGCCATCCAGTACCTCTACAGCCAGCGCTGCAGGAGGATGACACAGCAAATCCTCTCCGAACCTGGACCAGCAAGTTCAGAGACAGTTTTTTTCCCACAGGCTATCATGCGGTGGGGTTATACACTCAACAAAAATATAAACGCAACACTTTTGCTCCCATTTTTCATGAGATGGACTTAAAGATCTAAAATTCATTCCAGATACACAATATTACCATTTCTCTCAAACATTGTTCACAAATCTGTCTAAATGTGTGATAGTGAGCACTTCTGCTTTGCTGAGATAATCCATCCCACCTCACAGGTGTGCCACATCAAGATGCTGATCTGATATCATGATTAGTGCACAGGTGTACCTTATACTGCCCACAATAAAAGGCCACTCTGAAATGTGCAGTTTTGTCTCACAGCAAAATGCCATAGATGCCACAAGCATTGAGGGAGCGTGCAATTGGCATGGTGACAGCAGGAATGTCAACCAGATCTGTTGCTCGTGCATTGAATGTTCATTTCTCCACCATAAGCCGTCTCCAAAGGCGTTTCAGAGAATATGGCAGTACATCCAACCGGCCTCACAACCGCAGACCACGTGTAACCACACCAGCCCAGGACCTCCACATCCAGCAGGTTCACCTCCAAGATCGTCTGAGACCAGCCACTCAGACAGCTGCTGAAACAATTGGTTTGCATAACCAAACAATTTCTGCACAAACTGTCAGAAACCGTCTCAGGGAAGCTCAACTGCATGCTCGTCGTCCTCATCGGGGTCTTGACCTGACTCCAGCTCGTCGCCGTAACAGACTTGAGTGGGCAAATGCTCACATTCGAATGGCGTCTGGCACGTTGGAGAGGTGTTCTCTTCACGGATGAATCTCGGTTTACATTGTTTAGGGCAGATGGCAGACAGCGTGTGTGGCGTCGTGTGGGTGAGCACTTTGCTGATGTCAATGTTGTGAATCGAGTGGCCCATGGTGGTGGTGGGGTTTTGGTATGGGCAGGCATCTGTTATGGACGAAGAACACAGGTGCATTTTATTGATGGCATTTTGAATGCACAGAGATACCGTGATGAGATCCTGAGGCCCATTGTTGTGCCATACATCCATGAACATCACCTCATGTTTCAGCAAGATAATGCACGGCCCCATGTTGCAAGGATCTGTACACAATTCTTGGAAGCTGAAAATGTCCCAGTTCTTGCATGGCCAGCATACTCACCGGACATGTCACCCATTGAGCATGTTTGGGATGTGCTTGACCGGCGTATACGACAGCGTGTACCAGTTCCCACTAATATCCAGCAACTTCGCACAGCCATTGAAGAGGAGTGGACCAACATTCCACAGGCCACAATTGACAATCTGATAAACTCTATGCGAAGAAGATGTGTTGCACTGCATGAGGCAAATGGTGGTCACACCAGATACTGACTGGTTCTGAGTCCCCAGACCCCCAACAAAGCAAAAGAATGCACATTTCAGGGTGGCCTTTTATTGTGGACAGTCTAAGGCACACCTGTGCACTAATCATGATGTCAGATCAGCATCTTGATGTGGCACACCTGTGAGGTGGGATGGATTATCTCAGCAAAGCGTGCTCACTATCACACATTTAGACTGATTTGTGAACAATGTTTGAGAGAAATGGTAATATTGTGTATCTGGAATGAATTTTAGAGTCCATCTCTAAAGTCCATCTCATGAAAAATGGGAGCAAAAACAAAAGTGTTGCGTTTATATTTTTGTTGAGTGTAGTATGGGCAGGCATATATTACAACGGTGCAAACAGGTGCATTTTATTGATGGCATTTTCAATGCAGAGATACTGTGAATGGAGATGCTGAGGCCCATTGTTGTGCCATTCATCCACTACCATCACCTCATCATGCTGCATCATGATCCAACATGATGATGCACGGCCCCATGTTGCAACGATGTGTACACAATTCCAGGGAGCTGAGAACATCCCAGTTCTTGGCTGGCCTGCATACAAACCGTACATGTCACCGACTTAGCATGTTTGGGATGCCCAAATTAAATTCTTAAAGGATGGTTCGGAGTAAAATGCACCCGAGGTAATTTCCACCATGACATCCAGCCAAATACCCCTTCGGAAGCATTTTAGCGATGGTCAGCATTGGTCAAGATAGCCGCTATCAGCCGAATGGCTTAGTACTAGCGCTACGGTACAGAGGGTATATCTCGTAAATTACCCCACTAATAATGCATGGAATGTTACCAAACTTCTGCAGTAGTACACATAGGGTCTGTACTCACAAAACGAGGCATTTGAAAGTTTGTAAGTACACCAGGAGTTTATTTAAAAGAACACTTGCCCGATAGCTTCTATCCTCAGCTGCTATGCTACCGCAGCGTAGACACCACTTCCGTGTTTACCCCACTGATGCCGCGACGCGAGTTTCACGCGAGAGTATGAAAACGTTTCGCTAAATGTTTATAAATGCTTGTATTATCAGGTCAACACTTGTCAACACTTGTTGACCTGATAAAACAAGCATTTATAAAAATGTGTTGACCTGATAATACAAGCATTTATAAAAACTCAGCGAAACTTTAGAATAATGCAAGACTTTCCAATAATGATCAGCAGTTAACGGGCCAATGTATGTAGAAGAATAGTAGCACAACTTTCACAGCTCTGTCAGGATACATCAGCACTGTCCTCTCTCCTGCAGATTTCAGCTGACTGTCTGAATGTTGACTGAATGACAGTGGTATACCTGCGAGGCTGTATTCTGACATTAAAGTTGGTCATTGTCAGCACCCACCTGATAAGAGCTGTTTAGCATAGTGATTAGCCATTCTCTGCATGTGGCAGCTGCTCGCCGGAAACCACCTCCTCCTGAGAATAATGACGTACTCCTGATATGAGCAGCCTGATGTCTGCGGTCGTCTCCAATCCCTTGCCCTTAGGGCGGCCATATACCATGATAGATTCTCAGGTCTCCACTGCTGTTTTCTTACGAATAGCTACCATGAATAGAAATGTGACACACGTGAGAAACAGTGGTCATGCATTATGTCTGATTCACAGGACTAGGGTTTTAAATCAAACTGAAAGAAGCAGGAAAAAGGGACATAACTCAACCACAATGTCTCCCTCCGCCTACATATGAGACATCCATTGGGAGGTCAGCCTGGAAGTGAAGAGGATGAAAGAGAAGCTATTGCATATGGAGCACAGAATGGACATTTCTCTTTTATATACTGGCTGAATCACAATGCCTTCTTTATTCTTGGCTATCACAGTTTTCAAAGGCTATGTAAGCTGATCATCAACATACATTTGATTCACTGTACTGTATCAGAGTACTTCTTAGGTAGTTATGTCAAAGTGAATGCTCGCTCAACGGTACGGAGCACTGGAACTTCAATACTTCTATAGTTTTTGATATTATACCATAGAGTTTGCTATTTTGGTGGTCGCCATCTTGAATTTTGGCCGTTGCCATCTTAGATTTGGAACCAGTGAACGGAAGTGACCATATTTGGACTGCAGAGGAGCAACGGACACAAGCAGCAGATCGGCACCCCGAGCATCAACCTGACTGGATCTGGATGCATCTGGATTCTGATGTGAAGCTGTTAGCTTTACAGCTAAGTGTTAAAGTAATCTTAATAGCTAATGTATTGGTATTGTGGTAGCAACGGTAGTGATGCCATAGTTTCTATTGTCACACTGCGGTGAGGGGTGTCTTGTCATGGGTTTTTGTCTTATGAATTTCCTGTTTTATTTTGAAAAGTAACTCCTCTCATTTCAGGTCACTTACCCTTCCTCATGTGTCACCGGTCGGACATCTCCCCTGATCCCTGATTGTTTCCACCTGTTTCCCATTATCCGCATGTGTCTTATAGTCCACGTCTCCCTTTGTCCTGTGCCAGTATTTCGTTTGTTCGTGTACCTCCAGCCTTTGATCACAGCCCTTACCCTTGAACCACGCCAAGTGTCCGTGCGTTTGTATATTTCTGATTCCATTTTTTCCTCTGAAGAAAAGTGATTCTGTGTTGTAATTTTTTGGTCAGCTCTGTTCGAAGCTAGTTTTGGTTTATAGCCCTTGTGCTTTTCTCCATTGGAGTGTTTTTGTTTTGTATTTTTTTCAGCTCCTTAGTGCTGCACAGCTTAAGTTTATAGCCTTTTCATCTCTCCTCCGTTGGAGTGATTTTCCTTTTGTAAATTTTCATAGTATTTTATTCACAGAGTAGTTTAGTTCTGAGCCTCTTGCTTTGCCTCCCTTGGGAGTGATTTTCTGTTTATCCTTTTGCCTTGAGGGTTTCCTCGTGTTTTGTGTGTTGTTTTTGTTGTTCTCTGTCATTTTTATAGCCGGGTTATTTTGTCACTATCTTAAGAGAAAATAAGAGAAAACTGTTCTCAATCTTCATCTGAGTCCTCCTTTTATTCCAGGCCTGACATCTACATGTCAATCACAAGGTAGCCCCGCCCTAAAGCATCCCATGCTTTATGGTCTATTTCAGATGTTCCCAACCTTATTTGTACTGAGGATTGTCATTTTCTTTAAAGGGGCCCTATTATGAAAAATAGACTTTTCCATGTTTTTCAACCCTAAAATGGGTCCCTGGGGTGTCAATAAGTCCCCACAGTATCAGAAAAGACCACCATCTCTCTGTTTCACTTTCTCAGTTTGAAAGAAATCCTCCCGATAAAAGAACGGTTTGCAGAATGTCCACTAAATGACGTCAGCACCGAATTTTCCTGTGCCTTATATGGGTCATCTCGGCTCATTAGAATCGCTCCACCTGTGTGGTCCCGCCCACATAATCCCATACCTGTTGCTGTCAGGGGCTGCACGGTGGTGTAGTGGGTAGCACTCTCGCTTCACAGCAAGAGGGTCCTGGGTTCGATTCCCGGGGTCGGCCCGGGTTCCTTCTGTGTGGAGTTTGCATGTTCTCCCCGTGTAAGCGTGGGTTCTCTCCGGGTTCTCCGGCTTCCTCCCACAGTCCAAAGACATGCACGATGGGGATAGGTTAATTGATGACTCTAAATTGCCCGTAGGTGTGAATGTGAGCGTGAATGGTTGTTTGTCTCTACATGTCGGCCCTGTGATAGACTGGCGACCTGTCCAAGGTGTACCCTGCCTTCGCCCAATGACAGCTGGGATCGGCTCCAGCCCCCCCGTGACCCTAAATACAGGATAAGCGGTAGAGAATGGATACAAACCAGTGAACCAAAATGCCAAAATCAACGGAAAGCGAGTTGGCATTCCAATTGTTGATATTTACTTGCATCGTCGGAGCATCTACGATGGAAATGTGCGCACACGCGTCCGTAAATGTGTGTTTGTGTGTGCGACGCACTTCACCGACAGGAGCTCTGACAACATGGGTTGCTGCAGCTCAGGATATGCCTCTAACCTGAGGCTAAAGTTTGGATCAGTACCGACAGTCCGAGAGCCAACCACCAACACTGAAGCGGTAAGTTACTAAATATTATGTAATATGCCGTGTTACAGTTTACCGTTGCTTTCTTAGCATTGGTGTGTTAGCATTGGCGTGTTGCGCTAAAGTTAGCATTGGCGTGTTGCGTTACATGCTTCCATTGTATTGATATTGAGGACCGTTAACGATACGTAGTACTGCGGGGGCCCAAACCTGTAAAATAACGCTAGACATCAGTTTGCTTGGGAACGTTTTGTAGCTTGAATGCGGCAATGAGAGCAGCTGATCTGTTTGTTTACACGCCGATGCAAAGACGACGTCACCAAACGTTTGTTTTTGCACCGCTAATGAAGGGATTTTACGAGCTATTGGTGCGTCACCACATCAGTTATAGTGAAATAGTAACGTGTTCCACATTTCAGATGTAGTTGTAAACTCTGACTGTCTGTCTGACTGTCTGTCTGCTTACAGAGCAGCAGCTCACATCCGTGTCCCACACCGAGCCACCACAGCAGCTACTGTTGGCACTCACCTGTCTAGGAGGACTACAGGCTCCTTACCCAAGTAAAGGTGTGTAGCCTGACATGTAGCCTACTTTAGATCAGGTTTAACAGTAACTACTAGTAGTCGTGCAGATGTGAATTTCTATTATGTGATATCATGGGTTTCATTCCTCCATACAACTCTGTTACAGCTACCCAGGCTACTGTGTCCTGCAAGGACTTCGGTGTTGGCACAGCCATGGTTCCAGACCCATTTCACAACCACTCCAATAAGGAGACCATCAAAGAGAGCTCGCCTGGACCCGGTAGAGGAGGAGGATACTTTGGAGGGCAGCTCTTCCTTGACTTCAGAAGAGCTTGATGTGACCCTGCAGAGTCGACCACAAACAGTTTGCGTTTGTGTTCTGAGATAACTGTGAACTTCAACTGCTGATTAATTTGACAATAATGTCTTTACAGCAGGGGCGTCACTAGATTTTAAGGACAGGGGGGGCTTAGCCCCCAGGAGATGCACAGAATGTGAGCGAACGTTTAATTTAACAAACAGCTATCAAAAACAGAGAAATTGCACGTTTTGGACATATTTAACAGAGATACTTTACTGTGTAAATGTTTTAGGCAACCATTACATTTTTAACACAGTACAACAACAAACACAGGAAGTACTGTATGTTTACAGCATTAACAAGAACAAAAAAAAGAAAAAAAATCCACATAGTTACAGTGCCGTATTTAACCAATGCTTCTTATTCATTAAGAGCCCACATGTATTAGCCAAAACTGTATAAACTCTATAAACAACCAGGACCTTCACATTGCATTTTGGACTAACTAGCTAGCTACTGGCTAGCTCCTGTAGCAGAGCTCAAGCCAGGTTTTTATTTGTCAAACAGGGAGCATTTGGCAATTACGTGGGACTTTCTGCTGTTAGCTGGGGGGCTGCAGCTAACTTATTGTTACTATCAGCAGTGATGAATACTTACTCTCTTGAAAAAATTCCGTATATCCATTCTTGTTCACGTTCTTCTCCTAATGCTGCTCTAGTCGGTTCTGTGTGCTCCGCTCCCGGTACACACACTGCAGGTACCCAGGTACCCAGTGCAACCTAGGTTGCAGGGAAAACGTGGACTGGATTTCAGTGATGTGGGGGTGCTCTATATGACCGAGTGGAATGGACTGGATAACGACGCACTGACTCTGACTCTCTACCGCTTCCACTTTGAAGTGAAGGAAACTAAGATTTATGATCACATTTAAGTTAATAATAACTGGTTTATTTATTTAAACTCATATTCTGGCCACATTATATTGAATCTGTCTGCACTTTAAAAAAAAAAAAAAAAGACATTTTTAAAATAAATTAAAATAAAATTATTTAGGGGGGCTTAAGAATATTTTAGGGGGGGGCTGAAGCCCCCCTAAAATAGGCCTAATGACGCCACTGCTTTACAGTAATTGTAAAATGTGTCATGGTTAATATTACTGAAGTAATGGTCAGGAAGACTGTATAATATGTTGCATAGAGGGATTTATTTTTATAAAACACAATTGATAAACAAACAACAGACTGCTGTATTCCTCTTGTAAAGCACCATAACCAGCTATATTTCATGCGTTTTGGAGAGAGAACATTCAGACAGACAGTTCCAACCAGGATGTCCCACCATGCAAGCCTCTTCCTCCTCCAGCTGCTGCATCCGTCTTCTTACCTAGTGTGAATCATGATCATCGTCATGTTATGTGAAAAATAATCTCAACAGACAACTTGGTGTAACAGACAGTAACATTACCCGTGGTGTCTCCATGCAGCAGACGTGTTCGGTGTCTGAAGGCCCACTTAGTCACCTAGATGAATATAGTACAGAATTTGAGCATTTCAACAACAAATCTTGTTAATATGTTAACCTGACGGACTTTGCTGACAAGCTGAGGTGTAAACCTCATGTTTGAATTTTGTAACAGTAAGTTTGGCACGTAATGTTGAGATGGAGCACAATCACGTTTATAAAACACAGCAGACAGCCTATAATTCAAAATTCAGCACATAATTCTGGAGGACGACATGATACTGACCAAATCCCGTTGCTTGTATATCTTTATTTGTAGAGGATCAAGTTTTTAATCCCGTTAATGTGATGTAAACAAACTGCCCGCATACAGGACGCTGTTTTCAGCGGGTTTTCATCCGTTTAAATATAATGTTACGTCCCCATTTGGAAAACATGCGACTGTGAACTGTCAACAACACGGCACTACTAACTATATTAATTGTTGCCGAAATAGCTCACAGATACGTTACTTATAGAGCGAAGAACACAGCATTAGCGTCATTGTGGCTAGCGCTAGCTACACTAACACACATCGAGTTACCGTCCAGAACATTACACAGCACATGTTAACTAACCATCCAGGTTCGTCCTGCTGCATCCGCGGCGTCGGGACTTCTACAGGAGTTGGTCCTGGTTCTGGGTCGGAGTCCCGTTCGAAGCTGTTAGTTTTTAGCGTAGAACCATAACCATGGCAACAAGCTGGACGCGGACAGCACGGGGCGGAGAGACACAACCACTTCCTCAGTGGGAGCGGGGTCGGGGGTCATCTCATTAGCATAAGGCTACACCCCGACAGAATCACCCGTTTGAAAAAGTGGGGTAAAAAAGCTGAAAATGAGGAGTGTGATCCACTCCGAAATACATGTTCCGATTGTTTTTTCCAGTTGAGGAATTCAAAGACCAGGTTTGGAGACATCAATAACTTATATTAACTTGTGGAAAAATAGCATAATAGGGCCCCTTTAAATGATGCTATTTTTAAAGAGTTATTTTGCATGTATGTGATTTCCCCCTCCCTCCCACTCAAAAACCGGGTGCGCTTCCCAGCAGGGGTGCGAGAACCAGCAGGGAATAAACAACTAACACGCCAAACATCATCAAACTGAACACAATCTGTCCGTGTGACTCCCTATGTAGGGGTCTGATAGTCCGACCCTGTTGAGCCTCCCGAGGTGGCTCGAAGGAAACAGTCTCCCTCCTCAATCCGGAGGAAGAGGCCCTTACCTGTAACAGCCGCATGTCGGAAAAAATGAAAAAGTTGGCCCCGAGCGAACCAATAGTGGATCTTAACCACTAATTATAATCAGTACATTATCAAAAAATTCACAATTTAGTCCGTCGTCCTCTAGCGTGGGTTTAGTCCCTCCCGTCCCGGAGGGGGTCGGTGATGTTCTTCTGAAGGTTCGGAGCTTCTCCTTGTAGCTCTGGTCCCGTCCGGCTGGGCCCTTCTTTGCTCGTCTGCCCACTCTCGTCCAGGAGAGCCGCTGCACCTGCTCCATGAGCGTCTCCGGAGGTGCGGTGGTGGTTGTCACAGCGTAGCCTCTTCTCAGCAGGTCCTCTGATGCCTCCTCTACCTTCTGGTAGGTTCTGGTTCCGTCCTCGTGTCTCACGCGCAGCCTGGTAGGGAAGAGGGTCTGGAACTGAACTCCTTTTTTTCCTTCAGTATTTTGCGGATCTCTGTGTATTCTCTTCTTTTCTTGAGTATTGGAGGTGGATAGTCGTGATCCAGGTTTATGCGGTTTTCTTGCCAGGTGAACCCCTTCTTCTGCCATGCCTTGCGGAGTATTGTCTCTTTTGTTTTAAAACTTAAACACTTGATTACGATGGAGCGCGGCGGCGCGTCCCCCGGCGGCTGCGGTCCCAGCGACCGGTGAGCCCTTTCAATCTGCAGGTCGGGCATGTCATGCGTTAGCTCGAGACCTTCGCGGAGTAAATTTTCCACAAATGAGATCATCGTGGTAGATTCCTTCTCGGACCCCTCCGGCACGCCATAGATCCTTATATTTTCACGCCTGGAGCGGCTTTCCAGGTCCAGCAGCTTGTCTTCCAGCTTGGTGTGTAGCTTTAGCATGGCCGTGATGACATCTTCTGTGTTTAGGATCCTCTCTTCTGCTTTCTCAATTCATCCTTCCGCCTCGTCCAGTCTGGTATTTGCCTTTATAATTTCCTCTCTTATTGTCTCTAATTGTTCTTTGTTTTTTTGGCGAAACCCTCTTAGTTCTTGCAGAATCAGTTCCAAGTCGGCCATTTCTCCGCACTGCACCGCGTTGTTTGCTAGCTCAAACCAGTTAGCTGCGTTCCGTCTTTCTCTCCCACTTGTCTTCAGACGACGTTTATTGCTCAAAGTGGTGATATCGATTTTTAACCCCTTTCTCTACGATTTTTGCGAAATGATTTGTTTGGTTTACATGGGGGTATTTCTCTAATTGCTCTGGTTCAACCGGGAGCTACCTCGCTATGCGGCCATCATGGCGGTGTTCCGACCGGAAGGCTCGTATCATGTTATTTTTATTAAATTATTATTGTTATTGTTACTCTTTGGAACTCTGAACTTCTCTCTATCCAATGTAAAGAATTACGATTCTACAGCTGTTGAACGGGAATAAGTTACCCTTGGCAAATACAGCATCAATGTTGATGGAGGTGATGCCACCACTCCACCAGCTAATGTTGGAATAGTAATCGAGGGCGGTCAAGTTCTGCGAGACTTGGGAGACATAGCCTCTGCATGTGCACTCTTAATGGGTGTCATATATGCACTAAACCTCAGTTATCCTCGGGAGCTGAAAGCCTTCTTTGAAGTACTTCAAGCTCATCCTTGAACTGGATACTTACAGACTCTCAAGCAAAGTACATATTCTTAAGAACAAACTTTATTAATGAGCCAACCATTGATTTGGATGCTCCATGTTTGGGATTGATATGTTTGGTCAAAAGTTTAAGCCTCTGGTTGTTATGGACGAACACTGGAGGACTGGACCCTAATGCAAGACACAACAACGAAAGTCAATTAAACATGATTTAATGTGTGACAGAATAACAACTAGTGCAATGTGCACGGGGGGAAATAAAGGGGACAGGGCTGGTGACATCAATGGTGCGAGTGGTGCGAGTGGTGAGCTCTCCAGAGCGTGCCCAGTGAAGACCAAAAGCCAGGTGATGCTTCCCTCCACGTGGTAATGGCGTCCATGTGCTGAACAAACAATTTCCCAGAGCGAGATACAGCGGCCCAGGGAAATCTGGTAGACGAAGGAGCAGGCAGGCAGGCAGGCAGGCAGACTGAACGGCAAACTGTCAGGCAGGCGAAACAGGGAGCAAGAACTGCAGCGACAAAAAGCACAGGTTTGGTCAAACAAAGCACAGTCGAAAAACACGGAGAATAACAGGTGACTAGAGGTGGTGATTGTCACTCATCAGATGAGTGACAATCAGACCAGGCTTCTTATACTGCTGGGAGGTGATTAGTGACTGATGAATCCCACCTGGAGCTGCAGCCGCAGAACGCCACGCCCACCGGCTCACACACAATCAGGATGACAAACATGGGGAAACAAAACAATGGGCGCGTTTGGGATCGCATGCATTTGCGCCGATGCATGCACGAGACTTGAGAGGATCCGCCGGAACTCGTCATAAACACGCCAAGTTCCCACCACGTCAAGTCGGACACAGGTGCACTTCATGGACCGTTTTTTTTCTTTTTTTTTTTAATTTAAACTTTATTAATAATTGTATACATAACAAAAACTATCGCGCCAGGGGAAACTTCACGGACTTTGCACAAATAATATGGCCTGCTCAGTGACGCTGGCTTTCTTCGTCGCTGACGAACTCAAGCCGAGGCATTTGAAGTCCCGTTGTTGACGGAGGCTGAGGAATTTTCTCACGTGGGAAATACCACGTGATAATTCTAACCAACTAGGGCAACGTTGAGGGGAGTGTCTTATGTCCGCACTTATTTCAGACCATCTGCAGAGAAAAGCATGCGAAGGGAGGTACCCTGGAGATCCCGTGAGTTTTTAAAGTCATGTGACATGTCGCAAAGGGAAGTTATCACCAGCATTTGTGACGTTTTTTTCCCAGAATGCCTTTTTTTGCGAGGCAAATGCATGCGCATGCTTGATTCCAAACAAGCCTATTGACACAAGAGGGAAGAGGAGGGCTGCCATGATGACATCATGACACTGGTATTTTTCTCCACACAATGCAAATGTTGACAGTGGCAAGTTTATTGTTAGTCTTAACTGCAAACCTGTTGTCGACCATAATAATGGCAAATGGATGTTTGGTTTTATTTCGCTGCATCAAGACCGTTTACAACTGTTAGCGTTGGTCAGTGCCAACTGGAAATATTGTTTATCATATGTATGGTGTTACGGTACCATGCAGATTGAATGCTCCTGTCTCTCCCCAAAGATCCTGTGGCTCCTGCGCCTCATTGGCTCTGCATCCCTGGTGTACCAGCGAGGGATTGGGCGTAAATGAAGTGGGGTACTACAAGAGCCGGTGATGCCAGAGGACGCTGGTGTGGATTATCGTGAACACAACACTGTGGATTAGAGACAGTAGAGACAGTGAAATTATAGTTGTGATTACCGTTCGTTTGGCAAGTTAAGTGTGTTCGTTAGCCTTAGAGTGCTGAGTGTGTGTGCTCTGGGTTAAACCAGAGCAAGCTTGTGTGAGTTTAGGGAGGCAGTAGTGCTGAGCTGCCTTTTTCTTTACTTCAGTTTTCTTCTGTTTTTGACTAGGGTAGGGAGTTAGGTTCAGCATTTGTCTTTTTGATTCAATTCAAATCAATTTTCAATTAAATTTTATTGATAGAGTCAAATCACAACAGAAGTCATCTCAGGACACTTAACACATTGAGCACAACTAGAATACGCTCAAAATTTCAAGAGTCAACACAATTTCAAATGCCCAACATCACCCAGGGGCAAAAGTTACAGCGACAGTGGCGAGAAAAAAACTGCCTTAATAGGCTTTTAGGCAGAAATCTCGTGCAGCCCAGGCCCTTGGGTTGCAACTGCATTTGGTGTTGGTGGTAAAGTAGTAGTAGCATTAACTGTAGTGGTGGTATTAACAGAAGCAATAGTATCAACAGTAGTAGTCCATGGCAGTAGGCACAGCCACGCCGAGATGGATCCATCCCAGCCACGTCGCCGTAGACCAAAAGGAGGAGTAGTTGAGCAGTCACACAGCGGGCAGGTGGAGCTACAATGTGGTGTTTCCAGCATCAGGCCAGTTAGCAGTCTGCATCGGTCAGGACCTCAGTGGACTCTGCTGGACCAGAAAGCATAGCCAGACTCCTGGGAGTGATCCCAGGAGTAGTCAAGTTAGTGACAGTAGAGATGCCGATTTTAGTCAATTACTTTAATTAAAAAAATAATGGCGGTAAGAGTCAAACAAGACCACAACATCGGTGCAGTCCGGATCAGGTTCCAACCCGGTCCTGGGAGACCTGCTAGGCAAGAGAGCACAGGGACTACGGGGGAACATACACAAAGAGAGAGAGAGAGAGGCTCAGTGTGTCACTATAATCCCCCAGCAGTCTAGGCCTATAGCAGCTTAACCAAGAGCTGGCTCAGGGCAAACCTGAGCCAGCCCTAACTATAAGCGGTGTCAAAGAGAACGGTTCTAAGCCTACTTTTAAATGTGGGAACAGTGTCTGCCTCATGAACCAGAACCGGAAGACGGTTCCACAGAAGAGGAGCTTGATGGCTGAAGGCTCTGGCCCCTGTTCTAATTTTGGAGACTTTAGGAACTACAAGTAACCCTTTATTCTGAGAGCGTAGTGCTCTAGGAGGACAGTAGGGTTTAATGAGCTCTTTAAGATAAGATGGTGCCTGTCCATTAAGAGCCTTGTAAGTGAGAAGAAGGATTTTAAATTCTATTCTGGATTTTACTGGGAACCAGTGCAGAGAAGCTTATACAGGAGAAATGTGATCCCTTCTTCTGGTTTTAGTCAGAACACGAGCTGCAGCATTCTGGACCAGCTGGAGAGATTTAAGAGATTTATTAGAGCAGCCTGATAATAAAGAATTACAATAGTCCAGTCTTGAGGTAACAAATGCATGGACGAGTTTTTCTGCATCTTTTTGAGACAGCATTGGCTAATTTTAGTAATGTTACGCAGGTGAAAGTAGGCTGTCCTCGTGGTTTGTTTAATATGCGAGTCAAAGGACAGGTCCTGATCAAAGATAACTCCAAGGTTTCTTACAGTAGCATTTGAGGCGATGGCAATCCCATCAATAGTCACTGTATCTTTAGACAGTGAGCTTCGGAGGAGTTTAGGCCGAAGTACAATAACTTCCGTTTTATCGGAGTTTAACATCAGGAAATTGCAGGTCATCCAGGATTTTATGTCATCAACACATGCCTAGAGTTTAACTAGCTGATTGGTTTCTTCAGGCTTGATCGATAGATATAACTGAGTATCATCAGCATAACAATGGAAGTTTATAGAGTGTCCTCTAATAATGTTGCCTAAAGGAAGCATATATAAGTTGAAAAGAATTGGTCCGAGCACAGAACCTTGAGGAACACCGTATTTAACTTCAGTGTGCCTGGAGGATTTTTCATTGACATGCACAAACTGATATCGATTGGATAAATAGGACTTAAACCAGCTTAATGCGGTTCCTTTGATGCCAATTAATTTTTCCAGTCTACATATTAGAATCTCATGGTTAATGGTGTCAAATGCAGCACTAAGATCTAGCAGGACAAGTACAGAAACCAGTCCTTTGTCAGAAGCAATAAGAAGGTCATTTGTAATTTTCACCAAAGCTGTCTCTGTACTATGATGTACTCTAAATCCTGACTGGAAGACCTCAAGTAGACTATTATTGTTCACAAAGTCACACAGCTGATTGGCGACTACTTTCTCAAGGATCTTAGAGAGAAAAGGAAGATTTGATATTGGTCTGTAGTTTGATAAAACCCCTGGATCTAGAGTAGGCTTCTTAAGAAGAGGTTTAATTACAGCTACTTTAAATGACTGTGGCACATAGCCTGTTAATAAAGACACATTGATCATATATAATAGTGACGCGCTAACTAAGGGTAAGACTTCTTTCAGTAGCCTGGTTGGTATCAGGTCTAGTAGACAGGTTGAAGGTAAAGCAGTCTAAATATATATCAGGTCTTAATGCTAGTTCTAAAACTCCTTTGAGTTTGAGGGTAACGCAGTTCCAATTGAAGGCAAGATGCAAGTAATTTTGTCACGAATTGCTAGAATTTTATCATTAAAAAAGTTCATAAAGTCGTTACTACTAAGATCTCTAGGAATGCATGGCTCAGTAGAGCTGTGACTCTTTGTCAGCCTGGCTACAGTACTGAAAAGAAATCTAGGGTTGTTTTTATTTTCCTCTATTAAAGATGAGTAGTAGGCTGCTCTGGCATTACGGAGAGCCTTCTTATATATTTTAAGACAGTCCTGCCAAACTAGGCGGGATTCTTCCAGTTTGGTGGAGCGACACATGGTTTCAAGTTTACGCAATTTTTGTTTTAATTTAGGAGTTTTGGAGTTATACCAGGGAGCTAACTTCCTATGCTTTATAGTTTTCTGTTTTAGCGGAGCAACAGAGTCGAGAGTCGTTCGCAGTAGTCTTCCAGATTCATCTATAAGAGAATCGATCTGGGAGGGACTAAGATTAACATAAAAGTCCTCCATTTCATTAAGACATGGAAGTGAACTGGCGGAATTACTTCCTTAAACTTAGCTACTGCTCTATCCGATAGACACCGAGATTAGTAGCTTTTTCCCAGAGGAGCGAAGTCCAGCAGCAATACTTCAAAGGTTATCAAGTAATGGTCAGATAAAGACGAATTTTGAGGAAAGATTATTAAGTTTTCAATTTCAACGCCATAAGATAAGACGAGGTCGAGAGTGTGGCTATGACAGTGAGTTGGTTTCTGTACTGTGGCCGCTTGGCCGTGCGAGTGAGCAGTGGGTAGACAGAGAGGAACAGAAGGGACTGGACACAGCGTTGCGGTGAAGCCCACTTGGGGTCTTTTATTCTTAACAGGTGGGGGGTGGGGAAGGGAACTGAAAAAAAGGGGTGAGGGACGACAAACAACTGAAATCTTCCTCGGCTTGGTGGACGCTCAGGGGGCTCGGTACTTGCTCTCCTGGTCAGAGCGAGAGGGAAACAAAAAGAGACCAGAGGTTAGTGGAGGGTGTAGTTTCCCACCGACCTGTTTGCTTGCTCCTCAGTGATTTCCCCTCGTGCTCCAGCTCTGTTCACGGCTCCAGTCCAACCCCTCCTCTGCTTCTGCAGGGTATATGAAGGCTGGCAATCACCTGATTGTCCTGTGGATTGCTGACACCTGGGGTAGTACCGCCCCCTCACCACCCCTCCCCTCTGCCTCAGCTGGCTGATGGGAGGGCCTGTGAGGTGCTGAGCATGAGCAGGGCTCTCACATACCCCCCCTCCCCTCAGCTCCCCACCATCCGGGGGAGCGGCGGTCCACCAGCTGTCATCCCTCCTGGACATGGCATCAGCATTTCCGTGTAGCCTTCCAGCCCTGTGTTCAACTGTAAAGCGGAAATCCTGCAGGTGCAAAAACCAACGGGTTATTCTGGCATTTCTGTCTTTATTGTTGGCCATCCACTTTAATGGAGCATGATCAGTGACCAACGTGAACTCCCGTCCCAGTAAATAGTAACGGAGTTTTTCCACCGCCCACTTAACAGCCAAGGCCTCCTTCTCTATGGTCGCATAATTCTTCTCATGGGGAAGCAGTTTACGGCTCACAAAGGTTATGGGGTATTCAATCCCTTCATGAATTTGGGACAGGACCCCCCCAGGCCTACCATGGATGCGTCTGTCTGCAGTACAAACTTCCTCCTGAAGTCTGGGGTATGGAGCACGGGTTCGCTGCAGAGGGCTGTTCTCAAAGCCCTGAAGGCCTGCTCAGTCTGTTCCGTCCACTTCACCGGGTGGGGCGCCCCTTTTTTCGTCAGCTCATTGAGGGGCCCTGCTAGGGAGGCAAAGTTAGGGATAAACTGTCGGTAGTAACCCACTAACCCCAGGAAGGTCCTCACCTGACGTTTGGTCTGGGGTTGGGGCCACGTTGCAATAGCGTCTGTCTTCTTCACCTGTGGCTTGACATTCCCTCCCCCCACGGTGTACCCCAGGTAATTTGCCTCCTCCAAGGCCAAAGAGCACTTCCCTGGGTTGGCTGTGAGTCCTGCCTCGCGTAAGGATTGGATAACTGCTTCCAGGCGCTGCAGATGATCTTCCCATGAGATACTGTGTATAATGATGTCATCTAGGTATGCTGCAGCATAGTCTTGATGGGGCCGGAGGACCTTGTCCATGAGCCTCTGGAACGTGGCTGGGGCTCCATGGAGGCCAAATGGGAGGACTCGATACTGGAAGGCGCCATCTGGTGTCGAAAAGGCGGTCTTCTCCTTTGCTTGCTGAGTGAGTGGCACCTGCCAATACCCTTTGGTCAGGTCCAGGGTGGAGATGAACCGGGCCGGCCCCAGCCTCTCGATCAGCTCGTCTACACGGGGCATAGGGTACGTGTCAAACTGTGATATTTCATTCAACTTTCTGTAATCGTTGCAGAACCTGATGCTCCCATCTGGTTTCCCCACGAGGACTATGGGGCTGGACCAGGCACTGTGCGACTCCTCCAACACCCCAAGGTCCAGCATTTTTCTCACCTCCTTCCTGATGGCTCCCCGTCGTGCCTCTGGGATGCGGTAAGGTCGCAGTCTTACCGTTTTCCCTGGCGCCGTACATATGTCATGGGCGATGAGCGTTGTCTGGCCGGGGGTCTCTGAAAAGACATCTTTGCTTTTGGCCAGGAGCTCCTGGACCTCCTGGACCTGTCTGGAAGACAACTGATCACCCAGTCTCACAGGGGTCGTGATCTGGGGGTGAGTGGCGGCCAGGACACTGGTGGGGATAGGGACTGGTTCGTGCCAGGGCTTCAGCAGATTGATGTGATACAGTTGCTGGCCCTTCCTGCGACCAACCTGTCTGACCCGATAATTTACCGGTCCCATTTGTTCCATTACTTCATACGGTCCCTGCCATTTTGCCAAAAACTTGCAATCGTTAGTGGGGATCAACACCATCACTTTGTCTCCCGGTTGGAATGTTCTCACCTGCGCCCCCCGGTTGTACACGTGAGCCTGCTGGGTTTGGGCCCGTTCCAGGTGTTCCCGCACCAGAGGCCAGACTTGGGTCATTCTGTGATGCATTTGTTCCACATGTTCCACGATGCTGCGCTGAGTGGGGGGTTGTTCTTCCCAAGCGTCTTTGGCCAGGTCCAACAGGCCTCGAGGTCGGCGTCCATACACTAGCTCGAAGGGGGAGAACCCGGTGGATCCCTGTGGGACCTCACGGACAGAGAAAAGAACATATGGCAGCAACTGGTCCCAGTTTTTACCATCCACAGCTATTATTTTGCGTAGCATATGCTTGAGTGTTTTGTTGAACCTTTCAACTAATCCATCCGTCTGTGGGTGGTAGACAGAGGTTCTGATCTGTCTTACCTTCAGGAGTTGACACATCCTTTTCATCACCCCAGACATGAAGCAGGATCCCTGATCTGTCAGGATCTCTCCTGGCAGGCCCACTCTACTGAAGAGCAGGAACAGTTCCCTAGCCACTGCCTTCCCAGTTGCAGTGCGCAGGGGAATGGCCTCAGGATATCGGGTGGCATAATCCAGTATGACCAAAATATAGCGGTGACCCCGGCTAGATTTTGGTAAGGGCCCCACTATGTCCATACCGATCCTACTAAATGGGGTTTCGATAATGGGTAGAGGTATGAGTGGATTTCTGTATGTTACCTTTGGGGCGTTGGTTTGGCACTCAGCACAGTGTTTACCGTACTCCTCCACAGCTCTCTTGACCCCCGGCCAGTAGAAGCGGCTGAGAATCCGTTCATAGGTCTTCTCTCTCCCCAGATGCCCCCCTAGGAGGTGGGTGTGGGCTAGATATAAAACTTTTGAGACATATGTTTTTGGGACAACCAACTGTTCACACACTTCAGCATTTTTCTGGGAGACTCGATACAACAGTTTATTTTTCACCATGAAATGTGGAAATGACACTTGACTCACCCCCCCCTGGTTTTGGCCCTCGATCACTTGGACATCCCTCCAAGCCTGGGCCAGATTGGGGTCCTGGAGCTGCGCCGAGCCAAACCGGCCCAACCTAGGTCCCCAGTCCATTTCAGCTTCAGGAAATTGCGAGAAGCCTTCATCTGACCCTATATCCTCCAGGGGCCCCTCCTGCGCTGTGACCGTGGACTGATCATTGACACCCTCACCGGCGTCGTCCTCACTGGTCTCGGCTGCACTGCCATCGGGGGGCTCACCTGCCAGCGCCGGTTGGGTTATAGCTGATCTTTTGGTCTCCAGGGGTCGCTTCCGGACCCTCCCCTTGGGTTTCCGGTTTCTTCCTGGCCAGTAAAGCGAGAAGAGGGGGCTGTCTCGCCCAACCAGGACAGGGACTGGAAGTTGCTCGACGACCCCCGCCTGTAGAGTGAAGGGGCCCCGTGGCGTGATCACCTTGATGATGGAGGTTGGATACCTCCGTGTTTCCCCATGGATACATGACACAGGGATCTCTGCTCCCATCATTGTGCTGGCAAATTCAGGTCTGATGAGGGAGACCATACTTCCGGAGTCCAAAAGTGCCTCGGTATCCTTCCCAGCAATCTTCACAGGAAACGTCGGGGCCGGTGCTCCCTCATGGGCCCAACAGGTGGTGAGGTGTTGGCAGTAGAAAGCTTTGCCTTCAGAGGTTCCCGCTGTGGGCATTGATTCCTCCCGACCGGGGCACTCTCGGGCGAAGTGTCCTTCCCTGCCACAGGTGAAACATCGGGGTACGGCAAATGGTGGGGCTCGTTGCGCTGTCGGTCCAGCCCATCCAGGGAACAGTCGGCCTGCTGGGGGGCTGACCACCTTGCTCCCCATCTCCCTCTCGCCCTTGATTTTGGGATTAGTTGAACGGTTACTCTCTGACCGCATGAGGCCCCCCATTACTTTGTGGTTCTCCAATAGGGCTACCAAATTGTCCAAAGTGGGGGCCCCCTGCTGGGCAACATACCTCTTGGTGTCGGGGGGCAGTCCCCGGAGGCATCGGTCAATTACCACCCGGTCCACAATCGGTGGCCCGTCCACTTCCTCCAGCCAGCTCCGGGTGAAACGTAGTAGGGTCATGACTTGGGCCCGGGCTGGAAGGGCGGGATTGTAGGTCCAATCATGCACTCTCTGCGCTCGGGCTGGAAGGCTAAGTCCATACTGGGCCAAAATGGCGGTTTTTACTCGATCATAGTGGGCAGCGTCGGCTGCTGAAAGGTCGCGGCAGGCTTTCTGTGCTTCACCAGTCAGGAAGGGCATCAGGATATGCGCCCACTCGGCTCTTTGCCAGCCCTCTCGCACGGCGACCCTCTCAAACAGGGCAATATAGGATTCAACGTCATCATCCCCCGTCAGCTTGGTCAGCACATCTTTTGGCTGTCGTTCCGAGGGACCTCTTCTAGCTGTTAACTTGCACAGTTCGGTTACGGCGGACTGCAAGGTGGCTTGGGTTGCCAGAATGGCTTTCAATGTCTCCTCCATGCTCCCACTCAGTCTACCCACAGATTGCGAGGATCAGCCTGCCCGCATTCTCCACCATATGTGGCCGCTTGGCCGTGCGAGTGAGCAGTGGGTAGACAGAGAGGAACAGAAGGGACTGGACACAGCGTTGCAGTGAAGCCCACTTGGGGTCTTTTATTCTTAACAGGTGGGGGGTGGGGAAGGGAACTGAAAAAAAGGGGTGAGGGACGACAAACAAATGAAATCTTCCTCGGCTTGGTGGACGCTCAGGGGGCTCGGTACTTGCTCTCCTGGTCAGAGCGAGAGGGAAACAAAAAGAGACCAGAGGTTAGTGGAGGGTGAAGTTTCCCACCGACCTGTTTGCTTGCTCCTCAGTGATTTCCCCTCGTGCTCCAGCTCTGTTCACGGCTCCAGTCCAACCCCTCCTCTGCTTCTGCAGGGTATATGAAGGCTGGCAATCACCTGATTGTCCTGTGGATTGCTGACACCTGGGGTAGTACCGCCCCCTCACCACCCCTCCCCTCTGCCTCAGCTGGCTGATGGGAGGGCCTGTGAGGTGCTGAGCATGAGCAGGGCTCTCACAGTACACTCTGACTGAAGCCAATAGAATCTATTAAGGAAGTAAATGCTACACTAAGGCTGTCATTTACAACGTCCACATGGACATTAAAATCCCCCACAATAATTACTTTATCTGATTTAAGGACTAAACTTGATAGCAACTCAGAGAATTCAGATAGGAATTCAGAGTATGGACCAGGAGCACGATACACAATAACAAACAGAATTGGCTGCATTGTTTTCCAGTTTGGGTGCGAAAGGCTGAGAATCAGACTCTCAAATGAGTTATAATTTAGTTTTGGCTTAGGATTGATTGACAGGCTTAAATCAAAAATGGCTGCAACTCCTCCTCCACGTCTGCTGCCTCGAGATATATGAGTATTACAGTTTTTTTCGATTGCTTAAACACTAAAATCAAAAGTATGACACTATTATCAAAACCTTACACTCAAGGATCATAACATGAGCCCAGATCTGCACCACTATAAGCACTATCAGCTTCACACTTTTTGCAAAACAATACACACAGTGATTTGCAAAACACTAAACACACTTAACATACATTACACACAAAAATCTATCATGAAGTCGTGTCCTTGCAATACCAAAGCACTGACTGTCAAATTACCACACCGTCCAACCAATTGGTTCAACACAGTCATCAGGTGTGCAAACACTTGTTTGCTTAATTGCAGACACAACAATCAGGTGTGTAAGCACTATAAAAAGCAGTAGGTGAGTTCAGCGTTCTCCAAGCACAATGGAAAGAGTCAGAGAAAGAGTAAGACGACGACGACGACGACGACGACGACGACGACGACGACGAGGAGGAGGAGGAGGAGGAGGAGGAGGAGGAGGAGAGGACAAGAAGGTGCTCAAAGAGGACAGAATCTGACAAATGAGATCCGCGCAACACTGGTTGACCACGTTGTCAACCACGGCCTGACGCTGAGGGAGGCTGGACTGCGAGTACAGCCAAATCTAAGCCGATATACAGTGGCAAGTGTGATGAGAGCATTTCGACTGGAAAATAGGTATTGTAAAAATATCATCATATCAAAAACATCTGCACGGTTTCAGTCTCTGCTTACAGTACTGTATTCTATGCACTATCAGCACTTCTGTTACCTTTTCCTGTGAAATTACTGTACTATTGTATACTGTTTTTTTTTCTACATAGGATTGAGGGTCAGGGACGACAAGGGGGAAGGCCTCCTATGTTCACAGAACAGCAAGAGAGGGAGATAGTAAACATGGTTTTGGCCAACAATGCTATAACACTCAAGCAGCTCCAAGCTAACATTGTCAATAACCACGCCATTTTCAATGATATCCATCAGGTCTCAACATCAACACTGGTACGCATCCTAAAAAAGAAACATATTCAAATGAAGCAAATTTATCGAGTGCCTTTCGAGCGCAATTCCGAAAGGGTAAAACGACTGCGGCATGATTATGCAGAGGTATGTATTCACTTTAGCAGTGGGATCTTGCATACTGTCTCAGTTTTTTTCTGTACTGTAATATGCATACTAGATCTACACTGAACTACACAATTTTGCCGGACACTGTTTTTCAGAGAGTTTTACGCATGAGTTCATTTACGTAGATGAGGCTGGGTTCAACCTGACGAGAACACGAAGGAGGGGAAGAAACATCATTGGCCACAGGGCTATAGTCAATGTCCCAGGGCAACGTGGGGGTAATATAACACTCTGTGCAGCCATTACACATAATGGGGTCCTCCACCGCCATGCCCATATGGGCGCTTACAACACAGCACTCATACTTACATTCTTGGACCAATTGCACAACATAACAGCAGCAAATCAAATAAATCATATGCAATACATTGTTGTCTGGGACAATGTGTCTTTCCATCGCTCTGCTCTGGTTCAGAACTGGTTTCAGCAACATCCATTCCACCATACTCTCCATTCCTCAACCCTATAGAAGAGTTTTTCTCGGCATGGCGGTGGAAGGTGTATGATCTCCGTCTCCAGGCTGAGGTACCCCTCATCCAAGCCATGGAGGAGGCCTATGACCAGATGGAGGTAGCAGCAATGCAAGGATGGATTCGTCATTCAAGACGTTTCTTTCCAAGGTGTCTTGCTAATGACAACATTGCCTGCAATGTTGATGAAATTCTCTGGCCAGATCCAGCTAGGCGAAGAGACAATGTCTAGTTGTTGTTTTTTAACTTACAATACGTAAAGTGACGTTTGATTACAGTATTATGAATCTCTATGTCAACATTTTGGGCGTGTTGAGAAATAAATGAGTTTCTTCAGTCTGCAACATTGGTCTTGTGTATTGTTTGGTGAATTTACATTATATTTGTACTTTGTTGATAGTAGCCTACTCTAATCATAGGGAAGTAGAAGTGCTAAAAGTGTTTTAGGTTTATCACAGCAGTGTAACTCGTGCAAACAGAGTATAGTAATGTGAAACGTGTGTGTTTCATATAGTAACAAAGTGTGGTTTTTAAAAAGAAGTGTATAGTTTTTACAGGAGTGTTTAATTTTGCAAAGGATCTGTAGTGTTTTGCTAATTGGGTGTGTGGTTGTGCTAATTGTGTGTAGTGTTTTAAAAACACAGGCCCTGTTTTGAAAATTGTGCTTAAGCAATCGAGAAAAACTGTAATATGGCTGGGAGGACTAGCTTCGTTTAAGCAAACATAGTCTTCATCACGCAGCCAGGTTTCAGTCAGGCAGAATAAATCAATATGATTATCTGATATTAAGTCGTTGACTTATACTGCTTTGGATGAGAGAGATCTAATGTTTGAGAGTCCACATTTAATTCTCCTATTTTGTTTTACTACTTTGGAAGTGCTAATTTTTATTAGGTTTTCATTTGAAATCTCTCTTCTGTTTGACCTAATTAATTTGGTTGGTCGGGGGACAGACACCGTTCTTATGTGGTTTTGGTTTTGGGTGGGTGACTGCTCTAAAGGAGGCGCAGAGAAGTGTGTAAGACTGCAACTCTGCTTCCTGGTCTCAACACTGGTTTGTCATGTTCTAGGACTACCAATGAGTTCTAGATAGGAGAGCAGCTCCATCCAAAGTGGGGTGGATGCCATCTCTCCTGATCAGACCAGGTTTTCCCCAGAAAGGCTGATTCTTTTCTTTCTATAGGGTTAAGATAGTTTTTGGATAGTGAGGGCAATAGTCATCAACTATAGTGAGGGCAATAGTCATCACCACACATACATACAGTCATTAAGCCATCGTATAAGTGTTACATTTTATCCTTGTTTTTAAAACACCAGAGTGCAGGGGAAATGCACTATCCACAAGGTTCTGTCCTCTGTCCCCTACTCTTCGTCATCTACATCCTCCCCCTTGGTAATATATTCCGTCATTTTGGTATCCACTTCCACTGTTATGCTGACGACACCCACATCACCACCAAACCAGACACTACATCACCACCTACTGCCCTCATCGACTGCCTGCAAACCATCACAAACTGGATGTCAAACAACAAGCTCAAACTCAATGGCAATAAAAGTGAAATTCTTCTCATCGGATCCAAATCATCACTCTCCAAATCCCATCCCCTCAGTATTCTCATTGACGGTTGTCTGGTCCCCATTTCAACTGAAGTTAAAAGTCTTTTGGACAGTACTTTCTCATTCACATCCCACATCAACAACATCTCACGCACAGCCCTTTTCCATCTCCGCAATATCTCCAGACTTCGCCCCTCCTTCACCCAGCACTCCACCGAAATCCTCATAAATGCTCTGGTCACTTCCCGCCTGGACTACTGTAACTCCCTCCTCACCGGTCTACCTCAGAAACTCATCCACCGTCTACAAACCATCCAGAATACTGCAGCCAGTAAATATGCTACACCCTTATATCCCAACCCATTCACTCCGTTCATCTGCCGCCCTGCTTTCCACCCCCTCATTCTCACTCATCTCAATGGGAGCTTGAGCGTTTAGCTGCTCAGCACCTAGACTCTGAAACTCACTCCCACTACACATACGTACTCTGGACTCCATTGACACCTTCAAGTCCCACCTCAAAACAAACCTTTTTAAATTGTCCTACTCCGTATAATTCTCTGTCCCCCATACTGTTTTATCCTTATTATTTATTTATCTAGCAATGCTGTGTCTCTTCTTTGTATATGTGTTCCTTGTGCTTTCTCGCCTAGCAGGTCTCCCTGGACTGTGGTGGAACCTGATCCGGACTGCACCGATATTGTGGTCTTGTGTGACTCTTACCGCCAGTATTTTTAATTAAAGTAATTGATTAAAACTCTACTGTTACTCGGACTCCTGGGATTACTCCCAGGAGTCTGGCTATGCTTTCTGTCCAGCAGAGTCCACTGAGGTCCTGACCGATGCAGACTGCTAACTGGCCTGACGCTGGAAACACCACATTGTAGCTCCACCTGCCCGCTGTGTGACTGCTCAACTACTTTTTGGTCTAGCAACATTGTTGGATCCATCTCGGCGTGGCTGTGCCTACTGCCATGGACTACTACTGTTGATACTGTGCTTCTGTTAATGCCACCACTACTGTTAATGCTACTACTACTATACTACCAACACCAAATGCAGTTGGAACCCAAGGGCCTGGGCTGCACGAGATTTCTGCCTAAAAGCATATTAAGGCAGTTTTTTCTCGTCACTTGCCCCTGGGTGATGTTGGGACTTTGAAATTTCGTTGAAATTCTGAGCATATTCTAGTCCTGCTCAATGTGTTAAGTAGCTTCTCCAATTCTTGACGTTTTTGCTCGACTTCTAACCGCTTTAGGGCCAAATCCTTTTCCTATTCAAGACGTTTGAATCCAGTTTCGCGTTGTTGCTCACGTTCTGCCTGCTTTTGCTCCATCTGTAACTTTAAAAGCTGCATTTGCTGCTCAAAGCTGGGTGCATTTCTATCAGAAGACCAATCTTTATCTGGGCTATTTGAAGTGAAGGTCTTAGTTGGAAGTGCCAACTCTACCTGTGTAATGGACCTCTCTGCTAACATTGATGTAACCCAATCTTTAAGGTCTTGTTTCTTAAGATTTTTTGGCAGATCATCCAATTTATAATGCTCAGCCACTTTTCTGGATTGGTCTTTAGTATACCTGTCCAATGATGACTCCGATGGAGATGCAAAAATACCATCCAATTCCATTTTACACTAAGAATTAAATGGACTAAAGTGTTTCGACAATGCTTATTTCTCAATATCAGAAAATATTACGATGGCTATGACGCGCCAAAGTACAGCACAGCTGGCAAACTGAATACAGGTGCATCCACCCAACTTCCCACCAGGCTAGAGCAGCCCCGCATCTAACTTCAGAAAAAGCCCTAGATATTTCTAAGCTAGTCTTCGGTGTGCCCTCATGCAATTTGGTTGCACGCAATCCCAGCGAGTTCAACACACCAAAAATAAAGTAAAATAAAAAAGGCAAAACAACAAACAGCGGTAAGCGCTTTACACCTAGCGCGAGGGTTCACATGTGATAGATAGATAGATAGATAGATAGATAGATAGATAGATAGATAGATAGATAGATAGATAGATAGATAGATAGATAGATAGATAGTGTCACGCCACGGTTTTTGTCTTGTCATTTCCTGTTTTACTTTGAAAATAACTCCCCTCTCGTTTCAGGTCACTTGCCCTTCCTCACATGTTTCCTGTCTGACGTCTTCCCCGATCCCTGATTGTTGTCACCTTTTCCCCGTTAGGGTTATATTAGTTCCCCGTACTTCCGCGTGTTTTCAGTTCATAGGCTCAGTGTTTCGTAGCCTGTTTTGTGTTTCACTCTGTCGCTGGAAGTGCTGAAAATAAAAGAGCCTATTTTCGTTCACAACTCTGCATGTGAGTCCTCCTCCCTGACCCACCCTGACAGTTGAGAGAGAGAGAGAGAGAGAGAGACTTTATTGATCCCGAAGGAAACTCAAGCATCCAGTAGCAGTAACATACATTGAACATACTTTGAACCAAGGGAGTAGGTTTGATTTTGAGATTGGTGGGGACACAAAAGTGCTCCAAGGCAGCACTTCTGAAAGTTGACGTTTTTTTGCATTAGCATTTATAATTTCACGTCATGAAGATGTTATAGGTTAGATTACTTAATATTAATTAATTATATTTTATAATTATAAAACCACATGATCATCTAGAATCTGAGGTTTTATTGTTCTTCCACCACAAATTTTCGTTGCTCTCTTCTACACAAATACATGAAAATAAGAATTAAAAATAACTTTAAAAAGGTGCATCTCTTTGGCATTAAATATTCTCTTTTATTCAATATCTGTATTGTTGGGCCTCTACCTATACACCCTTGAAGTAACTTACACCTTGACTCCTAAAGAAGTCTCTTATATACACTTTTCTTTTCTTTGACATCCTTCAAATCCTGTACAGCACATTCGCACGCACGCACACACGCAAACAGACACAAACACAAATGTAAATGACACCACTGATATTAAAATCCATCTAGCTGACGTGACCCAGGAAGAACAAATGCCGAACATGTTGACAACTTACACTCGCAGTTGCAGATAACATGCACTGCCTCTCGTCCAGTCCAATTAGCAGGTTGCAGGTAGTTTTAACAAGCAGAAGGAGTGACAGATGGGGCAGCCAATCACATGTAAGTTAGCGAGAAACCGGCAGCCGATCAGGGAGCGGTATTTAGGTTAGAGGCGGGACTTCTAGCAGAGACCGACATAACCCTTTGTGTGCCATAATCATTGACTAAACACTAGGGACAGCGGTTGTATTGATAGTGACTACACAGTAGCGGCTGAATATTGGTAGGGACATGTCCCTAGCGTCCCTACCAGATTCTACGCCCTTGCTTTAAACATACATTAGAGTTAACACAGTAACCATATGCTGAAATTGACCTGAGATAAATGTTAATTGAAATGTGTACAGAGAGGTCAAAGAAATGAAACGAAAACATATGAAGCAAAATTAAACATTTGCAGATTAATTAAACATTTGCATAGAATTTAAATATGTACAGAGAAATTACAAAAAAAAAAACACCTTCTATTTCTAAAAATAGAAAGTGATTTGTCCATTGTCTATTGTGCCTCCTGCCATCACTGAGAGCTGTTGTACAGTCTGATGGCCAGGGGGACGAAAGAGTCCTTCAGTCTGTTGCTGGAGCAGGATTGGGACAGCAGTCTACCACTGAACACACTCCTCTGCCTGATGAAGGTGTTGTGCAGAGGGTGGTGAGCGTTGTCCAGTATGGACAGCAGTTTGTCCAAGGTCCTTCTCTCTGCCACTGTCACCAGAGAGTCCAGCTCTGTGCCCACCACGGAGCCAGCTCTCCTCACCAGTCTGCACCCAATTAGCCCGCAACCTGCACAGAGATGGCCCTAGTTTCGTACACTAGGCACAGTCGGGGCTCAGTGCACTTGCGCCACATTGAAAGGGTGTGTCTGCCAGGACTTTGCAAGTTTAGTGCATGGCGCAGTCTAGCGCAGGCACTCCTCCCCTCACTCCTACCCCCGCAAGTGGGAAAGAGGGAGGAGAGATGGCGTGAGTGGGAGACAAGGAGGAGAGAAGGCATGGACTGGGATTAACACAGCCAATTCAGATCTTCATCAAATGAGCTCCTCTCCTCACCTGTAATGCGCCGAGGCGAGGTGCAGATCAATTTTTGTCACTTGACAACCCAATGACAGATGACAGCAGCAGCAGTGCCAGACGGCCAAATACTTCCCAGGATGAAACTGATGTTTTAAATGTTATAAAGCCAATTCAAAATAAGTTCAATTACATTTACAACCACTAGGTCTTACGATATAGTGGAAAATTAAGTTCCATGAAATGGGGAGACCATGCCAGATTTCAAACAATAATAAAACATTTAGGATATAATAAAGATGAATTTAACAAGGACTGAGTAAATAAATATATTAAAGATAAAGAAGTGTAGTGTAGTTAACCAAAAGGTGTCATGCAAAGTCAGTCTAGGGTTTCAAACAAAACACAACAAAATGCTGGGAGGAGGGAGCAGCCCGATTGTCTGCGCAGAGGTTTTATCCTGCTGTTCAGGCTGTCAATCAGTCTGAAAAGAAAGAAGAAAGAGCACAGGCCACAGCAAGCATGGGCGGAGTTACAGACAAGACCAGTTCTTTGAAGTGTTGGATAGTTAGAGGTTCAGTCTGGTGACTCTTTTGACCAGAAATGTCTAAAATGTTTACAAAAGTTAGAGAGTGTCTTCATGTAAAGCTGAGAGGAGTTTCAGTACACTGTGCAGGTTCAAGACTTGGCTGCGGAGTACAATGGCCTGAGACAGACTGAACAATGTAATGGTCTGTAATACACATAAAGAGAGGCTGGACAACCTTAATGTGAATGTTATCTGCCGAGAGTTTGTTGCATCCAGTGAGAGCAGAATAAATAAATGTGTTTCTTTTGTTAAATAGCTCAGTGGTGTCTCTTTTCTTGTCTTAGGCATAGTCTTGGTTTTAGTGCTACCCAGCTGTAACTTTGTGTAATTTTTATTACACAACACAGTAAATTTAATGTATTGTTAATATAACTTTCTACAGGTACAATGTATAATTTACATTATTGGCATTACTTAAATGGCAGGGTAAATAATTTAAGTTGGCCTATAATCAGTGACATAATTGCTTTTGGGAAACACTAGAATAAATATGTTTTTGAAGAACATTTTGGCATTTCTTCTGCTTTCAGCACTGTACTTTAAGCTTGATGTTCTTGTAAAACTACTGCAGCAGACTCAGATTAGTCCAGTGACACAAACTATGACTTTATAATGTGTTTAAAACATTTGAAGATATCATCCCTAAGGTTATTTACCAATCAATTATAAAGTATATAAAATAGTTATAGTTAGCTATAGTTAGCTATAAACATTCAATGGAAATAGCTAAAAATGTGAATATTTACAAGTTAAAGTTTTTAATTTCCCTGTAGCCAGATAGTAAGAGACAAGAGAAGCAGAGATATAATACTCTAGATTGAAAGGCTGCTCATTAGCATGAATTATAGAAAAATAAATGGATCAGCTGACTTTTGACCTTAGTGTGTGAGACCCTGGAGTGAAACAGAGAATGCAGAAGCACTTCAGGCACGAGGGATGAGGAGGGAACAAGATTAGGAACAAGGATGGACTGCAGAAGGAATGACAGCAAAGGTTGTGACAAAAACAGATCAAATACTTCCATAGATTCATCGAATGAGCAAGTAATTCCATACTTTACTCATGATAATGACACAAACATGCTAAGAGGCTGGAGTCCTCTTTCTCTTTAGACAAATAAGGGATGATGCCAAAGCTGCATCACTGCAATTTGCATTTGTCAGAAAGACTCATTGCTTCCACTAGTGCATCCATCTTTACCAAACAGTTCCACATGAGCAGTGTTCAGATCTGCTTCAGCACACTTGTTCATAAAAGACTATTTACCACTCTATTCATAGCTGTTCACCCAAATGCTTACATAATCTTTTGTGCATTGAGAAGTGTTCCCTTCATTTAAAAAAAAACATTTTTTAAGATATTTTTCAGGCATAGACGCCTTTTATTAGTAGTGGATGGGCAGGAAGCACAGGAGAGAGTGACATCCAGCAAAGGACCTCCGCTGGGATTCAAACCGGGGTCGTCTGCGTATGCGTACATGCGTATGCGAACATGCGTATGCATACATGGCATGCGCTCTCCACCACCTGCATGCCTTCCCTACATTTTGAATAAATGTAACTGTGTTCATAGTTTAAGAAACCATTACCTGAATATCTGTGAGAAGCAGCCTTCATCAGACAGATGAACCAGGACTCACAGGCGGATGCAACTACAAAAATAATATGAGAATGAAGATCAATCAGTGTGAGCTCCCTGGAGTAATTATGTTTGCTGTAGTGCTGTCTCAAATAGACAAATGAATGGAAATAACATTGATCGAACCACAGCAAAGACTAAAGGTAAAGGTTTTTATATACCTTGGTTGCCTTGTGCACATAACTGCACTGGGTAGAGCAATGACCTAACCAGGTGGCAAAATCCGGTTCTGAAAAGTGAAGCCAAACTGAAGTGCCTTCAACTTGCATTCTCTCTACTGGTCATCAGGGGGCAACTCCTCTGGTTGCAAAAAGAAGTCAGATTGCATGGAAATCGCCCATGTTCCCAGCACAGTGGTAGGGTCTCTTCCTGCCTGACTATAGGCTTAGGAGATTGATTCATGAAGCCATCCAGCCCACATTTGTCGAAGCTGAACAAACTGCATAAAAAAAGATAGTAGAATGCAATCCAATCAGATCCAACATACTAAGATGTTGGGGACAAACTGTGGCCAATCCATAGGGAGAAACCCCCCATCTTCAAATGAGAGTGAACTCTATGGTGAAAACATTTTCAGATGTAAATGATTTTGATGTTATTAGATCTAAATTCATTTGATATAAAATTATACATGCAAGGTTAGTTAATATGTTCAATTCAGATTCTATAATGAAGCGCTCATCAATGTTAATCAATAAACATCAGACCTTGGGAAGGATCTCCCTTTATTTAGAATCATGTGAGATTGCTTCATAATCTTCCCGAGTGTTTATTGAACTCTCAACTGTTGAATGCTGCATTACTCTTTTGAACCAAATATGATTGGTGAATGTCAAACAACACATTTAATTTATACACAGGGGGGGTTCTAAAAACATCCCTTTTCAAAGGTTAGCAAAAATAACTGTCTTGTCCTCTGAGGGTTCTATAAAGAACCATATTGTATTCTACAGATCAGTTTAGTTCATATTATATTGTGGCCATTTATCATGTTGACATTGAACAATCATTCAAAACATTTTAATGAGAAAAACATTTATTTAAAGATAGTCCAACAGAACAGGCTGTGTAGGTCCCAGGGGAAAACAGGTCAAAAGTTAGCATAGGTCCAGTGGAATCAGCAACATGACAGGCCAGACACATCATACTGTCCTCAGTCGTGGATTTGTGTAATCTCCAGCAATGGTGACATGGCAGAAAGTGGAGACAAAAAAGTTTTAGTTCCATCAGTCCAAGGTGCACTTACTTCGCCTTATTGTAAGCTATCTACAAACAATAAAATAATGCATGGTCCAATGAAAGGAATCAGAGTACATACTGTACGTAGTAATCGTGACAGTGGAACAGAATCATGAGAAAGTGAGGGAACCCCAAAAAGTTTTCACATTGATTTAAATAATGTTAAAATACTTTTCAGTGTTATGTAACAAGTACTCAAAATGTTACGTATTGTAACAATAATAATGGAAATCTCAGCAAAACCCTCTTTTTCAAACCAATGGCACACTTCGGCTTTCGTCCAAGCTGTGTAAGTCATTTCTACAAGAAAACAAACAAACAAGCAAACGAACAAAACATAACAAGAAACAAATGCTTAGTCCACCTTTCACCATAAAAGTCCTCAGCTAGGGTCAAGCATACTGAAATAAGGTATTATATTTAGCTCACCTTGATTCTCTGAAGTTTCTTCTGTTCTCTCTCTCTTCTGTTCTTCTTTGTTCTGTTCTGTTCACAGTAATCACTATTGGTATGTCTCGCCTGGTTTGTAGAGGGGGAAGACCAGACTATATGGTGCAATTGTGACTGCCCCGCCTTCGATGTTGGTGTGTTTTCTGTTTGCTGGTTGGTCTGTTTTCCAGGTTCAGCAGGGGTGGGACCGTCATTACGGGATGCGCTACACCTGAGGGGTATTCCACCAAACTCGCTAATTAAAGCGGCGCTTACCTGGTTAAGCCTGGTTAGAACTAACGCCAACTTCCACTTGCGGCTAAACCCGTTCCGTTAACGCATTTCAGCCGCGCCTAGTTGAGGCTTATTCAAGCGAGGCTAACGTTGTCGTGTGTTACGCACATTCACGGGTTATGAAGCCAGACCAGAACCAGGAATGTCGAATCATCGAGAAAATGGCAGAAAAGACCAGCGCAAAAATTATTGATGGAACTGTATGAGGAGTATAAACCCATCATAACCAAAAAAGGGAATACTGTAGTGATAAATAAAAATCGCGAGGCTGCTTGGGCAAGAATTGCAGAGCGATTTAATACGGAAGTACCGTTAAAAGTAACATGTTCTAATATAACACTGACTACGATTTCTGTAACGTGAGGATAGTGTAGAGGTAATGCGCCGGCTTTACATGCGGCCGGCCAGGGTTCAATTCCTGACTACAGTCGTTTCTTTTTCTTTCTTTGGCCGGAACTCTCTCTCTCTCTTTCTCTCTCTTTTTTTTAGATAGGCCTAGTAAATGCATCTACATTGACCAACTCATTTATCTCAACAATTTAATGAATACATTCAATGAACTTATTAGTGAACTCACCTGAAAGGAATTTATGTGCCTGAAAATTGCATGCAGCAATGCCTTTGTCATTGGGATCTATAACATGCTATTAATAATAACATCTTTATGCCTATCATGTTTTTGCAAGTTATATTTGGGTTCTAGGGAAATTGTATGACACATTTATCATAGTTAAAGTAAAATGTTGGTCTAATTCTCTGATCTAAAGACAATTATACAGGAAAAAAAAAAAAAACACACACATAAGACATCCTCGGCGGGATGTGAACCTGCGATGCCCACATTTAAGGGCAGGTACGTCACCACTCACCCAACTGGAGACTTTAAATAATCTAATGGCCAGTAGGTGTTAAACAAAATAAACGATTTATTCACATTTTTGTAATTGCAAGCATGTATTCTTAGACACTTGATGCAAATATAGTTTGTACTTCATAGATGTTATTCTGGTAATTTTTGGTCTTTGAAATCACGAGGACTAGGCTTGGCGGAACCTTCTGCTGGTACAGTTGTTTCCGACAGACGGACTTCTCTGAAACCCCCGCTAAAGTAAGCCTGAAGTTTAGCCTGCCCCGGAGCAGGCTAGTTTGGTCGGATAAATTTCCATGGTTACTTAGCGGAGAGTCCCTCAAGTCACGTTGATGGAACGCAACTCTCGCTAAAGGTAGCGAGGCTTATCGAAATTAGCCCGGCTTTGCGCTTAGCGAGTTTGATGGAATACCCCTCTGGGCCCGGTGGAGCGTATATATACCCACGCTGGCTGACCTCCATCTGGCTCTCGCTCCATCCACGCCGACTGAGGGGACGCCACGGCGCGGCCGTGCCTCCTGCTTTCTTTATTATTCCGCATTCGTATTATAATGCTTTAAAATCCTTTGTTACAATAAACATCACTTTGGCGTTGGAACCTCGTCTCCTCTCCCATTTCTTGGCTACAGTCTCCGAGCCGGACTGTAACACAATCCATGGGGCAACCAGCTCTAAAAGGTTGTATCAGCGATTCTGGTTGTCCTCACTTCTGTTGCGAGATAAAAAAAAACAGAGCCAGCTAGCTCCTCCCTCCCGTGTTTTGAAAATGATCATGGACGCGCATTTTCATGAACGTGCGACCCACCCCTTGTCTGTGATTGGTTGGAACACTGTTTATTTTGCTTTTGAGGTGTTGGTAGTACCATTTGTTTTTGTGTGCAATCTCGGAGCCTAGGCTGCCTAGAGAGACGCGTTTTCTTGACGGCCTGCTTATGGGGCGGGCAGCTAGCGGATTGTGAGGTAAAAACAGATGAATGTGATCATTTATGTTTCGGCCCAGAATAGCTGATACAACCTTTAACTCACACATGACAGCCACCATTGGGCCAGCTCGCAGGCCCAACACACCAAACCTCTCCCTTTCCCCTGGGAGATCAAGGTTCAATTCCTGGCATCAACAAACCCTGATGCAGTAGCCCCAAAGTCAGCATTACATTTTTTACATCAGTTAAGGCTTGGCCTCTTGACATCAATGACCTTCCTTTATCACTGAACTTATGTGCAGCTTCACAACTTGACTAAGCCAGTCAGCAGGGTACAGCAGCCATGGGATTAGGCCGATCATGGAAAAGTATGAGGAGGAGACAAATACATGAGTAAAATTGTCTGTAAAATAAGTGTTTAATATTTTTCAAATTGTCTGTCACTAATCCACACATCACCTCAGTCGGCATCAACATGGTCACAACTTCAAACTGTATCTCTAGATCACCTGACTCAATCAACAAACTTTCAAAAGCCTTTGTCCAGTGAATAGTATAGCTCACTTAAATGCCCCAGAAAGAGGGGTTATATCCTTGCTGTAGGGACCCAGGTTTCAATTCCCCTCGCTGCTTCTTTGCTGTGTGTCATTTCCTCCTGAAGAAGGGAGTACTGTAACTAAACTTTAAAAAAATTAACACAATTATAGCTACTGCGCAGCAATGGGTCGGGTCCAGACTATTTTTGGCAACTTTAGGCAATTCTGAGCAACAAACAGGAGAATAGGAAGGCAAGACAGTTGACATTGTAATGTTGCACATTTTGCACCAGTTGAGGCTGAAATCCACAATTTCTGGAACCAAAGATCATTGTCTATCGCACTGAGCTAATTGGCAAGTGGCAACTCAACTGTGGCTTCACAAATTGACTAAGCCATTCACAGTCAAAATCAGTGTTTGAGGTAAAATTCTGATATGTTTTTGTCAAACATCATCGACCATGACTCTAAAATTTTGTACATGTGTTTCACAAAGACTACAAGATATTTTGATGTATTACCATTATCACCCTTGCTGGGGCTTGAACCCCAGCAAGGTATGATATCTGTCAACATGGGAATTGATACTGTGACCTAAAAGCAGAAGTCACAGTTTGTACAGACAGAGCTGAACAGACACATGATCAGCTCCCTCTGTCTGACCACTGACATGAAGGAACTGTCAACCTGGCTGTGCGAGTGAATGTGGCGAATCAGAGGAGTCCCTCATCTACACATTCTGCTGGATAGCTCAGTGGGTAATGGTACAGACTTTAGATTTGGAGGGTGGGGGTTAAAATCCCAGTCACAGCTAATCTTTGCCTGGATCAACAAGATTTGCTGATGAAGGTCTTGCTTTCTTATAATTAATGGTTATGAAAATAAATTGGTAACAGAACATTTCAGTTTCATTATGTATATGTCTGATCAGAATGTGTAAGGTAATAGACTAGTATGGTGGACCTGATGACTGGACCTGCTAGCTGGTTAGCTAGTCACTACTGCCAGTGACTTTAGACTGGGTGGCAGGGTGTTCAAATCCCAAGATGGGCAATTATGTTGCAGTTTGATCAACAGGATCTGGAGAAGAAGGAAAAAAACAAATAAACAAAAAAATGGATATGAAAAATATTTATATCAGTAGTCACAAGGAATTGTATTTTAAACCATTATTGGTAAGTGTTATCAGGAAGTATTCCCTGGTGACACAGGATCTTATACCCATGCTTTCAACAATCCCTGAAGACCTCTTTCTTCCAAAAACGGTTCTCTGGATCACAATAGTTCTTACTGGAACACTTAGCGTAACCAAGAACCATTTTAAAACCCTTTATTCAGGAAAGGGGTTTTAAAGGGTTCTCTCGATCAAAATGGTTCTTACTGGAACCATTAGTGTTACCAAGAACCCTTGAAAAACCCTTTCTTCGGGAAAGGGTTTTTCAAAAGCAAATGGTTCCAGGTAGAACCTCAGCCCTTGTAGAAGAACCCTATAGGAACCCTTATTTCTAAGAGCATCGACGAGTCTACAGATGTTGTAAATCTGGCCAATCTTCTTGATTTTTTTGTGTACTGTCGGCCCCTTGCTACCCGAACAACAGGAGTGGAAATATTCAACTTAATTGACATTTTCATGAGGAATAATCGGATCGACTGGGAGCACTCTGTGGGAATTTGCACAGACAGGGTAAAATCAATGACGGGGAAACACATGGAGCTTATAGCTCATATTAGGAGAGTCTGTCCATCCATCAGCTGGTTACACTGCAGTGTTCACAGAGGCAAAAAAAACTCTTGCAACTATTCATCCTACTTTAACTTCTTCATACACACATTCATACTTTATTCAACTCTTCAAGACATTCATACTAATTCAACCCACCTTCTTCATACACATTCAAATCATCATACCAGTGTAGCGTCATATTATTCATAACTTAAAATATTCAACATCTCTCATACATTCATGTTATTATTCAACTCTTCAAAGACATTCATACTAATTCAACCCATTCCCACTTTTCCAACTATTCATACTACTTTACCTTCTTCATACACATTCAAATCATCATACCAGTGTAGCGTCAGCTATTCATCATCTCCGCTGGTATAGCACATTAAATAACAAAAGGAGGTACTAAAATACGAAGGGACTTTTCGTCCCGTGCAACTGGACACCGAATCATACGACCGGTTCTTCAAAGAGAGACCGACCAGACCGACCGGTTCGCAAGACTGAGTTGGTCGTCCCATCTCTAGTCTCTAACTGTGTCTGTCTACTGTTTTCTGCTTCCTGTTTAGAGGTCCATCCATCGTCTACCGCGTATACTGTATTCAGGGTCGGCAGACAGGTAACCAGTCTATCACAGACATGTAGAGACAAACAGGTCACCATCCTGCACGTCTTTAGACTGTAGGAGGAAGAACCCGGAGAGAACCCATGCTCACACGGGGAGAACATGCAAACTCCACACAAAAGGAACCCGAACCCGACCCAGGAATCGAACCTGGGACCCTCTCGCTGTGAGGCGACAGTGCCCATTACACCAACCCTGTTTAGAGTTTTTTTCCCCAAAACTTTTGTCAAATATGATGCTATCAGACCTGTGAGTGTGAACCAAAACTGTAAAGTTATGACTGGAAGGATAAACAATGAGCTGAAACTCAACATAAAGTTGACAAGGGGAGCTGCAGATTCAGTAAATAATTATCTGTGGGTTGATCACTGTGAGATGTGCTTTAGCTGCTTTGAAGACCAATAAAAGAAGATGAATGACTCTTGATTGCTTAATTTTTAAATATTCGGTTAACATAAGATACAGCAAATATGACATAGAAGACAGAAAACTAGCAATGACAATATGATTGAGATTCATTTATATTTTCTGTAAAAATGAGATGGGGTAAGTGATGGTGAGAGTGACACTGTGTTATTTAAAAGGGGTTTAAATATAAACTTGACCTGAGGCCTACAGATGGCTGTTGTGGGCTCAGCTGCAGCGTTTTGGGGACAACATGCCGTTATCTGCAACAGGACACTCTAACAACAGCAGTTCATCATCTATTGCACGACACATCTGCCTTTTCTGCTAAATTGGCAAGACAGCCAGACACAACAAAAGTCGAAAGTATTGGTTTTCACTTTTCATTTGCAGCAGGTAGGTGAAATGTGGCATTGTAACCTGAGGTATAAAGCAATGGCATTTACTGGAGATTAGTTTCAATTTGGTTATCATTGCTCATCATTTTAAACTTTCCCAGAGATGGGAAATTCAGACATGACACAGATTCACTGACCTGTCAATGCAGACTCCTGATACAGTCAGAGAGCGTGTGACCCACTGACTCCATGACAGGGCTGTCATGATGGGCCGTAGATGCACCAATCATATTCAAAACTATGAAAAGAGGGAAATAAGTGTATTTTACTAATTACCTAATGTGACACAAAAGATGAGTGTCCTGTGGTGTGATATATATATCAAACAGACAGAAATCCACAAATCCTCCAATAAATCCTTTCTCCTTCTCTGTGTCACACACACACAAATGTGTACATAAACACACACCTGCACTTTCAATCACTCAGACATTTTACATTTAAACTGGGTCCGTTGAAGCTAACATCCACCTAAATTCCCCAAACCCCATTCTTACTCTTTCCATTATTTATCAGCTCTTTGACGGGGTGCTGGAGCTGATTTCTGTTCTGTTTAAAGGTAACACACAAATAGAAAGAGACAGTTACTTCACAAGGTCAGGAAAGGCAATACAAAACTTGACTCACCCGGATGAAAAGAGATTCTCCCTGGTTATATATACTTTCTAGGTTTCCCCACTGCAATGGGATTTGAGCAAGTAAAAGGACTGATGTGCTTGTTCTACAAGCTGCTGATTCAAAGCTTTGTTCATTTTGAGTCTTGGACAGAAGAGTACAGAAGCATTACGAATTTACTGCTGAAAGGACAATATGAGTGTGACTAGACGTCATTGTCCATCGACATCGGCCCGCTAGCTTACATAAACCTCTACCACACTGAAAAAAGAAAACTCATAAGATTTACTTAAAAAATATATTGTAAGCATTTGCACGCAAATGATTTAAGTAAAATTTAATGCTGCAATATCAAGAAACACTCACTTGCCAGTATCAAGTACATTTTACTTACCATAAAACACAACACTTGTGAAGATATTAAAGTGATGGTTCGGATTAAAATGCACCCAAGGTCATTTCCACCATGACATCCAGCCAAAAACCCAAATAACAGACAGTATAACACATTATACACCACATCCAACAAAGATCTGGTAACATGGTCACTTCTCAAATATGCAATTAAAATCTTACAAACCTACACTCTGAAACAGTGCAATTTCAACATTTAAACCAGTCCTCTAGACTAGTGCACTTTTAAGAATGCAATTAAAACATTAATGAAATAAAATCAAAAGAATCAATTAAAAATGAACAGTTTAAGGTGTCTAACGATTCTAGATGAAGAATAAAATCTTGACTGTAATTAACAGATAACTTATTTGACAAAAAATGAAAAACATTTATGACAGGCAACTTCCCACTAGTAAACCAAGATGAACTGGAACACTCCAAAAGTGTCCATTTCTGTGAGATTGAAGAAACTAGCACTGCAGGCTACTCTGCGTCTGTAGCAATGACAGCAGGTAAACAAACTATTATAGAGCCTGTAACTTATAAGTGCTAGGTGATATCAGTCCGCCGCTGCCATAGCCTACTAGGAAGTATGACACGCTGCTGCTGAGACATAAATCCTTAAAAATGCAAGGTTGGTTTTATTTCAAACATTCTATCAACACATATGTACATCGATAGTCTGCCGTTACAATGGATTTGCCTCGGGTGCACTGTGGAGTGGGCAAGACTGTTTTTTAATGCCATGCTAGCTAAGAACGATTGACTTGCGCTAGCCATAGCATAAGTGAACTCGGCAACTAGAAGAACTGAATGAAATTTCTTGAAAACGTCTCCTTACGTCTCAAACACACCGGCTCACTTGGAAAATAGGTCTTATGTCCAAAAATCTGAACTATCCCTTTAAGAACATGACCATGAGGCTTTGTACATGAGTGCTGTATACGTGTATGTGTGTGTGAGTGAGAAAAGAAGTAGGCCCATCTCCCTGTAAAACATGAATAAGCAAAACAAGCTCACCTCACTCGGTGTGTCCAGGAGCGGCCTCATATTGATCCCCATGGCACCTTCCTTGGCTTTCATCAGCATAATAAGTTTTGGTGTGTATTTGTCAAGTTTATGCATGAAGGTTCGCTCCAGGGGAATGGAGTTATTCTCCTGAATTCACAGACTCTGGCAAAACTTCAATATTAATGCTACTAGACCTCAGTGCTGCATTTGACACTGTCGACCACTCAATACTCTTGGACAGGTTGGAAAACTGGGTGGGGCTCTCAGGCACAGTCTTAAACTGGTTCAAGTCATATCTACAAGATAGGAACTATTTTGTTTCCATTGGCGACTTTGTATCAGAACCTACCAATGTAACGTGTGGAATCCCCCAAGGTTCAATCTTGGGGCCGACTTTATTCAACATCTACATGCTCCCACTAGGACAAATCATGCAAAATAATAACATTGACCACCATTGCTATGCCGATGACACACAAATCTATGTAGCACTATCACCAAACGACTATCGCCCCATAGATCTTCTGTGCCAGTGCATTGAGCAAGTCAAAGACTGGATGTGCCAAAACTTCCTACAACTAAATGAGGACAAAACTGAGATAATTGTTTTTGGTGCTAAAAAAGAAAGGTTTAAAGTAATTCAACACCTTCACTCTCTGTCCCTGAAAACCTCAACCAAAGCCAGAAATCTTGGGGTTATTATGGATTCTGATTTACATTTCGACAGTCACGTTAAATCAGTAACAAAATCAGCCTACTATCACCTAAAAAATGTAGCAAGACTTAGAGGGCTCATGTCAGCTCAAGACTTAGAAAAACTTGTACATGCCTTTATTACTAGTAGGCTAGACTACTGTAATGGTCTCCTTGCAGGTCTTCCGAAAAAAAACTGTCAGGCAGCTACAGCTTGTTCAGAACGCTGCTGCTAGAGTTCTTACAAAGACCAAAAAATGTGAGCACATTACACCAATTCTTAAATCCTTACATTGGCTCCCTGTATGTCAGAGGATTGATTTCAAAATCCTCCTGCTCACATATAAATCACTACATGGTCTAGGACCGAAGTATATCACTGATATGCTCCCACTACATAAGCCCTCTAGACCACTAAGATCTTCTGAGACCAATCTGTTAGTGATTCCCAGAGTAAACAACAATCACGGGAGAGCATCATTTAGTCACTATGCAACAAATGGCTGGAATAAACTTCCTGAAGATGTAAGACTTGCCCCAACTCTGACCACTTTTAAAACTAGACTGAAAACTTTTATGTTCACCATAGCTTTCTGCTAAATCTTTTAATGTCTGCACTGTTTTTAATTATTGCAAATATGTTTTTATTCTATTTTCTTTCTGTAATGCATTTTTAAAATTTTTATTATTTTCTTTTAATTCTTCTATTTTTCTTTTCTTTTTTCTTCTCACTTTGTTTTATGATGTGAAGCACTTTGAGTCTGCCTTGTGTATGAAATGTGCTATACAAATAAAGTTGCCTTGCCTTGCCTTGAATTCCTCCTTGATCTGAATGGACAAATATTCACAAATACATCAATAATTTTATATAAATATACATGTTTGAAAAGAAAATTAATTAGTTAATTAAAAAAATATTAATTAATTATTGTTACAGCTCAATAAAGCAAGTGAAATGTTTAAGGCTTTATAGACTCACCTACCTCAGCTTCACAAAACAAAGCAGGCCATCTCTCTTTGAAGTCAGCAGTAGCAGGACTATCACTCACAACCTCGAGTCTTCGATAGGAAAATGTGTTGGCCATTTTTTCTTTAATTCATTTTTTAGCTTTGTTCTTCTTAACCTCGTTAAAGGAGCTCCTGTCTGTCCCTCTCCAGACTGTCATTGGTTTCTCCACTTGGATGTGGAGGAAGGAAGTTCACCTCGGCTCTCTTCGGTTTCTTGCATTTTTTTGCAGGATGTCTCTCGCCAGGGGCCTTCCTTTTCAAGGAGTTGATGTGAAGCTCAGGACAAGGGACATTGCGCCTTTTCAGTTTACTTTAGTAGATTGATTCTGCAAGTTTTTTTAGTATGTCAGAGTAGATACTTGGATTCTGAAGGAGTGAGCCATCACGTTCATAAGCTTGATTTCCAGCTTCAAGAATCATTTGGACACCATATGAAATGATGGGTATCACAAAATTGGTTGGCCAAGGCTCTGATCGATACTCCGCTGAAGGTTGTAAAATAATGGTGTCAGATGAGCTAGCTGAGGAACTCTCATCTTGAGGAGACTGATCCAGCGGCACTGGAGTGGAGGAAGCTGAAGGCTCACTGATAGGAGTCAATGTCAAAGTAACAGATGGTTCTGTTTGAACTAGTTTGATCATGTCCTTGTCAATAACCACATCGGTTGATGTTAGTGTGAAGAATTGATTATCAAAATCTTTGTCCATGTGCATTACAGTATAACTCCCTTATAAGTTGAAAATGTTTCTGCGCAGCTGCCAAAAGTTCATCTACAGTGCTAGGGATTCCATCTGATAGGGTTAACTTGTAAACTTGTGTCTCTTCAATAACAACACGTAGAGTTGGGGCAGACATAATCACAGTCTTGGGCAAGCAGAACTGCAAGAGAGAGAAAACATGGAAGACATGGTGTGATAAACAACAAATAAATAAAATACTAAAAAACAAATAATGCATTTTCACACCCTGATTAATACATGCCCTACACAAATCAGATAAAGTATAAAATAAATATTTTTACAAAAAAGGAAAACATTTTTTATGATTTTTGATTTAATGAAACATTGTCTGAAAGGTGATAATTCTATTTTATGTTGACTATTGAGGCTGTAAAGAAAGAGTGGTGCTAGTGTGCACTATGACATCAATAATAAACTTAAAGTAGAATTATCACTTTTGGGCAACGTCAACAAAAACAGAAAATAATATTAATTTGTGTCCAGTATCTTGTTAAAAATCTTAAAATGGCATCTGCTTCAGCACAGTGAAGCTCTAACAGTCAACTGAAGGAATAAGTAGAAACACATGTAGGAAGGAGTTGGGCTACTTTACCCAGTTTGACAAGCAGATGTGGTGTTTCAAAGAAACCTTCCACTGCATAGGTAGCCAATAGGTATGTGTCAGTGAGTTGTGACTGCTCAATTACTTTGACAACTCTTGTGGACTTGAAACATCTAAAATGCTCAGAATACCATGCACTTTGCAGTTTGACTACAAACACTAAGGTGTCATGAACAATGATGATTTGGACTATTTCAGCAAAGTCAGGCAACCCAGCAGTGGAGCCATATGGGTCATTCCGTGTCATTTGATCAAATTTCTGAAAATCTTCCCACCTGACCATCTCAGAATGTCCTGAAAAAATTCAAGTACAAAGACACACTTGTTACTAGGACAAATCCAAAATATTAGGTCTCTATTGTCAATAGTTTTCTCATGAAACATCATTGAATGAAGGGTAGTTTAGACGGTTTTTGGCATCATGCTCTGAAAAGCCATTTTTAGACAGCAATATCTGGAAAACTCTCTCACCTGTGGCATTCAAAATTTTTACAGAGTATATCTGTTACTAATAGCCTCCAGACATGGAATATCAGGGGTGTAGCTCAATGATAACCTAGTATGGTAGGTACTTAAAATGTGGCTTGTTGAAATAAAGTAGTACATTTGAAGAGTGGCTGAGCTCCCATTTTTGCAGATAAAAGACTTCTATCATTCTGCCTCTATCTCTGGTGTTAGCTTAAACATTCTACAAAATATGGTTTCTCTTAGATTATTAGTTTCACAGATATTAAGGCTCAAAAATGGAAGTTAACACATCTTTGCCCAACTTCAGAGTCATATTCCAAAAAACTGACAACACGTATCAGGTCCAAACTTAGTTTTTTTGAAAGATCATATTCTGATTAAAATCATATTTAAAAATTGGGAGGGTGTTTTGTCTCAATTTGTGGCAGATGATTTTTAAAAATCCTGATATTGGTGGGGTTTTGTGGCCGTTTTTGGTACTGCATGTCTTATTATCCTACAAGTAAACATCACAGCAGGGCAATTCAAATGTGTTTTTTACCATTTACCAAAGACTTACATGTGACTAAATGCTACTGATGAATTTAGCCTTACGAAAACATTAAAATGTAGCACAGTTGTAGTTACAGAGGCAATAAGTCCTTAGATGTGAGTTGAACATGCTGAAAGCAGCTTTTAATGTCTTGTGAACAAATATAGCATAATATTGAAGACTGTACATTTTGTCATTCTTTAAGTATATAAATTACACAACTAAATCAAATAATCTTAATTTGAGCATAAGATTTTACAGTACAAAAGTCTCCAAAGTTTGATATTGAATAACAGTTTGTCTTTATGCTCACTATGAGACAATATGTGAGTTATGATCAGAAATGGTGGATAGGAAGTATCAGAGATGTTTCAGATCAAGATGAAGATGTACTGGTTCAGTTAATGCACCCACATGGCCCTGCCAAGAGTTTCTACTGGCCAAGAAGAGAAGATGTGCAATGTCCCACTGCAGCATATAATTGCAAGATTTGACGTTCCCTCTACAGAAACTGGGCGCATGTATGCCATCAAAAAAAGATGAGCACAACAGAGCAGAGATGTACATTAGACAATTTCTAAAGTGACTGCCAAATTAATGAATGTGACGAAGGAATTGGATCTAAAAGATGAAAAATGTGTGATCCCTCACAGTGAGCATAGAGACAAACTGTTATTCAATATCAAACTTTGGAGACTTTTGTACTGTAATGTAAAATCTTATGCTCAAATTAAGATTATTATTTGATTTGGTTGTGGTATTTATATACTTAAAGTATGACAAAATGTACAGTCTTCAATATTATGCTATTTTTGTTCATGGTTTAAGACATTAAAAGCTGCTATCACCATGTTTAACTCACATTCAAGGACTTATTGCCTCTGTGACTACAACTGTGCTACATTTTAATGTTTTCGTGAGGCTAAATTTATCAGTAGCATTTAGTCACATGTAAGTCTTTGGTAAATGGTAAAAAACACAATTGAATTGCCCTGCTGTGATGTTTACTGGTAGGCCATTAGGACATGCAGTACCAAAACCAGCCACAAAAACCCCCTCAATATCAGGATTTAAAAAAATCACTGTGACAAATTGAGACAAAACACCCTTCTGATTTTTATATGATTTTAACAAGAATATGATCTTTCAAAAAAAGTAAGTTTGGACCTGATACGTGTTGTCAGTTTTTTGGAATATGACTCTGAAGTCGGGCAAAGATGTGTTAACTTCCATTTTTGAGCCTTAATATCTGTGAAACTAATAATCTAAGAGAGACCATATTTTGTAGAATGTTTAAGCTAACACCAGAGATAGAGGCAGAAGTGATAGAAGTCTTTAACTGCAAAAATGGGAGCTCAGCCACTCTTCAAATGTACTACTTTATTTCAACAAGCCACATTTTAAGTACCTACCATACTAGGTTATCATTGAGCTACACCCCTGATATTTCATGTCTGGAGGTTATTAGTAACAGATATACACTGTAGAAATTTTGAAGGCCACAGGTGAGATAGTTTTCCAGATAATGCCGTTTAAAAATGGCTTTTCAGAGTATGATGCCAAAAACCGTCTAAACTACCCTTCATTCAATGATGTTTCATGAGAAAACTGTTGACAGTAGAGACCTAATATTTTGGATTTGTCCTATTAACAAGTGTGTCTTTGTACTCAAATTTTTTCCGGATATTCTGAGATGGTCAGGTGGGAGGCATTTGATGAAATGACACGGAATGACCCATATACCAACATCATGCCAACACTGTAACTGGTGCCCTGAAATTCTGCCTGGTTGGTCAAATTAACACCTGTCTCCTCAGGAAATTTCTGTGATAGAAATTCCTGTACGTTCTCATTTACAACTTCTAATGGAACACGGCAGGCTTTTTTACAACTGAAGCATGGAGATGGCATGTGATCATGGACTGGTGTTTGCCATTGACTATAAAATATTACAAAAGCAACTAGTCTGTCTTATAATCTTCTTAAAGAACGTTGCTTTCCTTCAAACCTCATTGTCCATAAGGACACTAGTGGGCCAAATGATTTAATGAGCTGGAGATAGTGCTCTACAAAATGGTGTTTTGGGACCAGGTTCACTTGTGGAAGAACACTGGTAAATCTACAGTATGTCTGTGCTCAGAAATCAGGCTATCGAGGAAACCAATGCTTTCAACTGTGTGAGTAGGTGACATAACCAGCCCAACAAGATCTTTGAGTGTCATCAACAACTGCCATGCTTCTTCTTTTTCCTGTACTTAGGAGCCAATCATAAGTGGAAATAGCCTCAATAAGCACCAATTTTCACTTGCATTATCACCAATGGTTTTACGGGAGGCAAAGGTTGGTGGTATAGCAAAGGTGGTATAGGAAAATTTGTCCTGTCTTTCCGCTTGTATGGAAACTCTTTGATTATTCTATTGAGCTCTTCAAGGGAAAAATAGGTTTTCTTTATCAAAATATCTAAACACAATGCCAGTTCTAAAGGACAAATGCGGACAGACAGGAGTTCAGGTGGAATCAACAGGTTTTATTGATAGGTTCAATGGCAGGCAAGCTGAGGGTCCGGGGTGTCCTTGAAGGGGGGCAGACTGAGGAAGGAGCAGGCAGGGGTGTTACCAGGCGGAGGCTGGCGGAGGTGAGCGGGGCCGGGGAGCAGAGCAGGCAGGCAGGCAGGTGCTGGAGCAGAAAGAAGCAGAGTCAAAAAGAGTGTCTCTTATCTTAAATTTTTCCAATGCTAGAGTCGAGCAGGATACTGACGGAACAGTGGCTACGATCTGGCAGCGAGCGTGTGGCAGGGCTGAGGAGAAGTAGCCTCTGTGATTGCAGGATGGGCTGCAGCTGATGGGGCTCTGCTCTGTCTCAGCACACCTGCAATCACTCACTATGCATGCACCTGCGCACACACACACACACACACACACACACTCAAGCAGTAGCTGTAACAAGGTGAGGAGACGTCGGGTGATGTATGAGCCAAGGACAGTATGCCGGTGGACAAGACCCTCTTAACTCATGGCAGCACAAAGAGTGGTTACCCCCGCGTTGCCCAGGAACCTCAACGATAGCTCTTTGGCCGATGATGTTACGGCCTCTTCGCCTTTGTTTCATGAGGTTAAACCCAGCCGCATCCAGGAAGATGTACTCATGAGTTGTGGTCATCGAGTCCAACCGGAATATCCTGTGAAAATGTGAAAGTGTTCAGGTGTTCAGAACAATTGTTAATATAGTAGCACAGTATTGTACAGTAGTACTGTAGGCCTCTGAGCGACACAGTATGTGCACCCACTGTACTGTGAACATGGATGTATACTTAGTTGCACATACTCGTAACGCAGGTCTTTGATTCAATCAGAGTTGCGTTCAAATGGGTACCCTATAGGCCTGCTTCATGCCACCCTTTGGCGCCAGAGAACTCTGTCTAATGTGGCCAATCTGACATTGTCAATGTTCTCAAAGGCATTCTTTCCACTCTAGAGAAACAAACATGCATTACAGTACTGACTTGTTTGTACTCTACTGTAAAAAAAACATGCATCCAGTAGAAGCATCAATGGACATTGTTACGGATGGGATTAGGTCCTTGTCCTTTCTATTTCTTTTTTTGTTTGGAGCTGGTTGTGTGGACATGGTTACTGTGAACGTCACCTCTGGCGCAGTCATTTGGCGTCACAGCCGTAATTGTTTTTCAAGTCCACCTGGGAGACGCCGCAAAGAGGGGACTGAACTACACACACCAGACTGACGTCCGTGAGCAATCGCTGCTGAACCAGTAACTACCTAGAAGCATCATCATGACTGAGACGGTCGGGTAGTTGGAGTTTAGGGCGCTAGAACAACATTCACCGGCTTCCACGGGTCCTCCTCCTCCTCTCTCTCTCCCACCAATGAACAGTCACCTCAGACAGCACGCTTGAGCTGGTCCGCTCAGGAGAGCGCGGGCTATTTGGAACATCGACAGACAGGTACTGAGGAACCGCCATCAAACCGGTGAACACAGGTTCACCTCTATACATCAGCCAGCTCTGTGTTTCCTTTCTTTTAGATTTCCTTTCATACATTAGGTTATGTACTGGAACGACAACCGGTTTACACTTACCATCGTTATTAGTCGTAAAATACATGTTTTGCAATATATCAACTGAGATTAAACTAATTGAGATCCTATTTTCATTGTGATTCATATTTTGTTTGATTTAACTTGAACGTGCGTCTGAAATCCCCCTTGCCTGGGCTGATTTAACTTTAACGTGCGTTTGAAATCCCCCTTGCCTGGGCTCGCGGTGTCTTGAAAGATGGTAAGATAAGCTGCCAAACAAGGTTTACAGTTTTTCTTGATTGCTTTGACCTGCTTAAAGAAACTGGGATCCACTCGGTTTTCATCATCACTGTCTCAGCAGAGCACAAGAAACCTCTTGCAAATGTGTTAACCCTTTCTCATTGATTGATTTCCCCACCCTTTTGCAGTTAACACGGATGCCATTCAAGCAGTCCAAACTCCATTGTTTTAGCTATGGTAACCAAACAGAAACCATCTGTTCCTAACTATTAGGAACTACCTACATCAGTATGAAATCACTGAAGCACCTGTGTGACACTCCTTCACACAAATCTTCAATTAGCAATCAGTCTGCAGGCCTTAAAAGGTGCAGCATCTGTGTTGTTCTTTGCCAACATGGATGGAAGAGGTTGAAGGCAGATGAGAGTGAGAGTAAGAGGTAGAGGGGTCCGAGGAAGAGGAGTCCGAGTGTGAGGTGGAGGTATAGTTGGAAGGGCTCAGTTTTCAGATGAAATTCGGGCAACTGTTATTGTTCACGTTATCAATCATGGCCTTTCACTTAGAGAGGCTGGACAAAGAGTCCAACCTGTGCTAAACAGAAACACTGTCGCATCCATTGTCAGAATTGTTCGACAGGAAAACAGGTAATGTTGCTGTACAGTATATACAGAAATATCTTCAGTGATATACTTTATGTAATTGTTTCCTCATTCCCATTACATGTATTCTTTATAGAATCCAAAGCCTACCATTCTCTGGTGGAAGAGGGAGAATTTTTAGTGCTGAGCAGGAGGCAGCCGTTGTGAACATGGTTGTGGCAAACAAGGCCATAAGGCTGCGTGAAATCAGGGCAGCAGTGATGGCAGATCAGGGCATGTTTAGGAACATCAACAACGTGAGCGTGACCACCATTGACCGCATCCTAAGAAGGAACGATATGGCCGTGAAGCAGCTCTATACAGTTCCATTTCAAAGGAACTCTGGTGTTGTGAAGGAGGCCAGATGCCAATATGTGGAGGTAAGGAAACATTACTACAGTATACTGTAATGCCTTGTCATATCATGCAGTTACAGTCAACTGGAGTCTATTTTCACTGTAATTTTGCCTTTTTTTACTTCGAGAATAATGGAACTTGAAGCTGAGGATGCAGATCATGTCTTCATTTATGTTGATGAAGCTGGCTTCAATCTCTGTAAAGTTAGGAGACGTGGAAGGAAGCTCATTGGGAACAGGGCCACTATCACAGTTCCAGGACAGAGGGGCGCCAACATAACCATCTCCAATGATGGTGTCCTATGCCATATCCCCACTATTGGCCCATACAACACTTAGCGCCTCATAACATTCCTGAATGCACTTCATGACAGGCTGATCCCACCTGAGGAGAGAGGGCTGTTGAGGCCTGGCATGCCACTCTTCATCATTATCTGGGACAATGTGGCGTTTCACCACTCTCACCTTGTCAATGAGTGGTTTGCAGTACACCCTCAAATGATGATGCAGTTCCTTCCGGCATATTCCCCATTTAGAGGAGTTCTTCAGTACTTGGAGGTGGAAGGTTTATGATCACCGTCCCTATGAGCAGATGCCCTTGCTGAATGCAATGACTGCTGCTGCCCAAGAAATAGGTGCAGAGGAATGTCAAGGTTGAATAAGGCATGCAGGGAGATTTTTCCCTCGGTTCATTGCAAGAGAGAATATTGAATGTGATGTGGATGATGCCATGTGGCCCCATCGTCAACACAGAAGAGACTGAGAATCAATTGTGTAGAAATATGCGTAATCTATTTATGATGCATTTTGCATCACATGAGCTTTAATTTGAGAATTTGAATTTGAGCAGAGTTTTTTGCAACTTGTGTTTTGGCAAGACAAAATGTGTTTAGATTTATGAGAAAAGTAGGATTGTGTTTTGTGAATTGTGTCTTCATGTGAAATGTGTTTATGGTTTTGGCAAATGTGTTTAGAGAACTGGGGCCTCATTTATAAAGCTTCCACGCAGAGGTTGTGATCTATAAAAACCAAAGTTGACGGGAAAGTGTGCGTACCCGTAAGCAAACTCTGAGGCATGCGTAGCGGTACACACATTCTGGAGACTTGAGGGGAATCAGCGATACAGATGTCAGATTGTAGGAAGTTGACGTGAGAAGAACTATTATAGTTTTGATGACTTGCACACATTTAATTTCACTCCATATCGTATGTTAGATCTGCGTTATCATGAGGAACTCAACTTCATAAATGCCTTCTTTTAAAATCCAACTTAAAGGAGGAGGAGGAGACGGCCCGACTGCATGTAATACAGGATACAACAAATACCCTCCATTAGATCACTGCAGAACACAGCGGGAATAACTAAATATTCTCCTTAATTTACTGTGCATATATCATCAACACACATACATACAGCCATTAAGCCATCGTATACTTGTTACACTTTATCCTCGTTTTTAAACCACCAGAGCGCAGAGGAAATGCGCTATAATGAGTGCGCACTCAGTCGTGGAGCGTGGAGAGCGCAACTTTACCGAACTTCAGGAGGCAGACTCTACCACCTGGTAAAGGTGGTAGAGTCCCCAGCATGATGAGCCTCGGCCCCCTGCCCGACTGGAGGGGTATCAACTGGGCGCAAGAATCTGTGAGGATGTCATGCTGCGTTTGTAAGATAAGGAAGACAACAAACATTTTTAATGTATTGTTTTATTAATATGGCAATTTCTTGCAACACAGTGCGCGTTTGCTATAGCTCATCTGCAACGTTGTTGATTGCGGTGATTGTGTCTCGCTGAAGTTGCAGGACGGCATCAGTGAGCACCCGACCGCTTGATGTGCCATGCGCCCGGGGTGCACTGCTGCTTTGCGCCGGACCCGGACACTGTGCCGAGGGCCCGTCACCGTCACCCTCCTCACGTCACCCTCCTCTGAGCCCAACGCTGCAGACTCTGGAAGGACAGAAACGATTTAACGTTTTGTTGTATATATAATAAAAGTTTAAAATCTGTTTACCCTTATCCCTCTGGTCTCAGTCGCGTCTGTGTCTCCCTCCTTTTTGGACACGATCCCCGTCAAAGTCACATCATAATCAAACTTCCTCAAATACTTAAGCGATACATTGAATAAATGTTGGTAAAGGAGCAGAAAGATGTAATTTACCTTCAGATCGGACCACTTTTTCGTAAGTTCTGCCACCGTCCGCTCCGTCCCACTGACGCCGTGGACAGCAATGTGTTGCCACTTTTTATTCGTGATCCCGCTGCTGTCGCCACTAAATACAATTATTATACGCCACTAAATACAATTATTATACAATTATTTTCCGGGCCTCCACCTCCCCAACAAGTGTCTCTTTCTGAAAAGTTACGTTTCTTCGCTTTTTTTCCTGGCCTGTCGCCGTGATTCACCACACGGAAGCAATTGCATGCCGGCTCATATATATGGTAAAATGTGGGCGTGTACAGGGCGGGATTCAGGTACGCACACTTGTAGGTGATCCTGTGATTTATAAAGGAAAGATTGCGCACAGCTTGCGTGCGCATAGTTTTATAAATCTGATTTTTTGGGGGGCGCACGCAAACTTTGGCTTTTTGGTGAGTTTGGAGTTTGGAGTATTGGCTTTTGTGTTTTAGTAATTGGGAAAAACTGTAGTGTGTCAGCGATTGGGGAAAAAAACCCGTAATGTTATTGTTGACAACAACCATGTCAACAGCATTCCCTGCACATCTGAACATATCCTTCCTCCTGCCTTTGGGTCCAGTTGTATATATTACAGTAAAAACTGTGAGTATATATCTGTGTTAATATTCTATAAATGTCTGAAACCTGACACCTGCAGAGGCTTTCAGCTGAAAATACAATCATCAGTGTTTGAAAATGTTGAATGTGAGGCTTACAGTTTTGAAAGCGGTGTGTTTACATTTGAAAAAGTGCTGTCAATCCAAAGTGTTGTGCAGGTTTTGGTTAAAGTCAGAAGAGAAGTGTGGGGTTTTGAAAACTGTGTTCCAACAATGAAACAGGAGCTAGAGTTTGGTCACATGAACTGCTGCTGTGCAGACTGTGTTAGAGTTTTGCACATGTGACTTCAGTTGTGCCCGTCATTTAGCAATCGGAACTGTCATGAAAACTTTACAGATGTTACTGTTATATTCTTAAATGTAAACGAGAGCTTTACTGAATCTCAAGATTTCCCCAAAATTCGGGCTGTCGGTCTTTAAGATATTTTGCCAACTTTGTTGTGCAAGCCGACATTGTCACCACCACTTTGTAGCATTGTCAGCATATCGGCTTGTCGTCATCCTGAGCCTTTCCCTGGTTCTTAGCCTCGTATGCAAAATATTTCCAAACAGCACTTTTGCTTTTTGACTAAAACTGGTCATGAAGGCCCTCCAGCAGCAGCGCTAGCTGTGTTAATTTACATTAACATTTAGGGCATTTAGCAGATGCTTTTGTCCAAAGCGACTTACGTAAGTAAAAGAAAGAAACCAAGCCATATTATTGCCGATCAAGTAAGAGCGGAAAAATGGAAACAAGTGTTAAAAGAATTTCCCCGTAAACTAATAAATTCACCCAAGGAGGAGATCGGAGACAGAAGTAAAGTCGACGTCTGACTTTAATCTTGATCAAGAGGAGCAGTTACAATGCAACAACGTGTGAGGGTGCTACAGAGGAAGTGCTCAAATCACTGTTGTGACTTGAGTCTTTTAAAGGCACAGGAGATGAGGCGTCATTGACAGTTAATCTTCATGGAGAACTAGACATCATGACTACCAGGCCTCTGATAACATTTAGGTCAGCAATGGGGAGACTAAAGTAATAAACAGTTCAACACATAAAGCTGTAACCTGAACAAAGAAAACTTTAAGACATGAGGTTATACAAAATTCTTATAACAACAAGTGTTACTGTTACTGTTACTACTGCAACTCTCTCCTGGCCGGACTCCCGGCCTCTGCGATTAAACCATTACAGCGTATCCAGAATGCCGCAGCACGCCTTATCTTCAATCTACCCAAATTCTCCCACATGACCCCCCTCCTCCGTGACCTCCACTGGCTCCCTGTTGCAGCACGCATCCAATTCAAGACGATGACACTGGCCTTCAGGGCCATCAATGGAACGGCACCCTTCTACCTTCAAACACTGGTCAAACCTCATGCCCCGAAGCGAGCACTTCGCTCTTCTACTTCAGCTGGCCGGCTGGTACCACCATCGCTGAAATCAAGCAAATGTCGCTCAGCAAAGTCCAGACTCTTCTCTGTTCTGGCGCCTCAGTGGTGTAACGAACTCCCGACCAATGTCAGGACAGCAGAGTCATTTGCCATCTTCCGAAAAAGGCTCAAGACTCACCTGTTCAGACTTCACCTTGACTCTACATAGCATGACCTACTAGCACCTATAGCACTCTGATCTTAGCACTGTTGCTCTTGAAGTACTACTTTACTCAGATAAGGACCTAACACTTGTTCTATTTTTAGCTCTTACTTTATCGGCAATGATACGTCGTGGTTTCTTTGTTTCCTTCTTTTGACAAATGTACTTATTGTAAGTCGCTTTGGACAAAAGCGTCTGCTAAATGACCTAAATGTGTTAGGTCCTCGTCTGAGTAAAGCATCAGCTGTCCAGCAAATATACTGAAGCACAACAGTGCTATGACCAAAGTGCTATAGGTAAGAACATATAAGTTTTTTTTTTTTTTTGGGGGGGGGGGGGGGGGGGGTCATGCTATGCAGAGTTGAGGTGAAGTCTGAACAGTCTTTTTCGGAAGATGGCAATTGACTGCTGTCTTGACATTGGTCGGAAGTTCGTTCCACCACTGAGGCGCCAGAATAGAGAAGAGTCGGGACTTTGCTGAGCAACATTTGTTTGAGTTCAGCGATGGTGGTACCAGCTGAAGTAACGGAGCGAAGTGCTCACGTCGGAGCATGCGGATATCGTAGAGGGCAAATCTGCAGGATCAGGCCACAGCAGTGATGTTGGTGGTGCAGGATAGTTGGTCATCGAGGTTTACACCCAGGTTCCTCGCAGTTGATGACGGCAATTCTGTGATGCCCTCGACAGTGACAGGTTCATGCGGGGACAGTCTTTCCCCGGGATGAAGAGGAGTTCGGTTTTATGCAGGTTAAGCTTGAGGTGATATGCAGTTGTCCAGACGGGGATGTCTGCCAGACATTCCGAGATGCGTGTTGCAATGTGGGTGTCGGAGGTTGGGGGAAAAGAGAAGAACAGCTGGGTCTCATCTGCGTAAAAATGGTAGGCGAATACATGTGATGTGATTACAGAGCCTAATGATCCAGTGTATAGTGAGAACAGAAACGGTCCTAGTACTGAGCCTTGAGGGACACCCGTTTCCAGAGAGCAGGGTTTGCACTTAGAGCCATTCCATGTGACCTGAAAGGTGCGATTTGTCAGGTATGCCGTGAACCAGGTTAGAGCAGAGTCAGTAATGCCAAGTTCAGCCAGGGCGGAGAGGAGGATTTGGTGGTTGACTGTGTCAAATGCAGTAGATAGGTCGAGGAGAATGAGAATGGAGGAGTTGGATGAGGCTTGTGCGTCGTGCAGGGACTGGAGTGAGCAGTCCTAAATTCTGATTGATTAGGGTCAAGAAGGTTGTTCTGTGAGAGATGGGGTGACAGTTGGTTGTAGGTGGCACGTTCCAAGGTTTTAGAGAGGAATGAAAGAAGAGATACAGGTCTGTAGTTTCGGATGTCAGCAGTGCCTAGGGTGTTTTTTTTTAGGAGTGGCTTCCCTGTAGCTGTCTTGAAAGCCACTGGAATTAGACCTGAGGTGAGGGAGGAGTTGATCAGGGTGGTGAAGAATAGCAAGATGTCGGTGAGATGTCTTGAAGAAGAGAGGAGGGAATTGGGTCAAGGGAGCAGTTGGTGGCACGGCTAGACATAACAAGTGCATGAACGTCTTCAGAGGTGAGAGGGCTAAAGCTGGTAAGGCCATCAGAGTTGAGAGCTTAGGTGTATAGTAGCGAAGTAGATGTACTGTATGATTTTCTTTTGTTGGACATGTCAATGAGATAGTTCTGCTCTGAAACCTGTTTCAAAACTGAACAAGGACCAAAAAACTTGGCATGAAATGGTGATTCAACCATTGGCAGATTTACTAAAACTTGATCGCCAGGACAGTACTGGTGTTGTTCAACTTTACGGTCATACAGCCTTTTCATTTTTTTCTGAAAAAGTTCAAATTTTTCCTTGGCCAGCACACCTGCCTCATACAGTCTCTGCCTAAAGCCATTGACAAAGATGATCAAGTTTTGCGGTGGCCCTTCAGGCTTCCACTGGTCTGACACTATAGTTAAAGAACCCTGCACAGTGTGTGCAAACACAAGCCCTTTCGGACTGAACCCTGTACTTTCCTGCACAACTTCTCTGGCTGCCAACAGGAGCCAAGGCAACCCCTCTTCCCAGTCTACCTTTAACTCGGTACAGTAAGCATGGAGTAATGATTTTAAATGTTGATGGAACCTCTCCAGTGCACCCTGACTTTGAGGATGATATACTGACGATTTATTATGTTTAATACGAAGTTGCTGGAGGACCTGGGCAAATAACCGAGATGTAAAATTTGAGTCTTGATCGCTCTGGATTACTTTAGGGATTCCAAACACCGAAATGAACTTACTAAGGGCTCTAACCACTGACTTGGCAGAAAAAGTATGCAGTGGATAACAAGCCTGAATCAGTGTCTGACACGTCAACCCTGGGCAGCACACCCATAGAACGAGTTACTGAACACACTGGAGACATTGACTGCTCCGGGGCCTCAGAACCCTGTGCTCTTATAGGTGATGAAACACAAAACCCTGTGAGGTCACATCAGAAGCTGACTCATCAGGCCACATACATGCTCCTGCAAAATGATTGCCTAAAAGGACGCACACCAACCTCCACGTCCCCCTGTCCCAAACTACAAGACAATGCACTGTATGAACAGGCACAAAAATTGTGTTCAATCCCATTCTTCTGATTGGAACACAACTCCCTGTGTCCGAGTGTGGAGAGAAATGTAAGACCGACTCTCTGATAAAGGTATTTAATGCCCCAGAATCTCTCAAAATTTTGACAGGAACATTCTCACTGCTGTTTACTAGGGACACAAAACCATCCGATATAAATGGGGCATACCCTGAATCAATTTCAGCTGCACACAACATTTTAGTTTGCATCTGATACGGAGAGACAATTTTGTCAGTACTTGACCTTGAGTTACTAAGCGGAACAGCTAACCCAGCAGATTTAGCAGGCCATATACTAGAACCCTTTTTGTATTTTAGCAAGGGGCACTCATTCTTCCAATGACCCTGTCTCTCAATAATTACAAGCTGTAATAGATTCGTTGCTCTCCCTTCCCTTCTCGTCTCCCTTTGCAGAACCCCGACTGGAATCTGATTCATCTTCTCCACACTATCTTTGAATCTAAACCGCTGTTAACTCTGCTCCCCAAAGATGCGTTTGTGCGTCAAAACATATTTGTCAGCAAGTATAGCCGCTTACTCAGGAGTTTTAACTTTTCGCTCATTGATATAAGTAGATATGAAGCTAGGCACCGACTGCTTAAATTGTTCAATCAAAACAAGGTTACACAGTTCTTCAAAGGAAACGACACTGGATGAAGAACACCAACGACCAAAATGTGTCACTAACTCCCTTGTAAACTCCACGAGTTTGTTTGTCCCCTTTTTTCCAATTTCTGAAGCGCTGCCTGTAAGCTTCAGGAACTAATTCATAAGCTTTTAAAACGGCTTCCTTTACCATTTTATACTCTTTGCATTGTTCTGCTGTCAATGCTGCATATGCCTTTTGGGCTTTACCTGTAAGAATGCATTGGAGCAACAATGTACGTTCATTATCAGGCCAATTCTGTGCATCAGCAAGAAGCTCAAACAGGAAAAAAAAGTGTCTGGGTCTTTCTCATCAAATTTAGGCAGCAATTCCAAATTCTTAGTACAATCAACCCTAGACGAACCAGCAGAACTAGTTATATCAGTTATTGACATTTTACCTTCTTTAACTAGATTCAGTTTACATTGTTCTATTTCAGGTTTTGCCTGTTCCGTTCTTTGTTTCATTACTTCAAACTCCAACTCCTTTTGTTGCTTGAATTTGTTATGTTCCATCTGTAACATAAGCAGCTTTTTCTGCTGCTCATAAGTGAAACTACCCCCTGCTGAAACAATTGTACTCAGTAAATCCTTGCCTTCATCAGAAGCCAGAACCCCTTCTTCCATCAAAGTTGCCTTAAGGATGCGTTTTATGGTGTCCTTCAGACGAGTGGCTGCAATCTCAATTTTGAAAAAATCACCAATTCTCAGAAGCTGATCCTTAGTGCAGCTGTCATTGGCTGTGTTTACAGACCACCAAATGGAAATGTTAACTCCTTTGTTGATAATCTGGACAAGCTTTTGAATTCCATTGAGAAAGAAAAGAAGCCGTGCTTCATACTAGGGGATTTTAACATAAACTTACTTCACGCCAATTCAGAAACATTTTTGAACACATTATTTGCTAATGCTTTCTTTCCCCTGATATCACAAGCCACTAGAATAACTTCATCAAGTAAATCTATAATTGACAACATCATCACCAACCATACAAATAAAAACGGATTATCTGGTATATTATTAACTGATATATCAGACCATCTTCCTATTTTTACAGTTTATCACTCCAATGAAATAGGTCAAGATATTGCCAGAGTGTTGTTAAGGAACTTCAAGATGTCTAATGTGAAGAAATTTGAAAATAATGTATCTAGTAATCAATGGAATTCAACTTTGTCAACTTATGATTTGATTAAAGCATACTCTAGTTTTAACAATGAATTCTTTGGCATTTTCAATCAATCCTTTCCATTGGAAAAACAATCCATTAAGCTCAAAATCCACAAATCTTGGCTGACCAAAGAGCTAAAAAAAAAAGCATATAAAAAAACACAAACTATACAAAGACTATTTGACAAATCCCTCTCCCCTGAACTTTAATATGTATTCAAAGTACAGAAATAAACTCAACCATATGTTGAGAAAATCTAAGATAAATCATTACCAACAGAAATTGAATACATCAAAAAATGATATGAAGAAGACATGGGCCATTATTAATGAAGTTATCAACAAACCCTCATCAAAAATTAATTCTCAGAGCATATTTTATAATAACGATTCTAGTATTGAGGATCCCATTGAAATTGCTGAAGAATTCAATACTTATTTTGTCAATATTGGTCCCACTTTGGCTGCAAAAATCCCTCTACACCACACCACTCTATTCTAACAGTACAGGACCTCCTTCCAGTCAATCAATGTTTCATTTTTCTACTGTGGATGAAAAAGAAATATGGGATATTGTATCAAGTCTAAAGTCAACAAGTGCTGGTTTTGATGATCTCAAAATGAAATTAATGAAGCAGTGTCTCCCCACCATTGTAAAACCACTGTGTCATATTTTTAACTGTTCTCTTCAATCAGGTGTAGTACCAGACCAACTGAAATGGGCTAAGGTTATTCCCATATTTAAAAATAGGGATCCATCACTATTTTCAAATTATAGACCAATTTCTTTATTACCTTGCTTCTCTAAAATTCTCGAAAAAATGGTATATAATAGATTAATTGCACATCTTAAAGACAATAACTTATTGTATGATTATCAGTTTCAGTGCCAAACATTCTACCTCTATGGCCCTGGTCCAATTAGTTAACAGAATATCTACAGCTTTGGACAACAAGGAACTCACAATTGGAGTATTCATTGATTTATCCAAGGCTTTTGATACCATTGATCCGAATATATTATTAACTAAGCTTCAGGCTCATGGGGTTTCTGGGACTGAGCTTGATTGGTTTAAAAGTTATCTGTTCAACAGGAAACAGTATGTAGTATGGAATGGAGCTAACTCGACTTACAATCATCTACAGTGTGGAGTTCCTCAAGGTTCCATACTTGGACCTCTTTTATTCCTTATTTATATTAATGATTTGCATTTAGTATCTGATGAAGCTCTTTTTATTTTGTATGCCGATGACACAAATATTTTCATTACCGATAAAGATGAACACAAGTTGATAGATCGAATGAATAGCGTACTCGATCGGCTGGATAACTGGTTCAAATTCAACAAATTATCCCTTAATGTAGAGAAGTGTGCTTATATGATATTTAAGCCTAAAAATATTATTCTATCCGATCCTACCCAGCCAATTGTTATGGCGAACAATGCACTTGCTAATGTTTCCAATGTTAAGTTCCTTGGGGTTTTTATTGACCATACGCTCAATTGGAAAAAACACATATCACAGGTGTCCAATAAATTGGCTAGAAACATTGGGGTTATTAGACGAGTAAGACACGTGCTGTCAAGGAAAATTTGTATGGATTTATATTACTGCCTTATTTATCCATTTATATCCTATGGTAATATAGTATGGGCTAGTACATACAAAACCAGTGTAAATTCGATTTTTCTGTTACAGAAAAAATTTGTTAGATCTGTAACCAACTCCAGTTGGGACGCTCATAGTGCTCCATTATTTCGGAATCTGGAGTTGTTAAGCATATATGATGTGAATACTCTTCAGATCGGCACTTTTGTTTTCCAGTTTTTCAATAATTTACTTCCCTCTTCTTTTAACAGTTTTTTTATAACCAGGTCACAGATCCATAGTCATCAGACCAGATCTGTAGATCTCCTTCACCGGCAATTTTTCAGAACAAATCTGGGACAGTTTTCTATTAGGGACAGAGGTCCAGTCATTTGGAACAGTTTTCCAGCTACTCTACGTAAACACTCATCTTTAGCTACTTTCAAAAAATATCTTAAAATGTACCTAATTTTAAAAGCCTATGATAATGTGATAAACTGAATGTATGCTGTATTGTCTTTTTGCTTGTTAGTTACATCTTTACTTTGCTTTTTTTAATTTTTACTCAAATGTATTCTCATTTTTGTAAAATGACTTTGTAGTTGTTTTATCTCTTTAATTTTACTTTTTTTTTTTCTTTTACTTTATTTTCTTCCCCTACCCTAGACTAGATAATCCCCGAAACCTAGCTACATACCTCATCCCTAGTCTTCAGGTGGTACTTGCAGTGGGTATTTATTCACTGTAAACTAGTAGGTCTGAATAGCCCCTGCTATGCAGTTGCCCTCAGAACACCCTAGACGTGATCCCGAGCATATCTCCAGCTGCTTTCACCACCACATTAAAAAAAATGCAAACAAACTGTTAGAGCAGAGGGGTACTCCACCAAACTCGCTAATTAAGGTGGCGCTTACCTAGTTAAACCTGGTTAGAACTAATGCCAACTTCCACTTGCGGCTAAACCCATTCCATTAACGCATTTCAGCCGCACCTTGTTGAGGCTAATTCAAGCCAGGTTAACGTTGTCGTGTGTTACGCGCGTCCACGGTATTGAAGCCAGCCCAGAATCGTGAATGTCAAATCATCGAGAAAATGGCAGAAAAGACCAGAGCAAAAATTATTGATGGAACTGTCAAGAAGTACAAACACCATAACCAAAAAAGGGAATACTGTAGTGATAAATAAAAAATCGTGAGGCTGCTTGGGCAAGAATTGCCGAGCGATTAAATACGGAAGTACCGTTTTCTCGAACGTGAGGATAGTGTAGAGGTGACGCGCCAGCTTTGCATGCGGGCACGCGGCCGGCCACGGTTCAATTCCTGACTATGGAACTTTGTGAAACTTTGGCCGGAACACACACACTCTCTCTCTCTCTCTCTCTTTTTTTAGATAGGCCTAGTAAATGCATCTACATTGACCAACTCATTTATCTCAACAATTCAATGAACACATTCAATGAACCTATTAATGAAACACTTTTGTTTTTGCTCCCATTTTTCATGAGATGGACTTAAAGATCTAAAATTCATTCCAGATACACAATATTACCATTTTTCTCAAACATTGTTCACAAATCTGTCTAAATGTGCGATAGTGAGCACTTCTGCTTTGCTGAGATAATCCATCCCACCTCACAGGTGTGCCACATCAAGATGCTGATCTGACATCATGATTAGTGCACAGGTGTACCTTATACTGCCCACAATAAAAGGCCGGTGCTGGTAAAGTTGTTTCTGACAGACAGATAGGGATAGTTTGATCGGATAAATTCCCATGGTTACTTAGCGGAGAGTGCCTCAAGTCACGTTGATGGAATGCAACTCTCACTAAAGGTAGCGAGGCTTATCGAAATTAGCCCGGCTTTGCGCCTAGCAAGTTTGATGGAATACCCCTCAGGTTGCTAAGCCTGCCAGGAAAAACTCCAGATATTCCCAAAGCGAAGAACATACCAAAATGCCAGCACCTGTAGACATACCCAAAAAAATCTTAACAAACCAAACAATAAACAAAACAAATGCTCGCCCGAAAGAACTACCAAACTCTCATGTGTGATACTCCTACAAAATTTCCAATCAATTCACTGTGGATGAGTGGAGCATGTGGCGTATGCCAAAAGCAAAGCTGAACCAAAACCCTGAATAAACCATACGTCCAGGCAGAGAGCGACAAAAGGGCTGATTCGTACAGCTTATATAGTATAGGAGCTCAGCCCGCATGGGTGTTACCCATTACACTGATCACCCTCCTGGAAGCCTGGCAATCAGGAGGTGCCAGAGGGCTGTCACACTACAAACATGGCAGCCGCAGAGCATTTCGACAACGAGGGAGACACAGAAGACGCACAGCGTACAGCTTCGGCAGAAGACGACGGTCACCCACGGTCATACCTGGGAATTATGTTCAGCTACCTCAGGATTGGGGCAAATTCCAAAACCTACCGAATGAAGTGCATGTTATGCCTTCCGAATTACCACGAGATAAAGGCGTTCAGGAACTCGCCGTCCAACCTCAAAAAACACATTGAAGTAAGTGAATTAAGTAAGCAATGTCATTTCATTAAGATTTCCTCTCTACAATTTACCACCGGAACAAAGGATAACCTAGTGGAATGTTGCACACTTACACAGGCCCACATGCAAACAGTGGGTGCCACTTCGAATTGAGCGGCTTCATGCGTGATTCTCGCGTGAGGGCTTATTATTTTGATCTTAAAAACAGGTATGATATTAATGTATGTAAAAGTTCATTGCTGCACATGCTGCAGCCTTGCCTTTGCGATTATACAGTATAGGTAACGACTAGTTAATAGTGTTGTTTGTCAATGTAATATTATTTATTCCTTTAGAATTATGGAAAATGTCCATCCATCCATCCATTATGGAAAATGTCATAAATGTAATTCAATTTATCCAATAAAAATGTGTCTGTACTAATGCTAGTGTCACCCTCCCTGTGTTTCTGGTTTGGACTACATCAGGGAGCAGTTGGAGGATCCTTCCATTTCAGCAGATGCTGGATCTGGCTCATCTGATGAGGGAGACTTCTTCCACATCCTGAAAAATTTCCACAAAACACCAAGCACCACCAAGCAGCTTGATTCGTACCTGGCCTACTCAACAGACGACATCAAGATTCTCAAGACGTTTCCTGTGGTTCTCAAGTTGTCTGTCAAACTCAACACACCTCTGCCTGCTTCTGCAGCATGCGAAAGGCTGTTCAGCATAGCAGGTCTCATCTTCAGCCCAAAAAGAGCATGGCTAGCTGCGGACAATTTTAAAAATCAGCTTCTGCTGAGGATGAACCGCAAGTTCAACTTCTCCACTTGAACCAGAAAGTTTGTTTGTGTGGTGTTACTGTGCCTCAGCTCATGATGATTCCCCCAACATAGTTAAAAAGTGAAAAAGTGGTTCTTATGTTAAATGTTGAAGACATTGTTTATTTTTTGAGTCATAGTCTATACCACATTTCATTCACCTGAAAAAGTGAAATAAAAAACAAGGGGAGAATAATTTGGGGTTGTTTTGCTTCTTTTGTGTGCAATAAAATACTTGTACTTTTACTTTTGATACTTGAATATATTTTTTCACAAGATACTTAAGTACATTTAATGTGAGCTACTTTAAGACTTTTACTCAAGTAATTTTCCTTTAGGTGACTAACTTTTACCAAAGTCATTTTCAGTTATGGTACTTACTTAGTTACTTTTTTCAAGAACTTTATACACCTCTGGTTGAGAGTTGGGGTAGATGCTATCTAGGAGGGTATGGGAGTGAATGAGGAGCTGATGTCTTTTACTTTCTTGGTAAAGTAAGTTGCAAAGTCATCAGCAGTGAGGGAGGAAGGCGGGGGAGGGGTAAGAGGGGTGAGTAGGGAGAAGAGTTTCCTGGGGTTGGAGGCAGAAGAGTTGATCCTTGACAGGTAGAAGGCAGATTTAGCTGCCGAAACTGTCGAGGTGAAGTCAGAGAGTAGGTGTTGGTAGTAGGCAAGGTCATCATCCTGGCCTGATTTCTTCCATTTTCTCTCTGCCACTCGCAACAATGATCTGTCGGTTCGCAGAGATTTGGACAGCCAGGGAGGGGAGGGAGATCACGCTGGTCGTGAGGTGGGGGGACAGAGAGCACCCAAAGAAGAGGAGAGTGAGGACATCAGGATGGAGGAGGCTTCCTCAGTAGGTATTAGGGAGAATTGTTCTGTGGATGGTAGTGAGGAAAGAACAGTTGAGGAGAGAGTCAAGGGAGAGAGGGATTTCTGGTTGCGGCGGGTGGTGACAGTTCGAGGTGTAGAGGGGAGGGATGTGGTGGACTTCATGGGGAGAGAGAAAGTCACAAAGTGATGGTCGGACACAGTGAGCGGGGTAACAGAGAGTGCCGAGGTGCTACAGGACCTTGTGAAGACATGGTCAAGTTGGTTCCCGGCCTAGTCTGTGGGTGGAGAGGGGGAGAGTGCGAGGTCAAATGTGGAGAAGAAGTCAATGAATTCAGATGAGTGCAGCTTTCCTGGGTGGATGTTGAAGTCACCGAGGAAAACAAGTGGTGTGCCATCATCAGAGGAGCAGCTTAGGAGGGCATCCATCTCATCTAAAAAGTCACGGAGAGGACCAGGTGGGCGATAGATCACTATGATGTTGAGCTTGAAAGGAAGGGCGACAGAGACGGCATGGAATTCACCTGCAGATCGGGGTAGGACCACCTGGGTGAGATAAGGAGACCAGTTCCTCCTTCTCAACCTGTTCGGCCAGCTCAGTGTTGTGAACGTTAACTAGCGTTCATGTGTTCAGCTGCTAGTGAGGCAAGCAGTTGTGTAGCTACTGTGTGAAGTTGCATGTCCAGTGGAGGAGTTGATGATGGCACTGCTGGTATTGATTTGTTTGCAAATTAGTATCTCATCCGATACTAATTTTAAGTATCGACTATTATCTCAGTATTGATTTTTTGGCTGATGATTGACCAAAATCAAAGATGGCAATGCCCAAAATGCTGAACTTGAGGCTTTAAAATCAGAGTCCATAGACCAATAGTTTACATCACCATGACCACGTCCACTTCTTATATACAGTTAATTTTCCATAGTCAGTATGGTGCTTGGCAGCTGCTTTGATACATTGTGCAGTTTGGGGTTTTGGTTTCACTTCATATGTTGTAGATTTGCTGTTACCCGCTAGAAATATATGCTGACTGTCATAGTCAATCAAGATGTGCCCCGTTCATACATTCAACTTATTGCTGAGTCAAGACTGAGCCATTGACATAGAGAGTGCCTCATAATCTCTTAGGCGAGTCAGAGGATACAGTAATGTGCCGTACGGCTCATGCATATCTTCTTAAACGTCTCAGCTGCTCAGAGAGTTTACAGCAGTACTGAGGGGATTCACACAGGTGAGGAGGACAAGGGCACCTTCATTATCCATTCTGTCACTCCTTCTCCCTCCGACCCCCTCCCTCACTCCTGTCACATCAGCCCTCAAAAACATGCAGTGGTCTGGGGACCTGGAGCTGGCCTGGGGGACCTGGGGTTGGACTGGCTAATGAACAACAGAGTGACACACCCCTCATTTTTATTTTCACCTTTCAAGCTGAGTGGGGAAGAGCGGCGGGACAGGGCTGCTGAATTATAATCACCACTTTGTAAATTTAAAATGCCTCGCCTGCTCCCATTTCCTGTTTGTCTCTCTGCTCCAGCACAGAAGGGAAGAAAGGGAGGCATGTCCTCACAGAAAGAGATGGGGTGCAGTCGAATAGTCTTTTTTGCTTAGGAAGGTTCCTAACTGAAGAAGTGACCCGGAAGTAAACAAGTGGCCGCCATAAGAGCTGTTCGAATTCTCTAAATGCAAAGGAAAGGAGCTCCAATGCTTCCTTTCAGAGCTCCTTTAGCATAGGATGCAACGGACCTTCCTATGCGATAGGAAAGGAGACTACGCCGACCCACAATTCTTTGCGAGAGCAACATTTAAAGTGCCGCACACCTCGGCCGTTCATGAAAACAAACTATATGTGCATTTACATATTTAACATTAACTTTCATGCAGACATATAGTAATTGGAATAGTGTTGATAAATGTGTGTGGACAGTGATAATAATCGAATGTTTTCATTTTATTTTATTTATTTCAATCATGTTACAAACTTGACAAAAACGAAACTAAAACCACAAATGAAACGTAAATAAAGCAACCGTCAAACAGGAAGGAGGAGCTGCTGGACCTGAAGCTGGTCAGTGAACCAGCTGTTTATAAAACCAACATGTGGAGAAGTGGACGATGCGCTTTTTGTAGTCCATTATTGTAGTTTCTCCAGCGCAGACGCACGTCAATCGCCAGCGCCGATCATCAGCTGTCAATCATCAGCGGCCGCGTTATAATGACGTAGCTTAGTGAAAGTCCGGTTGGATTCTCTGAGCACCGCGGTCAACTATTCCTAAGTCCTTTTGAGTTCTCCTATCGCCTTTCCTTAACCCCGTGACGTTTTCCCCAGAGGTCAAGGAATAGGAGTTAGGAATAGGAGTTAGGACCTTATTTTTTGACTATTCGACTGCACCCAAGGATTCAGGCTATGAATCACATCCTTCCCCACACAGTTTTTAAGGGAGCATTCCGGTTGCATCGCTTTCTCATGGTGGCCGATCCATTTACAGCAGCCCTGTTCTGAAATTAAATGTCTCTCACTCTGCATTTCAATTGGTACTTTCTCATCAGTCAGCTCAACTGCTGTTGATTAAAACCAGATTTCATTTTCTATTTAAGGATTTCTTATTAATCTTTGATCTCATCTGCCTCCTTCAGTAATCAGATGCAAGATAAGCACCTTCAACAAAGTTAAATGTTCACTAAATGTGTAACAAGGAAATATATCTACATACAAAAAAAAGAACTTCCCAGATGGCAATGTAGTGAAACTGTATGGATAAACATGTTGGCCTTCTCTCTCTGGCAGATATATAACCAGTGGTACTTGTTTATCTACACTCTTAGAAACAAGGGTTCCAATAGGGTTCTTCTACAAGGGCTGAGGTTCTACCTGGAACCATTTGCTTCTGAAAAGGGTTCAAGGGTTCTTGGTAACACTAAGGGTTCCTGTAAGAACTATTTTGATCCAGTGAACCGTTTTTGGAAGAAAGAGTTCTTCAGGGATTGTTGAAAGCATGGGTATAAGATCCTGTGTCACCAGGGACATACTCCCTGATAACACTTACCAATAATGGTGCAAAATACAATTCCTTGTTTATTTGTTTTTTTTTTAAAGCAAGCTCTTCTTCTCCAGATCCTGTTGATCAAACTGTAACATAATTGCCCATCTTGGGATTTGAACACCTGACACCCAGTCTAAAGTCACTGGCAGTAGTGACTGAGCTAACCAGCTAGCTGTGTTGAGTCATCAGGTCCACCATACTGGTCTATTACCTTACACCTTCTGTAGACAAAAATAATGGCAGTCCTATCACTGAAATGTTCTGTTACCAATTTATTTTCCCAACCATTATTTATAAGAAAGCAAGACCTTCATCAGCAAATCTTGTTGACCCAGGCAAAGATTAGCTGTGACTGGGATTTTAACCCCCACCCTCCAAATCTAAGTCTGTACCATTACCCACTGACCTATCCAGCAGAAGGTGTAGATCAGGGACTCCTCTGACTCGCCAAACACACTCACTCACAAAGCTAGGTTGACAACACCTTCATGTCAGTGGTCAGACAGAGGGAGCTAATCATGTGTCTGTTTAGCTTAGTCTGTACAATGTGTGACTTCTGCTTTTATGTCACAGGTTCAATTCCCATGTTGACAGATATCATACCTTGCTGAGTCATGGTAGATGTTTGACAAAAACATCAGATCAGATCGTGGTTGTGCTTGGCCAGAAAAACAATTTTTTTTGGGCTTACAGGGGTTTCAAATCTGCCTGCGCGACAGTAAATGGCTTACTCAATTTGTGAAGCCACAGTTGAGTTGCCACTTGCCAATTAGCTTCGGTCTTTGGTTCCCGAAATTGTGGATTTCAGCCTTAACTGGTGCAAAATGAACATTACAATGTCAACTGTCTTGCCTTCCTATTCTCCTGTTTGTTGCTCAGAATTGCCTAAATTAGCCAAAAATAGCCCGGACCCGACCCATTATTCAGGAGGAAATGACACACAGCAAAGAAGTAGCTGGGGGAATTGAACCCTGGGTCCCTGCAGCAAGGATATAACCCATCTTTCTGGGGCATCTAAGTGAGCTATACAACTCACTGGAGAATGGCTTTTGAAAGTTTGAAAGTCAGGTGATCTAGAGATTCAGTTTGAGGTTGTGAGTTCAAGGCCTGGTTGATGCAGAGTGATCATGTTAATGCCTACTGAGGTGATGTGTGGATAAGTGACAGACAATTTAAAAAATATTAAAGCAAGACTTGGGGAAACTGAACTCTTTTAATGACAATTTTCACGGGGCTGGTGAATCCACAACGGATCTTTCCCGGGGAATAGTGAGAGGAAGAATAGCAGGGGGCGTGGCCATCCTCTGGCACAAAAAGTTGGACTCGATGATAAAAGTCATCAGGCTTGAAGCTGACTGGTGTATTGCTGTCCTCATAAAAATTAATAACAAGGAATTTAGCATCCTCAACGTATACACCATATGAAGCATTGGCAAATGAGGATGAATATCTAAATCGACTTGCTTTTATAAATTCTTTTATCTCTGAGAACCAAGCCACAAGTGTATTTGTAGTGGGTGATATGAATGCTGATTTATCAGATAAAAGCTCTTTGTTTGCAAACCATATGTTACAGTTCTGTGATGAACATAATCTAACCGTATCCACTCAAATGTTTTTGCCTGCAGACAGTTTCTCTTACATAAGTGAGGCCTGGCATACTACATCATGGCTTGACCATTGCATTAGCACTGCCGATGCACATGATATTATAAGAACTATAGAGATTGTCTATGAGGCATCCACCTCTGATCATATTCCTTTTGTCATGACATTGGACTGTGATAGTCTCCCTGAGCTGACACAGCAGGGGAAAAATTCCTCTAATAACAAAATTGACTGGTCTAAACCCACAAATGAGGATAGGCTTTCATACTATGGAAACACTGATGTTCTCTTGAGTAGTCTCTGTCTGCCCAAAGATGCTGTCCTGTGCAATGATGTAAATTGTAACCTAAAATCTCATTGTGAGGATCTCTGTGCCTTGTATGATTGTATTGTGGGATCTGTATATGAGGCCAGCAGAACGTACTGTAACAACTCTGAGAGAAGACACACTATTAAGCCAGGGTGGAACAAACATGTGTCTCACCATCATGCAGAAGCCAAGAGTGCATGTAGGGCTTGGGTACAGGCAGGCAGACCAAGAGAAGGACCTGTTCTTGATTACAAAAAAGCCACTACTGCTAGATATAAATATGCAGTTCGTTATGTTAATAAAAATGAGCAAGAAATGAGAGCAGATTCCATGGCTGAAAAGCTCCTTGGTAACGATGTCACTGGGTTTTGGAAAGAGGTAAAAGCTATTAACAGGGACAATACATCATTACCTTGTACCATAGAGGGGGTTTCTGGTGGTGGCAACATAGCTGAACTGTGGAGGCAACACTACTTAGAGCTTTTTAATTGTGTTAAAAGTGACCCCTACATCTTAGGCAAGATTTCCAGTGGTGATACTGTGCAAATCACAGTCAACGAAGTACTATAAGCTATTGCACAGTTAGCTGATAACAAGGCATGTGGGTCAGATAAAATTTCAGCAGAACATCTTAAATATGCTAGCCCAAGAGCAGCAATTCTTCTAGCTATTTCTTTTACTAGTTTTATGACCCATGGAGTGCTACCAGACTCTATGTTATCGGTAACTCTGGTCCCTGTCATTAAGAATAAAGCCGGCAAGGTGGGCAGCCTGGACAACTACCGACCAATTGCTTTAGCCAGTGTGCTGTCCAAAGTCTTGGAGAGCATATTATTAAATAGAGTGTCTGTTTATGTACACACCTCTGATAACCAGTTTGGATTTAAGGCTAAACATGGAACTGATTTATGTATTTATGCTTTAAAGGAAATTGCTGATAGATATAAAAGACAGAATTCTTCAGTTTTAATTGGTTTTATAGATGCATCTAAGGCATTTGATCGTATAAACCATCATAAATTGTTTTCAAAATTGAGTCAGAGGGGCGTGCCTGACAGTGTCCTAAGGATTTTGGTTTATTGGTATGCCAATCAGTGCATGCAAATAAAATGGGGGAATGTAGTCTCTGCTCCATTTGGGGTGAGTAACGGAGTCCGTCAGGGTGGGCTACTGTCACCTTGCCTGTTTAATGTTTATATGGATGATCTATCAGACCAGTTGAGAAGATGTAAAACAGGATGTGTGATAGGAAATACCATTGCTAATCATCTAATGTATGCGGATGATCTGGCAATCATTTCTCCCTCTAGTGCTGGGTTTCAGGAGCTGCTCAACATATGTTCAGAATATGGGGTAGAATTTAATGTCAGTTATAATGCCAAAAAGAGCTCTGTTATGATCTGTCGAACTAAAGGTGATAAGGAACTGGTGTTCCCATTATTTCATTTGTCAGGAAATGTGTTACCTTTTTGTCATACTGCTAAGTATTTGGGACACATCACCACTGATGATTTGTGTGATGATGAGGATATGTACAGGCAACGGCGTATTTTATATACACAAGCCAATGTGCTGAAACGTAAATTTTTCTGGTGTTCTAATGATGTTAAAATTAGTCTCTTCAGAGCATACTGTACCCCCCTTTACACTGCCCCCTTGTGGGTTAAGTTCAAAAAGGCAAGCACTCGCAAACTTCAGGTTGCCTATAACGATTGCCTACGAATTTTGATGGGAAAACCCAGGTGATGCAGTGCAAGTGAGTTATTCTGTCAAGTGCGTGTACATACTTTTCATGCTCTGTTGCGGAAATTGATGTACAAATTCATCTCTCGACTGAATGACACACAAAATATTGTATTAATGCTGTTGATCAATCCTGGACTCAGTGCTGTGAGATACTAGTCAGCCATGTGGAAACACTGGTATGACTGTCTCTTTTAAATTTGTAAATTTGTGTGTTTGTTTTTTAATGGACCTTGAGTCTAATAATAAATAAAGTCTCTCTCTATTAAACAATTATTTTACAGACAATTTTACTCATATATTTGTCTCCTCATACTTTTCCATGATCGGCCTCATCCCATGGCTGCTGTACCCTGCTGACTGGCTTAGTCAAGTTGTGAAGCTGCACATAAGTTCAGTGACAGAGGAAGGTCTTTGATTTCAGAGGCCAAGCCTTAACTGATGCAAAAATCATATTGTAATGCTGACTTTGGGGCTACCACATCAGGGTTTGTTGATGCCAGGAATTGAACCTTGATCTCCCAGGGGAAAGGGCGAGGTTTGGTGTGTTGGGCCCTGGGACCTGGCCCCATGGTGGCTGTCATGTGTGAGTTAAGAGCTGGTTGCCCCATGGATTGCACCATATGGTCTGGTCTTCCCCCTCTACAAACCAGGTGTGACATACCAATAGTGATTACTGTCAACAGAACAGAACAAAGAAGAACAGAAGAAAGAGAGAGAACAGAAGACACTTCAGAGAATCAAGGTGAGCTAAATATAATATCTTATTTCAGCATGCTTCAGCATGAGGACTTTTATGGTGAAAGGTGGACTAAGCATTTGTTTCTTGTTATGTTTTGTTCGTTTGCTTGTTTTCTTGTAGAAATGACTTACACAGCTTGGACGAAAGCCGAAGTGTGCCATTGGCTTGAAAAAGAGGGTTTTGCTGAGATTTCCATTATTGTTACAATACGTAACATTTTGAGTACTTGTTACATAACACTGAAAAGTATTTCAACATTATTTAAATTTATGTGAAAACTTTGCTGGGTTCCCTCACTTTCTCATGATTCTGTTCCACTGTCACAATTAGTACATACAGTTTGTACTCTGATTCCTTTCAATTGACCATGCATTATTTTATTGTTTGTAGATAGTTTACAATAAGCCGCAGTAAATGCAATAAGTGCACCTTTGATTGATGGAACTCAAACTCTTTTCTCTCAACTTTTTTGTCTCCCCTTTCTGTCATGTCACCATTGCTGGAGATTACACAAATTCACCTACTGAGGACAGCATGATCAGTCTGGCCTGTCATGTTGCTGATTCCACTGGACCTATGCTGACTTTTGACCTGTTCTCCCCTGGGACCTACACAGCCTGTTCTGTTAGACTATCTTTAAATACAATTTTTCAAAAATGGTTTGAATATTTGTTCAATGACAACATGATAAATTACCACAATATAATATGAACTAAACTGATCTGTAGAATACAATATGTTCTTTATAGAACCCTCAGAAGACAGGACAATTATTGGTGAAAACCTTTGAAAAGGGATGTTTTAAGAACCCCCTGTGTGAGGTCTAGATGAAACCCTTGAAACACGAAAGGGTTCTTGGTGGAACTCCCTGTGCGGGCTCTAGATGAAACCCTTGAAAAACGAAAGGGTTCTTAATGGAACTCCCTGTGTGGGTTCTAGATAAAACCCTTGAAAAACGAAAGGGTTCTTAGTGGAACTGCCTGTGTGGGTTCTAGATAAAACCATTGAAAAACGAAAGGGTTCTTAATTGAACTCCCTGTGTGGGTTCTAGATAAAACCCCTTGAAAAACGAAAGGGTTCTTAGTGGAACTCCCCATGTGGGTTCTAGACGTAACCCTTGAAAAATTTAAGGGTTCTTAGTGGAACTGCCTGTGCGGGTTCTAGATTAAACCCTTGAAATATGAAAGGGTTCTTAGTGGAACTCCCTGTGTGGGTTCTTTGTAGAACCTCTAATGAGGGGTTCTGGGTGGAACTCCTTGTTTGGGTTCTAGATGAAACCCTTGGAAAATGAAAGGGTTCTTGGTGGAACCCCCAGTATGGGTTCTTTGTAGAACCTTTCATGGGGGGTTCTGGGTGGAACCTTACACACACAGTTCTAGGTATAACCCTCCAAAGGGTTCCAGATGGAACCTTTATAAAAGGTTCTATCTGGAGCCAAAAAGGGTTCTCCTATGAGGACAAGCCGAAGAACCTTATATGGTTCTACTTAGCACTTTTATTTCTAAGAGTGTACAGAGCACTTGCTGATACTACCAGATTTAACCTACTCCAGTTTATGGTCCAGGAGCCCCGAACCAGAACAGATCCAGGAGAAACTACCATTGCTGTTCGTGGTGCAGTTTCATGGAACAATCATCACCCAGAGATGACTAAGTACTAGTAATCTAAAGGGAAGTTTGGGTCCCAGAGATTACGCCTCTGTAATTTAATGACATTCTCTCTTCATAACTGGCTGCCAGCAATCGCTTTCATTCAACCTACTTTCACCATCAGTTTTTTGTGTCCCCAAAAAATCAGCAGATATGCTCAATTGACAATTTTCAGATAAAAATCTAATTTAATAACAAGAAATTGAGTTAATGTAATTGAAGCTTAAGCGATGTAAACAGTGTTTCCCCTAGAATTTTTTTCAGGCCCGGTGGTTCCCACCGAAAAAACCCTAAACATATGAGACGCATGGGATGGTGTATTGGTGCAGTTGGATTAAGTCAGGTGGCACAGCAAGCAGTCTGCAATTCTGCAATTATTATATTTGCATTCAACATTTTTGTTCAACCAGAGTGAATTCAAGGTTTTCAAGGTTTCAATGAGAGAGTGACTTATTAAGGTGCCGGTTGATGGAAATGATCCAAAATTAGGGGCCGGAAAAATATGGCTGGAAAATGAGGAGGATCACATTAATAGCTACAGATACTGTAAAACACTACAACGACATATGAGTGCATATATTGTCTTATTTTATCAAGTAAAATATAAGTTATAGGTTTACTCAACAGCCTAATAGTTCATAGAAATTCAGGTAGAAATAGGTTAACTCAGAGTTACACAGCTTATCAAAAAACAATCCTTATTTTATTAACAAAGGCTGCCTAAGGGCGCGATCAGTAGCCTGCCTCGGCACGATTGCCCCAGGGGGGTCCCCCGCGGCTTTGCATTCACACTGCTCCAGCCCAAACTGGCCTTGGCCCGTTAGCCGGTTGTACATACGTCATCACGTCCTAATACTACACACGCATGTGTAACCCGGGTGAAAACCCTGATGATTATTATTATTATTATTATCATCACGGTGCGCCAGGTAACTTAACTCAGCTGTGGCTTGTTGCCGGTAGCGACAGAGGAGCACGCTGGGGAGCACGCCGGAGAATTGATTGCAGGAGCTGATTACCGGAGTAGCTGAGCATTTGAATGAGAGCCGTATGCCGGTTGAAACGCGGTTGGCCAGGTTGATGGCGAGCTAAAAGTCTGAGCCTGGAAGGAACTAGCTGAATCTCTCCTGCTCTAGTCGGGCTGGTAGGAGGCTCTATTGTGCAGCCACCCCTCTTCTTAACTTTTGCCCTCCCTGCAACTCACTAACGGCCCATACATCCACTATATCCATTCACTTCCCAATACGGACTTTCCCCCCCTTTAATTGGACACTCAACCGTTGGGCCGTTGTGTCGTGGTTGTGCTTGGCCATCACAGGCAAAGCCTGAACTCCCTTTCCCCTGGGCAATCATGGACTATATGTGCGCTGCAAAGGCATCTACTGCTTAATGATAAACTGTATATATTGTGTATTCCTGTGAATGGCCATTCATATTCGTATTTGCATTTATATTTGTATTTTTACTCTATTCATTGTTGTAATGTCTAATGGTATTACGGGTCACAATTATATGGTGCTGCTAAAACTGAGCTGTGTCCAGTGTCTTACTCTCCACTCCTAGAGTCCTATCTAGTCTTCTGATCCTAGTCCAAGTACTGATCTATGTAGCAATTTGTACCTAGGCTGTGTTTATTAGGTTAGTGTGCATGTTACATATTGTGGCGAGCTAGCCAGGAGTGGAGAAGGACCTGGGGCCTCATTTATAAAGCTTGCGTACGCACAAAACGGGGCTGGAAACGTGCGTACGTCACTTTCCACGCAAATGTTGTGATCTATAAAAAACAAACTTGACTGGAAAGTGTGCATACCTGTACGCACATTCTGGAGACTGGAAGGGAATCAGCAGTAAACATGAGAAGAACTATATATTTTTGATAAATCGCACACATTTAATTACACTCCATATCATACGTTAGATCTGCGTTATCATGATGAACTCCAGCAATGTTTTTGACGCTTTTAATGAGTGATAGTTTTTTTCATATTAACACCTTCTTTTAAAATCTGACTTGTATCTTAAATCAAAATAATTTTGAAATATTGAATCAGCGCTGTCACCGCAGGAGGAGGAGACGGCCCAAATGCATGTAATACAGTATACAATAAATACCTTCCATTAGATCACTGCAGAACACAGCGGGAATAACTTAATATTCTCCTTATTTATGTGCATATATCATCAACTCACATACATACAGCCATTAAGCCATCGTATACTTGTTACACTTATCATTGTTTTTGAACCACAAGTGCGCAGAGGAAATGCGCTATAATGAATGGCACGCTCGTGCGCGCTCAGTCGTGGAGCATGGAGAGCGCAAATTTATCGATGACCCCGAGCCACGGCCCCCTGCCCAACTGGAGGGGTATCAACAGGGCACAAGAATCCGTGAGGATGTTATGCGTCTTTAATATAAGTAAGATAACAATCAATGTTCATTGTAAACGTATTATTTTATTAATCACAGTGCGTGTTTGCCGTAGCTCATCTGCAACGTTGTTGATGGTGGTGATTGTGTCTCGCTGAAGTTGCAGGACGGCATCAGTGAGCACCTGACCGCTTGATGTGCCATGCGTCCGGGGTGCGCTGCTGCTTTGCGCCGGACCCGGACGCTGTGCCGAGGGCCCGTCACCCTCCTCACATCACCTCCTCACAGTCACCCTCCTCTATGCCACACACTGCAGACTCTGGAAGGACAGAAACGATTTGTTTTAAATACAATAAAAGTTTAAAATCTCTTCACCCTTATCCCTCTGGTCTCAGTCGCGTCTGATCTCCCTCCTTTACGGACACGATCCCCGTCAAAGTCACATCAAAATCAAACTTCCTCAAATAATCTAGCAATACATTAAATCCATGTTAGGAGCGGAAATATGTAATTTACCTTCAGATCACCGTCCGCTCCGTCCCACTGAGGGCGTAGACAGCAGTGACCACTAAATTAAATTATTGTCCGGGCCTCCACCTCCCCAACAAGTGTCTCTTTCTCCGTTTCTGAAAAGTTACGTTTCTTCGCTTTTTTCTGACCTGTCGGCGTGATTCACCACACGGAAACGATCGCATGCCGGCTCATTAACATAGTAAAATGTGGGCGTGTACAGGGCGGGATTCAGGTGCGCACACTTGTAGGTGATCGTGTGATTTATAAAGGGAACATTGCGTACAGCTTGCGTGCGCACAGTTTTATAAATCAGATTTTTTTTTGGTGCACGCAAACTTTGGCTTTTTGGCGTACGTACACTTTTAGTAAGGATCCTACGCACAGTTTGTTTTCTGGTATTCGTATATTTGGGTAAAAATGGACATATTCGAGAAACGTGGCATTAAAATTTCAAACGCAGTTTTGATAAAGGAAGCGACGTAAACTGAAACAAATGATGAGGTAATCAAGTTTTTACAGACTTATGGACACATTCCAAGATGCTGGAGAGAAGCCGTCCCACTATCTGCAACGGTTGCAGGTGGAGCTGAATCAGGCTGTGAAGAGAGGCGGAGTTTTAACCAAAGACTTTGATCGACACCTACTGACTCAGTTCTGCCGTGGCTGCTGGGATAATTCTCTCATCACAGAACTCCAATTGAAACAACGGAAACATAATCCCCCATCGTTTGCTGAATTTCTGCTCCTTCTGCGAACTGAGGAAGATCGTGAGGCTGCAAAAGCCATCCGCATGAAGCAACATCTCAGCTCGTCTCGATCCAGAGCTGCAACCCACGCGCAGTATGCTTATACTGACAGTGCAGAGAAGGGAGAGATTGCTGCACTTACCAACGTTACGCAGCAGCTCGCCCAACAATTGGCTGATATACAGAAGCAGCTTGCAACCCTCACTGCTGCCCAGTCAGGCTTAAGCTCCAGTCAGTTCGCGGCTTCTAAGCCCACACCAGGCCGCAGGTTGGGTGAGGGGCAGAGGGCGGTCAAGCCATCAAAGAACCCGTCTTCTGTTCCCAAGCCTGGCTACTGCTATCGGTGTGGTGAAGATGGTCATATAAAGACTCACTGTGATAATCCCCCAAACTCTACACTTGTTGCCGCAAAGAGGAAGCAGTTCAGTGAAAAGCAGCAAAGATGGCAGAAATCAAATACTCCTTCAAGACAACCTTTAAACTAGAGTCAGTTCCAGTTGAGGGGCGAACCGGAACTGTTGTGGACCCACAACGTCCCAACCAGAGAAACCATGTTGGATGTTATGAAGTAACCCAGATCACCCCTGCTGTTCCAGCTAGGTTACCCAAAGGCTTGGTTGGATCCCGCTGCACAGCCAACATTAAAATCGCTGGTGAGGAATTTGACTGTCTGTTGGATACAGGATCGCAAGTCACTACGATCCCGGTGTCGTTCTATAACCAGCATTTTGCCGACCAACCTGTGAAATCCTTGTGTGATTTACTGCAAGTTGAAGGAGCCGCAGGACAAGCAGTTCCTTATCTTGGGTATGTGGAGATGGTGGTCACATTCCCCAGTGAATTCCTGGGAGATGATTTGGATGTCTCCACGCTGGCGCTTGTCGTTCCTGACCTCGGAGGCCATCAGTCCCCAGTGTTAATTGGCATGAACACCCTGGAGCCGCTATACAACCAGTACATGGACAGTGAATATGCATACATGCATACAAAAGCATATGCATACAAAGCAGTGCTTAAACTGCTGCAGATCCGCCACCAACAACAACAGGTGGGCAGTGATGGAGTGGTAAGGTTAGCCAGTAAGACTCCCATCCTCATCCCTGCTGGTCACACCACCTGCATGGATGGCTCAATCCACCGCAGCATGCTGTCTCCCGGTCAATGGGCGCTTGTGGATCATCCAGCCTCACCACTGCCAGGTGGGCTGTGTGTCAAGAGCTCATTGGTCACGCTCCCAAGCCAACCCCACAAGAAGATCCCTGTCATCCTTAGAAACAAGTCAAACCAGGATGTGACTATTCCACCTCTCTTCATCATGGCTGAGCTGGCCATCTCACCTCAGATCTTATCACACACTGTGTTAACAAGCCGTTCACCATCAGAAAATCCCCCTGCTCTGAAGTTGGATTTTGGAGAATCACCTATCCCGCCAGAGTGGAAGAGGAGAATTACTGAGAAGCTCAACACGGTTCCTGATGTTTTTGCGCTCAGTGACATGGACTTTGGATGTACAGACAAGGTGAAACATCACATAAAGCTGCATGACGAAACTCCATTTAAGCACAGAGCCAGGCCCATCCACCCCAAGACATTGAAGCAGTCCGACGGCATCTAAGGGAACTTCTGGAGGCTGGTGTCATTCGTGAATCGGAGTCGTCATTTTCATCACCCATTGTCGTGGTCCGTAAGAAAAATGGTGACATACGGTTGTGTATTGACTATAGGAAACTGAACCTACAGACATTAAGGATGCCTATCCCCTGCCAAACCTGGAGGAGTCTCTGTCCGCTTTGTCCGGGTCTAAATGGTTCAGTGTTCTTGATTTAAAATCTGGGTATTACCAGATCGAAATGAACGAAGAAGACAAAGCTAAGACAGCTTTTGTGACCCCTATGGGATTTTGGGAATTTAACAGAATGCTTCAAGGAATAACCAACGCTCCGTCTACATTCCAGCGGTTAATGGAGAAGAGCATGGGAGATCTTCATTTGAAAGAAGTTTTGGTTTTCCTGGATGATCTTATTGTCTTCTCCGATACACTAGAAGAACATGAGCGGAGGTTACTGAGGTTACTGTGAAATACTTGGGACACATTGTTTCGGAGAAGGGAGTCGAGACTGATCCGAATAAGATCCTTGCTTTAAAATCCTGGCCAATTCCAAGAACCCTGAAGGAGCTCAAGTCGTTTCTAGGATTCGCTGGATATTACCGGTTCATAAAAGGGTACTCTGCCATTGCAAAACCCCTCAATGATTTGACGCGTGGCTATGCACCTACCTTCAAGGCCCAGAACAGGTCTAGTCCAGTAAAAATTCATGACCCGAAACAGCCCTTCGGAGAGCGATGGTCTTCCACCTGCCAGCTTGCATTTGAAATGCTCATTGAGGAGTTGACCAGTTCCCCAGTTCTTGGTTTCGCTGACCCAAAGCTGCAATATATTTTGCATACCGATGCCAGCACCACTGGGCTCGGAGCAGCTTTATACCAGGAGCAAGATGGTCAGCTGAGAGTAATCGCCTATGCCAGCCGTGTTCTGTCAGTGAGCGAGTCGAGGTATCCTGCCCACAAGTTAGAATTTCTTGCACTGAAATGGAGTGTGTGCGAAAAGTTCCATGACTACTTGTACGGAGCCAATTTTGTGGTAGTGACTGATAGCAACCCACTCACTTACCTGTTAACAACAGCAAAGTTGGATGCTGCCAGTCACAGATGGCTTGCTGCCCTGTCCACCTACACTTTCAAGCTGCAATATCGGGCTGGGAAGCAAAACCATGACGCTGATGCTCTATCCCGTCGCCCTCACAGCCACCCTGCTGACCCGGCAGAACAGAAAGATTGGGACCTGATCAACAAGTTTACTGCAGAGCAGGTTATCAACCCTGGTGACTTGGAAGAATTCGATGTAGACATCGTTTCCGCCATCTGTCACCGCTGTCTTGTCACCAGTCAGCCGGGTAGCTTGGCAGAGAGTTCCATTGCCTTGGTTGAGTCCCTGACCCTGTCGGCTAAAGCTGTCCCATGGCACCTCCATGGCTTACCGGTTGTTCCATCTCTGTCACACCTTGACCTCAAGGAAAAGCAACGTGCTGATCCAGCCATAAGAGAGGTTATCCACCAGATGGAGACTGGAGAGAAGGTTCCCCCAACGGCAAAGCAAGAACTTCCAGACCTTGTGCGGTTGCTGAGGGAGCTGAACCGGCTCGAGCTGCAAGAAGACATCTTGTACCGAAGGAAGCGAGATGGAGACCAAGTCTTGTTCCAGCTGGTGTTACCGGAGGAGCTGAGGTCAGTAGTGGTTACAAGCTTGCATGATGACATGGGTCATATGGGCATCGAGCGGACCTTAGACCTTGTGCGCTCCCGGTTTTTCTGGCCTCGCATGGCAGCTGATATTGAAACCAAGATCAAGACTTGCGACCGTTGTGTGAGACGCAAGGCACTCCAAGAAAGATCAGCACCACTTGTTAATATCAAGACCACTCGTCCCTTGGAGTTACTCTGCATGGACTATCTGTCACTTGAACCAGATCAAAGCAATACAAAAGACATTCTTGTTTTCACTGATCACTTTACAAAGTTTGCAGTAGCCATTCCCACAGCAAACCAAAAGGCGAAGACAGTGGCAAAATGTCTATGGGAGAACTTCATCGTGTGCTATGGGATACCGGAACGGCTCCACACGGACCAAGGGCCTGACTTCGAGTCAAAGTTGATTAAGGAGCTGTGCCAACTCGTTGGGATTGTACAAACTAGAACTCCTTACCATCCCCGGGGAAACCCAGTCGAGAGATTCAACCTGACCCTGCTCAACATGCTTGGAACACTGGAGCGCAAGCAGAAGGCTAGATGGAAAGACTATGTGAAACCACTTGTGCACGCTTACAACTGCACACGGAACGATGTCACCGGTTTTATACCATACGAACTAATGTTCGGCCGTTCACCGCGTCTTCCAGTGGATCTAGCTTTTGGCTTGCCTGTGCGGGAGCATCAGTCCATTTCCCATTCCCAGTACGATGAGAACTTGCGGTCCAGACTTGAAGAAAGCTTCCAGCTAGCTTCGAAGAATGCTATAAAATCTGGCGAACGCAATAAAGTCCGCTTTGATCAGCGAATCACTCCATCGAGTCTGGAGGAGGGTGACCGAGTTGGTGCGAAATGTCAAACTTCGTGGCAAGCACAAACTCGGACAAATGGGAGCAAGATGTGTATGTCGTTGTGAAACGTGCTGGAAACCTGCCCGTGTACATAGTACGGCCTGAGAACAGGGCAGATGGACCAACTCGTACGTTACACCGAGATTTGCTTCCAGTATGTGGTGCTTCAGGTCCGATGCCAGTCACACCTCCGTGTTGTCCTCAAACCCAGAGCCAGACACCAGTCAGTGTTGATCACACTGGAAATCTTGTTGAGGAGAAAGATGAATGGGATGTGCCTGAAATACAGATCCAGCCAGCCACATTCCAGTTCCGAAGTTTACCCGCCAAACCCTCTTTTGGATGCAGTTCTCAGCCTTTACCAAGGGCTGTTGGTTCACCTGTGTTCTCGGAGGATCCTGTGGGTTCTGCCCCTGAAATTATGCACTTACCTGCTGACGGGGAGTCCTCTGCTGAGTCCGAAGCTTCTCTGTCTGTGGAAGAAGAGAAGCCTGAGCCTGGCGAAAACTTATCTGACACTGAGGGACTACCACCTAACTGTGTTCCGGAGATTGTACCTGTTAAACCAGTGCCTTCGGACCAAGCAGAGACATCACCCAGCCGAAGTGAGCAATTGCTCAGTCCACCTCCGATATCGGGGGAAACTCCAAACTTACCTGATTCAGTAATTGAATCGATTCCTGCCGCCAGACGTTCTAGTCGGCAGCGTCAACCTCCTAATCGCCTTCAGTATGCGGCGTTAGGTAATCCGCTTATTTCGGTCATACAGACACTATTTCATGGTTTTGTTGATGCTTATAGCGAAGCTCTTAGTACCGCTGCAGCAACTGACTTCGTGCAATCTCACGTTTATGATGTTTAGCATGCATCGGGAGTTGCATGGTCTAAAGGGGGGAGGGTGTAACCCGGGTGAAAACCCTGATGATTATTATTATTATCATTATCACCCCTTTCCATCGTAATGCAAAACTACAAAAATGGCATCATGTCACGCCGTTACGTCGCTACGTCATCACGGTGCGCGCCAGGTAACTTAACTCAGCTGAGGCTTGTTGCTGGTAGCGACAGAGGAGCACGCTGGGGAACACGCCGGAGAAATGATTGCAGGAGCTGATTACCGGAGCTGTGAGCATTTGAATGAGAGCCGTATGCCGGTTGAAACGCGGAATTGGCCAGGTTGATGGCGAGCTAAAAGTCTGAGCCTGGAAGGAACCAGCTGAATCTCTCCTGCTCTAGTCGGGCTGGTAGGAGGCTCTATTGTGCAGCCACCCCTCTTCTTAACTTTTGCCCTCCTTGCAACTCACTAACGGCCCATACATCCACTATATCCATTCACTTCCCAATACGGACTTTCCCCCCCTTTAATTGGACACTCAACCGTTGGGCCGTTGTGTCGTGGTTGTGCTTGGCCATCACAGGCAAAGCCTGAACTCCCTTTCCCCTGGGCAATCATGGACTATATGTGCGCTGCAAAGGCATCTACTGCTTAATGATAAACTGTATATTTTGTGTATTCCTGTGAATGGCCATTCATATTCGTATTTGCATTTATATTTGTATTTTTACTCTATTCATTGTTGTAATGTCTAATGGTATTACGGGTCACAATTATATGGTGCTGCTAAAACTGAGCTGTGTCCAGTGTCTTACTCTCCACTCCTAGAGTCCTATCTAGTCTTCTGATCCTAGTCCAAGTACTGATCTATGTAGCAATTTGTACCTAGGCTGTGTTTATTAGGTTAGTGTGCATGTTACACATGGCTTCATGTTGTTTTTAAGGAGCGCCGTCTCCTCATATTTCTCGACAACACTCGACCTGCATCAGCGGATGTGCGCACGAGCGGATCTGTGCGAGCAGGCAGCGCGAGGAAAGCGGATTTTGGACGGAGACACACAGCGGCATTTTTCTTATAAATGCACCGGTCCGGTTCCGGTACCGGTCCGGTTCCGCTCACACCACGAGTCTGAAGAGTGCAACAGCTTATCAAAATACAGTGTCAACTTTCCGTGTTTTCAAAGTAGAAAGCGACATCGTGGTGGTTTAACGAGGCAGAGCGGCATCAGAACAACATCAAGCGCGTAAAGTACACGAAGAAGAACGTAGCGGGAGCGCGAGGCGCGGATTGTTGGTGTCGCGTGTCTTGCAGAGCAAGTCTACTGTGCTGCGCGGAGATGCTCCTAATGTAAATGATTATTGATTTATGAATGAATTGATAGGTTGTTTATTTTTGGCGTATTGATTTTTTTTTGTACAATGGTAGGGGAAACACTGGTAAAGATTACAAGGCTTTGGAAATCAATTCAACTGCTGTGCTCCTCAAATAACAAGACATTTTTGCCACTTGCATGAATTAGACATGAACCGGACCAGGTGCTCTGATTAAAAAAATATTCCACATAGAGAAATCCATGAAATCCAGTATGTCAAACAAAAGAGCACAGAATGGATTTACACGAGCCACAAGAAAGATTGGTTAAATGAAAAAACTTTTTATGAGTCAATGAAATCTTTTAATCTACAATTATAAAGTGAACACACAAAACGATTATTTAGAGATCAACACAGTTAAAATAACGTGAGGTAAATTACTTACCTTAACCATTCCAAGTCAGTGACTAACCTGACCTTGGATGTTGAAGGTTATGCATTTACCTAAATGGTTTAGCCATTCAAGGTCAAGGCCTAACGTTAACCATTCAAGGTCAAAACCTAACCTCAACAATTCAAGGCCAAAACATAACTGCAACTACATCAATCAATAGTTGTTGATTATTGCTATTCTCAAACAGATTAAAGTTCCAGGGCCAGATTAATGTGAGAATGCCTTTGCATCAGACTTTTGCAATCTCAAAATAGGATATATTTAGGAAATAGGTCTAGGGTCAGATTAAAGTGAGAGAGCAACAAATTGTTACCATCTATAGCGCTGTTCAGATTCAGAAAGAGATCTACCCTAAAAATAATCACCAAGGTTACACCATTTATCATATCCAGAAGCTGTAAAAACACTTCAGACAGTCCTTGAACACATCATGTGTAATCAATGCTTCTGCCAATTTGGAGCTGAAAATGTAGTATTTCATCAAAATAAATATGACATGTGCTTTACATCAGCTAGTACCGACCAATTTAAATCAATGATATCTTGACATATGGAATGCCATTTAAACTATTATATTAATAAATAAGCTTATCAAATACATCTTGAAATAAATGTTGTAATAAATATATAATTTGGTATAAATATAAATACACATGTATTTATTTCTTGTTAGTTTTATTTGTATATTGCAACATGTTTTTATATAGGAGTTGTTGGGCTAGTAGCAGGAGCAGATTTGGTTATCAACAGCTAATTATTAATGTCAATATGATTATCGATATTAATAATTATATTTAATATATTATCATGATATAATCATGAATAAACGGGGCACCACCCTGGGATCAGGGAAAAGATAACCAAAAACTGTATTCAGTCTCAATATAAAGGTTTTATACTCACATGCCAATCATCGTGATCATTGGCATAGAAGTATAAAAACAATTGAACAATTAAAAAGGCGTGAAATTCGAGCACTAGCCTTCACAGCCTGCTGTTATCCAGTGACATATACACAACAAGCACAAGAGACCCCTAGTTATAATATAATAAGATTTATTAAAATCAGTAATAATGATCACAATCAATAACACTGCAATTAACAAAGCCTTATTACCTAATTACCTCACACACAAAGCTAAGCTAAACAAGGGAACACTGTGTGTCTCACACGTGGAGTGTGTGTGTGTGTGCGTGTGGAGAGAGAGAGAGAGAGATGGCCGGGTACAGCCACCAGATGGAGCTATGTCCTTAGCGTCCAGAGACGGAAACAGCTGGCGTAGGATACGTGCGGGGGCGGTGTATGTGTGTGCACATGTGTGTGAACAAAGAGAGAGAGAATGCGCGCGTAATACATAAAGGATCAGTAAGCTATTACCATCACACGGGAGCCCGTGAATGAACTGGCGTTCGTTCAGCGGGACCCCGGCCTTTTAACTGATGGTAGATCACTTACTGAGCTCGTGAATGTGTCCGAGGTTGGACACGCATTGTTATCGAAATGAAACCCAGCGGCGTGGGTGCACAATCAGCATTCAAATACATATACATAACACAGAAAGCATTGGACTCGGCACATTAACACATTAACAAGAATTACAAGCATATCCTACACTATCAAACTTATGTCTCTGCCCAGACTGATAGCCTCTTACTGGTGTCGTTGTGAGTCCATCCCGGCGGAGGCGGCGACGGTAGTTTGTGAGTCCAGACGAGAGCGGGGCGTTATCCCTCTCGTTGATCAAACTCGAATAAAGAAAACAGTTCGCATTTCTTCCTTCTGCGGGCAACAATATAATCACGGCTTGGCGATTTGGTCAGCTGACTTCAGACAGGAGCTGCAGCTGGAGTGCAGGAAGCGGTTGTGTTCCTCTTCTGCAGGCAAACAAAAAGAATCACGCGGTTGTGGCGATCTCTCAGGTTCCAAAAACGAGTAAAAGAAAAGGGGTATGTCGCCGTAAACGGGGAAAAACAGTCTGTCGCTCGTCCAGCGAGTTCGGGGAGAAGACTGTGGCCTAGGACAAAGGAAACGCTGCAGACGTTATAAGTTGGCCTCCTGCTGCAGCGGTGTGCTGCGGTGGAGGAGTCTACCTCCTGTTGCAACGTGGTGTTGCGATGAAAGAGGAGAGTTCTTAAGGCGGCGCCGGTTTATATAGCTCACGGCTGCTCCTGGGGAACCCCTGGGGTACCTGTGGTTGTCAGCCAATAGGGCACCAGTTGTGAGACGTTGCACTTCGCACCTCGGTGAGAAGTGAAACTAAAATGGCGGTTGTAGTTTTTAATCCCCTTTGTCCCTTTGTTCTGACCGCATGTGAAGGCTTTTGTAGGCCGCATTGTGTAGTCCTAATGGTGAGGTCCCAACAGAGTTTAATGTCATAATACACACACTTTAGTTAATAGGCAATGTCAAGTGTCTTGCTTCTTTGCTGTGCTTAATCCCACACTTGAAGGGTGCACCAACGCTGAACATTAAACAGGTTTTCACTCAAAAGACCAGACCATTGTTCCTTCTTTTCCCTTTTATTTTTTCTTAATTTTTTACTCTTTTTTTCCAGGTGAAAAACCTTAAAGACAAACAAACACCATTACCATTCTGTAAAACCAGGTACTCACAAAGCACATGATTATTAAACCTTTAATAATGAATGTAACACAATTGTTATCAAACCCTTAACACTAATAATATAATTACCATACCACAATTAATAATCAAAAGCCCTAACCATCAAACGTGCATGAAAATAAACTAACTTTTTACCTTTAAGTTAAACCAGGTTTTAAATGGATTGTTTCAGTGCAAATGCATCAAAATATAAGATACATTTTTAACTACACCCATAAAACGAATGTGTTGGAAATCAACACATTTTTTGTGCAATGATGATTTCAACAAATGTGTTAAATCAGAGGATTTTCCTGAGGGGAACGTTACACAGACATGCTACACAAAATTGTGTCATCAGCTGGGATGCCTGCCCTACGTCACAAGAGTGTTGGTTTGAAAAAAGGGGGGAGGGGGAATCCAGGAAATAGAAATATCGCTATGTTGTCTTTTTATATAAAAAAAATGCTTTGTAGGCTACTATTTACATTTCAATCAACTTTGTGTTTCTGCTGTTTATCCCTGTCTCACCCTCTTTGTGAATTTGTCCTCTGAAATAAAAGCAATCCAGTTATGATCATAGACACAAAAGATAGTAAAACCAAACTTCAATGCATTTCTGAAAATATGCAAAAGCATCCCCTTTGTAATTTTTTCACAAATCAAATAAAGGTTTCACAAATGTGAAAGTGTGTCGAAAACAGTTCATCTCTTCAATGGCTACAGTTAGAAGTAAAAAAAAAAAAGAAAAAAAAGGAGGGATCGGTGGAAACAACCATCGGAGTCAGACACCACACTCGATCACACAGCACCCAGCAGCTGCAGCTCCTGCGACCTGTGTCTGTGACGGTGACGCTCTCCTTAATTTTCTCCTTATTAAATGTTTGTTTCACAGCACAAATGAACTTCTCCACTCGACCCTGCAGCTCCACCTCATGGAAACGGGCATAAATTCGCATATAGCAGTCTATGAAGCATTATAATTTATTTTATTTATTTTTAATTAGCTATTTTGAAAGTGTGCATGACGTTTCCCAACGCGGGCGCGCGTCCACAAAAGAAGGCTGTCCTCCATGGAGTTTAAAAAAATAAAAATAAAATCATGCATTTGAAGGGAGGGAGGGGAGGCACGTGACCTATCACGTCCCCAGTGGACTGGTGCACGTTTGCCCGCCCGTCCCGCCTTTTCTTGGATGTATGTTATGTGGATGTTACCCGAGTACAAAGACTTCTCCGGCTGAAGGCTTATCTGTCCAAATGTGTTAATTAAGGTAAGCATTTGCAGTCTACTTGCACGTTGTTGTATCTTATAGGAACCCCCTGGATGTATTAGTAGTCGTTTTGCTGGGAATTTGTGACTGTAACCTAGTGACAAGACGTAACGTTCTGGATGTGCATTTTGGTTAGCAGGTGTACGCTAACGTACGAGGTTCTAAGCTAGCAGGTGAGTCCGCACAAATATGCCGAATCACCTGCTAGTTTTCAACCTGCTATCTTACACCTGCTAGCTTACAACTTCGTAGCTAAGATGTGTTGTCGTTGTAGAGTAAGACAGCTGCTTTGTACAAACTTTATCTTTGTTAGTTACTTTTCCATCTACATGTAAAATACTTCCACACACGACTTTGATGCTTTGGTGTCGTGATTGTCCGGTCAGGACGGATTTGCTCGCTAGTGTCCTCCATTTTCCTAGCAAACAACATGATTACTAGCTGATTTGATAGGTCAAGGGTCAATATTGCATGCAAAATGGACAGCCATAATGGCGCGAATTGACTCATCCCCCCATCTCCCCCGCCGTTGCCTCTCGCCGCTGCCGCCGTCGCGGCACACACACACACACACACACACACACACACACACACACACTTTTTTTTCTCTCTTTTTTTTTAAGCCTCTTTCAAATTGCAGCTTGGTCCAAACTGTTGCAGCTGCATGATTTGACCAGTTATGTTGTATATAATGTTGGTTAATGATTGAATTCATAAATTATTTTTTGCATTTTATTTTGCAGGCTTGTTTCCACAAGTTGGCTAACAAAACTAAGGTAAGCCTTGACTAAACTGCACTGGTTGATTTTAACTATTCAACTATTCATTGTTTCTCAGCTATTAAGTTACATTTAATGACATCTTGAACATGTATGTTCATTTACTGTTTTCTCTATTGCCTTTAACCCTCCTTCATTCCTTAAAATAGTGTGACACCCTTGTACCTTTTGAGCAAAATTTGTCCCGTTGACTCCTATAAAAACACAATTTTTTAATACACTGTCATTTCAGTTTAAATGGTAATGACAAGCTTCCAAATTTGGGAACACTGGGTAGTGATATTTTGTTCTGTACATCTCCCTGTGACAGGGCATTGTCTCCATTGTCATCATACAGGTCTTAAATATAATTCATAATGGTTCAGAATGTCTTAAAATCTAGCTTGTTCAAACCTGCAGAAACTATTTGTATTATGGTTGCTATTGGGCTATGATTACATTTTGATTATTTTATGTTAAGTCCTTCTGTTGTCACCTTAGTGTTGTATGAATTGTGTGAATTTGTGTTAATTTGATTTTGTCACTGTCCATTTTTGTTTATACACACGTAGAAGAATGACTTCTCCCAGGTCCCTCACAACAGTCCTCCTGGATGGCAAAGAAGCTTTCAAGAAGACTTACACTCTTGGTAATGTCCTTGACATTACCGAGGCATGTACATCTGCACTGTCATGCAAAGCAGAAATGACCAGAATTATGAAGTTCTGCTCAGATTAAGGAATACATTGACGTGGATGTGAACTGTAATGTTGAAAACTTGGCTGTTACCACACAGGAAATGGAAGTACAGCAGGGCCCTCATTTATAAAGCTTGCGTACGCATAAAACGGGGCTGGAAACGTGCGTACGCCACTTTCCACGCAAATGTTGTGATTTATAAAAACCAAACTTGATGGGAAAGTGTGCGTACCCGTAAGCAAACTCTGAGGCATGCGTACCGGTACGCACATTCTGGAGACTGGAAGGGAATCAGCAGTAAACGTGAGAAGAACTATATATTTTTGATGACTCGCACACATTTAATTACACTCCGTATCATACGTTAGATCTGCGTTATCATGATGAACTCCAGCAATGTTTTTGACGCTTTTAATGAGTGATAGTTTTTTTCATGTTAACACCTTTTAAAATCTGACTTGTATAATCAAAATAATTTTGAAATATTGAATCAGCGCTGTCACCGCAGGAGGAGGAGACGGCCCAAATGCATGTAATGCAGTATACAATAAATACCTTCCATTAGATCACTGCAGAACACAGCGGGAATAACTAGCTATTCTCCTTATTTATGTGCATATATCATCAATGCACATGCATAAAGCCATTAAGCCATCGTATAATTGTTACACTTATCCTCGTTTTTAAACCACCAGAGCGCAGAGGAAATGCGCTATAATGAGTGGCACGCTCGTGCGCGCTCAGTCGTGGAGCGTGGAGAGCGCAAATTTATCGATGACCCCGAGCCACGGCCCCCTGCCCGACTGGAGGGGTATCAACAGGGCGCAAGAATCCGTGAGGATGTTATCCGTTTGTAATATAAGGAAGACAACAATCAATGTTCATTGTAAACGTATTATTTTATTAATCACAGTGCGCGTAGCTCATCTGTAACGTTGTTGATGGCGGTGATTGTGTCTCGCTGAAGTTGCAGGACGGCATCAGTGAGCACCCGACTGCTTGATGTGCCATGCGTCCGGGGTGCGCTGCTGCTTTGCGCCGGACCCGGACGCTGTGCCAAGGGCCCGTTACCGTCACCCTCCTCACATCACCCTCCTCACCGTCACCCTCCTCTACGCCACACGCTGCAGACTCTGGAAGGACAAAAACTATTTAACGTTTTGTTTTATATACAATAAAAGTTTAAAATCTGTTCACCCTTATACCTCTGGTCTCAGTCGCGTCTGTTTCTCCCTCCTTTTACAGACACAATCCCCATCAAAGTCACATCAAAATCAAACCTCCTCAAATACTCTAGCAATACATTAAATACATGTTAGGAGCGGAAAGCTGTCATTTACCTTCAGATCACTGTCCGCTCCGTCCCACTGACGCCGTTGACAGCAGCAGCAATGTGTTGCCCCTCGCACTGCGTCTTTTTATTCGTGATCCCTCTGCTGTGACCACTAAATTAAATTATTGTCCGGGCCTCCACCTCCCCAACAAGTGTCTCTTCTCCGTTTCTGAAAAGTTACGTTTCTTCGCTTTTTTCTGACCTGTCGCCGTGATTCACAACACGGAAACGATTGCATGCCGGCTCATTAATATGGTAAAATATGGGCGTGTACAGGGCGGGATTCAGGTACGCACACTTGTAGGTGATCCTGTGATTTATAAAGGAAACATTGCGTACAGCTTGCGTGCGCACAGTTTTATAAATCAGATTTTTTTGGCGCACGCAAACTTTGACTTTTTGTCATTTTGTCACTTTTGACATTACGTACACTTTTAGTAAGGATCCTACGCACAGTTTTATAAATGGGGGCCCAGGTATGTTTGTTTAATGTCTGTTAATTTAAGAAAGGTTTTTGTACCAGTGTTCATGTGCTCCTGACAAACATCTGGAAATGTTTCTCAGACTAACATAAGATTTTGCAAGCAGCTCTTACAAGCTCACTAAACAGAATATTAGTGTGCCTTTTATGTGTCGCATTATTATCCCAGTGCTTAGATTAAGTGGTAATATCTCTACAGCAGTATACTAGTTAAAATAAAATACTGTGTATATGAAATGTTCCTTCAGATTTCAACCGCAGCCACTGATCTTGATCCTGAGAGTGTGAAGTGTCTCCTTCAACAAAAAGATCCCAGGATTTTTGCATTCTACAAGGAGAATGGGACCCTTACAGAAAAATGGAGAAGGGCACTGGTAACAACTGCTGTCAGTTTCCTTGTTGAAAAAAAGGGATTGTAAGTAGACATTTGTCACTTTTATTTTGGACTTCACGGGGTCTAATGTAAATATGCACAATGTTAATGTGTCCTTTTTCTTGTTCATTATGTTTTTTCTCAGTTATCCAGTTAGTGAAGACAAAAAACTCCTCGCCAGAACCATTGTGACACTTTTCCCATCACTTAACATCAAGATGGAGGATGAAAATGAAGGATATGTGGCTTCCGGTGGAGCAAGACGACAAGATGGCTGCATGAGCTCGAGCTCCCAATAGCAAGTTAGAATTAGCCCCCCTGAATTCACTATTGCTGAGCAATTCATAGAAGAATTTGAATAGGGGAGTAACAACTAGAAGTAAAACGAAACGTGACATTCAAGAAGGGAAGAATTCACCGGAGATGGCCGACACTCATAGCGGAGAACAAAGAAAGGAGGAAGAGAAGGAAATAAAGCAGGAAGAGAAACAAAGCAGGAAGAGAAGGAAATAAAGCAGGAAGAGAAACAAAGCAGGAAGAGAAGGAAATAAAGCAGGAAGAGAAACAAAGCAGGAAGAGAAGGAAATAAAGCAGGAAGAGAAATAAAGCAGGAAGAGAAATAAAGCAGGAAGAGAAGGAAATAAAGCAGGAAGAGAAGGAAATAAATACGATGGATAAGAAAAATGTTCAGTGGTCGGCAGAGGAAACAAAGTGTTTGGTGGCGATTTGGGCATCACCTGAGTTTCAGGGAAAACTGGAGAGCTCTACAAGAAAGAGCAAGCTCTATACTGAACTCTCGGAAGAGATGGCCAAGGCTGGATTCACCCGAACACCAGATCAAATTATTAATAAACTAAAAAAAATGAAGAAGGATTATAGGGACACGAAAAAAGACCTGAATAAAAGTGGAGCGGGGCGTGGCGATACAGGCGAGTCGTATGAGCTGCTGGACAGCGTTATGGGTCACAGACCAGCGAACCAGGTGACAGGGGCACTGAATTCCGCCACAGCTGCCACAACAATTGACGATGGCGGTAGGTTGACTACACACTACACACACACACGAAAGGAGAACTTCGGTCTGATTTAATATTGCCTTCAGAATTATCCGACACCACCACCAACTGTGAGCCCTCCACCAGCGGACATGACACCAGTGCTGCTTCGGGGGGGGAAATCCCTGACCAGAGTCAGGCAAACAAAAAAGGAAGTAAGTATTTGGGGCGAGACCCTCTTTCTAGTGATGATGATGATGATGATTTTATGAAGATTGCTTTGGATTTCAATGTAAATCAATCTGGTTATATTTAAACCAACATATAGGTGCAAATTGAATCTGTCCTGTCTTATTGACCACCAGGGAAAATGATTTCTGCATTGCTTAATACCCGTTTTCTGTTACCCAGGAAAAAGGAAGAGAGATACAGATATTCTTGATTACCTGACAAAGTCAGATGAGAGGGCGGAGGAGAGAGAGGAGAGAATGATGATGCAGATGCAGCAGAGCACCACTTCTCTGCTGGGGTTGGTGGAGAGGATGGTCTCTGCCATAGAGGCTGTCAGCAACCCAAATCAGGGACAGGGATGAACATTTGCACTTTAATTTCACTGTTTTAAAGCCAAGTTTGTTGTTCTAATGTTTCTTTGTTTACATTTCATACTTGAAAAGTTTAGAGTTCAGATTTTCTGTTATTTTGTATAAAGTTAAGATGTTTTTAATAAATGATAATATATGTGTACATATTTATGTTTAAAAATTAGTATTTGACCAGACATCTGTCATACTGTATATATTTTGTAAGAAATACACTTTTACTTTTTAAATCAGACCTTTGCTGTTTGTGTTTATTTACACTGTTGAAACAAAGGCACTGTATAAAAAAGGACCTTTTGTTAATAACAATTTGTGAACATAAATGCCACATCTCTCTCAACATTTAAGAAAAATATTACAACAATAACTATACAAATGTGAGATTATGGTCTAGAAACTTATAACAGCATCATAACTAATAAATAAAGCAGGTAAAAACTGATCAAATGCAACAACAAATATTCTCTAAAACTATGCAGCAACAACTACAGTATGTGCTTACAACAGGATCATAACTAGTAAACTAGAAAATTCCCCCGCCGGGAAATTTTGAAAGGGCCACGGGGTCTACTGCCGGAGTGTATATACATTGCGATGAGATTCTTCGAGATTTCAAACCAGACGGAGTTGTTCTGAGACGTTTGACTGAAAAAACTACATTTCCCATTACTAAATGTAGTTTTTAGTACATTCCTGTCCACCGATCAGGGCACACCACTCCTGTCTCCATTGTAAAGTTTAAACGGAGTTTCTAGGTGAAAGTATGCCCAAGCAGAAGACGTTTGATTAAAAAAACTACATTTCCCACTATGAAATGTAGTTTTAGAACATTCCTGTCCACCAATCAGAGCACACCACTCGTGTCTCCATTTTAAAGTTTAAACGGAGTTTCTAGGTGAAAATATGCCCGAGCAGAAGACGTTTGACTGAAAAAACTACATTTCCCACTACTAAATGTAGTTTTTAGTACATTCCTGTCCATCAGTCAGAGCACACCACTCGTGTCTCCATTTTAAAGTTTAAATGGAGTTTCTAGGTGAAAGTATGCCCGAGCAGAAGACGTTTGACTGAAAACCTACATTACCCACTACTAAATGTAGTTTTTAGTCCCACTGACTGCTCCTTCCTGTCCACCAATCAGAGCACACCTGCTGTCAGTTATGACGATCAGAGCCACAGAGTGCTGTCACCGTGGCAACGGCCCTTGGTGCGTGTGTGTGACTGCCAGTGTTGCCAGGTGTACGATAATTATCGTATTTGTACGATAATTTTGCCCTCTGTACGATGTACGATCAATAATCCCAAAAAAGACCAGAAATACGATAATTTCACCATTCCGTGAATGTGTGGTTGTAATTGGTTGTAATCAGCCTGTTGCAACTGTCTGAGTTTTTTGTGAACCCTGAAGGCATCTGTTTCCATGTGACAAGTTTCCAGGCTGGAAAAACAGATGCACGATTGGCTGGAAAGTGACGTATATGCGTTTGCCTCAGAGCAACGGCCATGATTGGCTGAATAGTCCGCTGCGCCCGCCCCATGAGTGAGGAAAGGAAAAATAAAGAAATGAAGAAGAAACTGAGCCGGTCTAAAAAGCGCTGAAAATGAGTGAGCATGTGGAAGGGGAAGGAGGAGGAGGTGGACAGTTTAAGAAGACAACGGGACAGAGTCGGAGTAAGCAGCACCTGCACCGCCTACAAACCTATCGAAAAGAGTGGGAGAGTCAATTCACGTGGTTGAGACCTGTAGCGGGCTCGGACATCAACGCTTTTTGCCGGTGCTGCAACACAGAGCTGGTGGCCGAATTAACGGTATTAAAAAACCACAGCAAATCAAAAAAACACAAAGAGAAAGAAAAAAATCTAGCGCCAACACAAAAATCCATTGCACAATGCCTGCAAAGAACATCAGAAAAGCAGAAGCTGGAAACAGCGGTAAAGACAGCAGAGGTCAAGCTGGCAGGGTTTTTAGCCGAGCACAACATCGCAATGAGGGCCACAGACCATCTGGTGGATGTTATCAAGGACATATTTAGTGACTCAAAAACGGCACAAAACGTGTCACTTGGCCGCACAAAGGCAACTGCCATAGCAAAGCATGTTATTGGTGACTGTTATTTTGAGAGTTTGTCAGAAATCCTGATGAGAAAAAAATTCAGCATCCTGATTGATGAATCAACCGACATTGGAAATGTCAAAACGCTCTGTGTTGTAGTTCGTTTTTTTGATGAGGGTACAAACAGGGTTCAGACCCGCTTTTGGAAGCTGGTGCAGATCTTTTCAGAAGAAAACAGACATTTTGTCAGAGAAGGAGCCACTGCAGAAAGGCTGTACGTAGAGATGATGAAATCCTTCACAGAGGCAGGCGTCCCACTTCAAAACATTGTGGGGTTTGGGTCGGATGGCTGTAATACCATGATGGGACGACACAACTCTGTCTCCAGTCGTCTAAGAAACGATTTGCCAGGGATTACCATACATCGCTGCATCTGTCACTCCCTACACCTGTGTGCCAGTGAGGCGTGCAAGCAGCTTCCTCGCCAGTGCGAAGATTTAGCCAGAGACGTTTATGGATATTTTAAAAACAGTGCTAAACGTGTGGCTGAACTTTGTGAATTTCAGGATTTTTGCCATGTTGAACCCCACAAAATACTGAAGCCTTCCCAGACACGATGGCTGTCACTGACTGAAGTTGTCAAAAGGATATCCGCCCAGTGGGAAACCCTCCGCCTTTTTTTCACTGACCAGTGGATTGATGTCAGATTGAATGCTGCTGAGAATATTTATCATGCACTCAACAATGACTCTCTCCGGCTGTATTACTACTTTCTGGAGTTGGCTCTGCCCAAATTCACAGACCTCAATCAATATTTCCAGAGTGAAGGTGTGGTTATTACATCACTGAGGAGCAAGATGTGTGAGACCTACAAAGATCTCCTACTGACCTTCATGCAACGAGACTACGTCTTACACACAGCCCTGAGTCAGATCAATTTCGATGATGACTCAGAGTTATTACCACTCAACACGATGTACCTGGGTATAAAAGTGATGCAGAACGTCCAGCAGTCAAAATACACACCAGCCACCCTGACAGATTTCTACATGCGCTGTCAAATTTCTCCGGGTTGCCTGTGGAGAAATTAAGAAACGGTTTGACTTTGATGATCCCCTCTTGGTCAACATTGCATGCCTGTCTCCTGCCACAGCGACTGATGCAAGAGCACGAGCTGAGTATCCCTCTCTGTTTCCACTCTTGAGAGTATTGCCACGTCTGATTGACTCAACACATGCTGACCTTCTCCAAGCCATCGATGACCAGTGGAGGAGATTGCCTCTTGTGACCCTTAATGAAGACACAAAAACAATGACTGTGGATGAATTCTGGCACCATCTCTCCACTTTGGAGGACCTTGGGGCAAGAAGGGTGTTCAGGGAACTGGGAGAGTTTGCCCTTGATGCAGTAGTGGTTCCTCATTCGAATGCATCCTGTGAACGTGTGTTTTCCAAGGTAAACCTGATCAAAACCAAACCACGAAACCGACTTATCACAGGCACCCTTAATGGGCTCATGCACACATCAGAGTGTGTGAAGATGGCAGGTGGATGTGCCAATTTTAAGCCAACAACCACAATGCTGCGGTCCATGACAACCGCAAATCTGTACAGGAGGAAGACTGCCCCCACCCAGCAGGATGCAGCAGACTCAGACAGTGACTCAGAGCTGGAGATTGAACCTTAAGGTAAGCATAATTAATTATTTAATTAGCCTAGCTGATGGCCTAAACTGTTTCATGCACATTATGAACAGGGTTCTAGTCATCTATCATGTAATGTTATATGTAATTCATCTGAACAATAGTCTCCTCTCCGCTCTTCTTCATTTTATTCAGAAAACTGCCAGCGGTGGAGACGTGACATGACTGACGCAGACAGCTTATGAAGACTGAGGCGATTACGGCTACACGCCACTTTTTTTGTAACGTTTTTTGTTAACATTAGATGTTGGGGTTAACTCAGGAAAAAAACATGTACCCCTTGGCCTGTTGTTCTGCATTTATTTATTATTTGTTATTAATTTGTTATTCCGGTTACCGGGTAATTTTACAGGTTATTATATAGCCAGGTTATATATATATGCACTTTATTTTAAGTTATAACCTGGTAGCAGGCACTTTTAAATTTGCATAAGTGTTGTTATTGTTTATTTTATTAGTTGTTGTCATTTTTGAGGACAGAGACATGTTGTTGCTCTGAAAATAAAATGTTAATATGTGAAGCCAGATCTTTATTTTCTTGTCAGTTATCATGAATACTGTTTCTCTTTGTCAAAAAAGTAAACCTGGTGCTATGTCTATTTCCTAACAGTAGGTAGCCTCCAGGCCTCATGATTCGGCTCATTAGTTCCCACCCTTCATTGTTTATGGGGGACACATTAGCCAAACGCAACTGTGGGGCTGCTGATGAATCCATTCCGTACTGACGCCACAAAGCTGTGAGTGCCTGTTAGACGCTATTCAACACTAGAGTGACTATAGCGCATCAATAGACTTGTTATTTTGGTTATGACGGGTGTACGATAATTTCCCTCAAACTACGATAATTTTATGTCTCTGGTACGATAATCCTACATTTCTCACCTGGCAACACTGGTGACTGCTTTGGAGCCTCTTTCTGCTTCTCTCTATAGCTCCATTCCCCCTTTGCGGACGCTCCGAACAAAAGCTTGCCACGCTCACACCGAAACTCCTATCGCCATAATTTTTGCACCGTTAGCGCCACAAGACTCGGCTGAACACACTGATGACTTATTTTTTCCTAGTGTCAGAAATGTGGACGCTAGGGCGAGTTAGAAATGCTGTTCATTTCAGGTTTCTTTGAAAATCTGCTTCTAAATTAACATTGAAGCGGATGAGGAGAAAAATGGACTTGGCCGCGCTTAGAGGTTGCTAGTTCAAATTCTGTAAAACTCAGAGATTTTGAGCACATTGTGAGAGACAGGACAAGTTTGTCTACAAAATTGGAGAATATCACGTCTGTAGAGTGAAGATTGTGGCCGGGAGGAGTTTGGAAAGGAAAAAAGTCTGAGAAGCCCTCACACTCTAAGCGATGATGTCACGCCCTCTAGCCCAGAAGGTTCCGCGCAATACACACCCATTATAATCTCATGATTTCTCCCAAAACGATCATGGTCATTGAACAGTGATTGATCAGAAACTATATGACCTATTGAAACGCGGATTGGCACACCAGGACACAAGACTTGTGTCTACGTTTTAGAGTTTAAATGGAGTTTCTAGGTGAAAGTATGACTGAGCAGCAGGCGTTTGAAAAGCTACCTTTTCTGCTTTTTTTTTTTTTCGCTCTTCCCATTCATTTCAATGGAGAAATTTCGGTGGTTTTAAAATTTGTGTTCGGCTAAGAAAAGCAATAGCACGCCGATCCCGATCGAACCGCACGTTTTGATATATCATTTGTCCTACAACTCTTAAAGCTGTAGGATTTTTAGCCACTCGAAATTAGGCAAAATAATAAAAACTAGGAAAAAATCCACTGAATAACAATAGTGCTCGGTGCGATTGCCCCGTGGCCCTAATAAAGCAGGGGAAAACTGATCAAATGTTCAGGTCAGGTGAGAATGTAAACAAAAATTATGGAAAACAAATACTGTACATTATAATCTGTCCATTAGTTAAAATATTCGAGCAGTGCAGCTCTAACATCAGCTCCTTCTTGGTGATGTTCCTGTAACATGCGAACAGGTGGCTGCACAGTCTCCATCACTGGAGGGCCTTCCAGGTAACGATCCCCATGCTCTTCACAAATGTTGTGCAACACACAACCTGCTAGGACCATCTTCTTGGTGAGGTCCACTTGCGAGTCATTCCTCTTCAGGAGACACCTCCATCGGCCTTTCAGTTTCCCAAAGGTGGTCTCCACAATTGCCCTGGCACTGCTGAGGCTTGCATTGTAGTTGTGCTGCTCCTGGGTCAGTCGGCCTGTATCCGAAAAAGGCTTCATCAGCCAAGGTTGCAGTGGGTAGGCAGGGTCTCCAATTATATAGTGTCCTACATCACGTCCAGCAATATTGACAGTGTGCTGTTTGAAGAACTGTCCGTCATTCACAATTTCCCAGAAATGTGACTGTCTGAGAACGCGTGCATCATGAACACTGCCAGGGAAGCCTACACACACGTCCCAGAACAGACCCTTGCCATCAACAACACCCTGTAAGATGATGGAGTGCCATCCCTTTCTGTTGTGAAAGTCACGTGGGAACATTTCGTGCTAAAATGGGGATGTGGCTGCCATCTATTGCTCCAACACATTGAGGTGCCCCCCACCTGTTGTCAAAAAATTTTGCCATCTCCATCAGCTTTCTGGCATCAGGGGTCTTGATGTGATCAGGAATCAGCACCTTGATCATAGCATAGCAGAAGTCCTGCACACAATGGCATACAGTTGAGACACCAACGCCAAAAAGGTGACTCACACTCCTGTATTCGTTGTTAGTGGCCAGTCTCCACAGGGCGATGGCGATCCGTTTATTGACGGGCACGGGCAGACGGTAGTTCGTGGTCTTCCTTTGCAGGACGGGGCTTAGACAACGACAGATGTAATTAAAAGACTCCCGCGACACTCTAAATTTGCTAATGAAGCTTTCGTTGTTAAAGCCAGGAACAATAAGATCCCACCACTCATGAGACAGGGATGAGCCCACACCCTCTCTCCTCTTCTGATGGCGTTTATGATTGCCTGTAGAGTTAAAAGTTCCATTAAATGTATGTTTTCTTCACATGTTTTGTTAAATACGGTGTAGGCTAACAGTTAGCCAGGCCAACGATAGCTACGTCTACATAACCGTTATAACCGTTAAACATATAAATTTACTTTTTACATACCATTCGCCTTATACGTAATCTTCTTCTACGTCTTGTCATGAGCTGGTTCATGTTGATGTGAATGTGCGCAAATAACTGCAGTAAAAGAACGCTCTCAGGTAATCCACTCGACCTGCCATTTTGCCGTTGCTTTGTTTACTTCCGCCTGTGTGACGCGGAATGACGTCCTGCCACTTTGGTTCCACTTAAACTGGTGTGAAAGCGGGCTGGTTCAGGCTGGTTCGCCAGACAGCACCAAGGTTCTGAGACTCCAGAACCGAACCACCAGAACCGCGTCAGTGTGAAACCGCTGTCAGTGTGCCAACGACGACAACCCTGTGGAAAACATGTGCTCCGTGCTTCAAACTATCAGTAAGGAAATACGCGACTTCAGGACTGAGCACAAAGTGGATCTACACACTCTCAAAGAAGAACTTAAGGAAGACATGAAAAATGAACTCAAAGATCTCAAACAGGAAATTTACCAACAACTTTCTGCTAACTCCGCTCGGATCCAGGCCAATGAAACCAGGCTGAATGAAGCAGAAGCACGGATCAATGAGACCGAGTCGGCTAACACGGCCATGAAGGAGGCGCTCATAAAGTCCATGGAAAGACAAAAAACAACGCAGGAAAAGTTGACAGATATTGAGAGGCGGTCTAGGCGGAATAACATTCGCATTTACGGCGTACCCGAAGGGAAGGAAGGTAACTCCGTGCCTGACTTTGTGGAACAACTTCTGAAAAGTGAGCTTGCACTGACAGCGGATAATAGCCTGCACATTCAGCGCGCACACAGAGCTTTAGCCCGTAAACCAGAGCAGAACCAGCCACCCAGGTCTATAGTGGTAAATTTTTTGGAGTTTAATACCAAAGAAGCAGTATTGAAAAAAGCCTGGGGAAAGAAAATGATTGAGGGGCGACGCTTGTCATTCGATCATGACTATGCCACAGAAGTTGTTCAGAAGCGCAAGGCATACACGGGGATAAAGAGGCTCCTGAAAGAGAGAGGAATTCATTTCTAGACTCCGCTGGACAAGATGCGCAGTCACTGGGACTCGGGAACACGCACCTACGAGAGCGCACAAGACGCAGCCCAGGAGCTAAGGAAGAGGGGCTACTCAGTGGAAACACCAGGCAGCAGCGCCGCCAACCCGAGCCGGGAGATGGAGCGGCTTCTTCGAGCCCCGACATGGCAGTGAGCCGGGGAGATGAGCACAGATGCTGCGGTCCACGCGAGGGAAAGATTACAGGAGTTTGAGCGGATTCCCCCCAAGTAATTTTTATTCTCTACCTTGTCACGGTATGTGGTTGGCTCCTTAAAGAAACCAGCGGTGAGAAGTTAATATTTTGACTGATTTATCACTCCTGCCTATGATATATATATATATATATATATATTTTTTTTTTCTTCTACACTGGTATATGGGGCCAAAATAAGTCAGACCAATGCTAACGACTTCACTTGGTATACAAAATACATGCTATCGGATGACGTTGGACTGCTAGGATGTGTGAAATTGCGTGTTTCACCTAGTGAGGGGCCCTCCAGGAGGAGGATCTCCCCTCAGCCTACCAACAGGGACTCAGGGTGGCGAAGAATCACCCCAACTTGGGAGTCAAATGTTTTTTCTTTGTTTTTTTTCAGTTTGCACACGTTGTCCAGATGTTCAGGTCTGTGCAGTTTCAAGTTGTCTGGAGGCTAAAGAATGTAACATGGGATTGGATAATTTAAATGCCATATAATAATATAAAACTGGTGTCACTTAATGTAAATGGGATGAATAATCCAGTCAAGAGGAGCAAGGTCCTGGCTGTTTTGAAAAAAGAAAAGGCTCAAGTATTATTTTTGCAGGAAACTCACCTGCCTCAACAAGAGCATGAAAAGTTAAAACGCTTTGGTTTTAGGAATACATTTTATAGTAGCTACAGACCCAGCCAGAAGAGGGCTATCCTTATCACAAATGCAGTTCAATTGTTCTAATGTCTTAAAGAAATTAGGGACAATGAAGGGAGATTTGTATTAATTAAAGAAAAACTAGAAAACACAATGGTGACAATGATCAATGTATACGCCCCCCCCCCCCCCCCCCAGAAAGCACTAAATGTTTTTTCAAAAGTCTGTTTGACACTATTGCTATAGAAACTGAAGGTATATTGATATGTGGAGGAGATTATAATGTGGTCATGAATCATAACCTGGATACAACAAGCCCAAAAAGAAGCAAGAAGCATCTATCCAAATTTATCAATACATCAGTGCAGGAAATGGGACTAATTGATGTATGGAGAGAACTCCACCCACTAGAAAGGGACTATACACATTATTCGGTACCCCATTCTGTCTACTCCAGAATTGACTACTTTTTAATTAATACAAGTGAAATCCACAGGGTCACAGAATGTAAAATCGGGGTGGCAGATATATCAGACCACAGTGGGATTAGCCTGACAATACACCTGAATAATAGGAAAATAAATACTGTATGGAGGCTAAATGTGGGCATTTTGAACAAACAGGCAAATGTGAAACAGATAAGAGAAGAAATAAAAAGGTATATAGAAGAGAACGATAACGGGGAAGTAAACCCTGCAATTCTATGGGATGGTATGAAGGCAGTCATTCGGGCCATATTACAACAAATAAAGAAGGCAAGGGAAGAGATAAATGAGATACTCAGGACAGATATAGAAAAGAGGGCAAGATTTATAAAGCAGACATACTATGAATCAGGCCCAAAAGCAACAAGACTCAAGCTAGACTAGACGACTGCGGAAACAGCAGGCCATTAACACAATTCATAAAATAAGGAACCCTCAAACCAACCAACTATCACACGAACCAGAAAAAAATAGGAAAAATATTTGAAGAATATTATAAGAAGCTCTATTCTAAACCATTGTCAGCTGATGAAAAAACAATAAGAAGTTTTCTTGACACACTTGACCTGCCATCTATTGGTGAGACACAGAATCACACTATTACGTCACAACTCACAATTAAGGAGCTAGAAGCTGCAATCAGTAGGTTAAAGACTAGTAAATCACCAGGTAGTGACGGGTACCCTTCGGAATGGTATAAGGCCTTTCAGAACGAGCTAACACCTTTGCTTCTGTCCTGCATTAACTGGACCCTTAACGAGGGTGGGGGCCCCCCATCGTGGAAGGAAGCGATTATTACCGTTTTACCTAAAGAAGGCAAAGATAAAGAAGACTGCAAAAATTATAGGCCAATTTCACTTTTAAATGTGGACTACAAATTATTTACATCAATTATTTGCAAAAGACTTGAGGCCTTCATACCAGATTTGATTGATGAAGACCAAACCGGTTTTATTAAAGGTCGCCAAACACACGATAATATTAGAAGAACCCTCCATATTCTAGACAATGCCCAAAAAAGTGGTACAAATACAATTCTGGTTAGTTTGGATGCTGAAAAAGCGTTTGATATTGTTAGTTGGTTATTCTTATGAGGTATTAAAGAGATTTGGCTTCAATGAAAAGGTAATCCAATGTATTAAAACTATGTATCAAGAGCCCACAGCTAAGATCAGAGTAAATGGAAGCTTGTCCAATTCAATTCAGTTGGAGAGGGGGACAAGACAAGGTTGCTGTCTGTCTCCCACTCTTTTTGCTTTATATGTCGAGCCTTTAGCACAGGCAATAAGGCAGAGTGGGGAACTGCAGGGTGTCACTGTAGGGGGGACTGAACATATCATTGGCCTTTTCGCGGATGATATAATTATTTTTCTTGAACAACCAGATATATGTTTCCCACACCTAATGTCTCTTTTGGAAAATTACAAATACTATTCAGGGTATAAACTCAATATATCAAAAACTCGAATTCTCTTGTTAAATGATTCTCAATCCCGACAAATAAGAGATGCATATAATTTGAAATGGAATTCTAAAACAATGAAGTATCTCGGTGTAACTGAGTAAAACACTTCCCGACATGTTTGAAAAGAATTATAGTGAAATTGAAAAAAACATAAAAAAAGATTTGGGGTGCAGTCGAATAGTCAAAAAATAAGGTCCTAACTCCTATTCCTAACTCCTATTCCTTGACCTCTCGGGAAAACGTCACAGGGTTAAGGAAAGGCGATAGGAGAACTCAAAAGGACTTAGGAATAGTCGACCGCGGTGCTCAGAGAATCCGACCGGACTTTCACTAAGCTACGTCATTATAACACGGCCGCTGATGATTGACAGCTGATGATCGGCACCGGCGATTGACGTGCGTCTGCGCTGGAGAAACTACAATAATGGACTACAAAAAACGTTTTATAAACAGCTGGTTCACTGACCGGCTTCAGGTCCAGCAGCTCCTGAATAGGTTGCTTTATTTACGTTTCATTTGTGGTTTTAGTTTCAAGTTTGTAACATGATTGAAATAAATAAAAAAATACCATTCAATTATTATCACTGTCACACATGTATCAACACTATTCCAATTAGGCTACTATATGTCTGCATGAAAGTAATTGTTAAATATGTAAATGCACATATCGTTTGTTTTCATGAACGACCGGGGTGTGCGGCACTTTAAATGTTGCTCTCGCAAAGAATTGTGGGTCGGCGTAATCTCCTTTCCTATCGCATAGGAAGGTCCGTTGCATCCTATGCTAAAGGAGCTCTGAAAGGAAGCATTGGAGCTCCTTTCCTTTGCATTTAGAGAATTCGAACAGCTCTTATCGTGGCGGCCACTTGTTTACTTCCGGGTCACTTCTTCAGTTAGGAACCTTCCTAAGCAAAATAGACTATTCGACTGCACCCTTGGAAAGGTGGTCTACCCTCCCATTAGACTTCAGTGCTAGAATACGGACAGTCAAAATGAACATTTTACCTAAATTGTTATATTTATTTCAAGCTCTTCCAATTAATATCCCCCAAAACAAATTTTTAGCCTGGGACAAGATGATTTCTAGATTCATTTGGAATAGTAAAAAACCAAGAATAAAATTTACGACATTTCAACTACCTAAAAGCAAGGGGGGGATGGCTTTAACTAACCTTTCAGAATATTTTTATGCAGCTCAACTTAGGTATTTGGCCTGTTGGTGTAGACCTGACTATGAGTCTAAATGGAAAGAAATGGAAAGGGAAGTACAGGGTTTTCAAACCCAGATATTGGTGGGGGATAAACATTTGGTAGGTGCTTTGAGTCATGCTATGAACCCAATAGTAGCATTTACACTTAAAATATGGAGCACTGTTGTAAGAAAATGCAAACTTCAGAGGGATATATGCAATCTGGTGTGGTTTGCGTATGATTTAAAATTCAAGCCAGGGATGTACGACCCAGCATTCAAAAGGATGGACACAAAAAGGTGTGACTGCAATATGTACAGTATCAGAAGGTGGGCAATTTCTAAGTTTCCAAGATCTAAAGACAAAGTACAGCCTCGAAAACAAAGACTTTTACAGATATCTGCAGTTGAGAGATTATTTCACAAAAGAGATAAGGTCAAATGAAACTATAAATAAGGTGATTGGAATTATCGATTCATACAAACAGAAGGGGTCTCGGCCCATCTCTGCTTTCTATCGAGCTTTAGGTGAGAGTAGGAAGGACTCAACACTTTATATAAAAGCAAAATGGGAAGCAGAACTAAAAATCCAAATACAAGAGGAGGAGTGGTATCATATGTGTGAGACACAATGTACAACAACAAATTCTTTAATATGGAGGGAGTTCTGCTGGAAAAACCTAACTCGCTATTTTATAACACCAAAAATAAAATTTAGGCAACTCGCTGTACAACAAGACTGCTGGAGATTATGTGGGAGCACTGAGGCGGACCATGCACACATCTTCTGGAATTGTATAAAAATGAGGATATACTGGCAAAATGTTAACTCTGTTGTAAAAAATGTTTTGGGATATGGAATCCCAAATACTTGTCTAGTGATGTATCTTGGGAATATTGAGAAGGTTGTAATGAAAGAAGATCTGTACTTGACTAAAGTATTACTTGCAGCAAGCAAGAAAGTGGTCACAAGAAACTGGCTCAATGTGAACGCTCCAAACCAGGAGCAGTGGCTGGGAATTGTCCAGGAAATCCATGTTATGGAAAAATTGACATACCTGCTGAGACTCAAAGTGAACGTATTTGAAAGGAACTGGGAAAAATGGAACATTTACATGAGACATGACACCAACTGAACGAACGCTAAATGGAATAGTGGACTGAACAGTAGCATCTCCAGACAGTATGTTAGTGTTATTATTGTTACTCTAACTTGTACCTTGTTTGTTGTATTGTTTTTCGCCTATATGTGAAAACTCAATAAAAATCTAAGTGTTAAAAAAAAAAAAGAAAATGAAGGATATGTAAGGGAATATTGTTAAGAGTAGTGTGAAATGTCCATTGTATCGATTGAATTTGATAGTAGCTCATAAGATAACTGTTTTATTTGTGTTGTACTTGTATTCTGTGTTGTAAAGGAACACTTCTATGATCCAACAAGCCACACTGGCTTAATGGAAGATAAGCTGAGGAATATCCGCCGAAAACTAAGGGATGATCAGCGGCATTATTGCAGAAGGGGTGGCCCATCTGAAGTCACTCTTAGACTTGAAGAAGTTACACAAAGTGAGGAGTCTGTCCAAGAATGGATAACTGTGATCAAGAGGATGAAGCCTAGTCCTGAGAACCTTTCATCGATCAAGATGGGTATGGACAAAACCTACTCCCACCGAAGATATTGGATATCTAATCAATTGCCTACTCTGGCAGAGATTGTTGAGAACTACCCTTGTTTCATTGATATGCCATATCTGGTAAGTCAGTAGATTTAATCACCAACCTCACCCTCAAATGGATTTTCATATACCCTAACTGATGTGTACATTTATCTAATCACCCTTGTGTTGTCCTGTTGGTAAATCTTAACAGATTGACAGAGAGTTCAAGAAGATGTTTCCAAACAAGATGGACATCTTTCTACGCAAATGGGATGCAACCATGGTGCCAAAGTTGTTGAAGCTGGCTGCTCTTGAAGGAAAAGACGAACCACCAGTAGCTGAGAGTGCTGGTAATGTTTGGTTTATTTATGTTTTCCCTCCTTAGTTGATTTCCTGAGTCACGTGTCTCCCCTCCCACCACGCCCCAGCATCGGGGTCAAAAGTCTGAAATTCCAAAAAACTGTAAAAATAAAAAGATTTGGATGAAGATAAATCATATTTGAAACATTTTTGTTTTTCAGATTTCAATATCAAAACTTGAACTTTAGGTTTCAAATATCTTTTCAAATTAACTTATGACCTCAATTTAGCTACATATATACGAAACAAGACACAGGTGAAACATCAGGAAATAACAGGAGGGACAACACAGAGTAAAACTAACAGAACAGGAAACACTTAAAAATAAATTGGACAGGATGTGACAGCTAATGTGTACGGTATATTAAAAAAAAAAAAATAGCGATACACGCAATTGGTGAAAGGGATAAAAAAAGAATCGTTTAACTTGTAATCTTTAAGTTAAATGTAACTACTTAAGTCCTATTTGTGAATGTATCCAAATTATTGCTACTTAGGATGGATGGACAGTGCTGATACTCTGTATGTTTTTCTATTTCACCCCGAAGCGAGCACTTCGCTCTTCTACTTCAGCTGGCCGGCTGGTACCACCATCGCTGAAATCAAGCAAATGTCGCTCAGCAAAGTCCAGACTCTTCTCTGTTCTGGCGCCTCAGTGGTGGAACGAACTCCCGACCAATGTCAGGACAGCAGAGTCATTTGCCATCTTCCGAAAAAGGCTCAAGACTCACCTGTTCAGACTTCACCTTGACTCTACATAGCATGACCCACTAGCACCCTCCCTCGACACCCCCCCCCCCCCCCAAAAAAAAAAAAAAAACCTTACCTATAGCACTCTGATCTTAGCACTGTTGCTCTCGAAGTACTACTTTACTCAGATGAGGACCTAACACTTGTTCTATTTTTAGCTCTTACTTTATCGGCAATGATACGTCGTGGTTTCTTTGTTTCCTTCTTTTGACAAATGTACTTATTGTAAGTCGCTTTGGACAAAAGCGTCTGCTAAATGACCTAAATGTAAATGTATTTCTACAGAATCAAAGTGCTATAGAGCACTGAAGATGCTCACACATTATCTGCCCCCTTCTGTGTCAGGAAGGTCTAAGGGATGGACAAAATGCAGCATCAAATCAGCTCTGTCCTACATGTTGGACATTAAACAAGTAAGATTATCTTAATTTGTGACTGGAATATAAAACAATTTCATGTGTAAATTATTCATAACTTCATTCATAACCTAGTTCATCTATGTGCATGATGTATACATAATAAAATTTGTTGCATACAATGTTTTAGCCAGGAACAAGCTTCCACGACCTCCTACAAACCACTGACCCTGCTCCAGTGATGCAACCTCGTCTGGTGAGCCTTGGACATCCCAGCACAACATCAGCACAATATGTCATCGTGGCTGCTAACGACAACGTAGTCATTCCACTCCAGGAAGAGGGCCTCACCTGCAGTCTGGACAAACTGTTCAAATTGTATTGGGTCTGCAACCTTGCCTATCCCGTTCAACTGACCTCAGTCTTCGGGTTCATCGAGCACATCTATGGCCTGCAGATCTCTGGTGGGAAGAGATCCAAAATTGTGGAGCTTGCTGCAAAGCTCCAGGTCCTCTAAGTTAGGTGACCATGTACATCTGCCCGAAGTGCAAAGGACAAATATCTCGAGATGCACGTAGGCTTATTTATCATCTCAGACATGTCCATGCACTCTCTGATGGGCAGGACTACACTTTAGTGTGCAGTCAAGACCAATGCCAGAGAACTTACCACAGTGTAAATTCGTATGCAAAACATCTGAAGAGAGATCATTCCCATGCTTATGTTGTTCCTTTTGAAACAGAAGCAGAAAATATTACCAGCTCTCAGACTTCATCAATCCCAACCTCCTCAGGTGCTTCAGAGACTGATATGGACTGCAATTTTGACAGTACTACTGATGTTAACACAACTGTGAATTCTGATCTCCTAGACCTTAAGAACTGTGCAGCAGGTTTTGTTGCTAAAATGTATTCTGCATCAAACACAACTCTAACTGATGTTCAGAAAAGTATAACATGCACAAAAGAGTTACTTGAGAAAACATTGGATTGTTTACAAGAAAAGACTATGTCTGTGCTCAACAAGTTTGCAGTGCCACAAAATGATGAAGCTGTACAAAACTTGCTACAAAATTTTGAAGAAGCACGAAACATGTTTGAAGATGTGGACACTCCGCACAAAATGTGCAAACATTTTTCAGAGAAGCTATCATTAATTAAACCTACAGAAATATTATTAGGTCATAGAGGGCATACAGGCAGAAAGCATGGCACGTCGTCACAAGCATTTGCGGCTGACACTTACCAGTACATCCCAATTTCCGAAACAGTCAAGTTTCTTTTCAGGAATGAACATATGCAAGCATTTTACAGGCAGACTTTTGATAGTCATGATGGTAAAATGTATGATTATTCTGATGGATTACATTTTAAAAGACATGAACTGTACCAGAAACATCCTAGTGCCTTACAAATTCAATTATATTTTGATGATTTAGAAACAACAAACCCATTAGGGCAGGGCTCCAGAGTGCGACCATTTTGGTCGCATATGCGACCAAAATTTTTATGAGTGCGACTGAAAAAAATAGTAGGTCGCACTGGTGCACCTAACGCTGCTCGAGTGAAAAAAAAAAAATCATAAGCGCAGTATCTCTTTATGTTCTCCTGACGGCATCGTGGTCTAAACCAATAAGAGACGGAGCTCGGGCGGGTCCTTGCCTCTGATTGGCTGTGGTCCTTTTCACTGCTGTAAATTGTGTCAGTTCGAACAATGCGAGCGAGCTGAGCAGGTACTCTGAGCGCTTCGATTCTCTTTGAAAGTGAAGAGAGGCAGAAAGCCTCGCCCCGAGACTAATTAAAAAGCCCAAAAATATGCCTTCAGACCGGACTGGTTGAAGCAATTTCCCTGTCTGATGTACGATAAAGAAAGGGACTCAATACACTGCATTTATTGTTCGGGAGTGCGGTCAGAATTTGTCCGGTAATAGTGCGTTTGTGGAGGAGTCAACAACATTTTGCATCGAGACGTTGAAAAAGTGCAATATGTCCAAAAAGCATACTACATGCCGTGATAAGTGTGTTAATAAAGTGGCCCCTCATCCAGCTGCATTTCAGCGTCAGGCTGTATCAATCAGGTCCGCTGAGGAATCAGAAATTATTATAAAATTCAACGTCGCATACAATATTGCAAAGGAGGAGTTGCCGTTCACTAAATTTAAGTCCGAAATGATTCTGATGAAACAAAATGCCGACACTAAAGAACAAGACAGCTGCGGAGGTTGGAAACGCCACGTACACGTCATTCATGATTGACGGAGACACAGAAGTCTCTACGAAGGAGTGCGTTATTGTCTACTGCCGCATTTTGCGTAAAGGGAGGCCGGTCAACATGTTAATTGGACATGTCCAGGTGGAGCATGGACACGCACGGTGTTTGAAGGCCCACATTACAGCATGAGAGATCATGAATAGGAAATTGTATAGTAGCCTATTCCTAATATTATTATTAAAAATGAATAGCCTAAGTAAAAATATAAGTAGGCTAGGCTAAGATCACATAAACAGTTTTCCATTTGCAATCTATAGGCTAGTGACCTGTATGATCTTTTTATTGTGCCACAAAGCAAGCATTTACTGTGCTTGGGCATCAGTGTGCAGATTGGCTGCAGAAAACGGTTCCTCTGGGTGCTGATGGTGCTGCAGTTAAGCTAGGCCATAAGGGGGGTGTCATTATGTAAAAGGAGAGCGATAAAAAGGTGACTTTTTGGCGTTAAAGGCGACACGATGAAAAATGTGGGTGCACCTAAATTTTGTGCTGGTGCACCTAAAAAAAAAAAGTTAGGCGCACCAGTGCAACCAATGCAAAAAGTTAGTCTGGAGCCCTGCATTAGGGTCAAAAACAAAAATACACAGGATGAGGGCTGTTTATTTTTGTATTAGAAACTTGCCTGCTGAATTTAACTCTGCTCTTGCCAACATTCACCTCTGCCTTCTGTTCAATTCAATCCATAACATATGGATTTCAAAAAACATTTGCACCTTTACTAGATGATTTGAAATCACTAGAAACCAGGAGGTATTCAGGTCAACATTGGAGGCCAGGAGACTACGCTCTTTGGAACAATATGTGTTTTCACTGCTGACAATCTTGGCTGTCATTCACTTGGGGGTTTTGTTGAAAGCTTTTCTGCAAACAAATTTTGTCATTTTTGCATGGCTGATAAAGAGATGGCCCAAAAAGAGTTTGATGATGATAAAACTGAGTTGCGTAACAAAGAAAATTACCAGCTGCATGTCGCTCAAGAAAATCCTTCTGCTACTGGTGTTAAGGGAGATTCATGCCTTAATTCTCTTAAATATTTCCACATTACAGAAAATGTTTGCGTTGATGTGATGCATGACATCTTAGAAGGTGTAGCTCCACTTGAAATTAAGCTAATGTTGCATCATTTCATATATGTAGAAAAGCTCTTCACATTGGAGCAATTAAATGATAAGATCGCAAGCTTTGATTATGGTTACAACAATAGTAAGAGCAAACCTAGCATCGTACTTAAATTGAGAACAGGAGAAAACCCTGTTAAACAAACAGCCAGTCAAATGTGGTGTTTGCTTCTCTTTTTGCCTTTTTTTATTGGAGATTTTGTGAGCGAAGAAAGTCAACACTGGCAATTGTTCCTTCTGTTAAGAAATATATGCGACATTGTTTTTGCCCCGGTAACAACCACAGGAATGGCCCTTTATTTAAAGCAGCTCATCATTGATCATCATAATTTATTTAAAACTCTTTATCCAGAAAGAAAACTTATCCCAAAACACCACTTCATGACACATTATTGGCGACTGACAATCCAATTCGGCCCTCTGGTAAGACTGTGGTGTATGCGATTCGAGGGCAAGCATGGCCCTTTAAAAAGGCATGCTCACATTGTTTGCAATTTTGTAAATATTTCCAAAACACTGGCTTATAAACATCAAGTCTCGTGCATGTACACATGGAAGTTTGGTGACCCACTTAAAAGACCTGTCACTGTAACAAATAATTTACAAGTTGCTGTTGGTAGTTTGGTAAAGTATGATTTGTTGATTGAAAAGATGGCTGCCTGCGGACATGATTTAAACATATTGAGTATGATAAGTGTGGCCAGTTGTGTGTCTGTACTTGGTCATTGCTACAGACCTGGGCCCTCATTTATAAAGCTTGCGTACGCACAAAACGGGGCTGGAAACGTGCGTACGCCACTTTCCACGCAAATGTTGTGATCTATAAAAACTTGACGGGAAAGTGTGCGTACCCGTAAGCAAACTCTGAGGCATGCGTACCGGTACGCACAGTCTGGAGACTGGAAGGAAATCAGCAGTAAACGTGAGAAGAACTATATATTTTTGATGACTCGCACACATTTAATTACACTCCAGATCTGCGTTATCATGATGAACTCCAGCAATGTTTTTGACGCTTTTAATGAGTGAGTTTTTTTTCATGTTAACACCTTCTTTTAAAATCTGACTTGTATCTTAAATCAAAATAATTTTGAAATATTGAATCAGCGCTGTCACCGCAGGAGGAGGAGATGTATGGCGTCATTTCAGTGCCAAAATCCGCGAGCATAAAAACCATATTCAGCGCGCATAAAGACCACTCTCTGCGCGCTCGCCGTCACTCTCTGCGCGCTCGGCATCACTCTCTGCGCGCTCGCCGTCACTCTCTGCGCGCTCGCCGTCACTCTCTGCGCGCTCGCGGTCTCTGTGCACACGCTCGCTGTCACTCTGTGCCTTCTACGCGCTCGACTTTGCTGAGTTTTGGCACGCTGGGGGCGGGCATTGAATAGACGGCCCCGCAACCCCCCCCCCCCCCCCCCTCATTTCTGATTGGTCACTTTAAACGCCTACTACTGTCTCCAGGTCAGAGCCAATCCGAGGCAGAGTAGGGCGGGTCATCATTGCAGTTGGCGGCAGCATTTGATGGGATTGCGGATGAGATGTCAGAAAAACAAGAGGTAAGTTGAGGAACAAACAGATATTTAAATTATGAATTTATTGAACAGCTTGCGAGTAATTGTGATGGAGATCCGCAATCTCTCATCTCAATTCCGCCATCAAATGCTGCCGCCAATTGCAATGATGACCCGCCCTACTCTGCCTCGGATTGGCTCTGACCTGGAGACAGTAGTAGGCGTTTAAAGTGACCAATCAGAAAGGAGGGGGGGGTTGCGGGGCCGTCTATTCAATGCCCGCCCCCAGAGTGCCAAAACTCAGCAAAGTCGAGCGCGTAGAAGGCACAGAGAGTGACAGCGAGCGTGTGCACAGAGACCGCGAGCGCGCAGAGAGTGACGGCGAGCGCGCAGAGAGTGATGCCGAGCGCGCAGAGAGTGATGGCGAGCGCGCAGAGAGTGACGGCGAGCGCGCAGAGATATGGAGCTATTACTGTTGCAATATTATTTGCAAATGCGTATCTCAATCTGTGTGTGTGTATTCAGATCTGTGTGTGTGTAATATGATCTGTGTGTGTGTATTCAGATCTGTGTGTGTGTATTCAGACCTGTGTGTGTGTAAAAAAAATCTGTGTCTGTATTCAGATTTGCAAGTGAAGACAAATCTGCAAGTGCATGCAAAGATCTGTGAATGTGAACACAGATCTGTAAGTGTACATAGATCTGTAAATGTGTAAACCGATCTGTAAATGCGTACATAGATCTGTAAATGTGTAAACCGATCTGTAAATGCGTACATAGATCTGTAAATGTCTGTCATCACTTACAACTCAGGCAGGAGCTCTCCATTGGCTGTGTTTTTACACGTGAATTTTGCAACACTTCTGCCGCGGCAGATCTGTGATCTGCAAATGTGTAGAAATGAGATTTGTCTGTGACCCCAGTGTTCCTTTGCCCTGAGCTCAGGCTCACAGGCTCACGCTGCCTGGCTGCAGTAGCAGTACCGCCTACACACCACCAGTCGGCGCGTAGCACCCAGTGATGATAAGCGTGTCACTTGGGGTCATTTCATCGCGCTCACGGTTGGCGTTGTGTCGAGTGTTCGCTGTAAGTACAAGTTCATGTTTCAACAGTAACTTAGTTGTCAGAAGTATTATTGCCTTCTTAAAATAAATTATCAGTAATGCAGACCTGCCAACCTGTACGCATTTTGCGTAGCAGGTACGCAATTTGACATCAAAATACGCTGGTACGCTCCGCCTCATTAAACTACTCAAAAAGCTGCAGACATCTGTGAGTGCTGTTAGAAATGTGCACGTGCAAAGTCTGACAACACGATGCAGCAGTGTAGCGGTGCAGTTTCAACCAATCATGATAGAGTAGCGGAGAATAACGAGTCTGCCGAACCCACAGCGTTGGCCCGCTCTCTCCTGTCCTCTGCCTCTCTCCCCGTTCCCCGTGCCCCCACCCGCAGCAGCTGGCGGTTAAAACGGTAAACTGGTGTGTGTGTGTGTGTGTGTGCGTGCGTGTGTGTGTGTGTGTGTGTGTGTGTGTGTGTGCGCGCGCGCGCGCGCGTGTGTGTGTGTTTGCGTGTGCGTGTATGAGAGAGAATAAAGTAGCGTACCTAGATTGTACGTGAGACAGACACACGGACCGACCGCGGACATCATTAAACTTTTCACATGAAAAAAAACTACCGTTGTGTTGTGTGACGGCAGATACAGAACCAGGTTTAAAGTTAGAGAGGGAGAAAGGAGCGAGGTGAGCCAGGTGAGGGAGGGAGGTGAGTGAGTGAGGTGGGGGCAGACAGGCAGGTGAGGGTGGGATGAGGGGAGAGAGGCTGGTGAATGAAAAAGGCAGATAAGCTACAGTATTTTATTTTTGACCAAATGTTCTTGTTGTTGACTTATGGATAATGAAATAATTATTGTACTGGGGCATTATAATGCAGTGAAATTTTGATATCATGGCATGCTTTACAATACTGCAATAAATGTCATGGGCTTGTTACTAAGGTAGCCTGATTATGACATCCCTAGCAAAGCACAAAGAGTAGAAAAGTAGTTGAATGAAATAGTTAATCTACAGTAAAAAAGAGCATTAAAAAAATAATAATGTATTATTTCTCGGGGGGGGGGGGGGGGGGGGGTGGTACTCATAAAAATATTTCAAGGTTGGCAGGTCTGGTAATGTTATTTGTGAACAAGTTACGTTTGCTCAGCTTGTGTGTGTCACTGAGCAAATATGTCAAGTAACGTTAGCACTAGAAGCTAGCTAAATTAACAGGTCCCATTAACGTTGGCTGAAAACGTTGTTGCCCACACAGGAGGGTGACTTGCATGTTATTTAGTTGTAAGCAGGGTGAAAGGGCGATTCCCTCTGTTAGCTGTGAACTCAGATTTGCGCCAAATGCTAATGTTTGTGTTACGTTACAACGTCTGAATTAGCGTAGTAACTTTATAGACGGGTTTCTTGTGTACAAACAATACTAGGTGCGCGCGCATCCAGGGGGCAAAAGACTGCAGCTCTGAGTGAACTGATGTCAATGCAGATGCTGTGTTGTTAGTAGGGCTGCAGCCGATATCCGAGTACTCGAGTACTTTCTTGGCTTGGGCGGTATCCGTGTGCCATTTCACTAGCCCTACTCGGATCCCCCCCGGCGGACGATCTGATGGGGGGAGCGGATAGCTGTTTAAACACATTAGCTAGCGTTAGCATGCTACCGTCACAATGCGACCTGCCCATCTATACCCGTCTATACAAGTCAGATCTGACCAATAACTCTAATGATGGGGGGATTTGGGGGTTAGTTACACTTTAAAAATGTCGCTATGAGTTAAAACTCGTGTTTGTCTTGTTTCCGTAGGATCAGAGTCCAGGCCCAGAGAAGGATGTGGAGAGTGTGGCCAGAAACCTGATCACACTCATCCAACAAAATCTTGGGGGCAGTAGTGATGAAAAAACATCTGCAAACCCCTCACCAAGAGCAGCCACTGTTTTCAGTCCTCCACACAGGACAGCCAACACTATGCAAACATCAGTGTCATCAGAAATGCAAAGGTAGTTTAATAGTTTAAAGTTGCAGTTCTGTACACACACACACACACACACACATACCAGTGTTGGGCAAGTTACATACAAAATGTAATACATTATATATTATTAGTAACTGTCATTTGAAAGTAACTAGTTACATTACAATATTACTGTCTGTGAATTGTGATGCATTACACTACTTTTGAGTTATTTTAAACAAAATGGCCGCAGAAAAATCTGACTAGGCATTTAAAAAGCTAAGATGTAGATTATTGCAGCTGATTATTTACATTCAGTGGAGGGTGATGTGACATAATGACTGTGTAGGCCCCTAAAGCTACTAACACAGTTAAGGCTCATGGCGCAATACAATAAGTAACAATGACCGTCAGAATCATTCAAGCAGACAAAGGATCAAAGTCTGTAAGTTATGATAGAGATGCTGCAAATATTGCAAAGTCTAGGCCTGTTCATATGAAACATAATACAGCTAGAACCCACTATAATGTAACCTGCAGCCTTATGACATGACAACACACACCATCTCTTTTTCTTTTAGTGAAAATAATGGGCCAATGTCCATGGTGCAAACGTGGAATCTGTAGTGTTGTCATCTCTCAGCCTCAGCACATTTCAGCAACAGGAAATAGCTCTTATTATTACTCACGGCTTTTTCTCCTGTTGTCGGGACGTCTTGCATTGTCTCGCGAGTTGCGGTGTTGGTGAATTCTTTAAAACACCTAATTGTGTTAAAATGCATTGTAACGAGCATTACTTAGATTGTAACAGGTATAATATTACCGAACATTTATTAGTAATGCGTTATATTACTGCGTTACAGCAAATAGTAATACATTACTGTAATTACGTTACTTTTGTAACGCGTTACTCCCAACACTGACACACACACACTCACCCAAAAACACACAATTTGGAAATCTAATACACATTACATTGGAGTGGCCTTGTAGAGTTGTATCAGTAAATAGAACTGAGTGATACGTAAAAATATGACCCATGGTCCTTGTAAATATGGATAAATCCTTTATTGTTTGTCACAGATCGTTTCCAGGTCTTTTCAGGGGAAAGAGGAGGTTTGCAACTACACCACGGACCGTCACTTGCAAATTGCAGTGTTTCCAGTTTTATGTCCTTCCCTGTCCTGCAACTGTGACTCCAAAGGGAGATGAGGAGCTTAAGTTTTGCCAGGCAGGGCTAGGGATGAGAATGGTCTCATTGCCTGAGGATGCAGCTCATGATCAGGTCAGGTGCAGTAGTGTTTTATACCAGTGTTTTATCACTTTACTGTGTATTAGTCATAAATTCAGATGCAGTTTTCCATTGCATAACAGACTGTAATTTTATGGTATTTAAAAGACAGTAGACCTTGTGCAAGGACCACTATTATGAACAGCTTTGTATTAAGTGTGATTTAAGAGAACCTATCACATCTACCTTTGATTTTAATTTTTCTGTCACAAACAAATTGCCATGTACAGACAGTCTCCCTTTCCCAAGTGATTTTGTTCGGAATTATCTGTAATTGTATCACAGAAATAAACAGAAATTTGCAATAATGGGTGTAAATACAAAGTGATGCAGCCAATATTCACTTTGTACCAGCCCAGCCTCAAAAGGCCCTACAACACCTGTGTATTTCCTACTGTGACAAGCCAAAGTACAGTGTGAAAAAGACCTGTTGTGCAGCAACATATTAGGCTAATGACTGGTTGCCATATGCAAACCTACTCATGTACACATGGCAATCATCAAGTTGAAGTGATTTTAAGCAAACCTCAAAAAAGAAAGACATTAAATGAGTTTTGTCATCATCAATAGTAAGTTGACCATCAATGCTTGCCATGTTACTGTCTTTGTCTAGATATCTGAAGTACTTTACAGTGAGTACCCTAAACTCCAGAGCCTGAAAGGCTCCTGGATGTTTTACAAGGCTGCAGGTAAACACATCCACTGAAGTAATATATATCACTTTTGGTTTTTTAGACTTTGAAGTCTATTTTTCATACTGTGGTGCAATTGATGTTGTTCACATCAGAAACCTAAATATACATAAAGTTTGTCCAGTTTTATTTGGCAGCATTATTTTTTAAATTTCCAAGCCACTTTTTGTGCTTCCATTACATTTTTGTAATTTAGTCTTGCTGCACCCTAAGTCATGTCATTAGCAAACTTTAGTGTTGACTGTGATTTTTATGTTTCAGGGGGAAGTGGACGAAGGCGACTGACAGTTGTCAGCCCCCAGGTGGAAGGCTATACCACCGCTCAATTGAAGAGGGCATCAAATGGTGGAAAAAACATGCTATACATAGCCCCATTACAGAGTGAATTAGATGTTACCCCCCTTGCCACAAATGCCTCAGAATTTTCTAAAATGCCAAAGGCAACCTGTGGCAATTGTCAGGAGACAATGCCATTACAGCTTTTGGCCCTCCATGTTGAGGGTTGTACAGACAACAAAAACTGTGAAGTAAGTTGTGTTCTTACATTTCATTTGGCCTTCATGATGACATTGAGTATTTGAGTAACCTATTTTATTTGTTGTGTAACCAGGACCAGGACTCTAACTCAGACGTTGAGTGTGTGTCCGTGTATAACTCATCAGCTGATGATACTGATGCCGTCACGGCCACAAAATCCACATCCTCTAAAGATGTAAGTACATCTTCAGTAAAACTAGCTTGAAAATCCCACACTGACTTTCTTTCTTCTTAGTAATTATTGTTATTGGTTGTGGAGTTTGTGGAGTATGCTCTTTCCTGTTTTATATACAGAATCTGCTTATAGTCATCACATTTGTCTGGGTCAATTTGATCACTAAAGAGATTATTATTATCACCAAATTTTTATTTTTCTTCATTCATCATGTAGATTACCAACTCATTGGCATTTGTACAGTACATTTATTACATTAATATAAAGTAATGAAACAGACAGCTTCACTGAATTTTATTGACTATTTGAAATACAGTACAGCTGTTTCATTGGAAAATAAAATAACAGTGGTTTTAATGTGTACATCTTCATGTATGAGAAGACCCAAAATGATCACTGTAACCGTGATCACTACAATGGTTAACACTATTTCTCAATCTATATTTTTTCCCTGGTAATTATTTGATCATGGATCTGTCACACTCAGGCATACACTGACTCCAGTGTCTATCAACCTTTCTCTTGTTTCACAGCTGGAGAGCAGATAAACTTTTAACATTATTTTGGGGGGAAATAGTTGAATAACTATTCTTTTCTATTTTTTCTGTGAAGATGAACACATGTTCCACAACTGCATTGTCCTCTATGGTTTCCTGCCCCATCTGTAGCCAGTTGTATCCTATGCACAGTCTGGAGATGCATGCAAGTTTCTGTGGCGAGAGGTACTTGTCTAATGATTACTTATCACAGGTGTTAAGATAAAATAAAATTACCCTTTTCATCCTCAAAGGAAAATTTAAAAAATTGTGAGTATCAAGAATGTTTGCCGAACCCACTTTTTTTTGGCAGCATCTCTGGTGTCAATGGGAATACTGTAACACCATCTCCACCAAGAACAGCAGCAAGCACATCAGGAGGTATGTCATTGGAAGGGAACATGTCCCACTCTGTCTTTCCAGCATGCACCTACATTTAAACTTATTGTGTTCTCTTTTTGATTTGTTGTAAAAATAGATTTACATACTACAGACATTTTCTTTGCCCTGTCAGATTGGAAGACTGTTGCAGATCCCAAGACAGCTGTTTGGCTATTCACCCAAGAGATGATGAACAATAAGAATGGTTCTCAAGAGAATCATTTCTCAGTGGACTTGAGGAAAGACCAGGAAGAACAGGACAGGTCCTATGTGAGCTTCTATAAGCGCAGAAATGTGGAGTGGGCGTCGCCACTGAGATGCACACTTGAAGGTGCGCTGTTTGTGAAAGTTAAAGGAACTAATAATTATTAATACATAATTTGGTTATTTTCTAAACTTGTTTCCACATTAGGGTATTGCTGTTTAATACTTAAATATGCCAAGTTGTGTCCATCTTTCCCATAGGTGATGCTGCTGTAGGACTTGGTGTTAACCGACATGTTATGTCAACCATGATGCTGAAGCTGAGAACTGGATTCCAACTCAATCTTGGTCAGTGTTTACACAGCACTCTATTTCTAACATTTCAAATGTCCGAGCACTATAGGTATTGTTTGGGCTACTTTAAGCCAAAAATGCTGTCATAATTATCATTTTGAAATAGGAAACGGTGCAATCACAAAGATTTTCGAGGGTCAGTCAGATCACTTGGTGCCTGCCAACTCTGCTGTGATGGTGGAGAGTGAGCTGTTCCTGATGGCAGGGCGAATGATGGGGCATTGCTTCTTATATGGAGGTCCTGGTTTCCCTGGTCTCAGCCCAGCCATCACTCATGTGCTGTGTGGTGGTTGCATTGACACTGCCACAGTCATGATTGAAGACTGTCCTGATTTAGACATCCGTGAAACAATCCAGCTGGTAAGTTTAGCAACCTTGATTTTACTGCATATTGTTAGAGAAAGCCGTCACTTTGCCTTGTTCAACATTGTTAAAGCAAGGGCTATTAAGTTTGTGGAGAATTTCTGGAGCAATTCTACTTTCCAATTTTTTGCATCATGAGTAATTTAATATTCCTCTTAGATTTTGTAATATTCTTTGCATAGCCTTTCAAAACAGGCAAATCCTCTTTAGCCAATGATTACTAAAGAATATGTACGTGACCTAATAAACCTGACTCATGATGTAAAGTCACATTGTGATCTGTAATGTTCAGCAGGGATGTTACACTTAGGAAGTATAAAAGTAACACCATCAGTAAGATTTGTGCACCTGGAATATATTAAGACCTGTGTGACTTGCACTAATTGGACTGTCCTTTTCTTTCATTTTTTTTCTTTCTTCCTACCTCTTTTCCTGTCTGCCTTCCTTCATTCCTTCCTTCCTTCCTACCTTCCTACCTTCCTATCGGTCTCAAGCTGACAGAGAAATCTGCACTTGAAGATGAACAACGTGACCGTGTTGTCAGCCTTTGCATGGCGTGGGACCTTCCACTTCCAACTCTAAACAACATGAAGTGGCTCCATGACAAGCTGCTCCTGCATTCGGTAAATAATTTGGTGATATTGGTGTTTTTGTTTATAAACAAAAGAAATCTGGAGTATATCCAGATTTATAAGGCTGTTTTACACAGGTTCTGGGCCGATCAACTAAACAAGTGAAGCAATTGCGAAAGGGACTGAAGGAGACTGGCATTTGGCCAATTCTCTCCAATAGAGCAGATGTGGTAAAGCTGCTTTTCCCTTCTGAGAAAGAAGCTGAGATTACACCCCAGGTAGATGACATTATTTTTTGTACATTAATTATAAGTCCCATTCAGTATGACTAAGTCTTAAGACCATTCTCTGTCTTTGCAGATGATCCTTGCACACGTTACATGGCCCAAGCTGAATCCAGAATCTGATGATGATGAGGATGAAGATGATGTCTCTGTCGAGGCTGTGACTCGGGTCATGGCTTACTTCAGGACTTTTATTGAAAGTGGTGTGTTATTTCAACATTGCTTTTCCACAAATGCATTTAAGTTTTTCCATTGAATGACTCTCCCTTCCTTCCTTGTCTACCTTTTCTATTGAATGACACTTCATTATTAAACTGTGAAAATAAAAAATATGATGCCTGAGGAGAAAGCACATATCTCACAAGTGTGTATTGTCTTTATCAGCGACTTCGGAGCATCTGAAAAATCTACTGCGATTCTGGGTGGGCTGGGAGGTCCCACCCAAGGAGCTGATTGTGAAGGTGGCAAGTGGCCTTCTTCCCAGGGCCTTGACATGCTTTGAGACCATCAAGTTGCCTCACCATTACACAACCTACAGAGACTTTGAGTCCAACTTGGTTGCTGCCATTACAACCTGTGACACAGGGTTTGGTCTTGTTTAAACGCACAAAAAGAAATTCATCTTGAAGGTTCTTAGTGGTTCTAATGTTTTGTTATGAGTCCTGTCCTGATAATTTTGTATTCACTTCTGTAAACTCAAACTCTAACCAAGTACATTTGTGTTATCTCTAGTCAAAATGTCTAATTTCTAGTCAAAACAAATCTCATTACACTTTTAATAAGACATGTCATCTAAGAAGTTACTTGTTTCAAGCAAATTTTCACTTTTTGTAATAAGACAAAAATCTTGCTCCATTGGCAGATTTGTTTTGACTATAAATAACACAAATATACTTGGTAAGAGTTTGAGTGTACTGCAGTGAATTCCTTTTACACAGGGTTAGAGCAGTTCACAGTAAGTGATGTTTGTCAATGTGCAGTGTTTACAGTTAGTTCTTGATGTCTGTACTTCTAAAGCTGTTATCCTGGTCAAGTTCCTGCCATATTGCTAACTTGGGTGTAGCCAGTACAACTGCTCAAAATATTTCAAACCACAGAGAGCAGTAAATTGTCAGCTGTTAACCCTGTAAAGTTAACCGTTTTGCACTCTAAAAGGTTCGCACCATTTAAACCTCACATTAATTGTGATACTACCGGTGCTATTAATATTTTTATAGATTTTCTCTTGCCTTGTTCAACATTGGCAATAAAGTATATTAAGAACAGAAGTGTGGCTATTGTGATTTTGAGATACTGATATTTATTTATAACTTCCATAAATTAACATGCTAACACATTACCTAGGTGCAAATTTTCTTTTATCCTGAAGACAGTTGCCAGTTCTACAATGGGCAAGACTGTGGATATGATAGTTACTAGAGCTATAGGACTTTGGAGTAGCTTTCATTATGTTGCTACAAAAATTAGACCTTAATGTGGTAGTTGTTGAAAACTTACATTTTACAAAATAATTTAACAAATCTTGATTCCAATGAGGAATCCATTCATGATCTAATCAATCAAAAATATACAGTGTCAATATAATTTTAGGTCAAGAATACCAGTCGTGCTCTGCTTGGAACAATAATGTTTGTTAGATATGATTTTCCCACTAGAGAAAGTATAATTAACACATTAAAATCACATTTCTCTTGCCTTCATTAAAAAAATTCAAGAATCCATTCATAAGCAAAAATATTTTATTTCAAGTTACTGCCCCCTAAAATAAGATGAAGTATTAGTAGTATGACCAGTTTAGGATTAACTGATAATATCTCTGTTTCACGTTAAAATTAAAGTGAGGCTCTGTTACTGGCTTCCCAACACATTTTTAAAAAGAGATGAGAACAAGAGTGTGACAGAATTGAGCAAGCAAACCGAGACAATGAAGACGGAGAGCAGCTGTAAAAAAGAGGGAATGACAGAAACATTATTTTATTATTATATTGTAAAGCAGAAATGTAAAAAAAAAAAACACTCAGCAGATGACTTGGGCTGACTGTAGAAAAAGACGCCCTCTGCATTTCTTTTTCAGTGCAATATCCAACTCACACAGTGACAGTTGCCATCACATATGGTTAGCCTTGTCAATAGTACAGCAACATTACGTTTCTTGTGACAGGTACAATTAGTCAATAACAAAAATAATCGTTTGTTTTGTTGCAGACCTCATGAGAATTAGTCAGTTGGGTGTCAGACAGGCATATTGCTTATAGCTGACGGTTGATGATGCTCTGCACACATTCAACTGTGGCCATGTAAATGTCCATTCCATGACAATCAGAGGGGCCAAGAGGATCTATGGATCTTCTAAGCTGCTCCATCTCCACTTCATCCAGAGAATAATGAAGGACTGGAACATTGATACCTTGGCTGTTTTCACCTTGAATTCCACTGCACTCCCACTCAATATCTGGCACATGCAGCTCCTATAGAAAGAAACAACTTAAGGTGACAAAAAGCTGCACAATTATCTGAATGTTGCTCTGATAAATGAAAATATCTTTAAATTTTGAATTGCATCTGAATTTAAACAGTGGATAATCATGTTCGCGGTTGACATGATGAACCAGTATTGTACATACATTCCCGTTTTTGTAACTATTTCACCGTACCAATCTGTATCATAATACACACTGTGTGTGTATACACATATATATTCTTGTTTATACTGTATAGTGTGTGTATTTCGAGGTGTCCATATGCTGCAGTAACAAGAATTTCCCAGTATGGGATCAATAAAATCAATCTACCTATTATTACATTGACATTAAGAGCAGAAATTTTCCCAACTGCTGCTACAACAGACTCAGAACTAAATTTTGAAAAATATAAAAAATATCTCAAATCTATACATTTAGTAATATTAGGTTGGTGGTACTACTGTGGGACAAAAAAAGTATTATATTTTACATACACTTGAGACATCAGGGTCTGGAACAGGACACAGCATTTGTCCCACTTCCCACAGTTGGTTGGGTGACAAGTTCTGTTCTGATCTCAATGGATGGTTGTCCCATCCATCACGGAACACATCAAGGGAGGCCTGGAGCCGTGGGATGAAGACATAATGGCAGCTGAACAAGTGGAGTTCATTTGACAGATCAAGATGTCCTTCGTCTTCTAAGTTGTGGAGAGCACTATAGAAGACATTTGTCACTGACATGTAGACATCTCTCCAAAGTCTCTCGATCCTGAAAAAATAGCAGAAATACCTAAGTAAATATAGGTTTTGATCCAATATTTCACCAAAAATCAAAGATTAGAGAAAAAGTCCAGAAACTGAAAACAGATTTGTGTATCAGAACTTTGTTTCTTCTTCTTTCCTCTCCCATTAATCATCTCACGACCCCTCAGATTTATCTGGTGACCCTTTGGAGGGGCCCGACCCCTAGGTTGGGAACCACTGGCCTAAACGTAAAGGATCTCAATACTTTGTCCCCCACTGCCGATAATTTTTGTGTGGTGTTGGTGGTGATTGCAAGAATATCAGCAATGTTTTCTAAAGCATTGCTAGGTTGTCATAGGCGGATAAAACCACATCTTTAGTGAGTTATATTACATGACGAAATACATAGCTAATGGTTAATAGATGGCTGTCAAAGTAACCCAGGTGCTTTATGATATCTTGCAAGACATTGTAGGTGTTTCTGTGTAAATTGTGGTGGATGACGTGTTAAAAAATACCTTTGATTGTGAACACTCTTTCCAGAGATAAAACTCCCAATTCCAGTGCCCCGAATTGAGAACATGAGACGTGCTACACCAACATTTTCAACTCCTTGATCAGCTCTTATCCTGAAAAATGTACATAAAAACAACACAATTTTCATGGAATTCTGTGGAACACAAAAAATGTTATGTTATTCAAAGATCAATGCATAGCAATTAAGAAACATATTAAATTTTTACAGCCAAGTTTTTTGGTCAGTAGTCAGTTGGACAGACACATTTTGATATTGATTGTCCGAATTAACTTGTTTACCTGTGCAACATAGGTTACCATATGAATAATCCTGGTTAAAAATGAGCCTGCCTCATGTGAAGTTATTAGTTGTGGGGCCGTATTCACACAATATCTTAAGCCTATAGTCACTCCTAACTGCAAGATTTAGGAGAAAATCCTAATAATAAGGTGTGTCGGCCCTACCTTAAGGACTCATACATTTTTGGTTTAAGAGTAAATCTTGAAACATTTTAACACTAAAAGAAGCTCTAATGCCTGTGAATAGTAAGAGGCAGCTGAGAGGACTCCTAAGTCACCTCAGAACCAAGACCTGCTCACAATCAGTCCTGATGAACATGATGTATCTCTGCCGTTTGTCCAAATTAAGAATCAAACCAAAATGAGCACAATTTGTTTGTATGTTTAGAGTACAACCACACCATTTAAACAAAGCTGGTTTTGTGACCAATGCTGGATTTTAAGGTGAATATAGTGCTATATGTATGACTACTATATAAAGTACTTGAGTGAATATTACTCTTAATTATTTTAAATGGCAGTTCATTCTTGAAACATGATGTCCCCCATTGAAAAGGGGTCAACCCTGGCCCTTTTTTTTTTAGTTTCGGCATTATTGTTTTTCTTTACTAAAATTGTCTCTCAGCAGCTTTGTGACAAGGTCTCAAGAGGAAATCTTACCTCTATAATCTTATTTACTGTGGCCCAAAAACTGTGATGCATACCGAAAACTCTACCATTACATCCCTAAATATGGCCCCTTATCTTGTACTTTTACTCTTAATGTGCTTGTGATGTAGACAATTAGAACTCTTGTTGCTGGGTCCAGTATATTGTTGTAGTTACTTAGCAATATTATCATGTACATTGTACCTCAGTGGGAAGCTGTACTTTTCCACAGACTCTTGGAAAAAGGCCAGGGTAGTAGATGACAGATTGTTATTTGCAGCTCCAAGGTACATTATCTGAAACAAAAAAGCCATAATTAAAAAATATATATAATGTAAAACATGTCTATAGCTGTGTCCAAAATCACTCCTGTATTAACTATTGCCTATAAAATCAACACTGATCTCTCAGTAGTGAATAGAGATTTCAGATAATTACTAAAAGTGTTGTGCAAAAATGTTTAATTTTCTGTTTTTTAAAGGTCCAGAATAGTGTGTAGGTTTTAGTTGTTTTGAGGAACTTTGGATGGAGCTGTGCCAAGTTTCAAAAATAAATAAAGTTATGTAACCAATTACTGTAACTGCCTTAACACTGCTTAATTATCATTATTGAGTGTCATTACTGACAGATGTGAAGCTGCCAGGTGCGTTGCATTGTGGGATTGTTAGCAGGAATTGGTGTGCCTGCTATGGACACCATGGCTGTGTCCAAAATAATTCCTTACTTATTAAACAGTGCTCTACATATTTTAGTGTCAAAAAGAAAGTCAATTAATCAATTATGTAGTGCCTTCTTAAAAGTAGAGCCTGATATGTACACAACAGTGATTATGTAAAATGGTAATGATTTGTATATGTCCAAAATGTCTATTTACTGCTCACTAATGAATAAACAACATAGTGTATATTATATAGGGAGTACTGAATGAGTGAATGGGACAGTGGTAGATTAATTGTTTAAGAAAATAATCGTTTTATCCAGCCCTAGATCGGGACATTCCTAATGGGCATCAATTTTGGAAAAAGCCTACCAAGGACATGCATCGATACTGACTGATTACATTACATCAAAACATTTATACATTTTACACAAACCCACCTTCCTGGAATATCCATCCACTCCGCCGAAAATAACAATGTTATATCTGTTGTGAGAACAACAAAAATGATTAAATGAATGAACATAACATGGAGAGATTGGGATGTAAAGACTTGATTAACATAGACTTGATACATTGTATGAATGCACAAAATCTTTCTTACCGAATCAGCTTGTGGTTCGTATCTATATGAACAAGAGACCGTGGGCATGGCACTGAATATGTGCGTCTCACAGTACACCCCATTGAGGTCAGTCTTGTCAGCACACCTATGGTGTCCACTCTGTGCATCGAAGCCCTTACACGCTCCCACTGAACCAGGCACCCTCTGGATTTAAGGGACCCTTTCATCATTCGGTACCCACAGTGTGGCATTGTCAACTTTATGTCTGCAACCATGGCATCCAACTCCTCATCTGTCATTTGACTATACAGTGAAGTCACTGACATGTTGTTTTCTGATAGTCTTCGGTGGACTGTACATCTCGACACTCCCAACAGGCTTGCAATGGTTGTGACAGATAAAGGTATTTCAAGAAGATGCTGAAGGTACTCAGGGCTAATATAAAGCTTTGGGCGCCCTGCATGATCTGCATCTATTTGCACCTGAAGATTTGGTTCCAAATTTTGGACATGCTCCCTTTCATCCCTGATCAACCTACACAGTTCGGATAGTGTGTCCATGATGCATACTGGAATGTCAATGCTACTTGAAATGGCACTACAGAACACTAGGTCTTGAGTACAAACAAATTCCATGCGGTCCAAATCCAGTGGCCTGTGATTTAAAACATGTAGCAGCCGAGAATGTAGCCTCTCAAGGATGTAGCGACGAAGCAGAACCTGCCAAAGAGAAATAATTTGCCATTAATTTAACCAACAGCCTATTCCTCACAGACAGTCTGACAATTCATGGAGAAATGTGAAGTGTGCTAATGACTGATAGCGGACACACAGCTGTCAATTTAGAATGATTCTGATTCACTAACATAACAACAGTGGTGAGAACAAAATTGGCCAGAAACATTTCCACACACAAATTAGTGATTGAGGCCCATTGTCTTGTAAAGTGCAACAATCTGTATAGAAACACATATGATCATGAAACATTTGATAAAACACCTGTAGCAGTAACCATAATTAAGTAAATGTGTGTCATGAATCATGAGTGATGAATAACACTGTGCCATTTAAAATTGACAAATGATGTCACAATGATACAAAATACGGTCACACTGAGCCTATGGACTAGTATTGCAACTTACATTGCGCCTTCACCTAAAAGAAGGAGGGAAACAAGCTAACAGCTAGTAATAATGAACAGCTCTGTGCATTGGTTGAAATAAATAGTTTTTCAGTAGCGGGCTTTTGAGAAGCTCTTTTAGTTGTTTCGGTCGCTTCTGTAATTATCACTGTTGTGCTAGTTACTGAAAAATAGTAACTAGTTACAGTTACTAGTTACTCCATTAAAAAAGTAACTCAGTTAGTAACTCAGTTACTTAAACGAAAAAGTAATGCGTTACTAAGAAAGTAACTTTTTTCGTTACTTTAAAACGTGTTTTTCCCAATGCTCCCATTAAATAAAGGTTGATTGAATTCCCCTCTAACCCTTTCAGTTCTGTACTGATGCTGATGAAAAAACATCTGCTTTTATCTGTAAAATGTTACCATCATCATTGCATGTTGGCTCCAGCAGCAGTTTGACCTAACAGAACTGCAAAAAAATCTTGAGGCTACGTCTTGACCGAGTTACATTCAAGAACCTGTTTTCAATGACGGAACATTTCACTCAAGCGGTAATTTTTATCGATCGATCAGCTGTGTTTACACAGAGCGATCAGCTGTGTTTACACAGAGCGCTCTGTGTTTACCGTTTCAGGTGTCATAGTTGGAGTCCGTCTGTCCACTCCGCTGCTGTTCGGGTGGAGTGGGTGCTTGCTGCTCGCTGTGACTCTGGAGCTGTGTCCCAGCTGCAGCCTGAACTGACACACAGCTTTGGACTCGGATGCTGCGTTAGCTAATGCTACCTTAGCTCGCCATCATGCCGTGCTCTGACCTATGGCTCTGACCTGTCTCGTCCTCTTCATGGAGCGTGTTTGTAGGACGCTAGAGGGCACCGAGTGCTTTGTTGTGCTCTGTCTTTCAATTCAATGAAACTTTATTGATCGCTTTGTTATGGGAACTGTGTGCCGTTGTAAAACCTCACCAGAACGAACGGAAAAGAACGGAGTAACGCAGCGTTCGGTAACGGAAACGGAGTTACTGATTTTAAAAAAGCAACGCGTTACGTTATTAGTTACTGAAAAAAGTAACGCGTTACTAATAACGCGTTACTACCCAACACTGGTAATTATATTATGCGGGCTGATTTTAAATTGCGTTTGCTTAAGAAAAAACAAACGTTCACTTACCCATGGGTTGTTAGAAGATCCAAACGACTCATTAACAGCAGCCATCTGACACATGCAAGTCACCCTCCTGTGTGGGCAACAACGTTTTCAGCCAACGTTAATGTGACCTGTTAATTTAGCTAGCTTCTAGTGCTAACGTTACTTGACATATTTGCTCAGTGACACACACAAGCTGAGCAAACGTAACTTGTTCACAAATAACATTACTGATAAATTTTAAGAAGGCAATAATACTTCTGACAACTAAGTTACTGTTGAAACATGAACTTGTACTTACAGCGAACACTCTTGAATTCATTGTCTCCCGACCATACTCGACACAACGCCAACCGTGAGCGCGATGAAATGACCCCAAGTGACACGCTTATCATCACTGGGTGCTACGCGCCGACTGGTGGTGTGTAGGCGGTACTGCTACTGCAGCCAGGCAGCGTGAGCCTGTGAGCCTGAGCTCAGGGCAAAGGAACACTGGGGTCACAGACAAATCTCATTTCTACACATTTGCAGATCACAGATCTGCCGCGGCAGAAGTGTTGCAAAATTCACGTGTAAAAACACAGCCAATGGAGAGCTCCTGCCTGAGTTGTAAGTGATGACAGACATTTACAGATCTATGTACGCATTTACAGATCGGTTTACACATTTACAGATCTATGTACGCATTTACAGATCGGTTTACACATTTACAGATCTATGTACACTTACAGATCTGTGTTCACATTCACAGATCTTTGCATGCACTTGCAGATTTGTCTTCACTTGCAAATCTGAATACAGACACAGATTTTTTTTACACACACACAGGTCTGAATACACACACACAGATCTGAATACACACACACAGATCATATTACACACACACAGATCTGAATACACACACACAGATTGAGATACGCATTTGCAAATAATATTGCAACAGTAATAGCTCCATACAGAGAGTGATGCCGAGCGCGTGACGGCGAGCGCGCAGAGAGTGGTCTTTATGCGCGCTGAATATGGTTTTTATGCTCGCGGATTTTGGCACTGAAATGACGCCATAGAGACGGCCCAAATGCATGTAATGCAGTATACAATAAATACCTTCCATTCGATCACTGCAGAACACAGCGGGAATAACTAAATATTCTCCTTATTTATGTGCATATGTCATCAACACACATACATACAGCCATTAAGCCATCGTATAATTGTTACACTTATCCTCGTTTTTAAACCACCAGAGCGCAGAGGAAATGCGCTATAATGAGTGGCACGCTCGTGCGCGCTCAGGCGTGGAGCGTGGAGAGCGCAACTTTACTGAACTTCAGGAGGCAGACTCCACCACCCGGCAAAGGTGATGAGATGTGTTAAAAACCAACAAAAATTGTGTTATTTCCAACACACTCGTTTTTAGAGTGTACAGGAGGCATGATTGATTAAGCAGTTTCTACCTGCAATCCACAAATTACCAGACAACTAACCAATTATGCCTAGTGCCTCCCCGTATCCATAAAAAGAAATAAGCATGATCTTACCGGCTGTCCGTTCAGCTCTTGGATTTTTGGTACACGCACAGCTCTGTCGATAGCTCGATGAGGAACCCGAACTGACCTGATCTGCTCTCCCTTGGCGTCTCCTCCTGTCCTGCTTAATTTGACACAGGTGCGCAATTAACGTGCTCGCGTACCAGTCGACAGGACGTGCGCGCTCGCCGCGGCAGTTACTGCATTAACAAACTAATTCCAACAGTGGAAACTACTGCACCAAACTATAGCCGAACTCATGCCGACTTATAAAAAACCCTCTGGGATCGTTCCCGGTGGATACGGGTGCCTACCTCCTCTGGTGAGTGCTTTCTTAGACAAGATATAATATTCCTAGACGGAGTCTGGCTTGTTGTTATGCGCTTCACGGGGAAGGCGTATCAGCTGAAAAAAAGCTGTTAGCCGCGACAGGCATATTCATTTATTTATCTTATATCCATAATGACATCATCCATCTATCGATCTGAGATAGAGAAGGTTGTGAGCTAATCTTTACAACCATCAAAACAAATTCCTCCCAACGTTATGTCTGGCCTGTTTCACTCAGAAATACGTCACCTTACAGATTTGAAATCTTGTTTCGGCTCAACTTTAAGTGTATCAATTTAGGGCTGGGCGATTTATTGAATTTCGATTACGATTACGATTTTGGCCTCCCTCGATCATGAAAACAAGATAATCGTAATAAAACGATCATTCTGCCGCACGCCGTGTCTTGTATGGTAAATGCAGCGAACCCTTCCATCCCCACCTCCTTCTCCCCACCTGTGCACTCCGCTCCGCCCCGCCCCCTGCCTGAAAAGTTTCGCTTTCAGCCACGCCGGTGCGTATTGCCAGTAGGTGTTTGGGAAGAAGACGGTAGAAAATGCTAGAAAGGCAGCCAGGGCTGTAAACTAGCGGTCGCCACTCGCCAAATGCGACTAAAATATTCCCCTGGCGACTTAATTTTGGAGGGATACATGCCACGGGGCGGGTAAATGTTTGTCCCGATGGTCGTGCTCTTGCAATAAATTATGCATGATATAACAAAACATTGTAGTGGCTGTAAACTGATAAATTATGACGGTAGCAATCGTCAAGCTAAACCGGTGATTTGTTGTGTGTCACACTGAAGTAGCGCCCCCGACGTCACCGCTGTAGAAAATAGTTCCCCCGAAGCAACGTAGCGTGCGCGTCACCGCTCTTTAAAAGTTTGGCGCAGTGAGTGACGCCCGGTTCACACTGGCCGCGGAATAGCCGCGGCCGTCCCGTGTCGTGAAGCGATCGTTTCGGCGTCTGCTCTATTTTTTGCGCGTGCCGCGAGCGAACACGTCTATTCTGGCAGTTAATCACACAAAGAAACACGAGACAATCCGGTCAATTTTCAAAATAAAAGCAGTTTTCAAAATAAAATACCGCGATTGACAAATGCGATCATATTTGTTGTGCACTGGGAAAGTGGAGGACTGACAGGGAATGGCTTCAGTACGACGACTCGACGGGTGTCATGTTTTGCTCCGTCTGCCGGACACACGCCAAGAAAAACAGCGCGGATATTTAGTTCTGATGAGTAATTAATGAGTGTTTCCTTTGTCACAGTTTTGCACTGTTAAAGTTTTCAATTTGCAATGTTTGAGATGAAATGAATGAAATTCAATTAATAATATTAAAATGTACTTCTAAATAATACTTTGGCCTCTTTTCTAAGCATGTACTGCTCTATCATACTGTTATCTCAATGAAAAGTACTGAAACAGATGTATATGCAACAAAAAGAGGTAATTTATTATTTGTCCGGTAAAAAATGTACTTGGCCAGTAGATTCTTTCATCTACCGGTCCCCTTGGCAGGTGAGCCAAAAAGTTAGTTTACAGCCCTGAAGGCAGCCTTTGGTCGCGAAGAGAGGGAAAGCAACTTCTGTGGTGTGGAAACACTTCGGTTTCGAGGAGTCTGACCCGGAACAAACAAAGATATTGTGCAAGATATGTCACGCGACCGTGTCTGCCCCTCAAGGGAACACGACCAATTTATTTAATCATTTGAAGTCCACACACAGAGTAATACACGACCAAGCAGTGAAGGAACAAAAAACCTAAAAAATGAAAAGCTCCTCGACTCCTGCCACCGCCACGCAGTCCTCAATTAAGGACACACTTTACAGTGCCACCGCATATCCACCCAGCTCCCGCAGGCATAAAGAAATAACGAATGCCATAGTAGGCTACTTTAAGTCTGAGATAGTGTTTATTTTTTATTTTTACATATTATTTAATTCATTTTATATAATATATTTTTCTCTTATTTATTTGCATTTTTCTTGTTTTTCAGTTCAAACTTATCGTGTTAAAAAAAATACCAGAGTTCAAAGTTCAATAAATGCTTGTTCTCAAATCAATGAATAATCGTCTTTAATAATCGTGATTACAATATCAATCAAAATAATCGTGATTATGATTTTTGCCATAATCAAGCAGCCCTATATCAACTGCGATGCCACAGTGTGTGAACTCAAGATGTATATCCACAGCACGTTCCCTGAGGCTTCTAGGAAAATGTGACCAAGGCAGCTGTGTCAGAATCCGTTCCTTAGCACATCTCCTGTTCTTGAATGCTCTTCATCTCTCCTGACCTCTGCAAAGTCGTGTGTGGTGATGTCAGATGGATGGAAGGTCATCTGATGATGATGATGATGATGATGATGATGATGATGATGGCATGTCACTGAAAGCAAGAGAGGCCGAGTGGAGGAGGACGGGGATCGATCAGGACAAGCCAGCAATGATTTGGTCTAAAAAGGCCACAGCTTAGCCTCCTCTGGGAAATATTATTTATCAACTGAGTACAAAGTGGAGAAATGACACCTGTGAAGTTGATTCCAAGACGGTTTTATTAGGATGATCTTGTGTTTACAGTGTGTGTGTGTGTGTGTGTGTGTGTGTGTGTGTGTGTGTGTGTGTGTGTGTGTGTGTGTGAGTGAGTGAGAATCAACACCATAAATCAAACAATGTACAACAGCTGAAACACATTTTCTGTCTGGCCTTCAGTCTGGTGTCAGTCTAGACACACTGCACTCCAGCATCCTCACCATGATTACAGTTGTTAACACCAATTCCTGCATGTCGGCAGCTAAAGATGTCAGTCTCTGTTCCTAAACATTTCAGTTCATCCAGCCAGATCCTACCAGTCCCTGCAGAAAGACAGCAGTGTGACAGAAAGCCATGCATTCATCAGGTGATTTCCATAAGTTACAATTCTGAATGAATTATTCCAAGCAATGTTTAAGTTGCAAAAGGCTTTTGCTCACACAGATGGAACCAACTGGTCATTTATTATGTTCAGGTGTCATAAACAAGTTCAGCAAAGGGAATGGTCGAAAGATTTGTAGAGATTCCCTTTTGGACAGCTTAACAACTCTGTTTTGCAAAGTCTTTCCCATAGAAGTGGGGAAAAAAGGCCCCCTTCTCAACACAACTCTGTCCATTAGTTGAATATTTTCACTTTCGATCTTTTAATGACATTTGTCTGATAGTTGAGAAATCAAAGGATCTGTCGTTCCTAAAGAAGTAATGACCATATATATAAAAAATGTGATTAGCGTATATAATAATGAGCTTATATAATAATGAGCGTATATACTCATGAGCGTGTATGATTGAGCGTATAGTAATGAGCTTATATAATTATGAGCATATACTGTATGTAATGAGCGTGTATTGCAATGAGCTAATATGTGAGCGTATACAATGATGGGTGAATATAGCAATGAGCATATATAATAATGAGCTTATATAGTAATAAGCATATGTTGCAATGAGCATTTATAGTAATGAGTGTATAGAGTAATGAGCATATATATTATTATTATGTGTGTGTGTAGACGCCTCCTTCGGTGTTTGGGTATAACCAGTGACCATGTTAACTGGTGTCTCTCAGCTGAATGTGTGGTGGTTGCTTGTAGCGACAATCCCAACTGACATTGGGTAAAGACAGGGTTCACAATTTAGGGTGAAGGGTTTTGTTCCACATTAGAGGATAGTATACTGTGCATTGAACATGATGTTATGGTGGCAGTGGACATCTTACCTGCATCAGCAGTGAAGGTGGTGACGACCCCTTGGAAGCCCAGCATCTTACAGATGACCTTGCCGTCCAAAGCGTCAAAGCTGTCGTCACACACGGTGCCCCAGATCCCGTTGTACTTCACCTCCACCCGCCCTTTGGCTCTCCCCGGCACCAGACGCACCATCACTGTGGTGACACAGAGTTACAGCTGGGAGCTCAGCATCATTTAGATGATGTTCAAACTAAATATTAGGTGAATACATAAAAGCAGGACGTATGTGTGTTTGAAACCGACATCATAGTAGTTGGAAATAATTCATCTATATTGTTGTCAACACTGCTCTCAAGTCAACGGTGTGCAAACTTACACTCTACATGTCCCTGGTCTCCCTGGTCTCCTTTGGGACCTGGTGGTCCGGGACGACCTGTGGAGGATAAATGGTCAAATATCAACAACACTAACAGTTTACATGAACTGATATTAACCTAATCCATCAGCCGAGTATGTCATACTTATGTCATGTATTATACAGTACGGAATGTTGTATCACTATCAAAGGTAATTTTAACCAGAACTGCCTACAAAACAAACTGGACCAGTAAACTATTCAATGCAGGAAAGTGTGCTCATTGTCTTTGTTTTGTGTAGTTCAGCGACAGGTGACAGAGCTGGACACTGTTACAGACAAAGTTTATTTCATAGAAATAAAATACAGACAGAACAGACATTGCTATTCAAATCAACATTCCAGGATGGAGAGTGGCGACCACTTTTATATGGACTATTGCCATAGTCACTTCTATGTAAAGTAAACCGATTTTTGTCAAGTCTAGGACTCAATGAGGAGAGGTTTTCCATTTACGACTATTAGTGGAGTAGCAACGTTACGAAGCAGCGAGAGAGACAGATTAATGAGTAATATTAATAGTTAATGCTTCAACCACAAAATCATACAGTAGGAAACAGCATTGATATTGTGGGATGAGTGACAACTTTGTTCGTATAACTTTGTTACAAGTGCAAGATTAAAGCAGTGGAATTAACAATCTAGCTAATTTACCTTAATAAGAACAATGTAATGTAATTATTAGTTGATATTTTGAGATATCTTCATTCTAGAATTAACACATGTTAATGACTACTGGCTGTTTGCTTTCCTTGGTTGTACAAGGGGTTGATTCATTGTTTAGAAAATGAGCAGCGGCAACATGATGTAATGACATATACTTAGTGTGCATTCTCTTGTGCCACATAGTGGACACAGGAAATGCTACAACATTTGCAAAACATTATTTCCAGCGTCATACAGTGAATAATGTGTGTGTGTATATTATTAGGGCTGTCAGAATTAACAAGTTAACGCGGGGCGATTCATTTTTGCTTAGCTAGTCATTTTGCATTGAAGCTGTTGGCTCTCTGGACGGGATGTTTGAGTATAAAAAACAAAGATGGAACAATCAATAAACACACAGCCTCGTAAAACTACTCGACACCACTGCAGCAGCTTGACGTTAACCTCTCAACATTGAGCCTAATAAGTCTCCCAGCTGCAACAATAACCTGATGAACAAACATGTTAAATCATCATTTATCAACAGCTGCAGTATGAAGCTGTATTACAGCTGTGAATGTAGCAGTGTAGTGTGTGCAGGGAAAGTGAAAGTCAAAGGAGTTAGCCCTGAAGTTAGCAACAACTCAGGAACACAACAAGGTGGGCTGACCTTTAAGGTGGGCCAGCACTATTCTCCTTGAAGTGACAAGATGCTCCTCTGAGTCTCTTAGATTTTTTTTATCTTTAATATTTATTTTAACTCTGTAACTGACAGCAGGTTAAACATTAATTATTAATATCCCTACTGCAAACTCTGCTCTATTTCAAACACACGGTTGAATGTTTCCAAAGTGATTGTTATAACTGTACTGCTATTATTAAATACTCTTTTCAGTACTCGGCATCAGCAAGTACTGAAATTTAAGTACTTATACTCAGTCTGAGAAAAGTGGTATCAGTGCATCCCTATTTGTTGAGGCTTCACATTCTGGTGCATATACGCCCTCTAGTTCCCACAACTAGGACAGAACAACAATTAGGGCTGTCAAACAATTACATTTTTTAATCTGATTAATCACAGGGTAGCTGTGGATTGATATTATAATTATATAACTTTAACACACACCTTCAGTTCCATTGAAACCAGGAGGTCCACTAACACCTGTAAGACAAGACAACAAAATTATTTGAAAGACATTTGGTCGACAGGGCTAATATATACCCAAAAAATAAACATGAATAGATTATATATATGGTTTAAGAAGCCCAGATGATCAACCAAAGATTATTTTGAGTCACTGGACCATAACCTTTGTACTGCATGGAGTATGGCAAAGAGTTCCCTTATTTTTTTTAGCAGTGAATATGATGTAGGATCACTGCTGCTCTTTTACAAGAAAGCCATTGACTTGATGCCACAGAGATGAATCTTGGAATGCATAGAACTGCACAACATCAACCGGCCACTGAGAGCCTTCATCAAGAACTCAATGTGGCTGTGGAAGATGAGTCTAGAGGCCAACTCAAACCCTGTTGCACAAGGTCCCTGCTCCTGTCCTTAAAAGGCCTGAGCCCCCTCGAGGAGATCATAACTCAAAGTGGATCTGGATACCGGTTCCGAAGTGGAGTAACCATCAGCTATCACCTCTACATGGATGACATCAAGCTGTATGCTCAGAATGAGCGTGACATCTTCTCACTGATCCACAATAGCAGGATCTACAGTCAGATGGTGTCCAAGAGAGGCAAGCTGACCTATGATGCAATATTGCTTTCTGGTTCAAAGGCAACATAGTAGGTGTCAGTATAGCTACCAATACCTTGGAGTCCCGCAAGCAAATGCAAATCATGAAAAGGCCACAAGGAAGTCAGCCACAGCCAAATACCTACACAGAGTGAGGCAAGTCCTGAAAAGTCAGCTGAATGAAAAAACCAGATCAGAGCCATCAACATGTACACACAGGTTTCCGATACCTGGCTGGTATAATAACCTGGCCAAAGTAAGACATAGAGGCCACTGATATCAAGATATGAAGGCTCCTCACCATGCTTGGATGGTTTCACCCCAAATCCAGCACTGTGAGATTGAACACTAACCGGAAGGAGGGAGGCCGAGGACTGGTTTTGTAGGATGGATTGATGGATGGATGAACGGATGGATGGGCAGACAGACAGAAATCTTTATTGTCTATTCACACTGAACATTGCCTTGCATTCACCTGCTCTGACAAACACTCTTAGTCATAAAGGGTCTCATACATTCGTAGTAGTAAATTCATAGTGACACTAGTGAGTGTTAGAGCACCTTTCTAGGATAAAAAAAACAAGATCCAGGAGAACATCAGGAAGATAGCCCCAAGAACGTTAGTGAATATCTCAGAAACCTGATGAAGATGGGGTGAATCATCATGGAAGGACCACCTACGGACAGAAGAAGTGGCTGATATGGAGATATCATACCAGTGGCTAGAGAAGGCTAGTCTGAAGGACAGCACAGAGACACTAATCATGGCAGCACATGAAAGGTTGCTGAGCACTTGATCAATAGAGGCTGGGGTCTACCACACCAAACAGGACCGATTGACCAGTTGATATACTGATGATATTGAATTGAGAGGAAATATTGTCCGGTTATGTCAGGATACATGTTGTTTTATTTCTTTGTTAGCAGTTCTTCATAGAGAGAGACCCACTGTACCTTTTCCATGGCATTACATCAACAACTAATTACATGCTTCTTCTGCTAACATGCTAATGTTTAAACATTAGAGCTAAACTGTATTCATGCTATTTCTGTTAAGACGTTAATGTTGTTAAGGTTGATCAGTGGTGTTATAACGTTAGCTAGCCAAACTATTTACATGATACTTCTGCTACTAATGTTGGACAGTGCGGTAATGTAATGCAAATCTTAGCTAGCTAAACTATTTTCAAATGCTTTTTTGGTTAACACACTAATATTGCTAAGGCTGATCAGTAGTGTTAACCTTTATAAAATATCCTCCTGAAAATGTTAAGTAATTTATTTATTAACTACATCATTGATTAAAGATTGTGCATAATAAACAGATGACAATGTATATGAAATGAGCTGCAGAGACCAGAATTGAGGGTGACTTCATCGGTCCAGTCAGTCTGTTTAATGTAATGTAACCATAAACATCAGTGTTTTGCTTCAAATGGCGTCCTCAACGATGGAATTCTATAGAATGATGATAGATGATCTTTGTTGGTATTTCTGATATAACAACCTATGCTACAACAATCTATCTTCCACTTCAACTGGTTTCCGCTGTTTTTCTGCACCCAAAATGCACTGAACTGTTAGTGACGTAAACATAACGTCTACTAAAATGTTCTATATCCAAACCCTTACCTTGGGAACCGGGTTCTCCTTTCTCTCCCTTGGCACCTGTTCCTTGATTCCCTGGTTCTCCTTGGAGTCCAGGTGGACCCCTGGGACCTACATTTACAACCATACACATACAGAGACAGAGAGAGAGAGAGAGAGAGAGACATCAGAGTAATGATTATGAATGTTTTTGGTGCAAATATACATTTCATAAATGCAAACTATGCAAACTGTATCATTCATCACGTGAATCAGCGCTGCACCAGCAATATTGCAGATGATGACCAGAAGTCAAATGAGGAAGAGGAACTGAATGTTTCACGTTTGTTAATCAGCTGATACATTTTTCCATCCAGGAAATGAGTCTCAGTCAAGTCTTTTCGTAGGCTGTCCAGTATTAACACAGTATTTTATTTGTTATTTCCCTTCTGCAATACCCTGCTTGGAATACAACTTTCAATTCTGTATTTATCACAGACACTAGTACAAGGTCCATAGCAGAGTAAGTAAGACAGAATAAATAGATTAAAAAAAAAAAGACAAGAGACAAGAAAACAAGACAAAACAGAACATCAAGACAACAAGACAAAACAAACCATCAAACATATAAGCATTGTCTCCAATGCCTCCTAAGCTTAGAGGAGTACCTCAAGGACCTCTTAGCTGGGTTCACTAGAGCTTCAATAATGCTATTTTTTGAAAAGATCCAGGCGGCACATAAATTTGTACATTAAATTTCTTAGTATTGCCTCACAAGTTGGCACACTGGAGAAGACAAACAAGTAACTGGCACTAAACCATCTACGTAGCTGCATCAGCAGTCTCATAGTGTCATTATAGGCAACTGTAAGCTTCTGTAAGCGGCTTTTCTTATGACTACATCATAAATAAGCAGTATACATAGGTGTACAAAAGGCTTTAAACAAGGAGCATTTCACATTAAAAGAGCACATACTGAACTTGCTAAGTAAAACGTTAGCCTGGGCATAGGGCTGCACGATTCTGGAAAAAATGTGAATCACGATTTTTTTGCTTAGAATTGAGATCACGATTCTCTTGCACGATTTTTTCCACAAAATGTTTATTGCACTGATGAACTTTAACAAAACAAAAAAACGTTTGTTGCTTTGGCAGAGGCATAGTAGTAGTTCTATCATTGGAAGATAAGTAATTTTTACAAAAGTAAAAAAAACAAAAAACATTTTTAAGTATTGCACGTTTGGTGGGCTGCCACTAGAGGATGATTGACAGGCGCTCTCCTTCATACAATCACGCGCACACTTCATGGCTGCACCTGATTGGACGATCGCTTCCACAGCTGTCCTGTCTGCTCCGGAGTTCACGCAGACCAACATGGCGGCTCGTTTGGAAACTTTCTCTTATTTCACGGAAATAGTTCACCGAAAGGTGTTTCTGAAAACATTTTAAGCGAGAAATAAGCTATGCAGTTGCTGAATCTGTCTTTATTTTAGATCGACAACATTCAGTTTAGAAGATTTTTGCAAAAGTTCCCGAGGCGGCGAGTCGAGCCCGGCGCAATGAATGGGCCGCGGGGAAACACCACTGCCTGTGGACACGTACCTTCACTCTTTCCAAACACTCAACTGCAGGCGGCTTCCTCCACTGAATCACGTGTCGTAAAGACGCTTTATCATAGGTTGAGGGGCGGCAGTGCTGCGTTTGGGGGCGCTTCAAAAAATCCGGAAGTAAATAGGAGCATTTGTGATGCCGCTCGAGATATAAAATGCTTCAGAATCGCCGTGTGTAGAAATGAGATCACGTGTAAGTGTGAATCGAGATCGCGATTTTTTAACGATTTTTTGTGCAGCCCTACCTGGGCATAGCATTTACGCCGTTGACGATATATATATATCTTTATCATCACTAAAATCATCTGAGATTATATGACCAAGATACTTTACTTCTTTACACACCACAAGTGGGCTGTTACACAGATAGAAAACAGGGAAAGTCATATTTTTATCCTCTGTTAAATTTAATGTCATACTCAAGACCATATTGTGTGCATACCTTAAGTAGTTGCTGTAAGCCAGCACTGCATGGACTAACAATAGCCAAATCGTCTGCATACACGAGATGGTTAATGAGAGAGCTACCAACCAGGCAGCCAGTAGTACACAAACTCAGTTGAATTGACAAATCATTCATGTATACATTAAATAAGGCAGGGGATAATAATCCACCTTGACGGACACCATTGGATACATAGAATGGGGAGGATATTCCACAGCCCCATTTGACCCTCATTGTCTGGTAACTGTACCATATACTAGAATCCTGATAATGACCTTTGGTACCCCTCTCTGCAGTAATTTTAAAAATAATTTTCCATGGTTGACCCTATCAAAAGCCTTAGAGGCATCTAAAAAACACATAAATACGGTTGAGTTCTGATCCACATATTTTGAAACCAATTCCTTTAAAGCAAATATACACATATCCGTGCCATGTTTCCTTTTAAAGCCAAACTGATTATCTGATGTTGGTAGAAAGGTATCAAGCCTTGTAATGAGGACGCGTTCCAAAACTTTGGATGGAATACTAGAAAGCGCTATTGGTCTGTAGTTGTCAATGCTATTCAGTTTCCCGGCTTTATCTTTTAGGACTGGAACGAGCAATATGGAGAGAAGTGAATCAGGTAGCACCCCATGGATAAGGAGCCCAGTAAAGCACATTGATAATAAAGGACAGAGTTTCTGACTACCATACTTCAAGTGTTCTGCATAAATATGGTCCATGCCGCATGCCTTGTTATTATCTAACATTGAGATTGCATCTAAAATTTCATCAGGTCTAATTACAAGATTCTCATTTGAATCAATGTTATGTAACACAAAGGGTTCACTTACAGTTAAACAGTTCTTGATAATGTTCATGCCATTTCTCAGCTATTTTCTCAGTACCAGACATTCCCTCTATATCAGACGGGAGGGAGGTTTTACAGTTGTTTAACACTTTGACCTCCTTCCAGAAGTCATAGTAATTATTACTCTGCAGCTTTTTAGCAAGTGCATCAGCTCTCATAGGGCCTCATTTATCAATCTTGCGTGAAAACGGGCGCAGATCTGAGCGCAGATTTGGTCTTACGACAGGACACACGTGCAATTTATGAAACGTTCGTATCTGACCAATCTCAGCGTACGAATGAGCGGGCCTTGATAAATGCGGCGGCTGAATTTGATCGTCATTAACATGTTACGCCCATAAATATTCCTGTTTCGGAAGCCTCGCCCACTGAGGTCAAACATGGAGAGACGAAACATGGGTAAGAAAAGAAACTTTTCTGACACGGAGATCGGCATCCTGACATCGGAGGTGGAACACAACAAGACAGTGCTTTTTGGCAGCCTGAAGGGTGGCATAAAAGGGGCTCACAAAAACGCTGTCTGGAAAAAGATAACGGAGGCAGTAAACAGCGTTGCCGCAGAGGAACGGACTCCAGCTGAGGTGTGAATATAATTCTCAATAACTTAACCCATGCCTAACAACTTAAATGAATCTTTTCATCCGCAGCCTAAAAGCTTATGTCTGTAAACTGATCAAAACAATTCTTTACATTTAGGTCAAGAAAAAATGGTCGGATATGAAGCTGGCCACCAAGAAACGCTTTGCTGCGTTTAAACGCAGCATCAGGCAGACTGGAGGAGGCCAAACAGACTCCAGCCTGATCTTGACGGGGACGGAGGAAAAAATTGCCTCCTTAATTAGGTCGGAGTCGATCTGTGGCATAAGTGGTGGAGGTGACACAGAGATCCCTGCGGTCCCTGAAAACGCGCTCACGTCTGACACGCGCGTATTGTTCCTCCAAAATAAGCAAGTCTGCCATCATCAAGACTTGATAACTGTCAAAGCATCTGTTTAAATAGGGGAATGAATAAACATCTGACCAACCACAGTGGAACGATGATTATCTCAACAGGTGCTTTCATTTTTGTTCCAGTTCTGTCACACCCATCGGACAAAAACAAAAACAATTACACATTTTTGCCTTTAGTTAATTTGCAAACACACATTTCTGCTTGTATTTATGATTCTTTCACATTTTAATGTGTAATAATTAGTTGTCATCTTAGGCTATTTATCCCATTGTTTAATTTTTTGAAAGTGGTATCAGTAAAAACATGGGCTTTAAAAGAAATGTTTTCGTTTTAATAATCCGTTTTGATCTGTTCTAAATATGTGACTGCTTATGCTTAATGACAGCTGAGGTTTGTTCATTATTTTACGCCAGATTTTGCTGTGCTGCACCGCAAATCCACAGACTCGAATTTGCGTACACGAGCTCAGACCTGACGTGAGATCTGATCGCAGCTTCCGCTTACGTCCAAATTGATAAATGCCGAAGTTTGCGTGGAAATGGTCGTACGCACGGTTTTCGGTCGTACGTTCGTTTGATAAATGAGGCCCATTGTGTTTTCCTTCCTTCTAATAAAGGGAAAAGCATATTGAAATTTTGCATTTGTGGACTTTTTATTCACAAACAGTGGGCCTTGTCTAGGCCTACCTGATTCAGACCAAAGTTTAAAAGCTTCTCTGGCTGCAATATGTAACACACCCACATGGTCATTCCAGCCAGGTTTAGCATTACAGTGTGTGTTTTGATTCTCTGTGTAGTGAGATAAGAACTTGATGTAGTGAGGCTGTTGACAATGCTGTCATACAAGGAACATAATTCGAGACCATGGTTATAGTCCTCACAATTCATGTCCTGGCACAGTAATGCATTTTTAGGTAATTCAATCAAACCCAGCAGCTTGTCAGTTGATGAAAAGTATTTGCGCTTTTCCTCCTCAGAGAGTTTTACCCAATCAAGCTTACTAACATTGTTTGCATCATCATTTGGAGCCAACGCAGGGATATTATCAACATTCAGTAACATAGATATGGGTATATGGTCAGAAATAGCCATGTCATACTTTATCACCATATCTACAATATAGGAATGAGCATCTGCTGTACACATTAAATGGTCAAGCCAGGAAGTAGTATGCCAGGCATCACTGACATATGTAAAACTACTATTAGGCAACAACAGCTGACTAGTTAAAAACAATTTATTTTCATTACAGAACTCTATCAGATCTCTAGCAAATAGTGAATTATTGTCTGATAGATCAGCATTAAAATCCCCAATAATATACACACATGTAGAATCATAGTCCTCAATAAATGAATGCAAATAAGCTAATCTGCTTAAAACTTCATCCTCTGACTGGTTGGATTCGTAGGGGATATAAATGTTTATAATAACCATCCTCTTATCATCAAAGTTAATCTCAAGGCCAATAGCCCAGTCCACATTCATTCTCATCACAGACACTATAGGGTCATATTTCTTATTCCATAATATTGCAACACCCCCTGATATTCTTCCTCGCACAATCTTTGTGCTAAGGTCTGTGGTGGACTCACCGGCACCGTGAAAGTCTTTATTCAGAACGTTTAGCTTATCCAGATCTTGTTTGGGAAGCCAAGTCTCTTGAAGACAGAGAATGTCAAACTCTTCTAACAGCGAGTACATTGGTATTCCTTGCCTTATCCGCAATGCTATGTCCAATCTGCAGGCCTCGCGAATTATAAGAAGCCATCCTCATGAATGTTTTGGCGTTAATTCCGTTATGGCCTGCTCCTTCACCACCGACTCACTGATCACAGAGCAGTTTGTCACGGTGGGTAATGTCTTTGGCACCGACGCACCAAGCCCTCTTGATTGACGTGCCTCGTAATAGTGCCAGACAAACGAGCCCGTGGGCCAGAGTTGGGGGTCATACATCTCTGCCACCTCCTTACATTCCGCGGTGACCTGGAATCTTCCTTGTGCGGTCTCTATCTTCCGACACTCAACTTCACGCCCAAGTTTGCCTTTGAGATAGTTACTGAGTGTACCTGCTTCAAGGCTCGGATCAAACCTCGTTGCAAAAACACTCACCATCTTCATTTGGACTGCCTGTATACTGGCAGTGCCGGTACCGATAATGCCAGTTCTCTTGCGTTGAGGTTTCTGGTGTGTGAACTCAGTAAGGGGTTTTCGGTAATTGCTGTCCGAAGCCGGGTTATTCCGTCGCCTCCCCTCCCTCCTGACACGGTTCCACGAGGGAGACTGTGCTTGATCTTCAGGCACCACAATAGCAGTGACAGTGGGGTTCTCCCTTGATGCGTTAGCGCTGGCCACCTCGGTAGCTATCCGCCCTTCAGGGTGATCCACTTTCACGCTAGCAGCAGCTCTGTCACTCCTGGTAGGCATCCAGCGTAGGTTCTCCGTATTGCAATCAGGAGCACAAGTCTCCCCGGTAGTTGCCTGCCCAGGGAGGCCGCTGGGCCTCTCCACCGCGACCAGCCTATTATCCAGGGCTTCGGTCACCGAGCATAGACTCTCGCAGGCAACTACTTGCGCTTCCATAACTTTCTTCATGCCAGCAATGTCGTTGTTGATTTGCAGCATTTTCCCCATCAGCACTGACACATCAATGCTATTAAAGGAGACAGGAGGCAGTTCATCCATGAAGTGTGAGACGAATTTAGAAATATCACCTCCACATTCATTGATTACATTCAAGCAGAGCTTCACGTTGTTAATATCCTTTTGTGCTCCTTTATGCGAGACCAGCCGCTGTGACGTCTTGGTACAGACCTCTTGGAGGATTCAATTCGCTCAGAGGTGAAATGGTTTGTCACTAGTGTGACAATTTCGTCTTGACCCAAAGTCCTCATTTTCACTACAATAAAGTTAAGTAGTTCATCTTCCACGATCACCTTGCCATCTTGAGTCTATATTTCGGGTGAGGTGCGGGAAAAAGCACTAAACGCCGGACTAAACGCCGGAGCAGCACGCTGTGCTGCTTCAGCCACCATTGTCTTCCTTCCAAACAATTCTCAACTTCATATTATATTATTAAAAACAAGACGAGAAGGCAGCTTACACAGCATTCGGCTGGATCAGGTCTCTGCTTGTAGAAGCTGTTGGAGACGATCAGCTGCCATGCAGCATCCCATCTTTTCTTGCGATGCAATCGTTACACACTGGGTCTGCTTTTACAGTCCAGGTTGTGAAAAATTAACGAAATGCTATCTGTGAGTTTCATGTTCAGGGACAAGCATTGTCAATTTTTTCTTGTCTCTCAGCACCAAAACTATGTCAATAGAAAGTCAATTTTCCATTTTCTTGGTGGACACATGAATACATGAATTTCAGGCTGGAGACCGGTGTCGGACACTGTGTGCCCTAAATAAGTAACGCCTGTACAGCAGTTTTCATGAACCCAACTGAGAAGTTTTGTTACTTAAATCTTTCATTTCTTGTGTTAAGTTGTCCCAACTGACAGAAAATAAGTTGTTCCGATGACATGAACAAAATGGACACTTCGTTTCACTCAGCACGATACCAATGGATTACATTTTGTGTTTCACAACAGTGTTGATTTTATCAGCAACTCCGGAGTCTGATGATGATGAAAAATGCAAAACAATTCTAATCTATGAAATAATTGTGGCTGTTTGAGAAGTGTGCAGGGTGCTTCAGAGTCTGCAGCCACACTAAAGACGGGAAATACTCACAATAGCACATTAACATGTAGATGTTTAGCAAGTATAGAGTTCATCTTAATTCAATATGTTAGCATTTGCTAATTATCAGAAAACACAAAGTGGAGTTGAAGTGAAGGAAAGGTTATTGGTGATAAAGCAAAGTTCCCACAAAGGTGACTTAACTTTTACATTTTTAGTCCTGTTTGCAAATCTGGCAGGTCTATGATGTCTCATAATAAAATAATCAAGTTGTCATGGTTTGACTGCAGCAGACATCAGTGAGGTTACAGCTTGTGTTTTACTTGTCAGCTCTGGTGTGCACTGACATGCCCCACAGCAGCTCAGTTAGTGTGGATGGGAGCTTTTCGAAGAAGCATGTCTAGTTCAGCTTCATAACAACAAACACAGGATTCCACAAATAGTCAAAATGAAACCCACCAACTTCACCAGCACCTCCTGGCCCTCCAGGTTGTCCTTTGAGTCCCATTTCACCCTTCGGTCCTGCAGGACCAGCAACACCACTGTCACCTGGAAACAAACACACGTATGTGATCTGCTGATGGACTGTACCTTCTGCTGCTCAGCACCACTGAAGCATGCTGAATAATCAAGCTGTTGTCACTGCTAGGGTGACAAATAATTAGCCTCGTCGGTGCTCCTTGGTGTCTGACACAGACGCTCATTTAGAGTGTTTAAGTGACACACCCACCTGCTGCATTATGGGTAGGGCAACACACACTAACACAAGCAGGGGTTGCTAAAAGTCATTATGAATTTGGTGTTTTGCAGGGCTGTGGGGGTCAGGTGGACCTATAGGAAATATTCTGCCCTCAGGAAATTTGTTGGCTCGAGTAAAAGTCCAGCCCTAATAAAGATTTCATACAGGAAATGCCAGTGCACTGACAAAGTTGCAACGGTATGTGAAATAATGACTGCAGCCTATCCATCCTATCATATCCAGCTACTTTTCATCAGGGTCTGACAAGAAAAGACAGTTTAGCAACGCTGGGATCAGTATTTCCTGGTAACACATGCACCATTACTAAATTGGATGGAACCAAATTAACTTTTTACACTGAGTGAATGTGTGATGTTATTAGCTCACAGCTCAGAATAAGGTTCTAACTGGGTTACAGATTTTATTCTCTTTCTGAACAACTCTAATGTCACACTGTTAAACCTGATAAGTTAATATAACTCAAGTTAAAGTTATACAAACCTTATAAATTAAGTAGTCCTAACTAGGTTATTTTAAGTGATCCAAACTTAAATGTGTAAGTTAAACAAACATTCCTGATCAAGTACTTTTCACTTGGTATTTAGTTTTAACACTACAAATTAAGTCAAGTATAGTGAACTTAAATATTGTATTAGGGTACTTCATTTTTTTAAGTTCCTTTAACTCAAAATCCAGAAATACACATATTTTGAGGGAAAAAAAATGTTAACACATACAATTAAAATACATGCCACTATTTATTTCAAAAACAGAGCAAAGCCCAAAGAAATGGCCTCCTGAGAAGTGCATAATTCAGACAAAATCCTCATTGCATGCTCAACTCTTAGACATTATGGGCCCTAGTTTCGTAGACCAGGCGCAGTCAGCTTTCAGCGCACCTGCGCCGTGCCGACGGGGTGTGTCCGCCTGGACTTTGCAAGTTTCGTGCACCGCGCAGTGGGAGTGGGAAAGAGGGAGGAGAAGAAGGCGTGAGTGGGAGACGAGGAGGAGACGAGGCGTGGACTGGGATTAATACAGCCGATTCAGATCTTCACCACTCAAATGAGCTCCTCTACTCTCCTTTAATGCGTTAGGGGAGGTTCAGTGCAAGATTCGTCACTTGACAACCCGATGACAGAAGCAGCGCCGCCGCTCCCACCACGCACATTATGCTCTGTGCGCGCATATCATAATAATAGCAATGCCGATACACGAAACTTCCGCTACGCCAAGCTGAATCTGTGACGCCCCCCCCTGCTGCGCCGCCACACCCATCTTGGCGCAGGCGATCCACCAAACTGCCAAACTGACGGTGCGCAAGGCTGCGCGGGTCGAAACTTGCATTGCGCCGGCTCCGCCACCCTGCGCCGCCCTGCGCTGCGCCACGAAACTAGGGCCCTATATCACTGAACTAATCACTTCCGCACATAAAACACTTATCCACAAAACTTCAAACAGTGACATCAGTGTAATCATGTAACAGACTATTTAAAAAATAGTTCAGGACCTAAAAGAACTGCTGGGGACATGGACAATGATAAGAAGTCTTCTGTTGCTCAACTCAACATGGCCTATGAACAAAGATATGGGTATTGTAGTATACACAGTGGCAAAATGTTTTCCATACACATCCATACCGTAAAAACCCTGCATAAAACATTTAAAGTTGAACAGTAATACTTCTCAACACATCTATAAGATGTTATAAAAAAAAAAACGACTACTGCCATATATAGTAATGCCAAAATGGCAGTAGCACATGTCAATATGAAAAATCAAGTAAAAAAAAAAAAAGACCAAAGTTGTTAGCTTTGTTCACATGTTAAGATTTCTCCACTTCCATCAGGTAATTTTTAAGGCTCAACACCCTGGGTTTCAACTTCCCATCATCCAGGCCCATCAAGACTTTCTGGGTAAAGTCAAATGTGTTGGCTGAGTCCTTTGGGTAAATCAGTGCAAAAAGCATGACAAATGCATCAGCAAATGTGGGGAAATCCATAACTATGTTACCCTCAAGCACAACCGCAGTCCTCTCTGGGCAGAAGGCATCTGTTGAATTGTCACTGACCAACAGGAGCCCGACCGGTAGGTTGTCAATGTTTGGTCCATCAGACTGTGACACCTGAAGACAAGAAGAGAACTGTTAACCCAGATTGGCAAAGCTTTCTCAAGAATCTGTTTGCTGAAAAATGCATCAGTATCAGAAGACATTTAAAGAGAAGCCTAAAAAAAAGCAATCACTTTTGATGAATGTAATTGGTTCTGGAAGTCAAATGTGTATGTCCATAAAAAATATAATCGAATAGTCATGTTTATCTTCAATGTTGATTCAAGTTCAGCATTTAGCATAATGCCAAAAATGGTGCTTTTAAATCAATTTTCCCCATCACAGCAACAACAAAATACTATTTTCTGAATGTAGTTATACATTTACCTCAATTGACGTGTGTATTTCAGTCTACTTCCTTTGTGACAACAGAAAGTTATTGAGTAATAGCTGCAAAACAATTTACAGGTGCTGCTTAGAACTTACGGATGAAGCCTGGAACTGTATAATACTAGAAAGTATTAATCGTTTGGACATGCACATGTTTTATTTTAAAACCTAAAGAACTTAATTTCAAAGACATCCATAAGTGTGAATCATATTCAACACTGTTGAAGTAAGGTGGGATGATATTCAATACCCGTTGAATATGAGGATGCGTTGTTAACTGATTTGCATCCATTCTATACCCTACAATAACTTTAAATCTTATGGTAATACTCAAAACCCCGTATAAAATCCGAGTGATAAAGAAACACTTGATGACTTCTTCCTCAATGACAAAAAAATGCTCTTGATGACAACAGGACAGCTCAGTTTTTTTTATTCTAAATTTAACTCTATAAAAAAAGAGAAAACATTTTCTTCCAAGTAACTGAAACAATGTAACTATTTGACAAAAATAAATATTCCTTTTCCAAGATCAACTGACCAAAAATTCAAATTCTTAACTATTAATGACTCACCCACTGCTTCAGAAATCCGGAGTCATCCTCATGTAGATATGCAGGAAGTGCACGGAGGACAGCAGCATGTCTGACATGGCCATCAAATTGTTCCTTGAGCATGAGAACATATTCTTACTTCACATAGGATTCTTAAGATAATATCCACACAATACTATCACAATAAATAGCTCTCTCATGTCTGAAGAGATGAGGGTTTCTAAACCAAAAATAAACTGTAATATCCCTATCAATCACTAAGAAGCATAATCAACTAACCTGGAGATCATAAGTGCGAATAAGCTGACCCAGAACATCAGCTACTTTCCCTGTGCGTGCAGATTTCTTCCTGAACAAGCTGTGAAGACGGGGAGCATGTTGGTCCAACTCTTCATAGAAGTGAATCTTCAGGTTGATGTTTGCAATTCTGTGAAACAAAAATATTAAATTACTGTTTAAGTCAGTAAGAAGAGTGTAGTGTATATGTGGCCCTGAAGAAAGTGAAAATTAGATATAGACAGCAACCAAACATGCTACACTATTGTGCAGTAATGTCAAATCATTGACCTTGTAATGTGTCAGATTTGGGGGAAAACTTTTTCCCTTCTTACCAGAATTCACAGCTACCTCATGAAATCCTGCCTGACTCAACTTAGAGCGGTAGTTCCCCATCTTAAACTTGAGACTATTTTTCCAACCATACCATCCTGTCAGAGATCCTGGCTTTTTTAGACATGGATGCTTCAAACAAGGGCCAGTGAAAAGTCATTATCATTGGGGTATGCTTTGAAGCTATGCATTTTGACTGCTATCGTCTCAAGTATGTCATGCTTTTGTCCCCTAGATAACTTTAGAGTTTTCCCTGTCCTCTCATATGTAACATTTCCATCACCAGAGTTCTACCTCATAGGAAAAAACGGGCACTGGAAAAACATCAGGCCATCTCTCAGTCCTGTCTGGAATCATGGCATGGGGCAATATTATTGTGTCATCTGATGCTACTGAACTGGCATCACTCTCAGACCTAATAACTTTTGGTACATCCTTCTGTGGAAGCTCGTCAATGTCTACAAGGGAACATAACTGATCGTCAAAGTCTGGATCTTGGTATGATAGGCTAAAGTCAAAGTCTAGCTTCAACTTTTCTTTGATCGTTGTTTTTAGCTCATCCACAGATTCTGGGCGTGAAGATAAAGTCATCTTCCCTACAACGTCCATGGAGGTATGGACAAGAAGCTGCCATGTCCTATGCAAGACAATGAATAAATGAAGAACAATCATTGGGATTTGTTCAAAACAAATTCAGTAATTTTCCAGTAAATTTTAGATGAAAAATAGTATTGCTTCGAATTAAGTATCATTAACCTCAAATGCAAACTGTTAATCAGTCTTTCTAGCTTGTCACGTTGGGCAGAGTCACTAATGGCACATTGATTGTGATATTACATCAGTGTTAACTTTCTTCACAATGGTCCATGTGACTACAGGTCCCCACAAAAACATGTCAATCCTGTACATCTCTGATAGAAATAGATTTTTTGGTGGCAATATCAAATGCCCATCAATATGGTATGCTGGGAGACTTAATGTGTCATTAAAGGGATAGTTTGGAATTTTGGACATAAGACCTATTTTCCAACTCAGCCGGTGTGTTCGAGACGTCTGGAGATGTTTTCAAGAAATTTCATTCGGTTCTACTAGTTGCCGAGTTCGCTTGTGCTATGGCTAGCCCAAGTCAATCGTTCTAGTTAGCATGGCATTAAAACATTCATACCAACTCCACAGTGCACCCGAGGCAAATCAATTGTAACGGCAGACGATGTTCATATCTGTGTTGATAGAAATACAACCAACCTTGCATTTTTAAGGATTTATCTCTCAGCAGCAGCAACAGCGTGTCATACTTCCAAGTAGGCTATGGCAGCGGCGAACTGATATCAGCTAGCACTTATTCTATAATAGTTTGTTTACCTGCTGTCATTGCTACAGACGCAGAGTAGCCTGCAGTGCTAGTTTCTTCAATCTCACAGAAATGGCCACTTTTGGAGAATATACTGAAACTTTTGAAGACTCTGATGAGGAGTTTTTTCCACCCAAACCCAACCATACCTGTACGAGCCTGAATATACAGAGGAAGAATTGCATGAGAGGGATGCTCAAAGGGCAGAACGTGAACAAGCGTCTGTGGAGACCGAGATAGGCCCCGCTGGAGCTGAGAACCGGGACCGAACAAACGGAGACTGGTGGTGCCAGGAGGGAATCCCCCGCAACGCGTCCGAGGGTTTACGGTTCTCCGGACGGAGCAGAGGTTCGGGTTCGCGGTGCGTATTTGTGGGTTTGCAGGGCCGTGTATTGCCTGGTGTTTGAGTGAGCTCCGAGGGCTTTTCAGACAGCCTTGGGGGCTTAAGGGCCGACAAATCGGCGGTGTTCAGGTGTGTATTTACAGGCTGGATTCCGAGCAGCGCGTATTAGAGTTTTGAGTCCGACAGAGCAAAGTAAAATTCCGCTGCTGCTGAGAAAGTAGATAATAGTAAAATGGATGATTCACGCGATGCGAGGTTAGTTTTGTTTCAAATATTATTCTATCAACACAGATATGTACATCGACAGTCTAGTGTTTTAATTGATTTGCCTCAGGTGCACTGTGGAGTCGGTATGAGTGTTTTAATGCCATGCTAACTAGAACGATTGACTTGCGCTAGCCATGGCACAAGCGAACTCGGCAACTAGAAGAACTGAATGAAATTTCTTGAAAACGTCTCCAGACGTCTCGAACACACCGGCTGAGTTGGAAAATAGGTCTTATGTCCAAAATTCCAAACTATCCCTTTGAGCTGTGACAGCTGATGCACAGAGAAGTTATCTGACAATGTCAATTCAAATGACCTTAAATGCTCACTGTACCAGCACAGAAACAGAATTATTGACAAGCAGTATTGTGCTCAATCCTGCTGAATTTTGGAAGTCCTCCAGTGTGGCCTGCATAAACAAACATTCCATTTGCATACTCTGTGCCATTAATGGAGACCTTTGATATACTGTATATGTTTTGGTTATCTGTATTTGTCTCTATGAAGTCTTTTGCCACTTGAGGCAGTGTGGAAACTTGGACAGAGGTGACACTTGAGGCTTGTGTATGGGGTCTGAAAAATGATAGCACACTGAAATGATACGCCATCATGTGCTGATGCCTGGTAGCGAGAGTTTTCAAGACATTCTTGAAACTGTGTCATGTATCACCCTTTTGAAAAGGGTCAAATCTCATGGTCAAATCTCATGGTTCATAGGTGAACAAAAGGCCCAAAACGTTTTGTTAGTTCTGGGTAGTGCTCAACGTAATGATGCCTGGGTCGGAGCTTAAAGTCTGGGAACACTGCTTGAAGACCCTGTCTGTGATCACTTATTTTAGTCTGCATGTAGTGGATGGATTCTTCCGTGAAAGATGGAGACAACACTTACTGCACTGTTTCTTTAAGATCCATTAATATAGCCCATGCTTCATCTCCTTCAGGGACTTGACTTCCTAACATAAGAGGTAATAACCTCAGCAAAGTGGAATTTTCATGCCCATTCCCACCAATGCTTTGTTTGGCTGCAAAATTCTTATTGGAATTATTTGTGGTTTGTCAAGCCTATCAGAGTGCTGATATGGAAATGTGTTTATTTGTGTTTAGATATTCAAGAGTGAAACACTTCAAACAAATCATCTGATGAATGCACAAAGCCAACTCAACTGGCACAATACCCTCAAACAGATCATGAAGTATATCAGGCGGGAAACCAGCAATTGGATGAAAATGCAGCAATGCCTTGCTGAAAACACACTCACCTGTAAAGGCGAGTCCACACCGGACCGATAATCGGCGTCGTTGTGAGAGTCGGCGTCCGTGACAAGAGTCTGCTTGGTGTGGTCGCTCGAATCGGCCCCCGTCGGGGTTCATTTCAGCCGATTCAAATCTGTAATCTGCCAAGCGAGTCGGTCACTCTTTTACCATTCTGATTGGTGGAGGCTAGCAGCTTGACTAGCGAATCAGTGAAGCCCGGAAGTGACGATGTAAACATACCAGCTAACCAGTAGAATCGAAGAAGGTGGTCTAGAGAGGACCGCCTACTTCCGGTTTTATGTTTTTTGGCGCACAATACAGATTAGCGCCGCCCGTTGTTTTGGAGACATTACATCTTGCGCAAGCGCGTGACGTATGGCGTCAGCTGTAGTTCCGTAGGTGTGAACCGCCCAAGTCGTTGTTCGAATCGGCCATGTTAAGTAGCCCGACTTCACGAGTCGGGCAGTCGGTGCGGTGTGGACCCGCCTTAACACCAAAGTGAGTTGCATTTTCTCCTTGCACAAAATTCTGAACATGAAGATCGTGGCTGGCTCTGGTTCTCATGCTAAAATCTCCTTCAGACACTTCACTGGACTGTATCTGGTCTCTAGTACTGCAACAGAATCAGCAGACATAGTGTCCTCTGAAACACTGTACAAAGCCTGCAAGACCATGGGCAGCCAAATTATCAGCTGCAACACACAACACAGTGCCCCTGATACACTGACCAACTGTTTCAATGTAAATGCCATCCTCCTCGGGAGTGTGCAAGGGTCTTTCAACAAAGGTGAAAGAACACTTGATAACCACACTTCTGCAGATCAGGTACTTTGCACAGCAGAGCCAGCTGTATGACATGCAGATGGACCTATACTGACTAGGTATATTGCCAAGCAACCACTATACTGCACAAAGCTTGTGGATCTTACTAGATGTGCCCAAAGGATTAGCCAGTTCAATGTCATCCACATACAAAATCAGTGACAATTTCAGCTCTCCTGCTTCTGACAATAACTGGTTTTCTTTCAAATATGTTCCATCTTCATGAGACATGTACATTCCAGGTGGTGATGGCTTGGTTTCTTGAATCTTGTCAAGGAGATCAGTATTTTTAAACATTGTTTGCAGTATCTGTAGGATTGGAACATACACTGCTGTGTGTCCACTGGAATCAACAGTAATTGCACTGGCATAACCAGAGGGTAGTTACTCCTTACAAATGTTTTCCTCCACTTAGCAGTGGATAGTTCTGCACCTTCTGAAGTAGCACTGACAAAAACATTACTTTTCATGATAGCTTCAACTAATTCAAGAACGGCATCACTGATTGACAGATTATGCTCTTGAAAAATCTTGATGACAGAGTCTCTGACGAGAGGTTTGGACAATGAGAATATTTGCACCAAATTTTCAACTATGTCCTGTATAGCCATCTCTGATAATTCTCAATTGAGTTTGCAATCCACCATTGTCATCTGTAGACTCAGGGGGATAACACTCAAAAGCATCCTGCTCAGGGGAATTCTGAGACAGATCACCGTCATCACATTCAACTTGACTCGGCATTGGTTGGCTGTTGGTCTCTGTCAAGACAATATCATCCCTAAAATCTGAGACATCACAGTCTGGATGATTCCTACTTTTGTGGGCATTGAATGATGAGTACACATTAGTACGGTAGTGACAATATTTGAATGGGCAATTCACCATCATTCACCATTGTTTTAAATGTGTCCTGAAATGACTTAGAAGACTTTGAGCATTAAACGGCTGCTTGAATCTACACACAGGACAGATGAATGACACACATGTCACACCGGTGAGGTTGGTCTCGTCTTAGTTTTTGTCTTGTCATTTCCTGTTTTATTTTGAAAATAACTCCCCTCTCGTTTCAGGTCACTTGCCCTTCCTCATGTGTTTCCTGGTCTGATGTCATCCCCGATCCCTGATGGTTTTCACCTGTTACTCGTTATCCCTGTGTATTTAAGTCTGCGTCTCCCCTTGTCTTGTGCCAGCTCGTCTTACGTCTATCGTCATGTCAAGATCCTTCGTTCAGTCACAGCCGTCAAAAGATTCTAAGTTATGTTGGTGTTTTTGTAGTTTATGTTTGTAGTCTCGTTTTTTTCCTCCTTTGGATTGATCTTTTGTTTGAAGTTAAGTTTTTGCATTAGCCTAGTTTTTTCCTTGATCTTTTGTTTTGTACTTTTTACATCTTTTGGATAAAAAAAATTATTTATTCTGCCTCTGCATCTGAGTCCTCCCTCCTTGCTCGAAACCTGACAACACATCCCTCTTGATTTTCATTATGCTCAACTGTCTGACTATGTTATCATGTTAGGTGGATTTTCAATGCATTAACTGACTGAAATGTGCAGATACAGTGATCATACAGACGAGGCAGAGGACTGACTGAGGAAACATTGCAATGTTGTAAATGATAGTGTTCAAGCAACTGTGCTCTTTCATTGAAGACTGCAGCACAATGTTTGCACTTCCAAGTCATTGGAAAAAATAACATTATCCCCAATCCAATTCACAACTAACATGCATAGTAAAAACAATTATGATCAGGTTTTTGATGATTTTTAGTGATGTGATGTGATTCACATTTTAGTAACCATGCACAACATACCAGATAGAAGACGTAAACCAGTCAGTTGCTTCAGCTTCAGCCTTAATAAAAAGAAGATTGAAAAGCTTATTAGGTTGCAACACATTCACAAAAGCACTATGTACAATAAGTTGTAAGCATATAACACTTAAAATTTAGCTAACATTGCAGGCATATTATGAAATGTTACAGAGAGCAGGCAGCTAATCCATGTCTTCCTGAAGCTTTGCTATATTCCAAACTAGTTAAGCAAGCTAATTAACATGAATGCTTTTAACCTCCGTGACCAGATAAAATGCTTAGCTACTGATAGAAACAAAAAAATCTTCCAAATGTCCTTTTATCAATAAAGAAAGCTATAAACAAAAGGCTCTCTCGGATTGAGAAAAGACCTTACTTTTTTTTTTTTCAAATGTTTAAATCCTTAATCCTTAAGGGGCGTTCACACCGGACGCGAATTGAGCGGCGACTCTACATTGAAAATCAATGTAAATGGCGCGATGACACGCAATTCAGGTGGAGGCGGTGCGGATGGAGCTTCTGGCGCGATGAGACGCGGCGTGAATGGCGCGTCTGACACGAATGAAGCGAATGGCACGTCTGACGTGACGCGAATAAAGTTGAAAATATCGAACTTTTCAGGCTCGGGAAGACCGGACCCCGGCGCGACGGGGGCCGTTACCGGCCTCAAACCGTCCATGGGCTGAGCCTCGATCAGAAGGACTCAGGCCCCCGAGCGACACCGGGCAAGCGGTCTTCCATACGCGACATTTCCCTCGGATTCGGCGCTGGGCTCTTCCCTCTTCGCTACTGAGGGAATCCTAGATAGTTTATTTTCCTCTGCTTAGTAATATGCTTAAATTCAGCGGGTTGTCTCGTTTGATCTGAGGTCGTAGTCGAATGTGGCCCCGACTCTCCCTGGGGAGAGGTGCGAGGGACGTGGCTCCCGGAAGAGGCTCATGGACTCTGGCATCGGGTACCCCGAGGCGGAGGAAGAGGGTCCGCCGACGTGACCCGCCGGCTCCCCACCGGCTCCCCACCGGCACTGCCCTCGTTTCCCCTGCTAGAGCGGCACCGGTTCAAAAATGAGCGTCATGCGCGAATGAAGCGAATAGTCCAAAATGATCAAGCGGCGTGATACACCCGTCTCACTATCGCGTCCGGTGTGAACGCCACATTACAACGTACAGACTGAGGACATTCGACTTCGCCGACTGTGATCATGTTATTTCATGTTATTTCCTACACTTTACAAGCCTACATTATATCGTTAACTTGCCTTCAAAAATACAGAGCACAATGGTAATGTTACAGCATTAACATTATTTCATGAAATATTGAAATATTTCAACTCAAGCTACAAATTCGCGTTGACGCTCTGACACAAAGCCAATCAGCGGCAAAACAGCATAGCGGTCTGTGGTCTCCGGGCGCCGTGAGATAGTACGTTTCATACAGAGACCAAACCAACTGTCATGGTACAAACAACGAGGTCGTTGCCGTAATTATGCCAAGGCGACGTTATGTTCAGTGTTAACGGAGCAGCGTTGTTAGCCTTGTTTAGCTCTGAGCGAGCCGAAAGCCATTGCCAAAACAAGCATTTTACAAGTAATGTGCTATCGTCTGAACGGATAAATTTAACAAACCATTACTTCTGACTTTTTAACAAATCGTTGTTACTTCGGCATACTCTTTATCCTTTTATTGCAGTTAAATCCCAACATCCAGCTGGTCTCTGGCTTGCTATTCAGAATTCGATGAGATTCACTGATCCCCCTCCGGGTAAAAATATAAACTCAGACAGAACGCCGTTTAGTTTCCCAGTGTGTCTGGGACTTCCACAATATGTAAAAAGCAGGAATATGTTTATTTCGGCTACAAATGATGAAACATTATTGCTGTCCACACGGAGTTTAAGCTCCCCGCCCGCCCGTCCGTCCCCCCCGTCCTCTCCGGTGTGACAAATGCGTCCCGTTCGGTTTGTGAACACCCCTCAAAGCTTACATTAAATAACTGCTGACAGACTAAATGCATTTGATGCAGAAAATAATAACACACAACAATATGGTTTTAAATTAAAAAAATAAACATTACTCACCAAATTAGTGCGCCTAAAGTGAAAATCGATATAATGGCGGTCAGTGCGGTCAGCACAGTGGCGAGAGTAAGCTTGTCAGGCTGAGAGAATTGCTTCATGCCACAGCACGTATTCCCTCATATCTTCACTGGCAGTCCCACGGTAAATGTTCCAACGTATCAACGTTCTAATTAAAAGTGGAAATATACTTGTTCACAGGTGAACTTACAATCTTGTCGCATTTCTCTTCCACCGCGAGCAGCAGCAATGGCGGACTTTTCAACAGACTCGCTGAATAAGCACGTACGCACATTCGTGACGTCAGAGGGAGTACTGTAAAACTATTTGAGTACAATTACAAAATGAATTAAAGTAGTTGAGCACTGTAAACTTAGAATTACAAACGTGTTTTAATGAAAAATAGAGGTGAATTAACTTTTTTAAATGTTTGAGTTGACAGAACCCATTTTCTTTAACAAGCTTTAACTGTTCGGGTTTACAGTGCAGATCATAGAATTATTATAATAATTATACATTTTATTTATACATCTCACTTTGTATGTTGATTGTATCAACTTAAGGTTGAGTCACTGTCCGGCTTGAACTCTCACTTCCTGTTTTATTTCGTAATTCACACACATACTCTGCTCGCATTAAAACTCAAACTGTTAGTGAGTAGATAACAGATTTGCACATAAATCACCTCCGTTCTTATAAACCTCCAGATTCATGAACACCGTGTAAACCTCTGATTTATAAACCCTGCCCATGATGCACCATATAAGGAGGTGATGATTACTATGGGGAGGTGCGTCCTATCGACAGAATTTGCAGAAAAGTTGCGGTGATTGAACAAAATTGATTGAGATTGGTTGAATTTGTGTAAACAGTTGTGACATCGCAACTTCTTGGAGGGGCTGATAATGTTGTAATTTCTGATATTGACCAATGATATTTAACTGCCTTCCTTATTACCAGATGCTCTATGAGCAGTCAGATTAAGCTCTGAAAAGTTTGGAGCTCTAAATGTTTTGATGAATGTCAAATGTAAATTTCCCTCTGCGAGCAGTTTACAAACGAATCAGTTCTGCTCATGTCTAATAAATGAGTCTACCTACATCCTGGCACTTAAAAAATTCCTGCGTGAGAGTCTCTGGTCTTGGTCTAGTCATCAGACCCACCTTTGAGGCCCCTCTCTCCTGGTGCACCTGCATGCCCATCTGTTCCTGGAGACCCAGGAGGTCCTGAGGACACAAGCAAGAGAAATACTTGGATTGATAAACTCTGCCCTTAATATTCGGTTGAATGGATATCCATATACTGGATGATTACAGTTTGCACAAGTAAAGATGATCATATTTGTATTTACAGCGTGTGGGACTCATGTTGACAGAGACTGTTGATATGTATGCATTGAAAAATGTTTTTCACATACGAGTTATAAACACTATATACAGATGCACTACAACATGCATGGTATGCACGTGTATCCTACCTGGTGTGAGGCTGATGGTGGTCAGTTTATCCTCCAGGTTGCGGGTGCTGGTGTTGAGCAGGTTCAGGTCAGACAGCAGTCTGTCCACCTGACCCTCCTCTCCACACAGACTGTTGACCTGTTGTCATGACAACCAACAAAAAAATCCATCAACATTATGTTGAAACAACAGTAAATCATGATCACATCAAATTATTGTAAATGACCTTCAGAGCAACAATAATCTACTTTGTAAAATGTGAATGATCACAAAATGTACAAAATGAAAATTAATGTTTCATAAGCAATCAATCACGACAAACAATATGCTCAGGTGTTTTCTACTGCAGCATTACTTGGCCTTGTATGACCATACAATGTATGACTATGACTAACACAGGAAATCGAGGCGTAATCGAGGGGAGGAGGGTTTGCAGTTGGGTGTGCTGCAGATCGTATCGCTGCTTTTTGCAGATGATGTAGTCCTGCTGGCATCATCGGTCTGTGACCTCCAGAACTCACTGGATCAGTCCTCAGCCGAATGTGAAGTGGCCGGAATGAGGATCAGCACCTCTTAATTTGAGGCCATGGTGCTCAGCAGGAAACTGGTGGATTGCCTGCTCCGGGTAGGGAATGAGTCCTTACCCCAAGTGAAGGAGTTCAAGTACCTCTGGGTTTTTCACCATGCCGCATGGACACACCAAATTAGGTTAGTTTTTTTTAATGCTGAGGCCCCCAAAAGGCACGTCAAACTCAAACCATTTGAATTCATGAAGTCTTGATCAATTCTCCATCCATCCATCCATCCATTTTCTTCCGCTTTATCTGGGACCGGGTCGCAGGGGCAGCTGCCTGAGCAGGGACGCCCAGACTTCCCTCTCCCCGGACACTTCCCCCAGCTCCTCCGGGAGGACCCCAAGGCGTTCCCAGGCCAGCCGGGTGACATAGTCACTCCAGCGTGTCCTGGGTCTTCCTCGGGGTCTCCTCCCGGTGGGGCATGCCTGGAACACCTCCCGAGGGAGGCGTCCAGTGGGCATCCGATACAGATGCCCGAGCCACCTCAACTGGCTCCTCTTGATGTGGAGGAGCAGCGGCTCTACTCCGAGCTCCTCCCGTGTGAAGGAGCTCCTCACCCTATCTCTAAGAGCGCGCCCCGCCACCCTGCGGAGGAAGCTCATTTCGGCCGCTTGTATCCGGGATCTTATTCTTTCGGTCATGACCCAAAGTTCATGACCATAGCTGAGGGTAGGAACATAGATTGACCGGTAAATTGAGAGCTTCGCCTTTCGGCTCAGCTCTCTCTTCACCACGACGGACCGATACAACGACCGCATTACTGCCGCTGCTGCACTCGTGAACAAGACCCCAAGATACTTAAACTCCTCCACTTGAGGCAGGAACTCCCCCCCGACCTGGAGGGAGCAAGCCACCTTTTTCCGGTCGAGAACCATGGCCTCAGATTTGGAGGTGCTAATCCTCATCCCGGCTGCTTCACACTCGGCTGCAAACCGCCCCAGGGGCATGCTGGAGGTCCTGGCTCGAAGGAGCCAACAAGACCACATCGTCTGCAAAAAGCAGGGATGAAATCCAGTGGCTCCCGAACCAGATCCCCTCCGGCCCACGGCTGCGCCTAGAAATCCTGTCCATAAAAATAATGAACAGGACCGGTGACAAAGGGCAGCCCTGCCGGAGTCCAACATGCACCTGAAACAGGTCTGACTTACTGCCGGCAATGCAAACCAAGCTCCTGCTCCGGTCATACAGGGACCAAACAGCCCTTAGCAGAGGGCTGCCGACCCCGTACTCCCGAAGTACCTCCCACAGAATGCCACGAGGAACACGGTCGAATGCCTTCTCCAAGTCCACAAAACACATGTGGACTGGTTGGGCAAACTCCCATGAACCCTCGAGCACCCTGCAGAGGGTATAGAGCTGGTCCAGTGTTCCACGGCCAGGACGAAAACCGCATTGTTCCTCCTGAATCTGACTATCGGCCGAATTTTCCTCTCCAGTACCCTGGAATAGACTTTCCCGGGGAGGCTGAGAAGTGTGATCCCCCGATAGTTGAAACACACCCTCCGGTCCCCCTTTTTGAATAGAGGGACCACCACCCCGGTCTGCCAGTCCAGTGGCACTGTCCCCGACTGCCACGCGATGTTGCAGAGACGTGTCAGCCACGACAGCCCCACAGCATCCAGAGACTTGAGGTACTCAGGGCGGATCTCATCCACCCCCGGTGCCTTGCCACCGGGGAGCTTCTTAACTACCTCTGTGACTTCAGCCCGTGTAATGGGTGGATGAACCTCTGAGTCTCCAGCCTCTGCTTCCTCAATGGAAGACGTGTCAGTGGGGTTAAGGAGATCCTCAAAGTATTCCTTCCACCGTCCGACGATATCCCCAGTCGAAGTCAGCAGCTCCCCACCTCCCCCGTAAACAGTGTTGGTGGAGGGCTGCTTCCCCTTCCTGAGGCGCCGGATGGTTTGCCAGAATTTCCTCGAGGCCGACCGATAGTCCTCCTCCATGGCCTCCCCGAACTCTTCCCAGACCCAAACCTTTGCTTCAGCGACCACCCGCGCTGCAGCACGCTTGGCCTGCCGGTACCCGTCAGCTGCCTCGGGAGTCCCCCGAGCCAACCAGGTTCGGTAGGACTTCGGTAGCCCCTCTCTTCACCCGAGTGTCCAAGACATACGGCCGGAGGTCAGATGACACAACCATAAAGTCGATCATTGACCTCCGGCCTAGGGTGTCCTGGTGCCACGTGCACTGATGGACACCCTTATGCTTGAACTTGGTGTTCGTTATGGACAAACTGTGACTAGCACAGAAGTCCAATAACAGAACCCCACTCGGGTTCTGATCGGGGAGGCCGTTCCTCCCAATCACGCCCCTCCAGGTAACACTGTCATTGCCCACGTGAGCATTGAAGTCCCCCAGTAAAACAATGGAGTCCCCGGTTGGAGCACTCTCAAGTACCCCTCCCAAGGACTCCAAGAAGGCCGGGTACTCTGCACTGCCGTTTGGCCCGTAGGCCGAAACAACAGTGAGAGACCTATCCCCGACCCGAAGGCGCAGGGAGACGACCCTCTCGTTCACTGGGGAAAACTCCAACACATGGCGGCTGAGCTGGGGGGCTATAAGCAAGCCCACACCAGCTCGGCGCCTTTCACCGCGGGCAACTCCAGAGTAGAAGAGAGTCCAGCCTCTCTCAAGGAGTTGGGTTCCAGAGCCCAGACTGTGCGTGGAGGTGAGCCCGACTACCTGTAGCCGGTAGCGCTCTATCTCCCGCACTAGCTCAGGCTCTTTCCCCCCCAGTGAGGTGACATTCCATGTCCCCATGGCTAGAGTCACCGTCCAGGGATTGGGTCGCCGGCGCACCCGCCCAGGACAGCCACCCAAATCCCACCGCACCGGCCCCTTATGGACCCTCCTGCGGGTGGTGGGCCTACAGGAGGGCGGGCCCACGTCGCTCCTTCGGGCTGTGCCCGGCCGGGTCCCGTGGGCACAGACCCGGCCACCAGACGCTCGCCTGCGAGCCCCAACCCCGGGCAATCAATCAATTCTCAAAAGAAATTTGGATGTTGAATTTGAAAAATGTATTTTTATGTTAGAACCGACCCCTCCCGCCCCTAGACAATTTCCACTTTTTCTGGGACCGCAGGCATCTTTTTAAGACAAACGGACTTTGCCTAAATAAGCTAGGGGCAAAGCTATTCATCACCAACATGTCGTACTGCCTGCGTCATCCATCTGTCGCCAAGGACAAGAGACGAGAGGAACCAACAAAGAGGGAAGACGAAACACAGATTATCAGAAACGTGGAAGAGGGACTGAATGTGGATCCCTCCCCCACCCCCCCCAAATCCCAATCCAGGTCTTCGTCATTCTCCCTCCCTCCAATAAACCTTTCTCTCCCCTCCTCCCCCTTGGAGTTCCAAGAGCTACCCCCACCTACCCCCCACCCTTCTCAGATTATCAACAACGTCGAAGGAGGACTGCATGTGGATCCCTCCCCCATCCCCCCCAAATCCCAATCCAGGTCTTCGTCATTCTCCCTCCCTCCAATAAACCTTTCTCTCCCCTCCTCCCCCTTGGAATTCCAGGAGCTACCCCCACCTACCCCCCGCCCTACTCAGACCCCCTCTCCCAAGACTGCAACTAAGTCACCAAAATCCAAGACCCCCTCTTCCAAAGCTGCAACTAAGTCACCAAAAACCAAGACCCCCTCCTCCAAGGCTGCAACTAAGTCACTAAAACCCAAGACCCCCTCTTCCAAGGCTGCAACTAAGTCACTAAAACCCAAGACTGCAACTAAGTCACTAAAATCCAGGACCCCCTCTTTCAAGACTCTTCCCTTATGGCCACCTCTTCCCTTATGGCCACCCCCTCCCCACCCTGACAGCAGCCCTGAATATTACTGAGACAGAAAAGGGTTCAGCAGTAGACCGCATTATAAGCTGGACCCAAGGTCGCCTACATCAAAACATGGCACCTTCTGCATTCCTGTTGTGACTACTAAGAGAGTAAACATTGGGAAACTTGAACACACAACTAACCTAAACAATCTCATTCCTGTTCTCTCAAAATCAAAGTCAAAATCAAAGTCAACCTCAAAGCCTGTCAGTAACACCATCAGGATGGGTCTGCTAAATGTTAGGTCTCTTAATAACAAATTTAAGTTTTAGTCAATGATTTTATTACCACTTCTAAACTTGATTTTATGTTTTTAACTGAAACATGGCTAGAAAAAAATAACAGTGCAAGCATTCTGATCGAGACAGCACCCCCCAACTATAATTTTATTGATGTTTGTAGATCTGGGAAAAGAGGTGGAGGGGTTGCTGCTATATTTAAAAATACATTTCAGGGGAAATAGATGTCACTTGGTGTTTTTCCATCATTCGAATATCTTTGTGCTGTGTTGAAATGCTCTCCCAGAGTTCTCATGTTAATTATTTACAGGCCACCTAAATATTCATCACATTTTTTCAATGATTTTACGGAATTATTGTCTAGCATCTCCACTGATTTCGACTGCCTTGTTATAACCGGTGACTTTAATTTTCATATTGATGATTTGAATGACAAGGGTGCAAAAGAACTTTTTAATATTTTAGACACATTTGACCTTTCTCAACATGTGAAAGAGGCTACTCATTGTAAGGGACACACCCTGGACCTGATTATCACAAAAGGTCTCCATGTTTCTGATGTTTTTGTCACTGATCCTTCATTGTCTGACCACTTCTGTGTTTTCTTTAATATTTCTTTCATTCCTGACACACAAACAGAATCAAATAAGGTCAAAAAGCGGTACATCAATGAACATGCCAATGTACTCTTTAAAAATGCCATATCCTCGTTACCAGCTCTAAATCCATGTCATGCTGATGATCTTGTAAACATCTTTAATTGCAAAATTCTGAATGTCATAGATGTCATTGCACCTGCTACGGTTAAAACAATTTCTGGTAAGCAAAAGGCACCCTGGAGAAAAGCTGCTGTTGTGACAGCCCAGAGAAGAGAGTGCAGGAAGGCTGAACGAATCTGGTACTAAACTTCATATTCACCATGACATCTATAAAGAGAGCCTCCGGGCCTACAATTTAGTCTTAAAAAGTGTGAGAGAAACATACTTCTCCAATATCATTAACAACAACACTAATAAGGCGAAAACCCTATTTGCAACTTTTGACAGACTGACCAACCCCCCAACACAAATACCAGCTAAACTCCATTCCACGCAGAAATGCAATGAGTTTGCATTCTTTTATACTAATAAAATTGAAGGCATCAGACGCGACATCAATATCTCAAACAAAAAAGTTGGATCACCACCCTGTTCAGGCAAAAGTAACACAGCAATCATGGCAAGCTTTAATGCCATAGACTCTAAAACTCTAGTGGAAACGGTGACAAATCTAAAATCATCCACCTGCTGCCTTGATGCTTTACCTACCAACTTTTTTAAGAATGTTTTTGACTTCCTATCAATAGACGTATTGCAAATAGTTAATAACTCCATTAAATCAGGCAATTTCCCAAAGGCCTTCAAAACTGCAGTCATTAAACCTCTTCTAAAAAAGCGGAGCCTAGATGCCTCTATTATAAACAACTACAGACCAATTTCAAATCTACCCTTCATAAGTAAAATAATTGAGAAAGTTGTCCTCCAACAACTAAATCACTTCCTGGCTTCAACTGGCTGCCACAACAACTTCCAGTCAGGATTTCGACCTTTTCATAGCACCGAGACGGCCCTTATTAAAGTTGTAAATGACATCCGTCTTAACACAGAATCTGGCAAAACTTCAATATTAATGCTATTAGACCTCAGTGCTGCATTTGACACTGTCGACCACTCAATACTCTTGCACAGGTTGGAAAACTGGGTGGGGCTCTCAGGTACAGTCTTAAGCTGGTTCAAGTCATATCTACAAGATAGGAACTATTTTGTTTCCATTGACAACTTTGTATCAGAACCTACCAATGTAACGTGTGGAGTCCCTCAAGATTCAATCTTGGGGCCGACTTTATTCAACATCTACACGAACCCACTAGGACAAATCATGCAAAATAATAACATTGACCACCATTGCTATGCCGATGACACCCAAATCTATGTAGCACTATCACCAAACGACTATCGCCCCATAGATCTTCTGTGCCAGTGCATTGAGCAAGTCAAAGACTGGATGTGCCAAAACTTCCTACAACTAAATGAGGACAAAACTGAGATAATTGTTTTTGGTGCTAAAAAAGAAAGGTTTAAAGTAATTCAACATCTTCACTCTCTGTCCCTGAAAACCTCACACAAAGCCAGAAATCTTGGGGTTATTATGGATTCTGATTTACATTTCGACAGTAACGTTAAATCAGTAACAAAATCAGCCTACTATCACCTAAAAAATGTAGCAAGACTTAGAGGGCTCATGTCAGCTCAAGACTTAGAAAAACTTGTACATGCCTTTATTACTCGTAGGCTAGACTACTGTAATGGTCTCCTTGCAGGTCTTCCGAAAAAAACTGTCAGGCAGCTACAGCTTGTTCAGAACGCTGCTGCTAGAGTTCTTACAAAGACCAAAAAATGTGAGCACATTACACCAATTCTTAAATCCTTACATTGGCTCCCTGTATGTCAGAGGATTGATTTCAAAATCCTCCTGCTCACATATAAATCACTACATGGTCTTGGACCGAAGTATATCCCTGATATGCTCCCACTACATAAGCCTTCTAGACCACTAAGATCTTCTGAGACCAATCTGTTAGTGATTCCCAGAGTAAACAACAATCATGGGAGAGCATCATTTAGTCACTATGCAACAAATAGCTGGAATAAACTTCCTGAAGATGTAAGACTTGCCCCAACTCTGACCACTTTTAAAACTAGACTGAAAACTTTTATGTTCACCATAGCTTTCTGCTAAATCTTTTAATGTCTGCACTGTTTTTAATTATTGCAAATATATTTTTGTTCTCCTTTCTTTCTGTAATGCATTTTTAAATTTGCCTTTATTTTCTTTTAATTCTTCTATTTTTTTTTTCGCTTTGCTGTATGATGTGAAGCACTTTGAGTCTGCCTTGTGTATGAAATGTGCTATACAAATAAAGTTACCTTGCCTTGCCTTGCCTAGACACCACCACCACCTGGTATCCCCAAAGCCTGAGTGAGGATTTGGCCATTGGCTGGTTTGCAGTGTTGGAGTTTTTATAGAGATTCCTCCATAATCGCGGAAAAGAGAGCCCTCGATACTCCACGAATGTACCGTTTATAAGGAACTTTGGTTTGCAGCATAACGCTGCAACGGTGTTCCCTTTTACAAAAGCGCCCTGGCTTTGCGGAACCAGAGAGGCTGCGACGTGTAACACAATGGTGCGACGTGTAACACAATGTTGCTGACAGTAGTGTGACATATTAAATAAGCATTGATTAGCTGCAGCGCACCAAAACAACAATGGAAGGTGAACTTTTGCTTGACTCTTCAACCACAAGCAAAGTTGCTATGCATCATATACAGCAATGGCCAACATTTTTGAGAATGACAGTGTTGGTGTTGGTAAGTATTGGTTTTCACAAAATGTGCTGCTTCCATATTTTTAGATATTTTTGTCAAGCAAAATGGTATACTGGAGAATAATTACACATAAAAGTTTCAAATGCTTTTATTGACAATGCAATAACTTTATGCAGAGTCAATATTTGTAGTGTTGAATCTTCTTTTTTAAGACCTCTGCAATTCGCGCTGGCATGCTGTCAATCAACTTCTGGGCCACATCCTGACTAATGGCAGCCCATTCTAGCATAATCAATGCTTGGAGTTTGTTAGACCTTGTGGGTTTTGTTTGTCCACCCGCCTCTTGGGGATTGACCGGTTCTAAATGGGATTAAGGTCTGGGGAGTTTCCTGGCCATGGACCCAAAACATTTTCCCTTATGGCAAGGTGCGCCATCATGCTGGAAAAGGCATCAATGCTTACCAATACAGTTCTTGGATGGTTGGAAAAAGTTGCTCTTGGAGGAAGTTTTGGGTAACATTCTTTGTTCATGGCTTTGTTCTTAGGTAAACTTGTGAGCGAGTCCACAAGCAACCCTATACATGGATGGTCTCAGGATGCTTTACTTTTGGCATGACACAGGACTGATGGTAGCGCTCACCTTTTCTTCTCTGGACAAGCTTTTTTCCAGATGCCCCAAACAATCTGAAAAGGGATTCCATCCATCCATCCATTGTCTACTGCTTATCCTGTATTCAGGGTTGTGGGGGGGCTGGAGCCGATCCCAGCTTTCATTGGGCGAAGGCAGGGTACACCCTGGACCGGTCGTCAGTCTATTACAGGGCCAACATGTAGAGACAAACAACCATTCACGCTCACATTCACACTTACGGGCAATTTAGAGTAATCAATTAACCTATCCCCATCCTGCATGTCTGTGGACTGTGGGAGGAAGCCGGAGAACCTGGAGAGATCCCACACTTACACGGGGAGATCATGCAAACTCCACACAGAAGGAACCCGGGGCCAACCGTAAAAGGGATTCATTTGAGAAAATGACTTTACCCCAGTCCTCAGCAGTCCAAACCCAGTCCAAAACTTTTGCAGAATATTAGGCCATCCTCCAAATGTCTTCACCTCACTGTGCATGCAGATGCACTCACACCTGCTGCTGCCATTCCAGAGCAAGCTCTGCACTGGTGGTGCTCCGATCCCGCAGCTGAATCAACTTTAGGAGACAGTCCTGGCGCTTGCTTACAACAATTGAACCTCTCTCATTGAAGTTCTTGATGATCCAATAAATGGTTGATTTAGGTGCAATCTTACTAGCAGCAATATCCTTGCCTGTGAACCCATATTTGTGCAAAGCAATGAAGACTGCTGGTCCTTTTGTGGCAGGGCTGCAGTAGAAATGTTTTTTGGGATTAAGAACATTTTTATAGCAAAGAGGGACTTTGCAATTAATTGCAATTCATCTGATCACTCTTCATAACATTCTGGAGATATGGGATATGCAAATTGCCATCATAAAAAGTGAGGCAGCAGACTTTGTGAAAATGTATATTTGTGTCATTCTCAATTTTTGGTCACATGTTGCTGCATACAATGGTGGCTTCATGTGAGCCACTACCGGATTTCTATCTTCTTCAGGTCAACATTCTGAGCTTGTTAAATCCTCCGGTGAGGGGTTGTCCACGTAGCACAACTTAAAAATGTCACCTTCTGTTCCGGCTCGCCGGCTCACTCCTTTCACAAAGAGGCCAACTCACCCGTTTCACCTCGGCTCTGTAATGACCTCCATTGACGTGTCAGAGGTTGATGATACATGTTTTCTAGAATCACACACTTATCTATCAGAGCCCATCAAAGTGAGACTGGGCTGTTGCTGTTGCTGTCCAAGGGTCTTCATTACAATGATACAAATTCACCTATTTATTTATTTGATCTTTTAAAAAATGTTGGGTCGCTCCATCCCCAAAACTCATAAACTCATTGAACTTTTTCTGAAACTCTAGCCCTGGCCTTACTTGTTGTCATTGATCAACTGGATAAACATCTAGTCATCTAAAAACTAAACTAAACTAAAAAAATTGAACCTGAACTGAGTGAAAACAAACCTGAGCTGAAGCTTAAAATAGAAACTTTGTTTAGAAAAATGTAACATGTGAAGGACCTGGCTCTTCAGGGCCCACAAGTGGCCTTCAAGGGTCTTGGTTTCTTGACTGTTGTTGTAGAGGAGAGTTTGGATGTTGTCATCACCCTGGTAACTGCCCCGAGGGATGTGATTGGATGTTAGCTTCTCCAACCTGAGGTTAGACAGTAAAGCCTGCAGCGTGAAAACTGTGTTGGAAGAAGAAATATTAGAACAAGAATTTGAATAATGTTTTTTTAATATAAATATATGATAACAAATAATACTTTTTATACAGTCTTACCTTTATAAACGAGAAAGGCATTAATGGCAGTCTGCAAGATGAGGTAAACAACAATCACATGAAGACACCACTGTCTTCTTGGCTTCGCTGGCTTCAGACCTGAAACACATGCAGGAAACATTTTGCATTAACACAAACCATGACATGATAAAAGTCCTGCAGTAAACTTCATGGCATCATGGAATCATGGCAAAGTCATTCAGGAGACCGAAAGTAGCCTGGTTCAGCCAGTGGATACAAATTATTTTATAATTTTTCTAAGCAACAACCAGTGAAAAAAATCAGCTGATCATCAATAACAATGAAAACCTTTTTTTTTTTTTTGGTCGGAAGGCAGGAATACCACACTTGACTTTAGAAATGACAAATGATAAAAAACAAAAAAAGTGAAAAAAGCATAATTACTATATTATTATTTGTTTGGGGATTTACATCAGATACATACTTCCAAAGGGGAGCACTATGGATTCATATTTTTTTTTAGATTTGAAAAAAATAAAATTAATTCTTATCTAAAACAATTAACAATTAATTATGAATGTGTGGATCTCGATCCATCTGGCTTCTGGGCTTCTGCTTTTGATTTGAAACTGGATTTAGCCTACAATGTACTCTTTTCAGCCTACTTTTAGCATTTGGTAACTTGACACGGCTGCTACCAAAACATCCATCCATCCATCATCTACCACTTATCCTGTATTCAGGGTCGCAGGGGGACTGGAGCCGATCCCAGCTGTCATTGGGCAAAGGCAGGGTCGACATATAGAAACAAACAACCATTCACACTCACATTCACACCTACGGGCAATTTAGAGTCATCAATTAACCTATCTCCATCCTGCATGTCTTTGGACTGTGGGAAGAAGCCGGAGAACCAACAGAGGTTGGACGTTCAAGCAACCAAGTCTTACTGGTCAGTTATCTCTGACGTGAACTTATAGAAATGTAATATGAAACATGTATGGGTGTTGTCCCAGAGGTGTGTATCTATTCTAGCAAACATCAGGTTAACTGTCACACTGTTCTAATGAGCACAACCAGTGATTTATTATTTGCCAGTGCTGTGTTAGACAATACCATATGCAGATAGTTGTGTAGATTCATCATTATTCATCACCACATATCCCCACTGGTATGTATCCAGGTCAGGCTTAACTGCCTAGTTCTTGTTTCATTCACATGTACCCACATACTTTTAAAAAACACAGAAGGCAACCTCGAGTCTGGAGGGGAGGGGGTGCAGGGGGAGGCGGATACGTCTCGCCGCAGTGTTTTGAATTTGAGTGTAGTATCGTGTTTGGCCACATTCTTACATATAACGCCTTTAACATCACAATTAATAATTAATCAGGAAAGTAAACAACCGTTTCTGTTGATCACACTTCAGTTTTTGTGAATCATTAACACATGTACTGTGAAAAAGCATAAATAATAGCTTTTTCATTACATTCTTTTCCTGGGGGGATGATATACCCAGACCCCCCTACAGTGGTCTGGGCTTAAGCCCCGAAGGTCCACAAGTCCTGGAAACACCCCAGTGAGCTGATATGTCATCGTAATATCTAACATATGTCTGCCCTGCCAAGCAGACCCCCGTTGCTGTTCAGTAAATTGGGTTTTAATTATATTTTAGGCAATATTGATTGTTAAAATAAAATTAAAAAACTGAATAGAAACTATTAATGCTAACAGAAAAAAACTCAAGGATCTGTCCTTGTTTTCTATTCATGTACTTTAAATTCTTTGTTAAGCTGTCGTTTTCAAACGTGAAAATCCCATCAGATTCAATATAACAAGTAAACTACTGCCTGGACTGTATGTTTCTAAATTTGTGGTGTTCTGGTGGCTGAGTGGTGAAGATGCATAAACTGTCAATTCACTAGCATGAGACAAAAAAAAGATACATTTCTAGGATTAAACCCATTTTAACATTAGAAAGTGTTGAGAAATTAATCCAAAGTGTTGTATCACCATGATTCTGTTATTAATTATAATGCTGTTGAGGAGCTATAGCTCGATCTGTTTACCTTTCCTCTCTTAAGTCCCAATAGAAACTCAGACTATTTGGTTTTAAAGGTGTTGTACTGTCACACTCACCCTCAGGCTGGAAACTGTAGAGATCACTTCTGCTGAGTGACATTTCAAACAGCGGGTTGCTCTGGGTGTATGAGACTCGATCCTTTGTCTGGTCCACTGATGTCTCCATGCTGTCTAGAATCCAGTATAACCTTCACTTCCTACTTCAGGAACTCTTATATTATAGTGCATGATGTCAGGAAGACCACTTCACCCCAGATTGCAACAGAAAAAACTCACATGGACTGAAGTAGAGGAAGGAAGTATATGGGATTTATTCAGCAGCACAGCTGGTTGTATAATGAGGAAGTTGTTGCTCTTACCACAGAAAAAAGTCCTTGAACAATATATTTCAGTATTTTCATCACTGTGGGAAGGACTAGTGAGATTATGAATTTGTTAATATTCCAGCTATCATTGGGCGAAGGCAGGGTACACCCTGGACAGGTCGCCAGTCTATCACAGGGCCAGTTCAGTGAACTCATATACATTTTTTGCTATGTTTACCTGTTAATTGTTTACCTATATTGACCTATATTGCTTATTTAACTGATGCTTATTGAACCAACTCTCTCTTTCTTATTTGGATTGTTATATATATAATCTACATTTTCCTAAATTTGTTATAATTTCAGTTTATTATTGTAAATAATATGCTTTCATCTTTTGAACCTAAGTGTGTGCATCTACCTTTGTTACGTTTCACGAGCCAGCCATAACAATATACAAATGAAATTTATTAACACAATTCCAATTAATATATGTCTAACAGTGTGTCACTTTAAATTTAAATTGAATTGTGTTGCAAGGAGTTAAAGGCTGATGTAATCTCCAGTGTTTCCTCTGCTAAAGGAGATCTGAAAGGAAGCATTGAAACACCTTTGCTTAACATTTAGAGTATTCAAATGGCTCTTATCATGGCTGCCACTTCCGAATCATTTATTCCATTAGGAACCTTCCTAAGCAAAAAATACTATTCGCCGACAGCCTCTGTTTTCTTGTCATGCTCTCACCTTTGACCCTTGCATAGTGTTTCACTGTGGGAATTGAAACCTATTGTGTATGCATTGAAACTTGGATGGGTGGAAAAAGAAAGTGTAGAAATCGTGTGAAAGTTGAAGATGATTCAGTGGAGACAAGACTTAGGAAGGGACCAGGGGTCCGTTTCACAAAGCAGGTTTAGTGAAAACCTTGAGTTAGTTAACCCTGAGATGAGGGAAACTCTGGTTTTTCGGTTTCACAAAGCCAGTTCAGCATAAATCTGAGTCAGTTACCCGGGTAACATGCTCCGTGAAACTAACCTGCTCGCTAGCAGGTTTGCTTCAACAAACCCTGAGTTTTTCCCTACATGTCTCCGCCTTTTTCCGGAATCTGAACCAACTCTGAAAAATTGTGCCGTCCTTTCATCGTCAACCTAATCGATACGGAAATAAAAGTGATTCTAGCAGCTTTGCGTCGGGAGAGGATTTTGATTACCTTTCCTTTCCATCACATTAGATATTATCTAAACAATATTCTCCGACAGTTTCAACATTTCATATCGCGGACATAATCCGCAACCAGATTCTTTGCGGAGGTAGTGTTTTTGCGAACGGGAGATTTATGAAATGTTTAAGTACATTCCTGTGTTGAAATACCTGCTTATATTTACTGTTTAATATGTGAAATTTGATTAACATCATATGCCTTAGTCAACGTATTTGCGCAATATTCTTCTGCTTAATTTTCAACTGAAGCCACTTTCTTTCTGTGCCTGGGGGGATTACACCCAATAAAAATAATAATTTATTTGTTGCGCTACTTTGTGAGCTGCGGGAACTGAACCCCTGTCGCCTGCACCATAGGCAGCGTTGCTAACCATTACACAACAGTGTCGTTCTACAAATGTGAAAATAAAGACTTATTACCTTTAGATCAATCGACTGTTTCATTCAGTTATACACATTAGATCGGGCAGTAATTGTCTGCCACGCCAACTATCGCTACTTTGCTGCAGTTACGTTGCTCCGCTTTCTCAGGATGAGCTCGTTTTCTACATAAACACTCAGTAATATCTAATGACGCTCTCCCCGTTGCCATGGTGAATCGTAGTATCGGAGCTCCATTGATGATGGCTTTGTAGAGTCGGCAGGCACGCGCGTAACTCAGAGTTTACATACTCAGAGTTGAGTGAACTAATTCAAAACCGCTGTTCTGAAACCGAAAACTCAGAGTTTCCCATCTCAGAGTTGTTCAACTCAGAGTTCAGGGTTAGGTTCAGAGTTTGTTGAACCTGCTTTGTGAAACGGGCCCCAGCTCTCCCACCTAGAAACACTGCTGCCACCAAGTGGCTCACAAATGAATACATGGAGATAGACTTACTTTGTTCCCTGTGGAAGGTAAAAAGCTGGCTCAAACTTCTACTCACACACAATATGTTGCATAATGCCAAATAATAACCATTAAACTCTCCACTCATTTTCTTTATATTTCAATCAAGAACAGGTGAAACCTCGTATATGGCTGGATCGTGTGTGGGCAATGTGCTTAATTGCAGATCACATGACATGGTTGAGCTACATGTGAGTAAAATGTTACCAGACTAAAATTTCATACCCATATCTTAAGATATTTAATTGGAAATAACTTATGACACTCATCATAATTTAAACAAGCAAAGTGAATAATATAGCCTTTAGACAGTAACTAAAATCTGCAATCTTAATCTGCAATAAAAATGCAGGTTAAAATCGCTCTATGCTGTCTACAGTGTAACCAAGCTCTCTGGGGTTCGAACTAGATCTATTTACCGCGATGTGGCTTTAATTACGTCTGCTCTAGTCTGGCCTCTTGGTCAATCGGATACTTAGCCCGCAAACCAGGTCCAGGAAAATGGTTATCCTACGACCAACATGGCTATGCCACTGAAGCTCAGTTCAGTTATCTGCATCACCACCACACTTACCTTACACATAGCTGTCTATTACTGCTTTACACTACCTTCATTTATTTGTTCTTAAAACTTGTGTGTGGAGGACTACAGATCTTGGATACATTTTGGCTCAATTGACAAATCTTTCAAATCGTAGACCAGAGCTTTAAGCTAGCTACTACCACGACGAGGTGTACGTGACCTGTGTGTACTCATACGTAATTCCTCTTTTATAGTTCGAGCGGGAACAGACTCCACAGATCTATTGACACACTGGTTGTGTATTTGTCCCATTTTGCAGAAATAAACCAGTCCAGTGCTCCATCCAACCTGTCTCCTTGAAGTCTGTACAAATAGCAGCAGAGCAATATAACCAAGGTCACACTGGCAGTGCACAACAGCTATGAGGCAATAAAAATCAAGTGGGTGACACAGATGTCTACTGCTGTCCACCTCCTGAGCTAGCACCCCGCAAAGCACGCTGCCATGTCAGAGGCCGGCCAGCTACTTCGACTCTACCTGACCATACCCCTCAGTAACGCCACCGCGGAGAGAAGTTTTTCCTGCCTCTGCCGCATAAAAACATATCTCCGGTCGTCCATGACCGAAAAGCTCCTCAACCACTTGCTGTTCTTAAACATCCACAAGGACTTGACAGATTCCCTCAATTTTAGGCAATTCTGTTTGGCAAATGAACAGCGGTTTGCGTTCTTCAGAAAAGAAAAATAGAAAATGAACCTTCAGCCTTCCTCCTCTGTTATAAGCAGGCTATGTTTTAGTGTCTGAGTCTGTCTGTTTACAATGAAGCTAGCTACTTCACTTCACATGCCACTGCACTGTTCAAATGAAAATAATTAAATTGTTCACTTAACTCAACTGTTATCCATTGTCTGCCCTCGTGATTTTTAATTGCCAATCCAATAGAAATTCTTCTAGCAGTATGACGTAGTTTCAGAACCTGGTGGGCTGCATGTGGGTCTAATTTATTATTCACAAAGCTGAGGAGGTCAACAAGAGTTCATGAGCCGGACCAAGCCTTCCTCTATCTTTGAGCAACATTGAAGTAGGCTAGATCTATTGCTGTTTGAGGATATGGTGAAGCACAAGATTGTTTTAAAGTTTTTGATCGTTTCAATGTTATAGGGCTCTTGTAAAATGTAATGAAATTATAATCTGTCAGTGATTCACATGCCAAAATATACGGGTGCGTCTTGGCACTGCGTTGAGAATGGGAATGACCTTATTGGCTGCGTGAACAGGACAGAAAATGCTAAGCAAAGTCGAGGTGAGGTCGAGGTCTGAACAGGTGAGTCTTGAGCCTTTTTTGGAAGATGGCAAATTACTCTGCTCTCCCGACATTGGTCGGGAGTTCGTTCCACCACTGAGGTGCCAGAATAGAGAAGAGTCTGGACTTTGCTGAGCGACATTTGTTTGATTTCAGTGATGGTGGTACCAGCCAGCCAGCTGAAGTAGAGGAGCGATGTGCTTGCTTCGGGGCATGTGGTTTGACCAGTGTTTGAAGGTAGATGGGTGCCGTTCCATTGATGGCCTTGAAGGCCAGTGTCATCATCTTGAATTGGATGCGGGCTGCAACAGGGAGCCAGTGGAGGTCACGGAGGAGGGGGGTTACATGGGAGAATTTGGGTAGATTGAAGATAAGGCGTGCTGCAGCATTCTGGATACGCTGCAATGGTTTAGTAACCCGAGTCCAGCCAGGAGAGAGTTGCAGTAGTCAAGGCGGGAGATGACCAGTGCTTGGACCACGAGTTGCGTTGCATCCTTTGTGAGGAAAGTCTGAATCATGGGATATTGTAGAGGGCAAATCTGCATGATCGGACCACAGCAGTGATGTTGGGGGTGCAGGATAGTTGGCCATCGAGGATTACACCCAGGTTCCTCGCAGTTGACGACTACACAGCACCTAACCACGCACCTAACATAATGACATTTTTTTTGTTGGACTTTTTTTTATTATTATCTTTTATTGTAATATCCCACATGAAAATGTGCATAGTTGGCCTCTGGAATTTTCAAAATTGTCTCGGGGAACCCAGCCCGAAACCAGCTCTTTTTTTTCTTCTTTTTTTGCACCCCCACTTTCAAACTCGTTCCAGCGCTGCTGTAAGGAATAATCCATGAAGGGGATGTAGTTTATTGGAGAATATTCTCTGACTACAGTTGTCCTCTCCACTTAACTCATTGATTTGATAACATCAATAGAAACTCATTGAACAGAAATTGCAATGACATGCAAGCATAAATAGATCCTCTACTTAGTCATTAAATCAATTTATATACTTTCGTTTTTTCATATGTTCAAATATGTGATCTGAAAAGAGCCAAACTGTCATGATGGTTTTTTTTTCATTGGTTAATTTCCTGTCTTGTCCTTGCTGTTCCACTGTCTTGACTCCCCCACCCTCCCGTGTGATAAACCACCTGCAATAATGTGTTTCATGTCCCCTACATAGGGGAGTTCTATGTAGAGCACTATATAGTGGACTCATCAGGAAAATGAAATAACACTTTCGGACAAGTTGTGTTGTGTTCAGAATGAAACTATAGGAGCAGCTATTTAGCTTCTAAATCAGTTTTATTTAAGAAACAGCAAAATGGCACAACTTACAGAGCTCTGGGTCTGACTATGTTTCCCTGACGAACAACAAAGTCTGGCAGTTCACAAAGTCTGACAACTACGTTTTCCCTGACCCAGTCTTTTACACAACATTGACTATTCAATTGTGCAAGCGGGGTGTTGTCCTCTCAGATTGGCTGCTTCAGGTTCCTCTTTAGGTTTCTTCCTCTTATCTGACTCCATCCTTGCTTGCTCCTGGGTGTAACCTGAAACTCAACCAATCTTGCATACTTGCATACCCTGAGCAAAAAGAAGTTAATTCAAGGATACTATGAGCATACTTATTTTATACTAAAACTGTGGAAGTATACTTGAAGTTGACTTTTTATAAACTATATTTTATATACTTAAGAATATAGTGAAGTATACTTAGCTTATACTGAAAAGTATAAACAAAAGTCTAAGACTAAGTACATTAAGACTAAGTCTTACACTCATACTTTAATACTAAAACTTATACTTGTACTTTAGTATATGTTTTACTTCTTTCTGACACAACTATACTAAAACTTAGTATATCCTGATCCAAGCACATAATAAAGTCAATTGACTTGTGCTTAACATTTAATTGATATATTAATATAATAAAATGTGGAAGTTTAAATGCTTACAGTATATAGTATGTATGCTCAATTGCATTATCTTTATTGCCTTAAAATCATACACAAAGACAGATAAACATTTGACTTGACTTTATTGATCATGTTCTAGTCCCTTTCATAAGGGTTTGGCAATGGTGTTATGTAAACAGCGTCAGCTGTTTCAACAACATATTTTGTTTTAATCATGTCAGGCCAGACAGCATTAACAGTTTCAGTTTTTTTAACATCATATACGAAAGAACTTTGTACTTTGATTTGTGAATCTTTACATACAGGCCTGACTGATTTAGTAAGTACCTCAACTTAAACACAACATACATGAACAAAGAGCAGAGATTTGATGTGAACACATCAAACAAACATTTGTTTAAAAATAACCAAGTTGTTAATTAAACAAAATGTACCATCTTTCAAGCATACAGCACTGTTGTATCACTTCTTTCGCCTGTCATAGTTTTGACTGTGATACACAACTCCATGGACCAAAAAATGGTTGTAAGACTGGAAGCGGTTGCTTAGATTTCCACACAACTTTCAATGGCAAGTCTATATGCCATTTTTATACTTTTTTGCACTGGGGGATGACCAAAACCTCTGACATTTTCATTTAGTATTTCACAATTTTCTGTTTTCCTTTTACCAAAATAAAGTTCTTCTACATAATATTGAACCTTTTATGTTTTGGGTGGGTTGGGTTCTTGGCCCTTTCTGGCAATTCTCTCCACAACAGAAATGTTTTGACTATTTGTGAGGGGACATACTGTGTTCCATGAAAATACTTCATGAGAGTGCCCATATTAGATTCAAATGAAAAGGTTGATGTAGCCCATAATGGCCCCCATTGTTTGACAGTTTGAGTGTGTTAGCAAGTGGATATTAAAACTCATGTTTTTTTTCCCATATCATTTTTGGAACACAATGACAATTTTTTTTAGTGCTAGCTCTGCTATCAAGATGCTTTTGGTCGTTATGGTATCCTGCAGTAACGTATATGCCAAACACCAGTAGGAACAAATGGTTCCAAAATCTTGCAGGGAGTATGCCCTTCCATACAGGTAGAGAATAGAAAAGGAGAAATGCTCGCCGAGTGACTCCAAGGCACACATTGTGTTGATATTCAGGAATGAAGCCATTTATCATTTGGAAGTGTTGAAGTAAGGCTAAATTTATCAGTAGCATTTAGTCACATGTAGCTCTTTGATAAATGGTAAAAAACACAATTGAATTGCCCTGCTGTGATGTTTACTAGTAGAATATTAGGACATGCAGTACCAAAAACGGCCACAAAAACCCCACCAATATCAAGATTTTAAAAAATCACTGCGACAAAATGAGGCAAAACACCCTCCTGATTAATATAATCCCGATTTAATATGATTTTAACAAGAATATGATCTTTCAAAAAAAGTAAGTTTGGATTGTTGTCAGTTTTTTGGAATATGACTCTGAAGTTGGGCAAAGATGTGTTTACTTCCATTTTTGAGCCTTAATATCTGTAAAACTAATAATCTAAGAGAAACCATATTTTGTAGAATGTTTAAGCTAACACCAGAGATAGAGGCAGAAGTGATAGAAGTCTTTTATCTGCAAAAATAGGAGCTCAGCCACTCTTCAAATGTACTACTTTATTTCAACAAGCCACATTTTAAGTACCTACAATACTAGGTCATAATTGAGCTACACCCCTGATATTTCATGTCTGGAGGCGTTTAGTAACAGATATACACTGTAGAAAATTTTGAAGGCCACAGGTGAGATAGTTTTCCAGATATTGCTGTTTAAAAATTACTTTTCAGAGCATGATGCCAAAAACCATCTGAACTACCCTTTGGGGATTAAAAACTACACCGTCATTTTAGTTTCATGTCTCACCTAAGTGCGAAGTGCAACGTCACACAACTGGTGCCCTATTGGCTGACAACCGCAGGTACCCCAGGGGGTCCCCGGCAGCAGCCGTGAGCTTTATAAACCGAAGCCGCCCGGAGAACACTCTCTTACTCCTCTTCTTCCTGCTTCCAACGCGCTTCCAACGCAACACCGCGTTGCCACGGGAGGCGACCCTTCCACCAACAGGAGGTGGACACGACCTCCTGCAGCGCACCGCTGCAACAAGAGGAACCAAGCCGGTTCCTGCCTTCCAGATTCCAGACGCTGTCTGAAGTAAGCTGACTAAATCACCAAGCCGCGATTATATTGCCGTCCTCGGAAGAAAGAAACACAAACTGTTCTCTTTATTCAAGTTTGATCAACGAGAGGAAACACGCTCCGCCCTCGCCTGGACTAAGCCGACTCATCACGTCCCCCGCTAACGCCGGGGCCCACGAACTACCGCCGCGAACGCCATCATCGCCAGGACGGACTCGCAACCTGCGCAACGACACCAGTAAGAGGCTATCAGTCTGGGCAGAGACATAAGTGATAGTGTAGGATATGCTTGTAATTCTTGTTAACGTGTTTTAAGTTCTAATCACGGACCGCCGAGTCCGTAGTTTATGTGCTGCTGTATTTGAATGCTGATTGTGTACCCACGCCGCTGGGTTGATTTCTGTAAACAGTGTTTGTGACTAAACCTCAGCCATATTCGCGAGCTCAGTAAGCATCACAACACGCCTTCTGAGCCTTAGAATATTGCGCCAATGATCGAGATCCTTGGCATGTGAGTATAAAACCTTTTATATTGACACTGAAAACATTTTTAGGTTATCTTTTCCCTGATCCCAGGGTGGTGCCCCGTTTATTCATGATTATATCATAATAATATATTAAATATAATATTTAATATCAATAACCATATTGACATTAATAATTAACTGTTGATAACCAAATCTGCTCCTCCTACTACCCCAACACCTTCATTCAATGATGTTTCATGAGAAAACTGTTGACCGTAAAGACCTAATATTTTGGATTTTTCCTATTAACAAGTGTGTCTTTGTAATTGAATTTTTTCAGGACATTCTGAGATGGTCAGGTGGGAAGATTTTCAGAAATTGGATGAAATGACACGGAATGACCCAGGTGCTTATGATAATGTTCCTAGTTGGGGAACTGACAGCACAGTTTAGGAAAGATTCTTAAAATATAATCAAGCAGGATAAGAAGGTTATCCAGATACTTGGGGGAATGTATCCTAGCAACAGATGTCCTGATATATATATATATATATATATATATATATATATATATACACACACTCAACAAAAATATAAACGCAATACTTTTGTTTTTGCTCCCATTTTTCATGAGATGGACTTAAAGATCTAAAATTCATTCCAGATACACAATATTACCATTTCTCTTAAACATTGTTCACAAATCTGTCTAAATGTGTGATAGTGAGCACTTCTGCTTTGCTGAGTTAATCCATCCCACCTCACAGGTGTGCCACATCAAGATGCTGATCTGACATCATGATTAGTGCACAGGTGTACCTTAGACTGTCCACAATAAAAGGCCACTCTGAAATGTGCAGTTTTGTCTCACAGCAAAATGCCACAGATGCCACAAGCATTGAGGGAGCGTGCAATTGGCATGCTGACAGCAGGAATGTCAACCAGATCTGTTGCTCGTGCATTGAACGTTCATTTCTCCACCATAAGCCGTCTCCAAAGGCGTTTCAGAGAATATGGCAGTACATCCAACCGGCCTCACAACCGCAGACCACGTGTAACCACACCAGCCCAGGACCTCCACATAAAGCAGGTTCACCTCCAAGATCGTCTGAGACCAGCCACTCAGACAGCTGCTGAAACAATTGGTTTGCATAACCAAACAATTTCTGCACAAACTGTCAGAAACCGTCTCAGGGAAGCTCAACTGCATGCTCGTCGTCCTCATCGGGGTCTTGACCTGACTCCAGCTCGTCGCCGTAACAGACTTGAGTGGGCAAATGCTCACATTCGATGGCATCTGGCACGTTGGAGAGGTGTTCTCTTCACGGATGAATCTCGGTTTACATTGTTCAGGGCAGATGGCAGACAGCGTGTGTGGCGTCGTGTGGGTGAGCGCTTTGCTGATGTCAATGTTGTGGATCGAGTGGCCCATGGTGGTGGTGGGGTTATGGTATGGGCAGGCATCTGTTATGGACGAAGAACACAGGTGCATAATATTGATGGCATTTTGAATGCACAGAGATACCGTGATGAGATCCTGAGGCCCATTGTTGTGCCATACATCCATGAACATCACCTCATGTTTCAGCAAGATAATGTACGGCCCCATGTTGCAAGGATCTGTACACAATTCTTGGAAGCTGAAAATGTCCCAGTTCTTGCATGGCCAGCATACTCACCGGACATGTCACCCATTGAGCATGTTTGGGATGTGCTTGACCAGCGTATACGACAGCGTGTACCAGTTCCCACTAATATCCAGCAACTTCGCACAGCCATTGAAGAGGAGTGGACCAACATTCCACAGGCCACAATTGACAATCTGATAAACTCTATGCGAAGAAGATGTGTTGCACTGCATGAGGCAAATGGTGGTCACACCAGATACTGACTGGTTCTGAGTCCCCAGACCCCCAATAAAGCAAAAAAAATGCACATTTCAGGGTGGCCTTTTATTGTGGACAGTCTAAGGCACACCTGTACACTAATCATGATGTCAGATCAGCATCTTGATGTGGCACACCTGTGAGGTGGGATGGATTATCTCAGCAAAGCAGAAGTGCTCACTATCACACATTTAGACAGATTTGTGAACAATGTTTGAGAGAAATGGTAATATTGTGTATCTGGAATGAATTTTAGATATTTAAGTCCATCTCATGAAAAATGGGAGCAAAAACAAAAGTGTTGCGTTTATATTTTTGTTGTGTATATATATATATATATATATATATATATATATATATATATATATATATATATATATATGTATGTATCAGGGGGCGGACTGGGGGGGGGGAAAGTGGCCCGGGGGTCATTGACAGACCGGCCCACTTCATGCGCGGTGTGGGGAGCCATGTACCTTGATGAAAAAAACTGCATTTGATGTTGTTTTGGACCATAATCATATAGTAATCATTAACCTGAACCGTTAAGTAGCCTACAGTAAAATAATTACAGCAGTATAGTGATTTTACAGCATGTAGTGATTTTTAATGCAAACAGGTCATTGATGCAATTAAATTTGGCCGACCAATTTGCCAGGCTCTTAGAACTGAATGACACTGACTGTCTATACCATGAGTAAACCACTAGAGGGCAACATAATTACAACAATAAGCCCATTTCAATAAAAATTTTATTTGAAAATAGATAAACAAAGCTAACTATATAGTATGTAAAACTTAACCCAGAACATTTATGAAAATGAAAACTAAACTGAAAATATTAAACTGACATTTGAAAACTAAAAACTTGAAATGTGAAAAATCCTGGCAAGCCCACCAGCTTGGACATTCACTTGGTTCACTCTACTTAAGAACCTTTCCTGTCTTTACCATTTTTGGGTCTTTGTCAGTCAGTCAGTCAGTCAGCGCTTATGGAGGAGGCTGGGTTGAAGTGGTTGATGTTGACAATCTGGGGGTCACAGTCACATTTTGGACTCAGTAGGCTAGCTCACACTAGGCTAGGCACTTCGCGGCATTAACTAACGTTAGCCAAATTAGCATTTTCACCTTAAGCATCACCAAGTTCCAAACATAGCTTACCATTATTATATCACTGGGCTGTGGAGGCCACTTTGTTTCGTGCTCTGCCATGTCAGAGTCAGACTCATCATCATGCTGGACTCAGGTGCATGTTTGGATCCAGCATCCAGCTGTGAGGCTCACCGCTGCTAACGCTGCTAGTGCTGGGTATGGCAACATCGTCAGATTCTTGTCTGGTGGTGATGGCTAAACCCGAACCACCAAATAGGTCCGTAATTTTCTTGCTTGTTGCTGCAACTTCCTCAAGGGATTTCTTTTTTTTATCCCTAAGCTTTTCAGCACCACCTTTACGTTTTGCGGCTTGTTTTTTATGCTCCTTCTGCCCAGACAGCGCTGGCTCTCACTGCATGAAAAGTGGGATTTACGTCAGTTAGCGGCCCTGTAAATTGCCGTGGAAGTTCAGGTTTACGACTGTGTTTCAATTTGCAGGAAACACCGAAAACGGACGTAAATTGCCGGGAATTGACGTGGGCCTTGCTTGGCAGTTGTCCCCCCATGACCCCCCTCCCCGTAATCCTAGGGGAGGCTTTAACATGTAAATGGAAATGCTGTGAGCTATACAAATGCAAATCAGGGTAGCAGGGGGAGTTTCACCCCAGGTGACATTTTTCTGAAAGGTGTTAACTTCATTTCATCTTCATTCAAAGATATAACTTCATTTCATCTTCATTCAAAGATACACAAAACTATTTGCTTCAACAATTACTTTTAATCAGGCTTTGCCACAAAGGTAAAATGATCTCGGCTGTGTTCGAAATGCCATACTAACGTCCTACTCGTACTTAATTGTGACGTAAACTTGAGTACGTAGTGCGTTCACATACAATAGTATGTGAATTTGTGTACGCGAGAAATGCCCGGATGTATACTGCATTGGCAAGAATTTCTGAGTATACAGCGGACCTTGCTAAAAGTCTACTCAACTTCCCCAAAATGCATTGCGGCTCGTCTGACTTCTGAAAAGTTTTGGATAATGGCGGACGACTGCGGTGATCCTGCCGACAGCCCGACACAAACCGCGTACACATGTAAGTATACTGTAACATGACTTTTATGTTTCCAGCTGACTTTTAAATCGTATTGATAATGAACGTTACTTTATTGTTGTTGGCATTGTACGTTAACGTTACGAATCGAAGGTCCTGCCAGCCGTTACTGACGGTCATTTACCATAGGGGTTAGCGAGCGCAATGTATATGTATGTATATATATATATATATATATATATATATATATATATATATACATACAGTGATAGATCTGCTAACCAATCACTAGTGATTATTCTTGTTTAAAAGACCCAGATTGACCAATAGTAACACATCTGCCAACGGGGGTGGGGTTTACATTTATAATGACTCATCAGGTTGACCAATAGTGACAGATCTGCCAACGTGGGTTGGCTTTACATTTATAATGACCAGATCTGCCAACCAATCACGAGCGATTATACTTGTTTAAAACTAGTGGTTTCATCCAATCCTGAGTGAGACAAGAGTGCGGGACATTGTCATTGGAGTGTTGAAAGTAGGTAGGTAACTTACAGAGAGTAGATTGTGGGGGTATCGACCGACGGCCTGTATAGGTCCGGTAGCGGTACCCTTGCGCTGCTTTCTGTAAGTGGGTGTAAAATGGAGGGGAGGGAGGGGGACGGAGATAGGTATAACAGTATGGAAATGAGTGAAGAGGATTATGAGATTGATAAAGGGGGTAGTGAATGGGAGCAAGTAGGGAGAGGAGGAAGGTGTAGAAGGGCAAGTGGGAAAAAGAGAAAGAAGGAGGATAAGGATAGTTTGGAAGGCACAGAGAGTGAGGGGCAGGGAGAGGAGGTAAGGAGTGGGAAGAAGGGATCCCTTAATGTAGTGGTGAGATTTGAGGGAGAAGGGGGGGTAAAGAAAATGGACCCACCTAAAATCACAAAAATAATCAGAGCACAAGTAGGAGAAGTTAAGTACGCTAAAGTGCTAGGAGATGGGAACCTGCTTATTGGGTGTAACACAGAAACACAAGTAGGAAAAGCTCGGAAATTTGTAATTGAATTTTTTCAGGACATTCTGAGATGGTCAGGTGGGAAGATTTTCAGAAATTGGATGAAATGACACGGAATGACCCAGGTGCTTATGATAATGTTCCTAGTTGGGGAACTGACAGCACAGTTTAGGAAAGATTCTTAAAATATAATCAAGCAGGATAAGAAGGTTATCCAGATACTTGGGGGAATGTATCCTAGCAACAGATGTCCTGATATATATATATATATATATATATATATATATATATATACACACACTCAACAAAAATATAAACGCAATACTTTTGTTTTTGCTCCCATTTTTCATGAGATGGACTTAAAGATCTAAAATTCATTCCAGATACACAATATTACCATTTCTCTTAAACATTGTTCACAAATCTGTCTAAATGTGTGATAGTGAGCACTTCTGCTTTGCTGAGTTAATCCATCCCACCTCACAGGTGTGCCACATCAAGATGCTGATCTGACATCATGATTAGTGCACAGGTGTACCTTAGACTGTCCACAATAAAAGGCCACTCTGAAATGTGCAGTTTTGTCTCACAGCAAAATGCCACAGATGCCACAAGCATTGAGGGAGCGTGCAATTGGCATGCTGACAGCAGGAATGTCAACCAGATCTGTTGCTCGTGCATTGAACGTTCATTTCTCCACCATAAGCCGTCTCCAAAGGCGTTTCAGAGAATATGGCAGTACATCCAACCGGCCTCACAACCGCAGACCACGTGTAACCACACCAGCCCAGGACCTCCACATAAAGCAGGTTCACCTCCAAGATCGTCTGAGACCAGCCACTCAGACAGCTGCTGAAACAATTGGTTTGCATAACCAAACAATTTCTGCACAAACTGTCAGAAACCGTCTCAGGGAAGCTCAACTGCATGCTCGTCGTCCTCATCGGGGTCTTGACCTGACTCCAGCTCGTCGCCGTAACAGACTTGAGTGGGCAAATGCTCACATTCGATGGCATCTGGCACGTTGGAGAGGTGTTCTCTTCACGGATGAATCTCGGTTTACATTGTTCAGGGCAGATGGCAGACAGCGTGTGTGGCGTCGTGTGGGTGAGCGCTTTGCTGATGTCAATGTTGTGGATCGAGTGGCCCATGGTGGTGGTGGGGTTATGGTATGGGCAGGCATCTGTTATGGACGAAGAACACAGGTGCATAATATTGATGGCATTTTGAATGCACAGAGATACCGTGATGAGATCCTGAGGCCCATTGTTGTGCCATACATCCATGAACATCACCTCATGTTTCAGCAAGATAATGTACGGCCCCATGTTGCAAGGATCTGTACACAATTCTTGGAAGCTGAAAATGTCCCAGTTCTTGCATGGCCAGCATACTCACCGGACATGTCACCCATTGAGCATGTTTGGGATGTGCTTGACCAGCGTATACGACAGCGTGTACCAGTTCCCACTAATATCCAGCAACTTCGCACAGCCATTGAAGAGGAGTGGACCAACATTCCACAGGCCACAATTGACAATCTGATAAACTCTATGCGAAGAAGATGTGTTGCACTGCATGAGGCAAATGGTGGTCACACCAGATACTGACTGGTTCTGAGTCCCCAGACCCCCAATAAAGCAAAAAAAATGCACATTTCAGGGTGGCCTTTTATTGTGGACAGTCTAAGGCACACCTGTACACTAATCATGATGTCAGATCAGCATCTTGATGTGGCACACCTGTGAGGTGGGATGGATTATCTCAGCAAAGCAGAAGTGCTCACTATCACACATTTAGACAGATTTGTGAACAATGTTTGAGAGAAATGGTAATATTGTGTATCTGGAATGAATTTTAGATATTTAAGTCCATCTCATGAAAAATGGGAGCAAAAACAAAAGTGTTGCGTTTATATTTTTGTTGTGTATATATATATATATATATATATATATATATATATATATATATATATATATATATATATGTATGTATCAGGGGGCGGACTGGGGGGGGGGAAAGTGGCCCGGGGGTCATTGACAGACCGGCCCACTTCATGCGCGGTGTGGGGAGCCATGTACCTTGATGAAAAAAAACTGCATTTGATGTTGTTTTGGACCATAATCATATAGTAATCATTAACCTGAACCGTTAAGTAGCCTACAGTAAAATAATTACAGCAGTATAGTGATTTTACAGCATGTAGTGATTTTTAATGCAAACAGGTCATTGATGCAATTAAATTTGGCCGACCAATTTGCCAGGCTCTTAGAACTGAATGACACTGACTGTCTATACCATGAGTAAACCACTAGAGGGCAACATAATTACAACAATAAGCCCATTTCAATAAAAATTTTATTTGAAAATAGATAAACAAAGCTAACTATATAGTATGTAAAACTTAACCCAGAACATTTATGAAAATGAAAACTAAACTGAAAATATTAAACTGACATTTGAAAACTAAAAACTTGAAATGTGAAAAATCCTGGCAAGCCCACCAGCTTGGACATTCACTTGGTTCACTCTACTTAAGAACCTTTCCTGTCTTTACCATTTTTGGGTCTTTGTCAGTCAGTCAGTCAGTCAGCGCTTATGGAGGAGGCTGGGTTGAAGTGGTTGATGTTGACAATCTGGGGGTCACAGTCACATTTTGGACTCAGTAGGCTAGCTCACACTAGGCTAGGCACTTCGCGGCATTAACTAACGTTAGCCAAATTAGCATTTTCACCTTAAGCATCACCAAGTTCCAAACATAGCTTACCATTATTATATCACTGGGCTGTGGAGGCCACTTTGTTTCGTGCTCTGCCATGTCAGAGTCAGACTCATCATCATGCTGGACTCAGGTGCATGTTTGGATCCAGCATCCAGCTGTGAGGCTCACCGCTGCTAACGCTGCTAGTGCTGGGTATGGCAACATCGTCAGATTCTTGTCTGGTGGTGATGGCTAAACCCGAACCACCAAATAGGTCCGTAATTTTCTTGCTTGTTGCTGCAACTTCCTCAAGGGATTTCTTTTTTTTATCCCTAAGCTTTTCAGCACCACCTTTACGTTTTGCGGCTTGTTTTTTATGCTCCTTCTGCCCAGACAGCGCTGGCTCTCACTGCATGAAAAGTGGGATTTACGTCAGTTAGCGGCCCTGTAAATTGCCGTGGAAGTTCAGGTTTACGACTGTGTTTCAATTTGCAGGAAACACCGAAAACGGACGTAAATTGCCGGGAATTGACGTGGGCCTTGCTTGGCAGTTGTCCCCCCATGACCCCCCTCCCCGTAATCCTAGGGGAGGCTTTAACATGTAAATGGAAATGCTGTGAGCTATACAAATGCAAATCAGGGTAGCAGGGGGAGTTTCACCCCAGGTGACATTTTTCTGAAAGGTGTTAACTTCATTTCATCTTCATTCAAAGATATAACTTCATTTCATCTTCATTCAAAGATACACAAAACTATTTGCTTCAACAATTACTTTTAATCAGGCTTTGCCACAAAGGTAAAATGATCTCGGCTGTGTTCGAAATGCCATACTAACGTCCTACTCGTACTTAATTGTGACGTAAACTTGAGTACGTAGTGCGTTCACATACAATAGTATGTGAATTTGTGTACGCGAGAAATACCCGGATGTATACTGCATTGGCAAGAATTTCTGAGTATACAGCGGACCTTGCTAAAAGTCTACTCAACTTCCCCAAAATGCATTGCGGCTCGTCTGACTTCTGAAAAGTTTTGGATAATGGCGGACGACTGCGGTGATCCTGCCGACAGCCCGACACAAACCGCGTACACATGTAAGTATACTGTAACATGACTTTTATGTTTCCAGCTGACTTTTAAATCGTATTGATAATGAACGTTACTTTATTGTTGTTGGCATTGTACGTTAACGTTACGAATCGAAGGTCCTGCCAGCCGTTACTGACGGTCATTTACCATAGGGGTTAGCGAGCGCAATGTATATGTATGTTATATATATATATATATATATATATATATATATATATATATACATACAGTGATAGATCTGCTAACCAATCACTAGTGATTATTCTTGTTTAAAAGACCCAGATTGACCAATAGTAACACATCTGCCAACGGGGGTGGGGTTTACATTTATAATGACTCATCAGGTTGACCAATAGTGACAGATCTGCCAACGTGGGTTGGCTTTACATTTATAATGACCAGATCTGCCAACCAATCACGAGCGATTATACTTGTTTAAAACTAGTGGTTTCATCCAATCCTGAGTGAGACAAGAGTGCGGGACATTGTCATTGGAGTGTTGAAAGTAGGTAGGTAACTTACAGAGAGTAGATTGTGGGGGTATCGACCGACGGCCTGTATAGGTCCGGTAGCGGTACCCTTGCGCTGCTTTCTGTAAGTGGGTGTAAAATGGAGGGGAGGGAGGGGGACGGAGATAGGTATAACAGTATGGAAATGAGTGAAGAGGATTATGAGATTGATAAAGGGGGTAGTGAATGGGAGCAAGTAGGGAGAGGAGGAAGGTGTAGAAGGGCAAGTGGGAAAAAGAGAAAGAAGGAGGATAAGGATAGTTTGGAAGGCACAGAGAGTGAGGGGCAGGGAGAGGAGGTAAGGAGTGGGAAGAAGGGATCCCTTAATGTAGTGGTGAGATTTGAGGGAGAAGGGGGGGTAAAGAAAATGGACCCACCTAAAATCACAAAAATAATCAGAGCACAAGTAGGAGAAGTTAAGTACGCTAAAGTGCTAGGAGATGGGAACCTGCTTATTGGGTGTAACACAGAAACACAAGTAGGAAAAGCTCGGAAATTGGTGAGTGTAGGAAAAATGAAGGTTACAAAAACAGTGAAAGTTGGGGAACAGAGAAATAATGGATGTAAGGGAGTGATAACAGGGGTTCCCCTTGGCATCAGCATAATAGATCTAGTGGGAAGTCTAAAAATGAGAAATACCACAGTTAAAGATGTTAAAAGAATGACAAGAGGACCTGAGAAAAAAGAATCAGAAACATTAGTGGTAGAGTTTGATACAAAAACTATCCCAAGGGAACTCTATCTTGGATTTGTAAAATACAATGTGAGAGAATTCGTCCCAAAACCAATGAGGTGCTTCAATTGTCAGGAGTATGGACATATAGCTAACCAGTGCAAAGGCAAAAGAAGGTGTGCAAGGTGTGGAGGACACCATGAATATGGGAAATGTGGAACGGGAGTGAGGCCAAAATGCTGTAACTGTGGAGGAGAGCATAGCGTAGCATACTGGGGCTGTGAGGCTATGAAGAGAGAAATAACAGTGCAACAGATAAAAGTGAATGAAAAAGTGTTGTATGCGGAAGCTGCTAAGAGAGCGGGGCAAGGGAATATCAGTGGCATGCAACAGAAGAGAGAGAAACAAGTGATGACAAGTGTTGTACAAGAAGTTGAAAAGAAAATGTTGGAGGAGAAAAAGAGATTGGTGACATTCATAGCAGGAGTCATAAATGCGACCGCAGATGTTAAATCTAAAACAGAAAGAATACAAATAATAGTGAAAGCGGCGGTACATCATCTGGATATGAAGGGGATAAGATGGGAAGAGGTAAGAGATGAGTTGAGTGTTCAGGCCAGTCAAGAACCATCATGTATTGGGTAATATTAATAATAATGATAATCCTTCAGTGGAATGCAAGAAGCCTAATTGCAAATGGTCAGGAGTTTAAACAGTTCATCTATAGTCAACAGGAAAAACCAGACATAATGTGCATCCAGGAATCCTGGTTAAAGCCAAACTTAGAGTTCATTATTAAAGATTACGTGGCAATCAGAAGAGACAGGGGAGAAGGGACAGGAGGCGGATGTGTCACATTTGTAAAAGAGGGCATTCCCTACAGGATTAGTGATATTGGAGCTGAGATGGAGAGTATTATAATAGAAGTATGGATAGGAAAGAGGAAGCTGGTGATACTAAATTTTTACAACCCATGCAGACAGTTGGACATTAAGAAACTGGAAGAATTGGAAGGCAAGAGCAATGGAAACGCAGTGTGGTGTGGAGATTTTAATGCTCATAATACATTATGGGGGAGTGAGAAGAACGACCGCAATGGGGAGACAGTGGAGGAATTGTTAGATGGAAAGAATCTGGTTTGTGTGAATGATGGGAGAGGGACAAGGATAGACGTAAATACTGGGAAGGAGTCGGCTTTAGATTTGACATTTGTGACCAATACATTAGCACCATTATGTGAATGGAATGTGTGTCAAAAAGGGACTATAGGAAGTGACCATTATCCTATATATAATAAAATAAATTTAGGGACGGTACAGGCCACGGAGAGAGCAGGAGGAAGATGGATCTTAGGAAAAGCTAATTGGGTTGAATTCATGAAGGAATGCGATAAAAACCTCTCTCAGATTAGTGATGACTTAGAGGTGGAAATGATGGAGAGGGAAATAAAGCAGGGGATCATAGCAGCAGCAACCAGCTCCATACCTAAAAGTACAGGCAGAAAGAAAAATAAGTTAGTACCATGGTGGGATGAAAAATGCAAACAAGCAATTAAAAGCAGAAACAAAGCATTTAAGTTAGTTAAAAGATATCATAACTTTCAACATCTGATCCAATATAAGCAAGCGCAAGCAATGGTAAGGAAAACAATAAGACAAGCAAAGACGTCGTATTGGAGGGAGTTCTGTGGATCGATCAGGAGCACTACTAAGATAGGTGAAGTCTGGGGGATGTTGAAAAAAATGGGTGGAGATAGGAAGGACTGGAATTATCCAGTCCTGAGTTCTGGAAATGAGGTCGCTGTAACCAATAAAGAGAAGGCTGAGTTAATGGTTAAAACGTTTGTGGCGGTGCACAGCTCAAATAATTTAACGGAGGAGGGAAGAAATGGTAGGGAGAAAACTAGGAATGAAAACAGGGAAGTGTTAAAAAGAAAGGATAGTAGGGGAAATGAGTTAGATGTCCCATTTACCATCGGAGAAATGAAAAGAGCAATAGCCAAAACAAGAAGGAGTGCACCAGATTAAGATAGAATATGCTATACTATGATTAAACATATAAGTGAGGGGGGATTAATGAAAATATTAACACTATACAATAAAGTCTGGAGAGAGGGTAAAGTACCGCAAAGCTGGAAAGAGGCGATAATCATCCCAATCAGGAAGCCTGGGAAAGATCATAGCAAGCCAACAAACTACAGACCCATAGCTCTTACGTCACATATAGGAAAAATAATGGAGAGAATGATTAATGAGAGGCTCATGTATCATATTGAAAAGAGGGGACTGGTGACTAAGTATCAAAGTGGATTTAGAAGAGGTAGGAGCACAATGGATCCGATATTATGTATAGAAGACGACATTAGGAAAGCACAGGTAAATAAAGAAACGGTGGCCGCAGTGTTCTTTGATGTCGAAAAAGCATACGACATGTTGTGGAGAGAAGGTTTGCTGATTAAGATGCATCACATGGGGATTGAGGGAAAGTTATTTAACTGGGTCATGGATTTTCTAAGGGAAAGGGTCATCCAGGTTAAAATTGGGTCAGAAATCTCAGAAAGTTATATTGTAGAGAATGGTACGCCGCAGGGGAGCGTTATCAGTCCTACACTATTCACAATAATGATAAATGACATTTTCAACAACATACCAACAGGAATGGGAAGATCTCTGTTTGCAGATGATGGGGCAGTATGGAAGAGGGGAGGCAACATAGATCACATAGTCATGAAATTACAGCAAGGGATAGATCAAGTGGAAAAATGGGGAGCAGAATGGGGTTTCAAATTTTCAGTGGAAAAAAGTAAAGTAATGTTCTTCTCAAAAAAGAAAATCAGTGAAAATAAAAAGTTAAACCTATATGGAAGGAATCTAGAAAGAGTAAACAGCATGCGATTCTTGGGATTAAGCTTTGACTCTGGATTAACGTGGAGTGAACATGTGAAGGGAATAGTCCAAAAAAGTAAGGTAGTATTGAACGTTATGAGGTGTTTGGCCGGGCGAGAATGGGGGGCTGACTTTACATCACTAAAATACATATACATTGCACTAATACGATCTAGAATAGAGTATGGTAGCGTGGGATATGGATCAGCAGCTAAATCAGTCCTCTTACAGCTAGATGTCATTCAAGTTCGAGCACTGAGAATTTGTTTAGGAGCAATGAAAACAGCACCAGTATGCTCCCTTCAGGTTGAAGCAGGAGAAATGCCATTATGGCTCAGAAGGAAACAGCTTATAGCCAATCACTGGATACATCTAAAAGGACACAATGAAGACCATCCAACAAAGAGAGTTTTGGAGATGTGTTGGGAAAAGGGGAAAGAACAAAAATCAAGCTTTGGGTGGGTCAGTGAGGGAATAGCAGAACAACTAAAAATACAGCAAATAGAAGTCAGCCCAACAGTTCTGTGGACGCAAATACCAGAATGGATGCTACAAGAGACAAGCGTTGACCTAGAAATATGGAACATCAAGAGAAGAAATAAAACAGCTGACCTAGTACAGGAATTTTATAACTATACAGAGGGAAAGTATGGGGAATATGTGCACATATATACAGATGGATCAAAAGAGCCGGAAACAGGAGCAACAGGCGCAGCAGTGGTGGTTCCCAGTCGTCATATCAAGATATCAAAAAGAACATCAGACCACCTAAGCATATATGCAGTGGAGTTATGTGCAATATTAATGGCAATAGACTGGGTGGAGGACAGAGTGGACAGGAAGACAGTCATATGCAGTGATTCAGTTTCACTTAAGCATAGAAAACAGGTCAGCAAAAACACACCAGGAATTATTATATGAAGTACTGTTAAAAACATCCAGATTAACACAACAGGGGAGGGAAATAACATTCATGTGGGTGCCAGCTCACTTGGGGATACAAGGAAATGAAAAAGCAGACAAAACTGCAAAGGAGGCAGTAAAGAAAAAGGAGGTGGAAGTGAAAGTAAAATGATCAAAAGCAGAGGGGAAAAGTTTAATTTGGAAGGAAATAATCAACCAATGGAATCAGTATTGGAAGAGCCAGGAAAAAGGGAGACATTTATATAAATTACAGGGAGTAGTAGAGATGGGGGGGGGGGGGGGTATGGAGACAATAGAACAGAACAGGTAATAATGAGCAGGTTAAGAATAGGGCATACCAAACTTGTCACGGAGTGAGCCGTGACGCTTACGCTAACCACAGACACTGTCACACGCGTTTCAACACGCAATATATTTCTAAAACGTGCATTCATCTGTTAATACAACATTGTACCAGTAGCAAACCACTCATACACACAAGGTCGTTTTTACAATTTAATGTTGAAGCGAACGTACAAACACATTGATTCCTGTAGACTCACTGGCAACTCCGATCACTTCCTTCTTCTCGGGCGAAACTGAGGGACTGGTTCACGGTACCGATATTGCGGGGGGCGCGCGCTCTGGGCGGCGCGTACTATGTTGACGGGGGTGTTTTACCAGGTTTGGGGGAAATGTAGTTTATTATGTGTAGAAGGGGTTTTGGTGTACTTAAAATTATTTTGGGTGTTTATGTGTTTTGTGCTTGTTATTTTCAGTTGTTTATTTTCATGTGGAAAGTTGTTATTTAGTTAATTGATTTGTTTGCAACTGGGCTCGTCTTTGGGGGGGAGCTGCGGGTATAGAAGGCTGTAGAATGCTCCAGACGGGTTAGTTGGAGGGAGGATGTCTCGCTGTAAAGTACGGTCGGCTGTAGTTCCGTGTTGTTCAGGGTCCACTCTAGGGACTTAGCCTGGCAACCTTGAAGCCATTTTGTTTTGCATGTTGCAACTTTTTTTTGTTTTGTTTTGGCTATTTTCGGCATCTGACTTATTTTGGGACGCTGTAAATATTTGCCCATTTTGAAAGGACAAGCTTTTTAAAAAAAAAAGGAAAATAAAAAAACGTTATTTGTGGAAAAGAAGTTGCCTCTGTCCTTATCCACTTCACCGCCAACCAGTCCTGCAACATGTGGTGTCAGAAGTGGGATTTGGAGTGGTAGAGACAAAGACAAGGGCAGAGGCAAAGAAGAAGATGACGACCAGGAAGGCAACCAACAAAACCAATGAAGAACCACCACCAGCAGCAGCAGTGGCAGCAGCAACTGCAGCAGTTGGGGGCGATGCAGAGGCGACAGCAGCAGCAGCAAGAGCTGCCGCCAACGCAGCTGATTCTTCACTGGACCGGCTGGCAAGAATGTTCGAGTCCTTCATGATGGTGCAGCGAGCCAGAGATGAAAAGCTGGAGAAAGAGTCTAGCCGGCAAGCCCAGCGGTTTTCCGTCCTTACCCACCAGGTGACCCAACTCCAGCTGGATGTGGAGGCAGGGAGAGAGAGAGGGAGCATGCCGGTTCCTTCTCGCAGTTTAACACCTGAGCCGCCCGCAGCCACCACCAGAGGGGGTAAGACGCCATACAAGCTGAAGATGCCAAAGCTTGAAGAGACAGACAACATCGACCATTATCTGACGACGTTTGAGAAGCTGGCAGCAGCCTGTGAGTGGCCGAAGGAGGACTGGGCAATCCACCTCATACCACTGCTAACAGGCAAAGCCAGAGGCGCCTTCATTGCAATGGACCCTGGAAACAACATGGACTTTGACAAACTGAAGGAAGCCATTTTGAAAAAATATGAAATTAATGCAGAGACGTACCGCTCACAATTCAGAGCAATGGACAACAACCAAGACGAAACACCACAAGAACTTTACATACGTCTGAAAGACCTGTTTTGTAAATGGGTGAAGTATGACACCTGCAGCAAAGAGGCCCTCATGGAGACCATGGTGCTGGAGCAATACCTGCGCGTTCTCTACCCAGAGGTGAGGACCTGGGTCAAAGAACGTGACCCGAAAACAGCAGCAGATGCCGCCACCCTGGTGGAGAACTTCGTCGCCGCACACAAAGGCTCCAAGAGGTACCGCTACGCTGGAGTGCTGGACCGCCAACCCTGGGGTAAGTCTGATGGTGTTGGTAGTGGACGTGGTTCTGGTGCGCCCCCTAACTACAGTAGGAACACCCCACCCCCTCCCCATAGCAGGGTTAAGCCCCAAGGTTTTTCATGCTTTAACTGTGGTGAGGACGGTCACAAGAGCCCCGCTTGCCCCCTCAGAAAGCCCAAGGAGTCCCATTTGTGCTATGTACCCAACCCTAGCCCACCCATTAAGAAACAGCAGAGCAGAGATCCCGTCATTTCTGTAGAGCTAAATGGTAAACCCACCACGGCCCTGGTTGACACAGGCTGCACACAGACATTGGTTCAGGCAGATTTGGTCCCCCTTGCGTTTCAAAATGAAAATGACAAGCTGACTATCTGTTGTGTTCATGGTGATAAAAGTGAACACAGTACAGCAGAGGTGTATGTCAGAGTAGCTGGCCAGACGTATTTGCTCAAGGTGGGGCTGGTCCCCGAACTGCCATACCCAATTTTGCTAGGCCAGGACCTCCCTGTGTTGCCAGACCTGGTAGGGAAAACTGCTTTAAGCTATGTGGTGACTAGAGCTATGGCTAAGGCTAAACCGGATGACATGACAGAGTTTCCTTTTTATGGTGAGGAGGTTCCAGCTGAGCCAGCTTGCACCAGAGAGGAGCGATGTGATAAGCGTAGAGAGACAGTGCGAGACATTGTAGAGCAGTCAGGCCTACAGAGTGTGTCAGATGTTGATCCCCCTAGCTTGTCTGATAATGATGTGCGCTTTTCTGGTGATGTTGCTGCAGTGCAGCGTGCTGACCCAACACTAGCCAAACTGTTCAAAAAGGCAGAAGAGGGTGCTTGCTTTGTCCCAGCCCTTGGCAATGAATCTTTTACCCTGCAAAATAACATGCTGTACAGACAGAGTGAAGATGGTTTGCAGCTTGTTGTGCCAGAACAGTACAGACAGCAAGTGTTAGAGTTAGGACACACAATCCCATGGGCAGGTCATCTGGCACACATGAAGACACTACAACGCATTAGCAAACGCTTTTACTGGCCTGGAATGTTTGTGCAGGTGAAAAATTACTGCAGGTCATGTCCCCGATGTCAGCTAGTTGGAGGGAAAGGTTTTGCACGTGCCCCATTAGTGCCACTCCCTGTAGTTGACACCCCTTTTGAGAGGATAGGGGTAGATGTAGTTGGTCCCCTGGAAAAGAGTAGGTCAGGGAACCGCTTCATTTTAGTAATTTGTGATTACGCTACCAGGTATCCCGAGGCCTTCCCCCTTAAAGTTGTCACTGCTAAGCAAGTTGCATCTTGCCTACTCCAACTCTTTTCCAGAGTAGGGATTCCCTGTGAGGTGCTAACTGACCAAGGCCCCAACTTCATGAGCAGAACCCTGAAACAAGTTTATGACCTGTTAGGGATAAAGCGCATCAGAACCACTCCCTATCACCCACAGACTGATGGACTTGTCGAGCGGTTCAATCAGACCCTGTTGAACATGCTCCGACGGTTTGTGGATGACAGCGGACAAGAGTGGGACCAGTGGCTACCCTATCTGTTGTTCGCGTACAGGGAGGTCCCCCAAGAGTCGAAAGGGTTCTCGCCTTTCGAACTGCTGTACGGACGTCAGGTGAGGGGCCCACTGGACGTACTGAAGGAGACCTGGGAAGGAGAGACAGCGGAGCAGACTGACATCATCTCCTACGTCTTGAAGATGAGGGAGAAGCTGACTGCTGTGACCGCCATGGCTCAGGACAACCTCCGCAAGTCCCAAGATCGACACAAGGCGTGGTATGACCGGTCTGCCCGCACACGCAGCTTCCAGCCTGGTGATCGGGTCCTGCTGTTGTTGCCCAGCTCAGACAACAAGCTGTTGGCGAAATGGCAGGGGCCCTACACCGTGGCGCGCAAGATGGGAGAAGTGACCTATGAGATCGACATGCCAGACCGTCGAAAGAAACATCAAGTCTTCCATGTCAACATGCTGAAGCGATGGAACGAGCGGGCGGAGCCAGAACTGCAGTCAGAGCCGCAGCAGGAGGCGTCAGTGCTGTTCATCCGAGCAGTCGAGGAGGAGGAAGAGGACAGCGAACAGTATCTGCCAGGCCGGGAGGAGGACAGCCAACTGGACATCAGCTATCTGCCAGAGGAACGCCAGCGTGACCTCTACAGCATCCTGCCAGGGGGCCTCTTCACTCATCAACCTGGGCGGACGGAGCTGGTTGAGCACCAGGTGGTGCTCAAGGACGATAATCCCGTGCGGCAGCCTTGCTACAGGGTGCCAGAGCGACTGCTGCCGGTCCTGAAGGAGGAACTGGGCATGATGCTTCAGCTGGGGGTCATCGAGCCATCCTTCAGCGAATGGAGCAGCCCAGTTATCCTTGTTCCCAAGAAAGATGGCAGCCTGAGATTCTGCTTGGACTTTCGCAAGGTCAACATACAAGCAAAGTTTGACCCGTACCCCATGCCAAGGGTGGACGACCTGGTTGAACGCCTGGGCAAGGCCAGATACCTCAGCACGCTGGACCTGTGCAAAGGTTATTGGCAGGTGCCACTGGCAGAGGGCAGCAAAGAGCTCACTGCCTTCAGAACGCCATTCGGGCACTTTCAGTTCACCGTTCTACCCTTCGGCCTGCATGGGGCACCAGCGAGTTTCCAGCGCCTGATGGACAGAATCCTCAGGGGGACGGCGGGCTTTGCTGCCGCCTATCTTGATGATATAGTGATCTACAGCGCCACCTGGGAGGAGCACCTCCAACATCTGCAGCAGGTCCTCTCCTTGGTTAAGGAGGCGGGCCTCACCATCCACCCAGACAAGTGTGCCTTGGCCAGGGAGGAGACCTCCTACCTGGGCTATGTGCTTGGCAGAGGTGTTATCCGTCCCCAGGTGGGGAAGGTGGAAGCGATCCTGTCTGCAGGGCGGCCAACCACCAAGAAGCAGGTGCGGTCGTTCTTGGGTCTTGTGGGTTGGTATAGGCGCTTCATACCGAACTTTTCGGAGAAGGCGTCTGTGCTGACAGAGCTGACCCGCAAGAACCAACCCAACAAGGTGGAGTGGACCGAGGAGTGCGAGAGCGCATTCCGGGACTTAAAGGACTCTTTGTGTCAAGAGCCTGTGCTCCTCAGTCCAGACTTCGAGCGCCAGTTCACGGTGCAGACAGATGCGTCTGAGCGTGGCCTGGGTGCAGTCCTCTTGCAGGAGGATGAGGGACAGCTGCGGCCAGTGGCTTACATTAGCCGTAAGCTGCTACCCAGGGAGCAGAACTATTCAACTGTAGAGAAAGAGTGCCTTGCTATAAAATGGGCACTGGACTCTTTCAGGTACTATTTGTTGGGGCGCAAATTTGTACTTGAAACTGACCACAGAGCGTTGTCCTGGTTGGGGAGTATGCGGGACACCAATGCCAGGATCACTAGGTGGTTCTTGGCCATGCAGCCTTTTGACTTTGATGTTCTGTACAGGCCAGGGAAGATGAACTGCACAGCTGATTTCCTGTCTAGAATGCCACAGGGGGCATTTTCAGAAGGGGGGGGAAATGTCACGGAGTGAGCCGTGACGCTTACGCTAACCACAGACACTGTCACACGCGTTTCAACACGCAATATATTTCTAAAACGTGCATTCATCTGTTAATACAACATTGTACCAGTAGCAAACCACTCATACACACAAGGTCGTTTTTACAATTTAATGTTGAAGCGAACGTACAAACACATTGATTCCTGTAGACTCACTGGCAACTCCGATCACTTCCTTCTTCTCGGGCGAAACCGAGGGACTGGTTCACGGTACCGATATTGCGGGGGGCGCGCGCTCTGGGCGGCGCGTACTATGTTGACGGGGGTGTTTTACCAGGTTTGGGGGAAATGTAGTTTATTATGTGTAGAAGGGGTTTTGGTGTACTTAAAATTATTTTGGGTGTTTATGTGTTTTGTGCTTGTTATTTTCAGTTGTTTATTTTCATGTGGAAAGTTGTTATTTAGTTAATTGATTTGTTTGCAACTGGGCTCGTCTTTGGGGGGGGAGCTGCGGGTATAGAAGGCTGTAGAATGCTCCAGACGGGTTAGTTGGAGGGAGGATGTCTCGCTGTAAAGTACGGTCGGCTGTAGTTCCGTGTTGTTCAGGGTCCACTCTAGGGACTTAGCCTGGCAACCTTGAAGCCATTTTGTTTTGCATGTTGCAACTTTTTTTTGTTTTGTTTTGGCTATTTTCGGCATCTGACTTATTTTGGGACGCTGTAAATATTTGCCCATTTTGAAAGGACAAGCTTTTTAAAAAAAAAAGAAAAAAAAAAAAACGTTATTTGTGGAAAAGAAGTTGCCTCTGTCCTTATCCACTTCACCGCCGACCAGTCCTGCAACAAAACTGAACAGCACACTTAATATCATAGGGAAGCACTCAAATGGGCTGTGTAATTGTGGGGAGAGGGAAACAGTTGAACACGTGGTGATGGCATGTCCTGGATATGGAAGGGAGAGGGAGAGGATGAATAGAGGGTTGCAGAAGGTGGGAGTGAGGGAAATTAATTTTAACAGTATAATAGAATGTGAAAAATCGAGGGAAGGGAGGAGAATCATAATAAGATACCTAGTAGCAACTGGGTTAATTAAAAGGATGTAGAAAAGGAGGAACGGGAGAATTAAAGTCCAGCAGATGGCGGTAAATGCAACACCAAGGATGCCGACTGCCACTAAACTCCAAAGAAGAATAAGAATCCTGAGTGAGGATATTCAAGCCATCTCTGGCCAGGCGCGGTTTTGCTGCTATTCATATGCTAATTAGAGCCTTCGCTGTGGTTCGTTTCCGACAATTTTCGGCACAGAAGAACGCGGCGTTCGCAGCCTGTAAATTGTCGTTAACTCCCGAAAATTAGGGAGATTTCCGGGCGTTTACAGGGACGAAAATCCGACTTTTCATGCAGTGTCTCAATCTACCAAAGCTGTCTTGCACCGTTAGCGCAGTGTGATTGACAAGTGACAGCTGCAACAGCCTGAGGAAATGGGTGGGACTCAGGCCCGGACTGGCCATCGGGAGAAACTGGAGGTTTCCCGAAGCGCCGGCCTATGATTGGCCTGCTGGCCTGCGTCTCTCTCTCTCTCTCTCTCTCTCTCTCTCTCTTTTTTTTTTTAAGTCTGCTGGTCAGCCGGCGCCGCGACTTTTTTTTTTCTAAGTCAGAGATGCAGGCCTGGCCAATCAGAGGCCACTCAGGCCAGTAGCATGTGAGGAGGACAAGGCGATTGGTTTGTTTTGATTAACACCCGCCCCAACAGTCCGTATCAACCACACAGACAGCGTGCGGAGGAAGGGGTGTGTGTGACACTGATGCTGCAGTCGTGGTGTGTGTGTAGCGAGCGCCGAGCAGAGAGGCAGAGTCGAGGCTTCGACTAGTACTGTAGACCATGGACCCCAACCCCCCGGGTAAAAAAAAAAGAAAAGGCGTTGCCGAGAGGGAGAGAGAGAAAAACACAGAGGCGCTGGAGGAGGATGCGGCCAAATGCTGTAAACTGACAAATGTATTCAGGCCCCAAGCCCCCCCCCCCAGCCAAGATACCTCTGCAAGTAAGTTATGTAAAAAAACAACAACAACAAAAAAACACTGGTTCTTGAGGTCCAGGGACCTGGGTCCTTGAGGCTGTACACTTTTACACAGTAGGCTATAGGTCCTGGCCATGAAATTAAACAAGCCACTTTTTTATTTACTGTAATCCATTACTCCATTATTATGTATATGAATACAAGGGCACATTAAGTGAGACATAGGCTACACTATCTTACTGTATGAACTATAGTGTATGGAAAAACACTGTAAGCATATGTTTGCTATTCAAAGGTGGTGATGGTGATGACACAAGTCCTGCTGGTACTTCAGGAGAAGCCAGTGCAGAGCAGTTGGCAGAAGGTACAGAATCATTTCTAGAGCAACAACATGCAAGTTGCAGACATAACACCAACAGGCACTGCCATTTGACATAAATGGCTCTCATTTTTAATACGGTAATAGCTGCCATTCTATTAAGCACTAGTGGTGTTGAATTTTGCTGTCTGTTGCTGACTTGCTGTTATGTATCCCAGCCCTATATTAGAATATGAGTCAATATTATGTGATTGCTTATTAGGAACTATACTCTCGGACTGTATTATACATTGCGTCTATCAGTGTGTGCATGTTCTGTGAACATGTATTCAAAGGCTGTCCCCTCATAGCTGATTAATTGTTTGATTTGGACTTTGTTGTCTTTGTTTATTAGGTTATATTGTAGGCTACACATAAAAAGTATGCCAAAGAGGCAGTTGACATTCCACATGATATGATGTTTAAGTAACCTTGGCACTGCGTTAAACCTTTATTCTCTTCTAGTAAGTGTGTTAGTGGATTTTGCTGAGGATTGTTGTGTTACTGTATTTTACCAGCCCGGCCCCAAACACAAAAGTTACTGTATATTCCTAACTTAGTTTGTACATAGGTCCCATATTTGAACTTCTATTTGGAATGCAGTGTGTGTGTGTGTGTGTGTGTGTGTGTGTGTGTGTGTGTGTTTGTGCATGCATGTGCGTGTACATGCGTGCCAATGCATGCAGGTGTGGGCGTGAACGTGCGCGTGTGGGCAAGGCCAGGGTGGTGTGGAAGAAAACTCTTCAGGTCCAATTCAGTGGCTGGTTCAAATGAGGTTTAATCACTGACAGTGGAGAAAAGACAATGTCGCGGTTGCCACACAGCCCAATCTGCCATGATGTGAGGCAAGAGACAACTTATACAGAACCAAAGGGGCAGGTCTAAACAGTGGATTTACATAGATTCAATACGCGTCTCACCGAGTGGAAGAGACTTCCTGAGACAACATAAAGGTGTGACTTCCCTCGGAACAGCTGGGTTCTTTCTACATAGTGTCACAACAGGGGCCATTCATGAAGGCCTTGATCAAGTATGTGAGGTGAAGGTGTTTCGGGGACGGTCCAGGAAGGGGGACAGACCAGAGGGTCTTTTCATCAACATGACAAGGCTTACATACAATGAATGCAGCTCAGCAGGACATTTGATGTTTAGAGAGAAAACAACATTATACCAAAACCAAATAAGAATTGTAAGGTAACACAATTTCTTCTACAATTCCCCATTTTGTCCTATAGGACAACACTAAATACACAAGAAAATGTAATCAAGCGAAGTAAGAAAATTACAATACATCAATTCTACACAATTTGTCGAAACCATCATGAAATAATTCTTTAGGTACGTTGTGAGGAGTTCGTTGAATCATCATTTTAGTAGTCACCTTAGCTGTAATAATTTTACACATTGCTCTGATACAAGAAAAAATAACAACAAAAATATAAAACAGATTAAACCAACAAAAACATATTAATCTATATTTGTACCCCAACGGCCAATGAGTGTTTCCAACCATTCAAAAGGGCTACTAATATCGCTGTTGTGCACTTCATCAGCAATGTGTTTAACATGTGAAATGACATCAGAAAGGCTAGCATTATAATCTGGCACATAAGTACAACATTCAACACAAATCACTGCACAAGTACCACTCTGGGATGCTAAAAGATAGTCTAAAGCTGTAGGCAGGAGGCGTAGAAGAGGTTGAAGTCCAAATTATTAAAGTCCTTGGTCACGGAGGAAAGCACAAAGTGACAATATGAAATTTATGTCATGTCCACTTCCGGTGCCTTTAATACACAATTGTAATGGTCCTGGAACTACACTAAGAGGGATGGTAGCAGGGCATCCATGCACGCCTGACACTTGTTTATGGATATTTTGCAGGATAAAGTTCTAATTTCAGGTGAAAACTGGAGAAAGTTCATGGGTGTGAGATATGTGTGTATTCCGGTGAAGTATATGGCACGTGTCACATTGGGAAATGGGCAGAGTCATCAGTGGGAAGAGTTCATCAGTATTATGTGGGATGAATCCACATGTGTAACCGTTATGGTTAGAATTGGAGCTTTGGTCAGCTATCATTCTAGGCAAGTTGATAAGTGTTTGTAGAAATAATTTGGTCGTGTGTCGAGATTGTATTTTGGTCCAGTTTCCTGTTTCTGACGAAGGCTGGAGACTGCAGTCGAGGAGGGATGAGCTATCCCTGATATGCTTCTTTCTGGTGGCTCCATAGCTGCAGTATTAAGAAGGAGATCTTCCAAAGCAACCTTCTGTCCCCATTGCTTAATACTGGTACTGCAAAGGAGCCACAGGAACAATAATCCGGTCACGAGCAGCAACATTGGCGTCAGTCATCAGCATCTGGTCAGAACAGCAACGTTCCAGGTTGTTCTCCTGTTGGGCTGTTGATCTTCACTGGTCCATGTTGGCATCCTGCTGGGCTGTTGATCTTCACTGGTGTGAAGAGTGGATCCATGTGGGGTGTGACACACTTCATGACAGTGTTGTTGGTCAGCAGTATTTGAGATGGGCCGGTCCACCTGGGCTGGAGAGTGTTCCTTTGCTTGAACTGCTTTCAGGGTTGAAATCACTAGGCTGAAGGTTGTGATAGTCTCCGTCAGTGGGAGGCGTGTGGGCTGCGATCACCTGTTAGTGCAGAGCTTAGACAGAAGAACACAGTTCCTTGCAGAGTTCTCGTGTGATAGGGTTGTTGAAATGGGTGTCGTCGTAGCTGTTAATGCAGCGGGGGATCCCAAACAGGCAGAGAATGTCTCTGAGGAGCAGAGTAGTCACTGTTGTGGTGTCTGCTTTTCTGTTTGCAAAAAATTCAGTCTATGTTGAAAACATATGATTAAAAATAACAAAACAATAACATGTGAACATATGACTTTGTACAAAGTCAATCAGCATATTTACAAAGGAGTCCTCACGGGGGGAATGCTCTTCTTGGTTTGTGTCGACAAAATTGTTTGAATATAGGGACGTAACAGGAGCAACGTAAATCTGCTTACTGCAGCAATCATTCCCCATTTGCTCGTGTGAGTCACACTATGTGTCGCACAAAGAAGTTGAGGAAGCAGGAAATGTGTGGCTAATGCGCGGCCGTCGCAGGAGCTCCACAATTCGTAAAACAACACAACCAGGCAGAGCGCTCAGAGGTGTCGGGGGCAGCTTGTAACGTAGCCACGTTAAAGCAAAGAACTCAGCTTGTGGGGCTGAGCATGGGGGTGGGAGGGGGTGGGTGAGATTCTAGGATCTCAAATAGGGGACCAATTGCATAACCTGAGTCACGTGTAGGGCACTCTGATTCCCACAATGCACATAGACTAAAACGCAGAATCTGACAAGAATACCTGTAAAACGTGGAATTTCGTGGAATTTGTCAAAATCTGAAAATCAATGTTTTCTTGAACATTATAAGAGTTTGTTACCATATCTAAGCTGAAAGAAAAGGGAAGGGGGGGGGGTTAAACCTTGTGTAATCAACGGGAACAACGCCTCATTCAGTATGTCTGAAAAGTGAAACATAAATAGCAGCGAGTGGACTGACAGATACGCTGATTTTAGACACAGCGAAAGTCAGGGGCAGGGGGCTGCTAGAAATGTCTTTATTTTGATCTATCTACCGGCACGATTACACACTATTTGATGAAAAAAAAACGCTATAAAATTGTAAAATACTGAATTACTTTAAATGAAAACGGAAAACAGGTTTTCAAAAATAAAACGGAAAACAGAATTTTGAAAAATGAGAACGGAAAACAAAATTTAGAAACATTTAAACGGAAAACACAGAAGTCCGAAAAATGGAAAACAGAAAGTATGGAATTAAGGAGAAAACAATAAAATGGAAAAAAGAATTTCGAAAAATTAAACAGAAACCGGGATTTAGAAAATTAAAACGGAGAGCACGGAATTTGGGAAAAATTAAATGGGAACACATGGAATTTAGAAAAATAAAAATGGAAATCAGAATTTAGAAAATGAAAACGGAGAGCACGAAAATCTGGAAAAATAAAAGGAATCTTGAAAAATTTAAACAGATTTCATAGGGTTCTAGTCAAGTGCTCCAGTGGGAGAGCGGTATGAGCTACCATCTACAGACAAAAATAACTCAGGTTTTGCAAGTGGTTTGTCTAGTGGATCGGGACGGGTTGAGCAAAAAGATCAACTAAGATCAGCTTTCACAACTATATGGCTTGCCATCAATTAGGGAAGGAAGGAGGGAAACAGAGTTAAGAGGTGATCAGCGCTCAATAGTAAGGTTAGGAAAGAAGGGTGAACTCATAACAAGTCTGTCTAGAGGAGGAAAAAATGTTGCTTTCAGAGCAGAAGACAACATGGGAGACAGAGTGGGGGCAAATAGTGTTTAGTGGAGATCTCAGTACCATGGAGGAGGTCGTTTCTACAGCGAGACTGACATAAAAAAAAATAATAAAAAAACTGGGATCTGGGATAAAGATGGAAGAAGGTTGTAGATGGAGAAATAGGCTGGGGGGGCTAGGTGTGGTTCTGTCTGTGACAGAGTTGAAAAGATAACAGGTTGTGGATCAAAAGAGACACACAGGATGTACCCCAAAGAGCCAACCTTGTACAGTGGGTAACTGGCTACAGTATCACAAAATGTTTTGTCATTACAACATTGGAATAACTTTTCCATCTTGCCCAGCTCCAAGGTGTCGTTTTAGTTAGCAGTAGCTACTGCGATATGGGGAACACCGTCATCCTTCTGAAATTACTATCATTAACATGCAGGAGGGAGGTTGCTCTTTCATCTTGCTCAGCTTTTTGAGCATACTCAGAATTTGGAACTGCATCGTGATGAGCTAGACACTGGAGTGAGGGAAATCAGAGCGAAGAGTCAGATATTTCAGAAATCAGCCAAGAAAGGAAAGGAGAAGTGGGCTGTTTGGTTATATGGTTATAGATTGTTTGAAGTTTTAAAGAAAGTTGAGGAGAGGGCAACTGTCAAGCATAGGTCACTGATCGGGAGACCTGTTGTAGCATAGAAAAAACAGTATTAACATTAGCATCAGGTACATCAAGATATACCTCATAAGGGGTGCATTAATGGTGCAGTCAGAATTGACATAATAAATCACGACCCAGTAAGTTCAGAGGGGTATCAGTAGCCGTTAGAAAAGCATGTTCTCCATATAGGGGGCCTAATTCCACTGTCATTGGAGCACTTACTGGGTTTTGTTTAGTGATGCCGGAGACGCCTACTGTGTTTACAACCTCAGAGGACAATTCAACATTTCAAGTTACAATTCAAGTCTTTAGGATTGATGGCAAGTCATATAATTCAGTTAATTTATCCCTCTTTTTTTTTTTTTTTTTTTTTAGAAGAGAGATAAAAATAGAATAAAAATGTACAAGCGAAAATAATAATGAAACACTAAAATAAGACGAAATCAACATCAAAACCAACATAATTATTAACGAGAAATTTAAAAATGAAAATAATGCATTTAAAAAAAAACAACTAATATTAACAAAAGGTAAAAATTAATTCATATAGAAAAAAAAAACAGCAAACTAGTAAATATAAACAATAATACTTAAAGGACAAGGTACTAACAGTATGTGAAACCTGAAGTAATAAAATAGAAAAATAATGTATTTACAAAACGACTAAAATAGCAACAGGTAGGTTGCTGAAAATGCATTAAAACAGACGGACAACCAACTAGTTACAGAAGCAATACTGCTAAACAGTGTTGTGCCTGAACCTGTTCATTGAATGATAGTTCTTGAACTCGTTCATATTTTGGGAAGAACGTGAACTGAAAGTACTGTATTTCTGCATGATGAACGCTACTGTGAATGCGTTCATCCTGGTGTCTGTGAACGCTCTCTCAGTTTAACTCCATTTAATAGGGTGCCAGATTTGTATAGAGCATTCCAGGCAAAAACCAGGCCAAAAATAAAATAATAGATAAAGATAAAAAAAAATGAAATACAGTGAAAATAAAATTCAATTGAAACTAAAATATTATAAAATGATTAACGAGAAGATAATAATACTACTAAATATTGAGAACAATATTTTGACAAAAGAAATAAAAGGGGGCAAATTAATTGATACAGAAACAACCGGCTCAAAAGAAATGATAATACTAGAAGGATAAGGTACAGTATCAATCATACAGTACAATCATAAAATTGAAAAAATGAAATATTTACAAAAAAATACTAAAATAATAGAATGTAGGTAGGGTGAAGTGAATTAAAAAATAAACAAATCAACAGGCTAAAGAGAAGCCAGAATACTAAAAGAACCAACAATTTAACTATAGTTAAGAACAAAAGAGTAAATAACAGAGGGCAGGGTGGGGGAAACTAATTTAAACAGACAGAGAAACCAACTAATTAGAGAAGGGATAAAGGGCAAGTTACTAACAGTCTTGAGTAACTGAAATAAAAAAATAGAATATAACGTATTTGAAAAGAAAACTAAAGTAGGTTGGGGAAAATTAATTAAAACAGACACACAACCCAACTAGCTAAAGAAGTGATTCTACACAGTGAAGAAAAAATTGTATTTACATGAAAATAAAGTGCTCTTAGCCACGTGGTTTATCGCAAAACAGCAGTCGTGAATCACAGTGATCAAAAGGCTATCAACTAATGGATAAGGAACTAGAGCTGGAATGTTGTGTTCAATTGTAACCTCCTGAACAACTACTCAATTCTAGCAGTAATTTCTTATAGTAAGAAAACAACATATTTATGGCCTCGGCGGGCCTTAAATCACAGCAAAACACAAATACACAACATTGACAAACAAGACGTTACAATGAGCTCATACAACTTTCAAACCGGTTAAACACATCTCATTCATTCAATATAACAATCTTTTACAAAGAGAAACACTGAAATCCATAAGATTACAGAGAGTTTCACCATGCAAATCGTCATTACATTTCCAAGTAGGGATTACAATGACATGAGCGGCGGTCTGGCTACCCCTACTTCAATGTCATCCACCTCGCATAACAATCTTTCATATAGAAAAATCCTCAATCACAGAGAATTCTACTATGCAAACTGTCATTACACTACCAGTAGGATTTATGATGACATGAGCGGCGGTCTGGCTACCCCTACTTCAATGTCATCCACCTCGCATAACAATCCCTCATATAGAAAAATCCTCAATCAGAGAATTCTACTATATAAACCGTCATTATACTACCAAGTAGGATTTATGATGACATGAGCGGCGGTCTGGCTACCCCTACTTCAATGTCATCCACCTCGCATAACAATCCCTCATATAGAAAAATCCTCAATCAGAGAATTCTACTATATAAACCGTCATTATACTACCAAGTAGGATTTATGATGACATGAGCGGCGGTCTGGCTACCCCTACTTCAATGTCATCCACCTCGCATAACAATCCCTCATATAGAAAAATCCTCAATCAGAGAATTCTACTATATAAACCGTCATCATAAATCTGTGGAAGAAAACTCTTCAGGTCCAATTCAGTGGCTGGTTCAAATGAGGTTTAATCACTGACAGTGGAGAAAAGACAATGTCGCGGTTGCCACACAGCCCAATCTGCCATGATGTGAGGCAAGAGACAACTTATACAGAACCAAAGGGGCAGGTCTAAACAGTGGATTTACATAGATTCAAAACGCGTCTCACCGAGGGGAAGAGACTTCCTGAGACAACATAAAGGTGTGACTTCCCTCGGAACAGCTGGGTTCTTTCTACATAGTGTCACAACAGGGGCCATTCATGAAGGCCTTGATCAAGTATGTGAGGTGAAGGTGTTTCGGGGACGGTCCAGGAAGGGGGACAGACCAGAGGGTCTTTTCATCAACATGACAAGGCTTACATACAATGAATGCAGCTCAGCAGGACATTTGATGTTTAGAGAGAAAACAACATTATACCAAAACCAAATAAGAATTGTAAGGTAACACAATTTCTTCTACAGTGGCCTGGTTACATGACTGACTCCTGGCCTGAAAAAGTCTCCCAGTCCGGCCCTGGTGGGACTTACCCAGGTGGACGAAATGTGATTGCCTATCAGCATAGGCAGTGATACCTGAACACAGGTATAGCCTATTAAAACAATAGCCGCCCGACCCAGTCCCCCAGCGGACCGCAACGCTGGTTGACGTTGCGATAGACTTTTTTCCCCCTTTATTTTTCTTTTTCTCATGGCCCGTCCCACCAGCCCACCGGGGAAATCCCCGGTGTCCCCGTACGCCAGTCCGCCCTTGGTGTATATATATATATATAATAGACTGGCGGCCTGTCCAGGGTGTACCCTGCCTTCACCCAATGACAGCTGGGATCGGCTCCAGCCCCCCCGCGACCCTAAATACAGGATAAGCGGTAGAAAATGGATGTATGGATGTATATATATATATATATATATATATACTGTATATACAAAAATTAAAAGGCTCCTTACTTTTATAAATTGCACAAAATTAGGTTTTCAGTTGTTTTCAAGTATCCTGATCTGTTTCAACAATAAATAAATGATAAAAAAAGAAAGAAAAAAGCAAATTACCAATCTGTCCACACTGTACTTGTTTCAACATTAACATTGACATTAAAGCAGTCTTGGTGCTCTAACATACACACAAACTCACCGTTCACGTAACCATCAGGAACTTTGCATTGCAATGCAAAAATATAAGAATGTCTACATGCTCCTGGCTAAGGCTGGCTCTTTTCTTGGAAGCTATGTTGCCTGCTGCAGAGACCAGCCGCTCTGATGGTGTCGAGTTGACAGGGTACATGATGTTGTTCCAATCAGGAAGCCACTCATAGTTGCTTGTTTTTTTTCTGCAATGACAAAGATAATATAAGTATGTTAAACAGCACAATTTACATTTTAAATGCGTCGTTGTTTTAGTTATGAATTACTGTTACGTTAAGGCAAGTAAGTAACCAAATTACTGACAAGACACATTTTTATAATATTTATTAATTTACACTCATGCAGGTTTAAGTAAAAACGTACTTATTTACACTCATTTAAGTGGATGTAATATGTTGATATTGCAGTGTATTTTTAAATGCCACGCGGCTTACTACAGACAATTTCCACTTGAAGCTAATCATTAAATTATTACATCACTGTAAGATCGTTTTTAATAAATTACAGCTTAAGCTGTGAGTGCTTTAACGAGACACACACACGCACGCACACACATTAACCAGCTAAAACTTACGTTAGTTTAATAAACGAGAAACAGGAGAGATGTTGCATGTCCTTACTTGAGAACAGGATAAATAACACATATCACATAATAAATGTGAGATTTTGTATTGATTTACCCTGCTGTCGAGCCCCCTTCCTCGTCACGGATGACTCCGACATGTTTTCTTTTTAGATGCTGTATCATCTAAAAAGAAAACAAGTGCTTCCGTGCCACGCCATTTCGCCATTGCATCTAACACACTTTTTAGCGTTATCAATTGTAAAGTGCTTCCACACTTTGGAGGATTTCGGTCTAACCGTTTTCTCCGCCTCCGCCATGTCCAATAATAAAAATTGTGGTCGCGCACACTATAGCGTGCGGAATGCTCAGTGTGGGCACGCATGAAGCATGAGCGGTGTTCACGTTGCCTCAAAATCTGCAGCTGGCTACCTAACGTGATGAATTCTGGGTTGAAAACATCAGAATCATTTTTTTTTCTATTGAATTCAATGATACAAAACACTAACAACATACAAACAGAGTCATTAATACATTACATATAATATTCAAGAGCAGAGCCAGGGAGAGTTTCAAATATATACATTAAACAGAGCAAATCTGAATAGTTTTAGCCAACATTTTTTGAGTCAAAGATGGTTTTGATGTAGGCTACTGTTCAGTTTCCTTACCAAAAGCAATAAAAGAGGGTTTAGAGTTACTAAATTTGGCTTTGTGAATATGATATTTTCCTAAAATAATCAACAAATTAATTAGATGTATTTCTTTGTTTTTTACTTTTGTTGTCATGGAAACCAAACAGTACATCTTTCCAAAACAAAGAAAAGTCAGAGACAAGTTTATCAGTAATGTAACGGGACAGATCTTTCCAAAAAGTGGTGGTGTAGGGACATTGCCAGAACAGATGCACCAGCACCAGCAGTCTGGTTTTCCAGTCCCTTTTAAGAGAGATAAAATACCAGACGGGATGGCATCAATACCAATTGCAAACTCTTTTGGGGTGATTGGAACGCCAAAAGTGTGAAGGAATTCAGAATAATTCAGCAAAGTTCCATTATCATTTAGCAGTTGGGGTACCAGAATTATGTTATTATTGAACCAAGTTTTATAAAATAAAGATTTATTCTTGAATGTAATAAGCCGATTATTCCAGATGAAGCACCTATGTGGGGAGAAGTTATGTTTGTAGATTAACAACCATGCTAAGAGCATTTGTTTGTGGAATTTCTATTTTGTAATCGCACAGAAGTAAATATTCTAGACCTCCAACCTTATAGAAAATATAGTTAGGTATAAAATTCGATGTAGATGTGGGATTCTTTAGAAAATGCTTTATCCAATTTATTTATAAGTATTATTAAGGGTTGTAAAATCAAGAAAGTTTAGACCACCGCGTTCCAAGGTATTCATAATAACAGATTTTTTTCACATAATGCGTCTTGTTTTTCCAAATAAAATTGAAAAGTAATTTATCAATGGAATTACAGAACATTTTGTTGACATAGAAGGGGATAGCTGCATATGTAAGACGGGATAAACCTTCTGCCTTTGTCAACAATACTCGTCCTTTTAAGGATAAATCTCTCTGCAGCCATTGATTAAGCTTTTACTCTGTCTTATCACTAATCAAATTAAAGTTTACAGAGCATCTTTCCTCCTCATTTCATTATAGTAATCCCTAGAAAGTGATCTTATCTTTGATTGGTATGTTACAAACCTGTGAAGCGTTGCTCTCTTTAAGGGAAAAAGTTCACATTTCTTCAGATTTAAGCAGAGGCCAGAAGCTGCGGAAAATAATTATATTGTTTTGATAGCAATTGGCACTTGGCTGGCATTTTTTTTTTAAATAATGTAGTATCATCTGCTAGTTGGGTGAGGATAACTTCTCTTTCTGCAATTGAAATTCCTTTTAAAGCACTTTTTTAAATATGGGTGGAAAGAAGTTGTGTGTGTAGTAGGTTGGAAAATGTTACATGTTTAATTTTATTAAAACAGACACCCCCCTTATTTTTTATTAATAGCTGAACTAATAGTTCATTTCTACTTGCAGTGTTGGCACCAAGTCATACTTGAAAGCGCCAGTAGAGGGCACTCTAGCCCACCGTGGATACACTAGAGAGAGAAAGTATGTGGCTCTGCTCATGCGCTCTGACCTGAGCAAGACGTAAACGTTGGTCCTCTCTATTATTTTCCACAGGTATGTTTAAATTTGTTGTTGATGATTAGCTTGGTTCAGCATGTAATTTAAATACATGATTAACCGTGTTGTAATGTGTTGATGTGTATTTTGATAACGGAAAACGGCTCATTGTCGCTGTGTTTTCGAACCGCTGTCGCCATTTTGAAGACTTAACGCCGTAGTTTAACATCTGGTAAGGTAAGGATGTGTCCTTAATACAGTGTAGGAGGTTAAACCACTTTGCAGACAGTAAAGCGAAACGCAATGTTAGATTCACTTCTGCTTGCTAGTTCACGGTGTCGCGCCATCTTTTGAAGTGCGAGTGTAATAGTTGTTACGGACAGTTTGGGAAAGTGTTATGCTCATGCTAGAACAGTCTATATGTGTTTATATATGAATGTGACTGAAATGTGTATATCTGCTGTTCAGAAATAAACAAGCGCTGACCTGAGGAAGACGTTAAACATTGGTCCTCTCTATTATTTTCCACAGAACATTGTTTTATTGGTTACACAGTGCCTTCTTGCCTGTGAAACCTTTGCTGCCGGTCCAGATTCCCCTAGGTCTGGCGCCGGTAACAATTGGGGGCTCGTCTGGGATTTGTTGGTAGTGTCGCTGCCTGGAGAAGTACATGCTGGGACGACGTGAACCTGTGTCCAAAGCTTCAGGGAAGGCTGCAATCCTTTGCGTCATCTAGAGAGCCAAGACCACCTGTTCTGCATTATCATGGCAACAGTAAATCCACAGCGGGTGCTAGCCTACAAGATCTAGAAGAGACTGTCCAAGTTGAGTGCGAGTCAGCTACTGAAGGCTGCAATCTCGGTTGGTGATGGCAGTGTAGCAGGTGATATTGAAGATCTGAGTGAACCAGAACTGTACGACCTGGTTGTTGACTACATCCGAGGTGACAGACTGGAAGACCTGGAGGATGGAGGGATGGCTCAACTCCTCCTCTTTGAGGACTGATCTGCTGATCATGGACTCTGGAGCAAGTGACGGTGACCAGACGAAGGAAGGAGAATCAACCACCTATCAACAGGGATTCCCAACTCCACCTCATCGTGATTCCAGCCAGCTATCCAGAACAGAAGCATCACACACAAAAGACAATCGCCATACACCACTTTCATCAGGGCATGACAACCATCTTCACACATCTCCCTCACCGGCAGGAAGAGACAATGTCCTGCCACCGCTGGACCCTGCCACTTCAACAGCAGCAAGACCACACACTGGAGGATTGGGTGGTACGCCACCTGGTAGGGTGAGTCTATCTTCCAGTGTGGGAGACCAGGGGTCCGTTTCACAAAGCAGGTTCAACAAACTCTGAACCTAACCCTGAACTCTGAGTTGAACAACTCTGAGATGGGAAACTCTGAGTTTTCGGTTTCAGAACAGTGGTTTTGAATTAGTTCAGTCAACTCTGAGTATGTAAACTCTTGAGTTACGCGCGTGCCTGCCGGCTCTACAAAGCCATCATCAATGGAGCTCCGATACCACGATTCACCATGGCAACGGGGAGAGCGTTATTAGATATTACCGAGTGTTTATATAGAAAATGAGCATATCCTGAGAAAGCGGAGCAACGTAACTGCAGCAAAGTAGCGATAGTTGGCGTGGCAGACAATTACTGCCCGATCTAATGTGTATAACTGAATGAAACAGTCTATTGATCTAAAGGTAAAAGTGTTCATTTTCAGGTTGGAGAGTGACACTGTGGTTAGCAACACTGCCTATGGTGCAGGTGACGGCGGTTAAATTCCTGTGGTTCACAAAGTCGCGCCAATAATAAATTATTATTTTTATTGGGTGTAATCCCCCAGGCACAGAAAGAAAGTGGCTTCAGTTGAAAATTAAGCATAAGAATATTGCGCAAATACGTTGACTAAGGCATATGATTTTAATCATATTTCACATATTAAACAGTAAATATAAGCAGGTATTTCAACACAGGAATGAACTTAAACATTTCATAAATCTCCCGTTCGCAAAAACACTACCTCCGCAAAGAATCTGGTTGCGGATTATGTATGCGATATGAAATGTTGAAAATGTCGGAGAATATTGTTTAGATAATATCTAATGTGATTGAAAGGAAAGGTAATCAAAATCCTCTCCTGACACAAAGCTGCTAGAATCACTTTTATTTCCGTATCGATTAGGTTGATGATGAAAGGACGGCAACATTTTTCAGAGTTGGTTCAGATTCCGGAAAAAAGGTGGAGACATGTAGGGAGAAACTCAGGGTTTGTTGAAGCAAACCTGCTAGAGAGCAGGTTAGGTTCACGGAGCATGTTACCCGGGTAACTGACTCAGATTTATGCTGAACTGGCTTTGTGAAACCGAAAAACCAGAGTTTCCCTCATCTCAGGGTTAACTAACTCAAGGTTTTCACTAAACCTGCTTTGTGAAACGGACCCCAGGTGCTGAGATTGCATGATGTTGCAGCTCTTCTCCCACGCAGAGAGTTCAAATTACATGGTGGACAAATTTCTGATGTCGGTTCTGAAATGTCATACAGCAGCCTGAGTAAACAGATTGATGAAGGATTGCATGGAGGTTTTACAAAAACAGAGGTAATTTGTACTGTCATAAAGATCACAAAACCTGGTACATTCAGAGATATGTTATCAAACAAGTGTGATTTAACTGTTGATGAGCTAAAGCGGTTTCTCTGCTCACATATTAGGAACAAAAACTGAACAAGAGTTAAGTACCACTAAACAGCAAGATAAAGAGAGTCCACAGCAGTTTCTGTACAGAATAATGGGTTTAGAGCAACGTGTTCTTTTTGAGTCACAACAGCCTGGCGCAGAGTTTAGCTATGATAAAAGGCTAGTTCAGGGCACTTTCCTTCACATGCTTTACCAAGGGTTAAATTATAAAAGTGACCATGTTCAATAGGATCTCAAACCCCTTCTTGCTGACTGGAAGATTAACGACTATTTTATTTTAGATCAAATCACTAAGTCTACCAGTGATGAGGCAGAAAGACTGGGCAGAAAGACTGAAACGACTGGGCACTATAAGTAAAACCCGACCTGTGACAGTTAGCACAGCCCAACTCGACCATAGTGACTCGGCTATGCAACACAAAGTTGACACTGAGCTACAGGCTAATCGTGTTGCTATTAAAGAACTAACTGCTCAAGTTTCCTCCCTGACCAAACATCTGTCGCAGATGGTGAAACCTTCTGACAGTGTGACAACTGGGGAGTGACAACTGGGGACCCTTGCTCACTCACAACCTGTCCTCAGACACCAACAACTAACAACAGGGGTAGATGCAGTGACTGTGTGCAACAAGGCAAGGTGAGCTGCACTCACTGTTTTGTTTGTGGCCAAGCTGGACACCGCGCCATCGGCTGTCAGCAAAAGAGACTGTCGGGAAATGGACTGAGGTCACTGGAAAGGGGCAGTCAGTGACCATGACAGCTGAAGAGCCCCCAGCACAAAACACCCACTCTAAAACAGTCAGCTCCGTAAAAGCAAACAAACCATGTCAACCACCACCGAGGACACGCATAGCACAACTCATAGGAAAACGATGTATGGTCTCATGTGCTGTGAATGGAGTTCCCCTTCAGATGTTGCTGGACTCAGGTGCTCAAGTGACCATGGTGGAGAAAGACTGGATGGAAAAAGTACTTCCTGATGTGCAAATTCAACCACTGGAAACACTGCTGATTTGCCCTTGGACATTACTGCAGCTAATAGCACACCTGTCCCCTTTGAAGGTTGGGCAGATGTTGAAGTCCAGCTCCTTAGTGAGAACTATGGACATGTCACATTTCAAGTACTTGCATTAGTCAGCCAGGAAAGTCTAAATTGTCCCCTCTTAGGTAGCAACGTCATTGTGGAGATAATTAAAACTTACCCAGGACAGAGAGGTGAAGCTGATATTTCTGCTCTACTGAAAGAAGCTTTAAGCATCAGTGATAGCGCAGTGGAAGCCCTTGTTTCTACTCTCCAGATTTTGGCCCCTGATGAGACATTTCCAGTGTAGTAAAAAAACAGGAAGGAGGGGTGTGAATATTCCTGTAGGACAAATTTGCGAGGTAAAGTGCAGAGTCAGGGAATGGCCACAGGGAGGGACAATGCTTTTTCAACCTGATTTATTGAGAAACTGTCCCAAGGGATTAGAGTTGTTTCCAGCTTTGGTAGATGTTCCAGGTGGGCCTACAAAAGTTGTTAAAATCCCATTCGGAACACCACCAAACATGATATTTACCTCACAAAGAGAACTGTTTTAGGCACGTTAGAGGAAATTATTGAGATCAGGCCAGTTAACTCATCTACCGATAGTTCCAAGCCAGCATCCCATCCCACAGTAAACACATGTTCAGGTCAGTTAAACACTGAAAGGGAGAAGGAAACAAATAACAAACCTAAGACACAGCACATCACAAAACAGAGATGGCATCCACCTGTTGATGTGTCGCATCTGGAAGAGGATGAACAAAAGACAATCAGAGACATGTTGTACCAAGAGTCAGATGTGTTTGCACAAGATGGTTCTGACATTGGCTGCATCCCAAACCTGCAAGTGAAAATCCATCTGAAGGACGTAACACCAGTTCAGACATCGTATAGCTCAATCCCCAAGCCTTTGTACAAAGAGGTAAAGGACTATGTTCAGAACCTGCTCAACCATGGCTGGATCAGGAAGTCCACCTCACCCTACTCGTCTCCAGTGGTCTGTGTCAGAAAAAAAGACAAGACTTTACGTCTGTGTGTTGATTTCCGAGGCCTGAACCGCAAAACTGTCCCAGATCGGCATCCTCTTCCACGCATCCAAGATCTGCTGGATAACCTGGGGGGCTACTCGTGGTTCTCCATACTCGATCAGGGCAGTGCCTATCACCAGGGCTTTGTTGATGAGAGTTCCAGACACATGACAGCGTTCAGCACGCCCTGGGGGCTATATGAGTGGATTCGCCTTCCATTTGGCCTAACCAATGCCCCAGCAGCTTTTCAAAGGTGTATGGAGGGGGTCCTTGAGGGTCTAAGAGACGAGTGCTGCTGTCCATAATTGGACGATGTGCTCTGCTTTTCAAAGCCACGTCGACGACCTGAGGATGGTGCTCCACCGCCTGCGGGAGCATGGTGTTAAACTGCGTCCCGAAAAACTATTCAAGAGACAGGTCAGGTATGTAGGACGGTTAGTGAGCAGTGAAGGTGTCCAGATAGACCCTAAAGATCTTGAGGCAGTTTACCATCTGAAAGAGAGAATGTTGGTGAGGTCAGAGCTCGTCTAGGTTTTTTAGGCTATTATAGAACTTTCATACAGGACTTTTCCAGGCTAGCCAGGCCCCTGTTTAAGCTCATAGAAAGTCCTAATGTGTGTAGCCAGGGAGCCCCCTCACCCCGAGCAAGCAAGACTAAGCTTAAGGGCTCAAATAGCGGCCAACTTCCATCCAAAACACCTGTCCAGTGGACACCAGGACACAGTACAGTGGTGTCGCGTCTTGTCGATATGTTAACCAGTCCACCCATATTAGCCTACCCCAACTTTGAGTTACCCTTCGTCCTTCACACTGATGCATCAAATGAAGGCCTCAGTGCAATGCTTTATCAGCAACAAGGAGATAAACTCCATGTCATCGCTTTCAGCTCCAGAACACTCACACCTGCGGAGAAAAATTATCATCTCCATTCTGGCAAGCTGGAATTTCTTGCACTGAAGTGGGCAATCTGCAATAAATTTAGAGATTACCTCTATTGTGCACCTACTTTCACCGTATACACAGACAATAATCCCCTGATTTACGTCCTGAGCACAGCGAAGTTGAATGCAGTTGGACATCGATGGGTGGGTGAATTAGCCGACTTCCATTTCACCATCAGGTATCGGCCAGGCAAGCCAAACGCAGATGCTGACACTCTCTCCCGATATCCTGTGCAACTGAACAACCACCTAAAAGAGTACACTGAAGCAATGCCGCCAGATGTGATCTCTGCCATCTGGCAGGGGGATAGAGCAGTGAACGACAGTGATGTGCCATGGGTGGCTGCTTTGCAGTTACATCCTGGTCCAGAAGAAGCACCTCATGACGGCATTCCAATTATCACCCCAGAAAGTGTAACGGCAGCTCAGAAGGAAGATGTCTCCATCTGTGAGGTGATAAACCTTAAAAGAAGAGGGTGGAAGCCTAATAACAAAGACAAAAGACAAATGGAACGAGAGACACACAGACTGATACATGAATGGAACAGACTCATACTGGACAAAGGAATATTGTACAGGCAGATAGGACAACGGAAACAGTTGGTCCTACCCAGTAAGCTAAAGTCGACCATACTAAAACACCTACATGATGATATGGGGCATATCGGCGCTGACAAAGTCATTCACCTGGCTCAAGAACGGTTTTATTGGCCATTCATGCAATGTGAAATTGAAGATTATGTAATTCGTCGATGCCAGTGTCTTAAACAGAAGCAGCCTTGCATCCCTGAAAGAGCAACAATGGGTTCAATAACAACTAGTGCCCCCTTTGAACTCATCTCTGTTGACTACCTCCATCTTGAACCGAGTAAAGGTGGTTACAAATACATCTTGGTCCTCGTTGATCATTTTACTCGATTCGCACAGGCATACCCGACCAAAAACAAGTCAGGCAGAACAGCAGCAGAAAAGATCTTTGCTGACTTTATTCCACGCTTTGGGTACCCTGAAAAGTTACATCATGACCAGGGCCCTCATTTATAAAACTGTGCGTAGGATCCTTACAAAAAGTGTACGTATGCCAAAAAGCCAAAGTTTGTGTGCGGCAAAAAAAAATCTGATTTATAAAACTGTGCGCACGCAAGCTGTACGCAATGTTCCCTTAATAAATCACAGGATCACCTACAAGTGTGCGTACCTGAATCCCGCCCTGTACACGCCCACATTTTACTATGTTAATGAGCCGGCATGCGATCGTTTCCGTGTGGTGAATCACGGCGACAGGTCAGAAAAAAGCGAAGGAATTAACTTTTTTAGAAACGGAGAAAGAGACACTTGTTGGGGAGGTGGAGGCCCGGACAATAATTTAATTTAGTGGTCACAGCAGCGGGATCACGGATAAAAAGACGCAGTGCGAGCGGCAACACATTGCTGCTGCTGTCAACGGCGTCAGTGGGACGGAGCGGACGGTGATCTGAAGGTAAATGACATCTTTCCGCTCCTAACATGGATTTAATGTATTGCTAGAGTATTTGAGGAGGTTTGATTTTGATGTGACTTTGACGGGGATTGTGTCCGAAAAGGAGGGAGACACAGACGCGACTGAGACCAGAGGGATAAGGGTAAATTGATTTTAAACTTTTATTGTATATAAAACAAAACGTTAAATAGTTTTTGTCCTTCCAGAGTCTGCAGCGTTGGGCGTAGAGGAGGGTGACGGTGAGGAGGGTGACGGGCCCTCGGCACAGCGTCCGGGTCCGGCGCAAAGCAGCAGCGCACCCCGGACGCATGGCACATCAAGCGGTCGGGTGCTCACTGATGCCGTCCTGCAACTTCAGCGAGACACAATCACCGCCATCAACAACGTTGCAGATGAGCTACGGCAAACGCGCACTGTGATTAATAAAAGAATACGTTTACAATGAACACTGATTGTTGTCTTCCTTATATTACAAACGGATAACATCCTCACGGATTCTTGCGCCCTGTTGATACCCCTCCAGTCGGGCAGGGGGCCGAGGCTCATCATGCTGGGGACTCTACCACCTTTGCCGGGTGGTAGAGTCTGCCTCCTGAAGTTCGGTAAAGTTGCGTTTTCCACGCTCCACGACTGAGCGCGCACGAGCGTGCCACTCATTATAGCGCATTTCCTCTGCGCTCTGGTGGTTTAAAAACGAGTATAAGTGTAACAATTATACGATGGCTTAATAGCTGTATGTACGTGTGTTGATGATATATGCACATAAATAAGGAGAATATTTAGTTATTCCCGCTGTGTTCTAAAGTGATCTAATGGAAGGTATTTATTGTATACTGTATTACATGCATTTGGGCCGTCTCCTCCTCCTGCGGTGACAGCGCTGATTCAATATTTCAAAATGATTTTGATTTAAGATACAAGTCAGATTTTAAAAGAAGGTGTTAACATGAAAAAACTATCACTCATTAAAAGCGTCAAAAACATTGCTGGAGTTCATCATGATAACGCGGATCTAACGTATGATATGGAGTGTAATTAAATGTGTGCGAGTCATCAAAAATATATAGTTCTTCTTACGTTTACTGATGATTCCCTTCCAGTCTCCAGAATGTACGTACCGGTACGCATGCCTCAGAGTTTGCTTACGGGTACGCACACTTTCCCGTCAAGTTTGGTTTTTATAAATCACATTTGCGTGGAAAGTGGCGTACGCACGTTTCCAGCCCCGTTTTGTGCATACGCAAGCTTTATAAATGAGGGCCCAGGGCCGGGAATTTGAGATTGTAAGAGAGTATTACTAGGCTATTTACCGTTTTTTTCTCCTGTATGGCAGAGCACCACGTTTGCCTGTTGATTTACTGTTTGATTTGAAACCAGAGCAAACACCCCTGTCCAGACAAGAGTATGCGCAGAAATGGGCATCACGCATGCAAGAGGCATAGAAAATCGCATTGGATAACAGTGGAAAGAGTTCTGCTAAAGGAAAGGAACGTTACGACCAGCATGTTAAAGGTGTTGTGCTACACCCTGGAGATCGGGTGCTTGTCAGAAATCTATCAGAGAGGGGTGGCCCAGGCATCGAAGGCATCCTACATCGAAATCTTATGCTACCTGAAGGTTGAGCCACAGACGGAGTTTGGCGAGGAGGGGCCCTCTGTTTCTCTGCGTATGATGTAACTCCGAGGTCGGAGAAGACTGAAGTCGGAGTGGCCAGGCCAGAGGCGGATGGTGATGACGGGGGGGGGATGATGGAAGACGTATGGAATCCCGGTTGTTGGAGAGGGCTTAAGACAAGTGGTCGAAGAGTTTGGGGCTGCCGAAGGTGAGCCTGACGGTAAAGTAATATGCACTACGTCAGCGGACACCGAAGAACGCCAGAAGTCGGGGTAGATAGGGGGACTTTGAAGGCGCTGGTGATGTTGGTTTTTTGAGAGCCGCGACCCTTTGCCGGCGAGTTTAATAAGGGCAATGGCATGGGTGATGGTGGCGTAGTGATGTTGGTTTTTTTGAGAGCGACCCTTTATCAGTGGGTTTAATAAGGCGATGGCAAGGTTGATAGTGGCATAGTGGAGAGAAAATTCTTCGTTCGGGATCAAGCTATTGGTGCTGGGAATAGTACTGCCATGGGGTAGGCTGGGTGAACCCTGCCTGAACTTCCGGGAAATTTGGATTTCGCTCGGCAGTTTAGGCTGGACACCCTCAGGCTTACTTTCGCTGTTGCATTGCCAGAATCTTTGGCTCCAATCAGAAACGGCCATTCTCTCCTGGCACGCTATTGGCCTGCTCTGATTGGTTGTAGGACTATCCAATTGTGTACGGAGTCATTTGAACGATGCCCATTGATCCCGCCTCTTGAGCAGTAGAAACAAAGCGCAGCTTCCCCAGACTAATGTTCAATCTTAAAAGATTGACCTTAGTATGGTGAAAACCAGACTAGCCATGGGGTGCTAAAAGATCGATAATGGTGCGTTTCTTGCCGGAGTATTTCCTGGTTGCGATACTGATGCGATACCGATGCGATGCGGAGTTAGGAAATGGAGTATGGAAGACGTGGAACCTTCCTTAACTTCTTTAGCGAGAAGAGGCTGGGTGAGATGGGGCACCGCAAAGGGAGCATGTGAGGGCTGCACGGGCGGCGAAGATGCGGCAGTAAATCTCGTTCTCGAGAGCGCCCCAGTAGGTGGCCTCGTTAAACTGTCAGGCGGGCAGCAACATCGGAGGCGAAGTGTGTGTGGTATTGATAGAAACCATGCTGCCAAAGCTGAGGGCCAGATTAAGAATGGTGGACAAGTAATCGTCCAGTTAATTGCGTTGCGTGGGGAGTTTGGAACGGAGAGCATCCCTGTAAAGGGAGAAGGCGCAAGCGAACTCTGTAGGAGTAAGCTCTCTGGAACGTGTGGGTGCTCTCACTTTAGAGTTGGGGCACCCTCGTATCCTTTAATAAATCTGTCTGTGGGTGGTTGATGGAGGGAAGGCGAGATAGGGAGTGCGATTTCGATGTAGTTACTGCATCCCGGCACTGGCATTTTGGTGCCAGGAGCCCGGGCTGAAGTGCGCTACGGTGGTTATTAGAAAGCGGTGAGAGGCGCTGGTGGCCTAGTGCCAGGAGCCCCAACTGAAGCGAGTCGCTGTGGTTGTTGGAAGATGCGGTAGGGCGGGGGGGGGGGGGGGGGGGTGCTGGCGTCCCGGTGCCAGGGGGACTGGCTGAAAGGAGTTGCTGTGGTCGTTGGAAAAAACGATGGGGGGCGCTGGCATCCCGGTGCCAGGAGCCCCGACTGAAACGAGTTGCTGTGGTTGTTGGAAAAATGGCGGGGGGGCACTGGCATCCCGGTGCCAGGAGCTCCGGCTGAAATGGGCTGCTGTGGTTGTTGGAAAAGCGGCGAGGGGGGCGCTGGCATCCCGGTGCCAGGGCCCGCGTTGGTTAGCTGCGGTGACGGCTGGAACTGGATTGCGGTGGGCGCTGTGGCATTTGCCCTTGGGGTTGTAGGTTGCTTTTGCTGATGATGACAATCCTGATGGAAGTTGGAGGGTCCTGTAATCCGTCTGGGCGCTCCCTCTGGACTATAGAGATGACGAGAAGTGGTTGCGGAAACTCCGGAGTCGTTTGATCTGGCAGCAGATCTCTGTCTCTGCTTTTGCTACTGCTGTTGTTTTCTTAGGGCTGTGTTTGATGGTACTATTAGCCCTCGGTTCTTTTGTTGGAAGCCCAAGGATAAACCAAGGAAATCCTCAGTTCATGAATAGAGAATTTGTTCAGGCCGCAGTAAAGTATGGTGGGCCTGGGCTCGGAATGGCAGGGCAAGATCTCCGTCGGAACGAACCTCGTTTCCTGATGCTGGATACATTTTATTTTCTTGGGCTGGTACTGCCCCGTGAGGAAGTTAAACTTTCACGCGACCGAGTCTTACTGGTCGGTTGTCTCTGATGTGGACTTACGGAAATGCAATATGAATCGTGTTTGAGTGTTGTCCTTCAGGTGTTCGGGTTTTCGTTTATTTATTTATTTTTAATTATTTATTTATTTATTTATTTTTTTATTTTATATTTTTTGCGCGCAAGCTGTGTTTGCTTTTGATGCGTTTCCGTGAGCCTGAAACGGCTTGTTTCGTTCGATTCACGAGACTCCCAGCTTTCAAATGATGTATAATATGATGCAGACACATTCGAAATAATATACGATTAAATGGAATGAATGCGAAACTAGTGCAAAACGGCCCGCGGGTCACACTGTACTAATGAGCACGACCAGTGATTTATGTGGGTTCAGTGAAAAAGTACAAGTCTAAAGTGAACACGGTGAAAGCAAATTGTACCAGTACTGTCTCTTTAACAAGAGCGTCAACGTTACGGCCTGTAAGTGCGGCGTGATGACGTCATCCGGAAGCGACCTGGTGTTGACAGAACGAGCAGCCACGAGTTTGGAGTTTGCTTTATTGTCGATCGATATAACGTCTTTTGGCGTTTTTCCGGTTGGAGATTCTTCTAAGATGGAGACTGGTCTGGGGATCTCACTGGAGCGTGGTGACGCTGCGACCGGCGAGTCGTTCGGCCGGTGTTGTCGGGATGATGGCGGAAGGCTGGAGTGATGTTCGGAGGCGACGGGGTCGGCGAACTCCGGCGGCAACGTTCTGTCCGTGAGTTTCCTCGTCCTCTCTTAGCTGCTGAAGGAGATGGGCTGGGAGACACAGAGGATTCGTCCGGCGAGCTATGGTAGTCTTGACTGTTGAGAAGGGATGAACTAGGCGGAACACTGACCATGGATAAGATGGATTTTGGTTTTCTTCGAAGTCGCTTGCGTCCTGGACGTCGTTTGCGCCACTGAAGTCAGGGTCTCGGGAACGGAGGTGGCGTCGGCTTCTGGTGGATTATGGTCCCGATCTCGATGGAAAGGATCGTCGGCGGACAGGGATGGAGAGACGAAATCCGTGGTGAGGTGAGTTAAGCTGCGAGGTGAGCCAAAGCTGTTGTTTGTTCATGCGAAAGTTTGGTTGTGCTCGAGGCGAAGTCGCGTGCTCTCGTCTCTGGAGAGGGTCAGGTGGCTATTTATAGAGATGCGGAACATGGCGCTGTTGAGGTGTGGACCTGTTCCTGAAACTCCGCCAATTAGGCTTCAATATATGAATGTGACTGAAATGCGTATATATATCTGCTGTTCAGAAATCAACGAGCGCTGACCTGAGCAAGACGTTAACGTTGGTCCTCTCTATTATTTTCCACAGAACATTGTTTTATTGGTCACACAGTGCCTTCTTGCCTGTGAAACCTTTGCTGCCAGTCCAGATTCCCCTAGGTCTGGTGCCGGTAACATGTACATAAAATAAATAGGTAGGGAGAGATGCCTCTTTGCAGTTCAAATCTCGGCGATGTCCCTTTTTTTAAGCTGATAGAGCTATTGCCTTTGGAGTACATTCTTCTAACAGCTTTACAAAAGAAATCACCAAAACCAAATTTCTCAATAGTTTGAAATATGAAGTTATGTTCTACTGTGTCAAAGGCTTTATAGAAGAAGAAAACTATCATGACATAAAAATGAATAATCAATTATATCTAAGACAAGCCGAATATTGTTTGACATATGTCTTTTTCTCATGAATCCTGACTGAACTTCATCAATAATAGGGTCTAAAACATTTTTTATCGTTTTGCAATTATTGAGGCATAAACTTTGTAGTCAGTGTTTAGTAATGAAATAGGTCGCCAATTATCAATTAACAGTGGATCCTTTTGGGGTTTTGGGATTAACGTCATTAAGCCTTGGGTCAGTGAAGGAGGTAGATAACCTTTTACAACACTTTCTAATATTACTTCATGTAGAAAGGGAGCTAAATCTTGTGTAAAAGTCTGAAAAAACTCTGCAGAGAGGCCATCAACTCCAGGAGATTTGTTCATTTTACAATGTTCAATTTCAAATGTGATTTCCTGCAGGGTTATAGGATCATTGCAGAATTTCCTATCATCTTGAGAGATTTGTGTGACTATAAGAGGGTTCAAGAATGTAGAGGTTGATTGATGGCAATATTTTGATTTGTATGAATTTCTATAGAAGTCCAAACAGAAATCAGCTATGCTTTTCAGATTATCGATTACAGTGTCGTTAATATTCAGCTGCTGGATTAAATAGAGCTTCCCATGATATCTTTTCCATCTTTTTCTTGACCTTATAAAGGCACCTTTTGCTTTGTTTAAGTAAATCTCATTTAGTTTAAGTTGTTCCGAAATTAAAATTAGTCTTTCCTCTTCTGATATATCTGCAGGGTCCTTCTGGTACAAAGAAATTATTTTAGAGACCACCCTTTCTTCCTCCAATTTATGATTTTTGGTTAAAATACTACCATAATTTCTCAAATATTGGCCAGTTTTAAATTTCAGAAGTTCCCAATTGCTACCAAAAGCATCCTCGGACTTTGCTTTGTTCCAAAATTCCAATATTATTATTTTTTATATCTGATTTCACCACCTTGTGTTATAGAAGCGAACTGTTTAGTTTCCAGTAAGCATTTCTACATCTTGTAGAGGAGGCAGGGTGCAAGGGGATACAGATGGAGACTGCATTATGATCTGTTAATGGGGTTGTGATGATATTAACTGATATTTTATCAATATTCAAATGATCAGAAACTAACCAATAGTCCAATTGTGAACGCCTGGTGGCATTTCTATTACTCCAAGTAAAATCAATTATGTTAGGATTGTTAAACCTCCATACATCAATCAAATTACATTTTTGCATAAATAATTTTAAGTTTACATTTACTGCAGTGGAATCACGTGGAGGCCAACAGTCACTATTGTGATCTAATATCATGTTGAAATCCCCCCCCTATTACTATACCTGAATTTGGAAAGTTATTAAGAGTATTTTGTATAAGCTTCCCTAATGTTTCAAGTACTATCTCGTTCTCATGGTTAGAGTTATAGCCATATGTGTTAATAACTATCAAAGTAAAGTTTTCAATGGTTAACACTTGAAAGATAAAATGACCTGATGTATTGCTGACAGATAACAGAATAGTCCCTGGAAAATTATATTTTAGAGTCCGAGGAGGAAAAGACTCCTTTATTAACTCTAAAAAATAAACTAACACCACAAACAAAAAATCACTCCACAGGGAGGAAAACAAGACTTCAAACATAAACTGCAACAAAAACAACTTAACTTAGATTCCGAGGTGACGTGGAACATGACGTGACGTGGAACATGACGTGACGAGAGACATAGGACGAACTGGCACAAGACAAGGGGAGACGCAGACTTAAATACACAGAGGGATAATGGGCAACAGGTGACAACAATCAGGGATCAGGGATGGCATCAGACCAGGGAACACATGGAGGAAGGGCAAGTGACCTGAAACGAGAGGGGAGTTATTTTCAAAATAAAACAGGAAATGACAAGACAAAAACCCAAGACGAGACATTACCTCACCAGCGTGACAGTACCCCCCCCTTAAGGGACGGATCCCAGATGTCCCCAAGGTCCATGATACGTAGGGCGGATGGAGGGGGCCAGGAGGAGGGGCTCAGGAGGCCGGGCATGAGGGCGACCCAGCAGATGGGGTAGCTCAGGAGGCCGGGCATGAGGGCGACCTAGCGGGCGGGGCCGCTCAGGAGGCCAGGCATGAGGGCGACCTAGAGGGCGGAGCCGCTCAGGAGGCCGGGCATGAGGGCGACCTAGCGGGCGGGACCGCTCAGGAGGCCGGGAATGAGGGCGACCTAGCGGGCGGGACCGCTCAGGAGGCCGGGCATGAGGGCGACCTAGCCGACGGGGCCGCTCAGGAAGGCAACGAGGAGCAGGCGTAGGACAACCCCCCGTCGGAACAGGAATGGGTGACGAGCGGACCTCCCGAAGGCTGCTCGGGGCAGGCGTAGGAGGGCCCCCCGTCGGAACAGGAATGGGTGACGAGCGGACCTCACGAAGGCTGCGTGGAGCAGGCGTGGGACGGCCCCCCGTCGGAACAGGAGCGGGTGACAAGCGGACCTCCCGAAAGCTGCGTGGAGCATGCGTAGTACGGCCCCCCGTCGGAAACAGGAACGGACGACAAGCGAACCCCCAATAGGCCGCGAGGAGCAGGCGTGGGACGGTCCCCTGTCTGGGCTGGTGCCGAAGGATCCTCCGCTGGGACTGGTGACGGACGGCCCGCCGACTGAAGACCACTGGAGAGTGTCGACCAGGCCGCCGACTGAAGACCAATGGCAGGTGTCGACCGGGCCGCCGACTGAAGACCAATGGCAGGTGCCGACCGGGCCGCCGACTGAAGACCCATGGCAGGTGTCAACCGGGCCGCCGACTGAAGACCAATGGCAGGGTTCGACCGGGCCACCGACTGAAGACCAATGGCAGGTGTCGATCGGGCCGCCGACTGAAGACTAATGATAATTAGACATGTACTGTATATCACATGGCATATACTTTTTTCCTCAATATCTTAAACTACAGTATATAATGCAATGTATGTTTTAATTTTGCAATATAAATTCATTCACAGCTGTTAGAGAGGATGAATACTTCCTGGAAGGAAATATGATCACAGTGTCAGTTGTACATGGAGGTCCAGGACCCCATTTCCTGTCAGAAGATCTTGTACATTATCTTGCCGGCCAGCCTTCATTCAAATCAACAGTTAATTTAATAACTGATGAAGAAATAGGGAAAGCTTTGAGAGAGGTGAGAATAGCATAAAGCTACAGTGCGGTAGGACATAGTTTTACATAGTTTTACATAGTTTTACATAGTTCCTGTATTGTCTTAAGACAATTTTTACTTCCTATATCGCATACATAGAATTGGCTTCATTTATTAGTTTTTGATAGGGTAGGGTTACACTATGTTATGTATGTCACTGAATAAAAATATGTAAGGATATGCAGTACATAGTTATTTACTGTTTTTTTTTAATGTCTTGAGATTAAGAATGCTGCTTCAGTGGATACTCTGCAAGATTGTATCCTGAGACACAGCTGGATGTTACAGACAGCAGGCTGTCTGAGACACGTGGTTGCCGTGGAAGAAAAGACAGAAATCGTGGCAGACAACCTCCGATGGTATATTATTGACCGCAACTTATCTGTTATTGACAGGTATGATCATATTTTTAATGATGTGATTTTCTTCTTGGTTATGTATTTATGAAACTTTTGTTTGAAATGCCTCATGCCATGTATATCTATTATCAGTTGGTCACTGTCACAAAATTTGTGCCAAAGTATTACAACCGATGTGATATCTGTCCCTCCATTCCCTGCCTTGTGCCAATCTACAAGTACTTATGCCACCCTGCCCTCTGTGTCATTCCTTTGTGTGACTGTGTTTAATTCATGCAGTTTGTAAAACTTGCCTTGCGCAAATCAAAATAATGTTTTTTTTAAGTAACACACAACCAACCCCAAATGTACATTTGTTTAGGTGGATTGTAATTGTTGGGAAGAGAACCTCTGATGCAGTTGGCACTGCACAGCAGTGAAACAGTGTGTGTTTACTTTGTAGATTCAAAGATGGTCTTTCAGCCCTTCAGTTTCTCACTGCACTACAGCAACACCCTTCTTTGCTGACCCCCATCCTGTGCCACTCTGAAAAGCGACTCACTGGCTTTGAACTTCAGAGACTCTTCAAGTCTGACCTCAGCCCTTCAGGAAGTAACAGGGGACTAAAAGAAAGTCAAACCTAGGCCTACTGGGAAGACTATCTACTCGATTGTGAAGGTTTGTATGATTTTTTTGTAATTACTTGGAAAACCACATTACCATGGTATATCTGAAAAAAAAACATTTGCAGAAGGCGAGGCTGCTGTGTCTGTGGAGGATGTTTTGATGTTTGCAACTGGGCCGACATCACTTCCCCCTTCTGGGTTGGAACCATTGCCACAAATAGAGTTCCTGGATGACTCTCCATTCCTCCATTCTATCATAATAATAACAATGGTATATGGCCTCATTTATATAGCGCTTTTCTCCAAAGTGCTTTACATTAATGACTGACATTCACCCATTCATACACACAGTCACACACACAGACGGCGAGTCAACCACACAGGGCGACAGCCAGCCGTCAGGAGCAATTAGGGTGAGGTGTCTTGCTCAGGGACCCCAGGCACTCAGCTAGGAGGCGGGGATCGAACCAGCAATCTTGCGGTTGCCAGGCAAACGTTCTACCTCCTGAGCTAAACCCCCCAATGCCAATATTATAAAAAAAAACAGGAGAGAGAGAGGGAGATGTTTTGGTCCGAGAGGCTGAGTTTCCGTTACGCGTGCCATCCGCCTTTGATCTGACGTCAGATGTGCTGTGACAATCTATATAGATATAAATTCACGTGCTGATTCAATTAGTTGCATTAAATAGTGTTTGTTGTGATTATTTATTGCATTTAAATGTGCCTGGAACTGTGGAAACCTGCCTGTGAAGTCTTGGTGACGTGTGCGCCGGTCAGCCAAACTGCCACTCCGCCAGCTGTGTTTAGCCTTGAATGAATGGACTTTATTTGCGCCTTGCGCCTTACACCAAGAGTAGACTAGGTTGGAGCTGGCGGGTTTTCGGCGAAGTCTCGGCGAGGCTTTTTGCCACGAAACTTCCGCTGCACCAAGCTGAATCTGTGACGCCTCCCCCTGCTGCGCCGCCACACCCATCTTGGCGCAGGCGATCCACCAAACTGCCAAACTGACCGTGCGCAAGGCTGCGCGGGTTGAAACTTGCATTACGCCGGCTCCGCCACCCTGCGCTGCGCCACGAAACTAGGGCCCTCTGTCTCTTGCGTCCGGCTTCCTGCAACAGGTCGAACTCTCACCCCGACTTCTGATTGGTTCTTACTCAATACACACACAATACGTGAATTTAAACTAACACATTTTTAAATGCATGTAAACATTATTTAAACATTTCAAGACTTTAGAAAACATGTCTGAAACTAAAATAAACAAAATAAAATTACAAATAGTGAAATACCCAAAATTCCCAAAGGGCTACACTTACTTAGTAATTGCCTTCATGTGGCTGTTAAAATTTAGATCACTATTTATAAGGACACCAAGATTTCTAACCATATCCTTTGTTTTAAGTCCTTTTTTTCGATAGTGTTGCAGATTTGCTACTTTTTTACGATGCTAACAAACAACCAACATATATGCTAGCTAACTTTCCATGAATGTAACATTTATTTTTCCAATTAAAACACCTTGTTAAGGTCCTTAGGGTGACGGCTGTTGATGGTTATTGTTGGTTTTATTTATATGGGCGACATTGTCATATTATGGGTGTTTATTGATTGGGTGGTCGGGTGGATAGTAGCCGTAGCTTTCATTTGTTGCCATAGCAACGACAAACATCCAGTCAAGCAAAGTGTTTACTTCCCCGATGCCTCATCGCGTGCTTACAGTAGATTCGACACAGATTTTCTTGAAACGACGCCAAGGAAAAACGGAGAAAAAAAGATTGTTTTGGTACGTGTGAACGAGGCCTCAAGATACATCTTGCAGTCAGACTTTAAAACTTCCTAACAAAGATTTGGTGATTGCTCACATAAATGTATGTAGAGTAAGTGTCAGAAAGGCCGCTTTAAAGGAAAAGTTCAGAATTTTGGACATAGGACCTCATTAACAACTTACCCGACGTGACATAGGTCGGTGGAGACCGTTTTCAGCACAATTGGTCCAGTCCTTATAGTTGCAGAAGTCACTGTTGCTAAACTGGTGTTGAGCTAGCGCAAGTCAACGGTAACATCTAGCCTGTCTCTAAAAACTGCTTTAACTGCTCCGCAGAACACCCGAGACAAATGTATTATGACGTCGGACTATCGATGTACATGTCAGTGTTGGTAGAATAATTAAAAAAATTAAACCAACCTTGCATGGCATTGGAATAGCTTATACTTTGTTCCCTGTTGTTGCTAAGGCTACGCCAGCGGCGGATTGATATCTCCGGGCTAGTGAGGCTACAGAGGAAGACGGTTTCGGTTTCGCTGACAATCACGCGAGTTTATTCAGCTGCTGTCAGTCCTATGCTAGCGGGAAGGAATCAGGATAACAGGAACGCACACTGAAGCACCATTTTTATAACGCTGCTACGAGTACTAGCTGTCACGACTGTAAGGCGCTTAGGTTTCGTTTTTACGCACTACTACTAACACGCAAAGTAAAATTCCGCTGCTGCTGAGAAACTAGTCCCTCAAAATGTTTTATCATTGAAAATGCAAGGTTGGTTTAATTTCTAAAATGATTCTACCAACACTGACATGTACATCGATAGTCCGACGTTATACAGGTTGTTCTTCACCAGGCTCTCCTTGTGTCAGTACTGCCCCGAGGCCGACAGCAGAGGCATCCACCTGGACCAGGAAGCGCTTAGTGAAGTCAGGACAGGTGAAGAGCACAAGCGTGTCTTCAGTGTGGCAAACGCTTGATCACAGGCCTTAGTCCATTCCACCGAATTTTTCACTACCTTAGTGGTGAGATCTGTAAGGGGGGCTGCAATGGTCGAAAAATCCGGAATAAATCGCCGGTACCAGCCCACCAGGCCTAGGAAAGATCTGACCTGCTTCTTGGTGTGAGGCCGAGAACTGTTACGGATGGCCTCCAGCTTGTCCACCTGAGGTCGGATCTGACCTCCACCCAGATGGTATCCCAGATACTGCGCCTCACTTCCTGCCCAGTCGCACTTCCGCTGATTCAACCTCAAGCCGGCATCGTGGATTCGGCTGAGGACCCTTTGCAGATGACAGATGTGATTGGCCCAGGTGTCGCTGTAGATGACCACATCATCTAGGTATGCGGCACAGCAGTCCTCACAATCCTGCAGGACATGATCCATTAGCCGCTGGAAAGTGGCAGGAGCGCCATGTAATCCAAAGGGCATCACAGTAAACTGGTAAAGGCCCATTGGTGTCTGGAACGCAGTATACTCACGTGACTTCTCCTCCAGTGGTACTTGCCAATACCCCTTACAGAGGTCTAAAGTGGTGATATATCTAGCACGGCCAATCCTGTCAATCAAGTCGTCAATCCTGGGCATTGGGTACGCGTCAAACCCTGACACAGAGTGTCCCATCCTTTTTGGGCACGATGACCACTGGGCTGCACCACTCACTGCATGAGGCCTCAATTACTCCCAGCTCTTTCATGGTCTTGATCTCCTCTCTCAAGGGCTCTAGAAGTCTCTCTGGAATGCGGTAGGGTCTTTGCCGGATGGGGGTTGCATCTTTCAGGTGGACAGCATGATGCAGCACTGATGTCTTGCCTGGCCTCTCCTGGAACAGGCCCGGGTACTTCCTGAACACCTGCTGCAGGTCCACTCGTTGGTCCTCGCTCAGGTGACTCAGATCCACAGGGCTCTGTTCTTGCCAGTCTCTAAGGTCACAGGTGCCTTCATCTTCCTCCAGCTTCCTCACCATCAACGCTTTGGCTGTGCTCTCTTCCCGCTCCTTCCATTCCTCTATCAAATTGACGTGATAAGTCTGCTTCTGCTTGCCACGGTCTGGGTGGTGGATTTCATAGGTGACCGGTCCCATCTTCCGAGTGATGATGTATGGCCCCTGCCATTTCGCCAGTAGTTTGCTTGTGGATGTGGGCAGGAGTAACAGGACTTTTTGATTCGGCTGGTATTCCCGTGTGCATCATACCAGCGCTTCTGGTTGTACTGAGCCTTCTTCAAATTGTCCTGGGCCTCCTCACGGTACCGCTCCAGCTGGTCCCGCATCTGCAAAACATACTGCACCACCCCCATGTTACCTGGACTGCTGACAGGCGTCTCCCAGCTTTTCTTCAGGAGGTCCAATGGCCCCTGCACGGACCACCCATACAGCAGCTCGAATGGGGAGAAGCCAGTTGACGCCTGTGGCACCTCACGATAGGCAAAGAGTAGGAATGGCAACCACTTATCCCAATCTTTTCCTGTATCACTGACAAATTTTCGTAGCATGCGTTTCAGTGTTTGATTAAAGCGTTCCACCAAACCATGCGTTTGTGGGTGATATGGTGTGGTGCGAATGGCGGTGATGCCCAGCTGGCGGTGAAGCTGTTTCATGAGGTGAAATTTGTCCCCTGGTCCGTGAGGATTTCCTCTGGGAAGCCCACCCTTGAAAAGAGCTGTACCAGAGCGCTAATAACCTTTGGTGTAGTAATAGAACGCAAGGGGAATGCCTCTGGATACCTCGTGGCATAGTCACAGATAACCAGTATATACTGGTATCCTGACTGACTCTTCTCCAATGGACCGACTATATCCATGCCAATGCGCTTGAATGGAGTAGAGATCACGGGCAACGGATACATCAGGGCTCTGTCAGATTTACGGACAGTACTCGTGTATTGGCATGTGGGACATGTTTTGCAGAAGGTCATGACGTCAGTGTACATGGAAGGCCAAAAAAAACGTGAGCTGATTCGCTGATATGTTTTCTGATGAGCTAAGTGCCCTGCCCAAGGAATGGTGTGTGCCAGCTCTAACACTATCTGTCTACAACTTTTGGGCACGACTAGTCGCTGTGTATCCCCATCTCTAATATACAGCACCCCATCCTCCACACAAAACTCCTCCCCACAATGATTAAACGCATTGACCTCTCCTGTCCCACTGCGTTTAGCAAACAATGGCTGTAATGTTTAATCCTGTGCTTGGAGATGTGCTATGTTTTCAGGTATCTCCCACTTTGGTGCCTTGAGGTCAGGTGCCTCTGGCTCTACCAGTGGTCTCCCCATGTATTTCTCAACCCGCCGCTGGCGGCGTTGTTTTCTTGGACCTTTGGTTCCGCCCTCCAGCAGACTATCGCAGAAGTCTGGGAGTGGCTGCAAACCAGCTTTCGCTTGGGCCCGGGTCAGCATTGCCCCAACAACATTATTTGCAACAGGTTCAGTCACCTCACATGACCGTGAGAACAAATCGTGTAGCACTCTTCCCAAGACCATGTCTACTGGTAAATCAGCAACCATACCAACATTCAGCAGATACATTTGATCATTCACAGTCACAGTAACCTCTGCCATCGGATAACACTTTTGATCCCCATGTACGCATTGAAGTGCTGTGGTGTGGCTATAGCTAATACTGCCCTCTGGGACATAGCATGCCTTGATTAGTGACATTGCACTACCAGTGTCCAACAGTGCCTGTAAAACTTGACCTTGCACCTTTACATTACAACACACAGTAGCATCATTGTCTCTCCGATGTTTGTCCTCTTTCCTAGGCACATAACACTGGTTTTCTTGCTGGCCACACAGAGGCTTTGTGGCCCGGCTGCTGGCAATAAAAACAAAGAAGTCCCTTACCAGTTCCAGGCGCGTCTCGGTCACGGCCAGTCTCACTCCTTCTATTCTCCCAGCTCCCTGGGGTACCTCCAGTGTTGTGTTTGTCTCTGACCTCACGGGAACCTCGAGGCAGAGATGAGTAGTGACGTGGCGGTACCCCTCTGCGTGCATTGAGGTCCTCATCCATCGCTGAGTAAGCTGCCAAGGCTCGTCCGGTCAGCAAGGGCACCAGGCGACAGGCCCACTCCTCTGTTGGCCACTGCCACGTGCTCGCTATGCGTTCAAAGCGGAGGAGGTCATTTTCAATATCTTCGCCCTGCTGATATACTGGCATCTTCGGGCCCTGCATATACCCCCTCTCCATATGTGCTATAGGAGGGCTGGCACCTCCAGCAGATGGCGCTGCTGGCTGATATGGCAGAAAGGGATCGTCATATCCTCCCACGGCTTCAGCTGATCGTCGTGGCGCTGGCGTTGGTACCCTGCCACTCGCGGCAGCCGTGCTCTGGATGGCTGGCTCCTGCTGCTGGAGTTTGGGTGTGACATCTGGTCCCCTGGCTGGTCGTAGAGTCTCCCGTAACTCCCGCAGGAATCCCTCCTCTCGTCTCTGCTGTTCATCCATGAAGCTCCTCATTAGCCCCAGGAATTCTGCATTTTGATCAGTTGTTGCCCCTCGGGCGGATCGGGTCTTAGGTCTGGCCCCTTTTTCTTTATCCTCTTCTTCGTCCGTGGTGTCCATGGTTTTCTCTGGTTCTGGATCCGTCTGTGATCTGATGCTTCTCTTGGCCTTGTTTGCACGGGTTTTGCGGTTGACCATCCCACCACTGCCACCAATTGTCAGAAAGGCCGCGTTAAGGTCCAATTCTCTCTAAAAAAAAATGATGGTCTAACCACAATAGCACTTTAGTGCAAAGGTTTTTAGTTTCGTCATGCCAAACAAGGCCACCGAAAGTGAACATGGTCCACGATGGATCCTTAGGTGCATCGTGGACAACAGTAAGGAACAACAGCTCGCAGCTCCGTTGCAGCTCCTTGTGTTTTCTTTGTGTTCTTTTGGTTACTTATGTTTTGTTGAGATCTTCTTTTGTTGAATAAATATATTAATTGATTATGCTAACCATACTCTTCATCGTTCCTTCATCGTTGAAAGTTGATGAATGGAATTGCGCCGCCGGTGTTACTATAGTGTAGCTCGGGATTTGAGAAGCCGCGTGTCATTCGCCACGTTTTGTGTTGAATCGTATGGGTAAGATTATGGTATATAATTTGTTTGCTTTGGAACACCTTGCTTATGCTTGCTGTTATCTGTTAAAGCAATATTTTCGTGTTTTGTTTGAGCACCCTGAGGGGTATTCCATCAAACTCGCTAAGCGCAAAGCCGGGCTAATTTCGATAAGCCTCGCTACCTTTAGCGAGATCTGCATTCCATCAACGTGACTTGAGGCACTCTCCGCTAAGTAACCATGGGAATTTATCCGACCAAACTAGCCTGCCCCGGGGCAGGCTAACCATCAGGCTTACTTTAGCGGGGTTTCAGAGAAGTCCGTCTGTCGGAAACAACTGTACCAGCAGAAGGTTCCGCCAAGCCTAGTCCTCGTGATTTCGTCACGTGAAAGACCAAAAATTACCAAAATGACATATATGAAGTACAAACAGACTATATTTTCATCAAGGGTCTAAGAATACATGCTTGCAATTAAAAACATATGAATAAATCGTTTATTTTGTTTAAGACCGACTGGCCATATCATTATCTAAAGCCCCCAGTTGGGAGAGTGGTGATGCACCTGCCCCCGAACGTGGGCATCCCAGGTTCACATCTCAGCGAGAACATCTCATGTGTGTTTCTTTTTTCTTTTTTTTGCCTGTATAATTGTCTTTAGATCAGAGAATTACACCAACATTTTACCTTAACTATGATAAATATGTCATACAATTTCCCCAGAACCCAAATATAACTTGAAAAAACATGATAGGCATAAAGATGTTATTATATAGATCCTAATGACGAAGGCATGGCTGCATGCAATTTTCAGCCACATAAATTCCTTTCAGGTGAGTTCATTAATAGGTTCATTGAATGTGTTCATGGAATTGTTGAGATAAATGAGTTGGTCAATGTAGATGCATTTACTAGGCCTATCTAAAAAAAAGAGAGAAAGAGAGAGAGTTCAGGCTAAAGAAAGTTGAAATTGAACCCTGGCCTGCCGCGTGCAAAGCCCACGTTACCTCTACACTATCCTCACGTTCGCAAAATCGTTGTCAGTGTTATATGTGAACATGTTACTCTTAACGGTACTTCCGTATTTAATTGCTCGGCAATTCTTGCCCAAGCAGCCTCGCGATTTTTATTTATCACAACAGTATTCCCTTTTTTGGTTATGATGGGTTTTTACTCCTCGTACAGTTCCATCAATAATATTTGCTATGGTCTTTCCTGCCATTTTCTACATACATTTTGCTACATATCCCGTGACAAACGACAATGTTAACCGGGCTTGAATTAGCCTCAACAAGGAATGCGTTAATGGAATGGGTTTAGCCGCAAGTGGAAGTTGGCGTTAGTTCTAACCAGGCTTAACTAGGTAAGCGCCGCCTTAATTAGCGAGTTTGGTGGAATACCCCTCTTGCTGTGTCTCGGGTCTGTAGAAGAAAATGTGTTCCCTTCAATTCTTATTTGTATCTCATATTAATATTCTTTTCTCTCGGAACATCAAATGTCCTGCTAAGCTGTTTTTTATTGTGTTTAACCCTTGTCGTCTTGATGAAAAGACTCTTTGATCTTTCCCTCTTCCTGAACTGTCTCCGTAACATTTGTCTCACATACATTGATCAAGGCCCGATGGGTGACCCCTGTAGTGACATCGTCTTGCTGTCCCGAGAACAGTCTTCCTCTGCAGAGAGACGTGTTGATTCAATGCAAATCCACTCATGACGCCTTCCCTTTTGTTCCCCCGAATGTTCTGTATAAACCCACCTCGGCCAGGCCATTCGGGAGACTGGATCTTCATGGATACACTGTGAATTTCTTTTCTCCACTGTCAGTGATTAAACCTCATTTGAACCAGTCACAGAATTGGACCTGAAGAGTTTTTCTTCCACAATATGGCGTTGTCGGCGACTCGCTAACCCTGGGCTAGAGGACGTCTGGACTGGTGGGAGTGATTTTGAATATTAGCAATCGGTGCCAAATTCAAAGGGTAAAGGAAGCCTCTCGTAAAATTCCTAACTTTTGCTGATATTCACAATGCCCTGTCTCAGGTCCGGATCTTCCATTGACCCAGGTAACGCAATTTAAATTCCAAATAGCAGTGATTGACTGCAGGCGGTTCTGGTGAGTTTTAAGCAAAAAGGCCTTTTGTAGTATAATGACGGATTACATGGTGCGATTCTCTATGAAGTGACCTTATGGGTTTGAGTTTTTCTCTGTGTAACGGTTTATTATATGAGGTGAATAATATTGTATTGGAGTAACCAGGCTACCATACAGATTATCGTGATTCCTATTGGTAGTATATGAACACTTTGCATGGTGGAATTCTCTGTGACCTTATGGGTCTGAGTGTTTCTCCATGTAACGGATTCTTATATGAGGTGGATATTATTAGTGGAGTGAATCAGTCTGACACTAGAGTATCATAATTCCTATTGTAGTATGAGAACACTTTGCATAGTGGAATTCTCCGTGACCTTGTTAGTCTGAGAGTTCCTCTATGTAACAGATTCTTATATGAGGTGGATATTAGTGTATGGAGTAACCAGTCTGCCATACAGAGTATCATATTTCCTATTGTAGTATGAGAACACTTTGCATAGTGGAATTCTCTGTGAACTTTGTGTGCTGGTGATTTCAACCCTGAAGCAGTTCAAGCGAAGGAACGCTCTCCAGCCCAGGTGGACCGGCCCATATCAAATACTGCTGACCAACAACACTGTCATGAAGTGAGAAGGACACCCCACATGGATCCACTCTTCACGCTGCAGAAGATCAACAGCTCAGCGGGATGCCAACATGGACCAGTGAGTAGGACAACCCGGAGCGGTGCTGATCTGACCAGATGCTGACGGAGGACACCAACATGGCTGCTGCTTGTGACCGGATTATCACTTCTGTGGCTCCTTGGCAGTACCAGTATTAACCAATGGGGACAGAAGGTTGCTTTGGAAGATCCCCCTCTTAATACTGAACCACGGATCCACCAAAAAAAAAAGCATATTAGCAATATCTCGTCCATCCTTGGATGCTCCATCCTTCAACAGAGACGAGAAACTGGACCCAATATATTTCTCACACAAGAACAAATCATTTCTACAAACACTTATATCAACCTGCCTGGAATGAAAGCTGACCAAAGCTCCAATTCTACCAACAGTTAAACATGTGGATTCATCCCACATAATACCGATGAACTCCTCCCACTGATGACTCTGCCCATTTCCGAATGTGACACGTGTCATTTACTTCACCGGAATACACATATCTCACACCCATGAACTTTCTCCAGTTTTCACCTGAAATTAGAACTTTATCCTGCAAAATATCCATAAACAAGTGTCAGGCGTGCATGGTTGCCCCTGCTACCATCCCTCTTAATGTAGTTCCAGGACCATTAGAATTGTGTATTAAAGGCACCAGAAGTGGTCATGACATGAATTTCAGAACTTCGTGCTTTCCTCCATGACCAACAAGGACTTTAATAATTTGGACTTCAACCTTGTCTTCGCCTCCTGCCTACTGCTTTAGACAATCTTTTTAGCATCTCAGGGTGGCACTTGTGCAGTGATTTGTGTTGAATGTTGTACTTATGTGACAGATTATCATGTCACGTATTCAACACAATACTGATGAGGTGCACACCAGCAATATTAGCAAAACTTTTGAGTGATTGGAAACAAATATAGAATATATGTTTTTGTTGTTATGTTGGAATAATCAGTTTTTTTTATTACCTCTTATTATTTACTTATGTAAGAACAAAATGCAAAACTAGAAAATTCCCCCACTGGGAAATTTTGAGAGGGAGGCAGGGAGTGTGCCTGAGCAGAAGATGTTTGACTAAAAAAACTACATTTCCCACTGACTGCTCCTGTCCACTGCTCCTGTCCACCAATCAGAGCACACCTGCTGTCACTTCTCAAGATCAAAGCCATAGAGTGCCGTCACCATAGCAATGGCCCTCGGCGCTTATGTATGACTGCCTTCAAGCCTCTCTCTGCCTTCGCACTCAACTGTTTGCCAGTGCATGTCACCCAGCTCAGCTGTCACTCAAGTACTACCGAGTACTACTGAGACTCAAGCAGTGAGAACTACTAGGTAATATGTATTGTCAAATCACGCCACTGTGCACTGAGCAGGGAACGTGCGCACGCACGCTCGCCCACGCCGAACCTTTCCGCTGTGTGTGAGGCTCCGCAGGTGAGGCGGAGGTGTAATCAGCTGAGCGGGGCAGGAAGGCTTTGTGTGCGCACGCTGAGTCACTGGACGCTTCATGAAGAAGCGGGCAAGAAATAGGTTTGCTCCGCTGATATGTGAGCGTGAGCGTGCAGGGATGTTATTCATAGAAATGCACTGTTAAAATATTTCAGTTAAAAGGTCGTGTTAAATAGATTGAGTTAATTATTTGGTAGAATATCAGCAAAACTGTGACGCCATGTGCTGTAAAACCTGTTAAAACATGTAGTTTAAAAAATTGTCTTACACTCTGATCTTTTCCAGGGCAAGTTAGCAGTTGGCGTGAGGCCGGCGCTGCCTGTTGAGGGGGTCACTCTGTTCCTGGGCAACAGTGCTGCAGGTGAGCGTGTGTGGGGTGGTGCTTCGCTGCCGCTGGTGGTGCCTTCCATGCCGCTGGTGAGGAAGCAGCTCGATAATGATGCTTAGTTAGATAGTTTCCCTGAAGTGTTTACGCTGTGTGCTGTGAAGCATTCCATGGCCCAAAATTCACCTCCAGCAGTGCCTGAGCATGAAGTGGGTGATGGCGAGTCCGCAGAGGGGTTGTGTTTCTCCCTGTCTGATGCTTCTCTCTCGGTCACGCGGGAGGAACTAGAGAGTGAGCAGCGTGCAGATGTGTCCCTGAACGGGCTGTTTGACATTGCATTGCCCGCACATGAGGTAAAGAATGATTCTCATTGTTATTTTCTGCTTAAGGGACTGCTGATGAGGAAGTGGGTGCTGCATGGGGATGAGTTTGTTGGGGACCCTGTCCTTCAGGTTGTCGTACCTTCCAAGCTCCGTGATACGGTGCTGAAGCGGGCCCATGATGAGTCTAGGGACGCTGGGGAGTGAGGAAAACATATGAACGGATCTTACGATTCTTTTTCTGGCCTAGGTTAAAGAGGGATGTCGCAGAATACATTAAATATTATAAACATGATATTGGCCCTAAATTACAGCAGCATACAGCAGTTTCTCATTCACCGCTTTGGGGCCTGGGATCCACTTCATCCATCCTGCTCCTAAGGCCTACTCCATCCACCCTGCTCTGCAGCCTGAGGCCTACACCATCCACCCTGCTCTGCAGCCTCAGGCCTACTCCATCCACCTGGCTCTGCAGCCTGAGGCCTATTCCATCCACCCTGCTCTGCAGCCTGAGGCCTATTCCATCCACCCTGCTCTGCAGCCTGAGGCCTACTCCATCCACCCTGCTCTGCAGCCTGAGGCCTATTCCATCCACCCTGCTCTGCAGCCTGAGGTCTGTTTTATCCACCCTGCTTTGCAGTCATCAATCCAACCCAAGGCTCCAGCGAAGCCTACAGTTTAACTGTCTTCTTCTACAATGACGCTAATCATTGTATTAGGCTTTATTTCCTTGGCTGGACCAGCTGGGTGGTGGCCCCACATGTGTGGCATTCCTCCTCCTATAACATCATCTGAGGAGGATATATTAGATTGGGTAGGCCACAGTTCTAGCTTTGAAAATGTGACTTTCCCCCACAATGACTGTTGCAGAGCTACTCTTAAAACTTTGAACATAGCCAAGTGGCTGCTTAAATCTGATATGTCTCTGCAATTTTGCTGTCTCCTTGTTTTGAGTGAGCATTTTTGTAATTCTACAACCTCCTCTACTGCTAACACTTACCCCTTTAGGCCAAGTGTCTGACGTAAAAGGTTGTAGCATCAGGCTTAAACGTTAAGTTATACTATTGCTATGCTTTCAGGGAATGTTGAGACTAATCCAGGCCCTGATACACCGGTAGATTGTTACACCCCTGCAGACTTTAAATCTAGAACTGGTCTTGAAATAATTCATATAAATGTAAGGAGTCTACAAAAAAAAATGGACTTGTTAAAGGTCTGGATAAACTCGACAAATGCTGATGTTATTGTCTTATCTGAAACCTGGTTCACCAAATCTGTGCTTGATAAGGATATTTCTATTAATGGCTACAATGTTTACCGTGCTGATCGTCCAAGAAAAGGGGGCGGAGTTGCAATTTTGATGTTAATTTAGTGCTTAATGAGTCAGTATCTAAAGATTTTGAGTTGCTTGTTCTTGAAATAGAATTAACAAAGAATCACCGTTTCATGTTGGTAGGATGTTATAGACCACCATCTGCTCCTAAAAAAAATTGTCTTCCCTTGTTAAGTTTTTATCACAGCTGAAATACAACCATTTACTTGTGGTGGGAGATTTAAACTGGGACTGGCTCATGCCTGTCTCCGACGACCTGAAAGCACAATGTGATTCTCTTAACCTCACACAATTAATTCATTCCCAGACCCAACCCCAAATGTTGGGCAACAGCAACACTCATTGACTAAGCTTTAACCAACATGCCTTCCAAATATGTGACAACGGGTGTGTTTCCAAATGATCTGAGTGATCACCGTGTGATAGCGGTCGTGAGAGACACAAGGCTTCCTAAAAGTAAGACACGCTTTGTAGAGAAGCGCAATATGAAAATGTTTGTTGAACAAGCTTTCTTGCATGATCTTCATCATTTTGTCTGGGAAAGGATTGCCCTTTTTGATGATGTTGAATTGGCTTGGAGTTACTTTAATGAAAGTTTCAGTCATATCATTAACAAACATGCCCCCCTGCGCAAATTCAGAATTAAAGGTCGTGATAATCCATGGTTTACAACTAAACTAGCAGAAGTGCTGCATGAGCAAAATTCTGCATGGGCCAGGGCACATAAATCAGGCTTGGAAACTGACTGGCTTTATTTTAGACAATTAAGAAATAAATGTACCTCTCTTCTCTGAAATACAAAGGCTGTTTTACTTGTCCATGACTACTGAAAGTCTGAAAAATCCAAAGAAATTTTGGAAAGCAATTAAATCTTTGTCGTCTACCTCTAACTTAGTTAGTCTTCCTTCCAGTATGCTGATTGATGGCAGCAGAGTAACCGATAGAACATACATATTAAATTGTTTTAACAAACATTTCATTTGGGTTCTTGTTTAACTCCAAAACTCCCTCTAAACAACCCACACCTAGTGAAAAAGCCGCAAATGACCCTCCACTGGTTGATAGGAACCCTGGTAATGTTCAGGCTTTTAATTTCTCACCTTTTTCTACAGCAGAGGTTGCTAAAGCTCTCAAAGACCTTGATCCTAAAAAACCTGCAGGACCAGATCATTTGGAGCCTCTGTTTTTAAAACTGGCATCTGAAATAGTAGCTGTTCCATTGTGTTCCATTTTTAATCTTTGTTTGTTGACCAATGTAATTCCAAAAGTCTGGAAATCTGCGTTCTTATTTATCATCCCTTTTAATTTTGAATAGTAGTACCTATAGTCTCTGCTCTATAGGACGTTTATCATTTTACTGTTCCTAAGGTCAGAACAGAAATGGGGAAGAAAGTTTTTAGATTTTCTGCTCCGAGTACATGGAACAATTTGCAGTCAGAGCTCAAACTCCAAAGTCTGGTGTCTCTCAATGTATTTAAGTCCTTGATGAATTCCATTACATCCAGGCTTCAGGTGTGTAAATGTTTTATTTGATTGCAAATGTTTGACCAATCTTGTAAATTCTCTTAACTAATTTTGAAAATTCAATTGCTATTTGTATTCTAATTGTTTGTTTCTTTTTTGTCTATGATTAATGTGATGATGTGTTTGTAACTTTTTGTGCTGCCATTCTTGGCCAGGTCTCTCTTGCAAAAGAGATCTGCGATCTCAATGGGACAAATGTGGTTAAATAAAGGTTATAATAATAATTAAAACTGCCAAGCAGTATCGTGACGGGCCCTCGCTCATAAGCGGTTGTGGAGTGCCTGCGGTCACAGGGCAGTGTCGTGGACGCTGCCCTTGGAGCGGCCGCCTCTCCCGGCGCAGGTCGAGACGCAAGCGATGGACACCGAAAGGCATCCGTCTCTCACATGCGGTCGTGGAGTGCCTGCATTCACACGGCAGCGCAACGTGTGCCGCCTACCCGTGCAGCAGCCACCTCCTCGTGGAGGCAGCTTAGACACAAGCGATTGACATTCAAAGGCATCTGTCTGTCACGTACACACATCTTCATGCCTTCCTGACATCTGTCCTCCTCCCCCTAGTGTGTCCTCTCCTCCTCCCCCTGTGTCCTCCTTGCAAGCTGAAATGAGAGGAATTAGTTGTCAGGTGTGGCTTTAACTTGGAAAAAGTCACAAAATCAATGACATTTCCTGTTGCCAGTAGGTGGCGCTCTGACAGAGTGAATATCTCAGTGCAGATGTGTTCAGGAAGGAACTCTAATCAAGTGTGCAAGATTTGGAGCAGCTCTGAGAACAAACACTGAAGTTATAATAGTTTGGATGTTAATGACAGAGTTCAGCTGACAGCTGTATGAGATGCATGTAAAGTGTGCATCTCTCCTCCTCTCTGTGTCCAGGCTGAAATGAGAGGAATTTAAAAAAAGGAATTAAAAGTGGCATGACTGTTGATCTGGTGTGAAGCAGAGTGCAGCTGCATGTGAGATTCACAGTTCTCTCTGTCACTGAGTGATCTCTCTCTGGCTTCATCTGGTGGTCGCTGTGCGCCTGTGTCTCCCCCCTATGTGTCCTGAGTGAGAAACTGGCTGAATTACACACTTGGCTAAAAACATTTTTTTTACCTACTTTATGATAACTTTAGGTGGTAGGTCCAAGAGGCTTTTTTGTTCATCTCCACTATGGCTATCTAGGAAAAAATATTTCATGCGTCTACGCCCTACATAGAGGGGGGGCTATTGCTCGGAAAAAGGGTCTAAAATCAGTCACATTTCATGTCGCCATTAGGTGGCGCTCTACCTGTGAGTTAAAATTGCAGGGCAGTTGTGTTCAGGACGTGACTCTTGACAAGCATGAATATTTTGGAGCAGATCGGAAATGAAACGGTGAAGTTATAACAGTTTTAATGGCAATGGCGAAGGTTGAAAATAGTAGCGCAGTCAAGGCGCCGCCGTGGCCACGCCCCAAGACTTTTGGAGAATCTTTGAGTAACTTTTTATCCTTAAGGCCTTTCCAACCACTTATCTAATTTTGGTATCGATCGGATCAACGTTATAGGACAAGTTTGATTTTGCGTGACCCCTGTGAATGGCCAAAAACAGCCAAAAACGGCCAAAAACTGCACTTTTTGGAAATTTGTGGCAGCGCCAAACATGACCCAATTTTATTAAAACTTGACATGCATGTTCTTTTACGCGATTGCAACATAGATTTTGAGTTTCGTAATTTTGGGGGCAAAGGTTATAGAGTTATGCTAATTGCATTTTGGTAGCCCCACCCTCTAATGTTCATTGGCCGATATCTTCTGATAACATGCATATTTTCGAAACCTTTGGACCACCCCCTCAGCTAGGTCTAAAGAGTATGTGTACCAAATTTCCTCCAAATCGGACCAACGGTTTCCGACAAATGCGCAACTTCCTGTTTTTCATAAAATCCAAGATGGCGGAAAATTTCGGTAGGCGGACTTTGGTACTCCAAGAGGATTTTGACACTTTTTGACAGACAGATGGCTTTGTTTGCACATGTGTGCAAAGTTACATGTCAATCGGAGTTACGGTGCGGCGGGGCTGGCGATTCTCCACTCTAGGTGACGCTAGCAAGCAACTTTTTCGTGGCCGAATACGAAGACGCCAAATTCTCAATTTTTTTGCCAGACCCTATCGACACTCCAATTTTCGTTTTTCACGCTCAGGCCCCCAAAACGCAGGTCGAACTCGTGAAAGAATAATAAGAAGAAAAAAAACATTCGAAAAACAATAGGGCTTCGCAGCCCGACGTTGTCGGCGCTAGGGCCCTAAAAAAACATTCGAAAAACAATAGGGCTTCGCAGCCCGACGTTGTCGGCGCTCGGGCCCTAATAATAAACATTCGAATAACAATAGGGCTTCGCAGCCCGACGTTGTCGGCGCTCGGGCCCTAATAACCCCAAGATTTCTGGCTTTGTGTGAGGTTTTCAGGGACAGAGAGTGAAGGTGTTGAATTACTTTAAACCTTTCTTTTTTAGCACCAAAAACAATTATTTCAGTTTTGTCCTCATTTAGTCTTTGACTTGCTCAATGCACTGGCACAGAAGATCTATGGGGCGATAGTCGTTTGGTGATAGTGCTACATAGATTTGGGTGTCATCGGCATAGCAATGGTGGTCAATGTTATTATTTTGCATGATTTGTCCTAGTGGGAGCATGGAGATGTTGAATAAAGTCGGCCCCAAGATTGAACCTTGGGGGACTCCACACGTTACATTGGTAGGTTCTGATACAAAGTTGCCAATGGAAACAAAATAGTTCCTATCTTGTAGATATGACTTGAACCAGCTTAAGACTGTGCCTGAGAGCCCCACCCAGTTTTCCAACCTGTCCAAGAGTATTGAGTGGTCGACAGTGTCAAATGCAGCACTGAGGTCTAATAGCATTAATATTGAAGTTTTGCCAGAGTCTGTGTTAAGACGGATGTCATTTACAACTTTAATAAGGGCCGTCTCGGTGCTATGAAAAGGTCGAAATCCTGACTGGAAGTTGTTGTGGCAGCCAGTTGAAGCCAGGAAGTGATTTAGTTGTTGGAGGACAACTTTCTCAATTATTTTACTTATGAAAGGTGGATTTGAAATTGGTCTGTAGTTGTTGATAATAGAGGCATCTAGGCTCCGCTTTTTTAGAAGAGGTTTAATGACTGCAGTTTTGAAGGCCTTTGGGAAATTGCCTGATTGAATGGATGTATTAACTATTAGCAATACGTCTATTGATAGGCAGTCAAATACATTCTTTAAAAAGTTGGTAGGTAAAGCATCAAGGCAGCAGGTGGATGATTTTAGATTTGTCACCGTTTCCACTAGAGTTTTAGAGTCTATGGCATTAAAGCTTGCCATGATTGCTGTGTTACTTTTGCCTGAACAGGGTGGTGATCCAACTTTTTTTTTGAGATATTGATGTCTGATGCCTTCAATTTTATTAGTATAAAAGAATGCAAACTCATTGCATTTCTGCGTGGAATGGAGTTTAGCTGGTATTTGTGTTGGGGGGTTGGTCAGTCTGTCAACAGTTGCAAATAGGGTTTTCGCCTTAATAGCGTACTTCCATGTCCCAATTACGTTGCACCATCGATGCTTCCTGAGATTTGCTTTTCGCGGCCGGCATTTTCAGTTCAGGGTTCCCTTTGGCCTCTCCCTCTCCCAGCGGGTGTTCACCGGAGTTGTTTCGGCAGCTCTGGCACCCCTGCAGAAGCAGGGCATGAAGGTTCTGCCATATTTATACGACTGGCTGGTCTGTGCACCATCCCGGTGTCTGGTGGCCCAGGATACGGCTCGGCTGCTTCAGCACGTGGCCTGGCTGGGCCTGACAGTACATTTTTCAAAGAATGTCCTGGACCCATCCCAACGGGTAGTATACCTGGGGATGGTCCTGGACTCGGTCACTATGAGGGCGTATCTGTCGCCTCGGCGTGTAGACGACATCCTCAGTATTTATACCAGGGGAACGGAATCTGGCCACAGATTTTTTGTCGCGGCTGAAGCCCCCACCAGGGGAGTGGCGGCTTCATCCGGAAGTGGTGGAGATGTTGTGGGGTCTTTTTGGCAGGGCGGAAGTGGACCTCTTTGCTTCGGCGGAGTCGACACATTGCCCCCTCTGGTTCTCCTGGACGGAGGTGACCAGCCCCCTTGGCCAGGATGCTCTGGCTCACGATTGGCCGCAGTGTCCTCTGTATGCCTTCCCACCGCTGCCCCTGATTCTTCCACTGCTGCGCAGGGTCTGCTGCAGCTCTCCGTGGTGCCTCCCCTACAGCACGGACCTCCTTTCACAGCTGGGGGTCTGATTTGGCATCCGGACCCCAGTCGCCTCCAGCTCTGGGCTTGGCCGCTACAGGGCCCGACCCACTGCTGAGGGTTTGCCCTGCGGACGTCAGGCGTACTATTCTGAATGCCAGGGCACCATCTACCCGGGTTCAATATGAGAACAGATGGAGGCTGTTCTCTAACTGGTGTGTGGATAAGGCAGTAGATCCAGCACGTTGCTCTGTGGCCACTGTTCTGGAGTTTCTGCAGTCCCTGCTGGATGGTGGCCGCCCTGCTTCCACCTTAAGAGTCTATGTGGCTGCTATTTCTTCCCAACATGAGATGGTCGACGGAGCCACAGTGGGGTGCCACAGGTTGGTGTCCCTCTACCTTAGAGGGGCTCTGAGGCTGTGTCCCCCTAGGACGCTGAGGGCTCCAGCATGGGACCTGACCCTGGTGCTGGAGGCCGTGTCCGCTCCTCCCTTTGAGCCTTTGACCCAGGTAGGGTTGAAATGGCTTTCTATGAAGACGGCTTTTCTGCTCGCCATTACCTCTGCGAAGCGGGTCGGGGAGTTGCATGCCCTCTCCGTGGCTGATACCTGCCTGCGGTGGTCCTGTGGCTGAATGTGGCGTTCCTACCCAAGGTGCTTAACCAGCCTATCCAGCTCGCACACTTTGACTCCCTGTCTGAGGATGGTCAGTCGGAGCTGCTGTGCCCGGTACGGGCACTTGAGGCTTATATTGCCGCTACTGCCTGTATGCACCAGTCGGAACAGCTGTTTGTGTGTCATAGTGGCCCTAACAGAGACCGTGCTCTTACCAAGCAGCGGATGTCCCATTGGGTTGTGGATGCGATCACGCATGCCTATGGGGCCAGTGGCCGCCCCCCGCCATCCGGGGTAAGGTGTCACTCCACCAGGAGTGTTTCAACATCATGGGCGGCACTAAGAGGGGTGCCTCTGGAGGCGATCTGTGCTGCGGCATCATGGACGTCACCTGGCACATTTGCACGTTTTTATCGTGTCAACGTCGCCGCTCCCCATCCGATGGGTGTTGTCCTGTGTCCAAGCGCTGCTGCCCCCAATGAGTGAGGTGGGTGTTGGATTCGTTGTGACCTTGTTGGTATGGGTCATCCAGTGCTTTAAGCACCACCTCTGGCGGCCAGTAAGGATGAAATCGAACGAAAAATACAAATGTAACTACGGTTCTATGAATCCTGGATGACCGCCAGAGCATCTTGTCACTCAGAATCCGTGTGTTTTCGCGAGAAGATTCTGGGAACAGATCCTCTCACGACACCGGAAGATATAGCCTTCCCGGTGTCACGTGGGGATCACAGGTGACTATGTTGTTATTGGTACTCGAAATGCGCATGCGCGAGGTGGAGATATCCAGTGCTTTGAGCACTGCCTCTGGCGGTCATCCAGGATTCATAGAACCGTAGTTACATTTGTAACTTTAATTTTGTGGACTTCTCAGTGAATGGGTAATCACTGTCACTACCCCAGTGTGATCTGATGGTCACCGTCTAATAAGCCTGAAAAAAGGAGAGAACCAATTTTCAGGTCCACGTACCTGACACTCTCCCACCTTGGGATGTGCGGTACAGATTTAGGAGATCCTCAAAGTGCTCTTTCCGTTTTATGACAGTGTCTGCAGTGAAAACATTCCACTGTGTAGTCACAACCCTATGAATTGTAATATTTAATTAACCTTTAGGCAAGAGCTCGAGTTTCCGTAGTGTAGTGGTTATCACGTTCGCCTAACGCGAGAAAGGTCCCCGTTTCGAAAGCGGGCGGGAACACTTTACTTTGTTAGTGTTTGATCCATACAATGAAACTCCACAGAGTTGAATTCTCAGTGTAGTGGGTCATAAGGAATGTTGTCACATTTGCATTGCAGGTCCCAGTTTGAAAAGCAAGGATGGAAACACATTTTGTTGTAAGTGCTTGGTCCGCACAATATAACCCTTCGAAATTGAATTCCCAGTAAATTGGAAAATGAGAATTTCATTACAATGAAGATAACCCCAGTTAGGGGCAGCCGTTTAGCTCCCTAGCAGAACAGAGCCTAAGCCAAGTACTGCGTTCCCATCCTGAGTGGTCTAATGGTTTGCCAATACCTCCTTGAGGCCCAGTGACAGTCCTTCTTGATAACACCACAGATCCCACAAACCAGTCTGTGGTAGGAAAATGATATTTCGTAAGATGTCTGATTTGATACAATAAGACTTTATTAAGCAAAACTCAGCCATTGTGCTGATCAGTAACATCCACGGGGAGATGCAGTTTGCCTTCGGGTTGCGAGGACCTTACTTGATCAACACTGATCAGCTATTTGGAAAGTCTCCCCGTCGGGGAATCGAACCCCGGTCTTCCGCGTGACAGGCGGAGATACTGTCCACTATACTAACGAGGAGGGCTTTCAAAAAATATGCAAGTCTGTCAGGAGGGGGTGCCCTTCTGCTGATTACAGGGATTGTGCACGAGTTTACAGGGAAGCATTTAAATGTATTAAACCTTTGCTGTCACTCATATCCGTGACACAATAGCTGTGATTGGATCCAGTTTAAAAACGTACATTTTCTCTCGCATTTGAAATGTTTGCGCACATAGGGAAATGGCACCCTACTGCAGGCACAGCGTGTAAAAGAGGCATTCGTCAGTTTCTGTAGTGTAGTGGTTATCACGTTCGCCTCACACGCGAAAGGTCCCCGTTTCGAAAGCGGGCAGAAACACGCTTCTTTATTTGTGCTAAATCCACACAATAAACCTCTGTTTTGTGGACTTCTCAGTAAATGGGTAATCACTGGCACTACCCCAGTGTGATCTGATGGTCACCGTCTAATAAGCCCGCAAAAAGGAGAGAACCAATTTTCAGGTCCACGTACCTGACACTCTCCCACCTTGGGATGTGCGGTAAAGATTTAGGAGATCCTCAAAGTGCTCTTTCCGTTTTATGACAGTGTCTGCAGTGAAAACATTCCACTGTGCAGTCACAACCCTATGAATTGTAATATTTAGTTTACCTTTAGGCAAGAGCTCGAGTTTCCGTAGTGTAGTGGTTATCACGTTCGCCTAACGCGCGAAAGGTCCCCGTTTCGAAAGCGGGCGGCAACACTTTACTTTGTTAGTGTTTGATCCATACAATGAAACTCCACAGAGTTGAATTCTCAGTGTAGTGGGTCATAAGGAATGTTGTCACATTTGCATTGCAGGTCCCAGTTTGAAAAGCAAGGATGGAAACACATTTTGTTGCAAGTGCTTGGTCCGCACAATATAACCCTTCGAAATTGAATTCCCAGTAAATTGGAAAATGAGAATTTCATTACAATGAAGATAACCCCAGTTAGGGGCAGCCGTTTACCTCCCTAGCAGAACAGAGCCTAAGCCAAGTACTGCGTTCCCATCCTGAGTGGTCTAATGGTTTGCCAATACCTCCTTGAGGCCCAGTGACAGTCCTTCTTGATAACACCATAGATCCCACAAACCAGTCTGTGGTAGGAAAATGATATTTCGTAAGATGTCTGATTTGATACAATAAGACTTTATTAAGCAAAACTTGGCCATTGCGCTGATCAGTAACATCCACGGGGAGATGCAGTTTGCCTTCGGGTTGCGAGGATGGGACCTTACTTGATCAACACTGATCAGCTATTTGGAAAGTCTCCCCGTCGGGGAATCGAACCCCCCCCGGTCTTCCGCGTGACAGGCGGAGATACTGTCCACTATACTAACAAGGAGGGCTTTTAAAAAATATGCAAGTCTGTCAGGAGGGGGTGCCCTTCTGCTGATTACAGGTATTGTGCACGAGTTTACAGGGAAGCATTTAAATGTATAAAACCTTTGCTGTCACTCATATCCATGACACAATAGCTGTGATTGGATCCAGTTTAAAAACGTACATTTTCTCTCGCATTTGAAATGTTTGCGCACATAGGGAAATGGCACCCTACTGCAGGCACAGCGTGTAAAAGGGGCATTCGTCAGTTTCTGTAGTGTAGTGGTTATCACGTTCGCCTCACACGCGAAAGGTCCCCGTTTCGAAGGCGGGCAGAAACACGCTTCTTTATTTGTGCTAAATCCACACAATAAACCTCTGTTTTGTGGACTTCTCAGTAAATGGGTAATCACTGGCACTACCCCAGTGTGATCTGATGGTCACCGTCTAATAAGCCCGCAAAAAGGAGAGAACCAATTTTCAGGTCCACGTACCTGACACTCTCCCACCTTGGGATGTGCGGTACAGATTTAGGAGATCCTCAAAGTGCTCTTTCCGTTTTATGACAGTGTCTGCAGTGAAAACATTCCACTGTGCAGTCACAACCCTATGAATTGTAATATTTAGTTTACCTTTAGGCAAGAGCTCGAGTTTCCGTAGTGTAGTGGTTATCACGTTCGCCTAACGCGCGAAAGGTCCCCGTTTCGAAAGCGGGCGGGAACACTTTACTTTGTTAGTGTTTGATCCATACAATGAAACTCCACAGAGTTGAATTCTCAGTGTAGTGGGTCATAAGGAATGTTGTCACATTTGCATTGCAGGTCCCAGTTTGAAAAGCAAGGATGGAAACACATTTTGTTGTAAGTGCTTGGTCCGCACAATATAACCCTTCGAAATTGAATTCCCAGTAAATTGGACAATAAGAATTTCATTACAATGAAGATAACCCCAGTTAGGGGCAGCCGTTTACCTCCCTAGCAGAACAGAGCCTAAGCCAAGTACTGCGTTCCCATCCTGAGTGGTCTAATGGTTTGCCAATACCTCCTTGAGGCCCAGTGACAGTCCTTCTTGATAACACCACAGATCCCACAAACCAGTCTGTGGTAGGAAAATTATATTTCGTAAGATGTCTGATTTGATACAATAAGACTTTATTAAGCAAAACTTGGCCATTGTGCTGATCAGTAACATCCACGGGGAGATGCAGTTCGCCTTCGGGTTGCGAGGATGGGACCTTACTTGATCAACACTGATCAGCTATTTGGAAAGTCTCCCCGTCGGGGAATCGAACCCCGGTCTTCCGCGTGACAGGCGGAGATACTGTCCACTATACTAACGAGGAGGGCTTTCAAAAAATATGCAAGTCTGTCAGGAGGGGGTGCCCTTCTGCTGATTACAGGGATTGTGCACGAGTTTACAGGGAAGCATTTAAATGTATTAAACCTTTGCTGTCACTCATATCCATGACACAATAGCTGTGATTGGATCCAGTTTAAAAACGTACATTTTCTCTCGCATTTGAAATGTTTGCGCACATAGGGAAATGGCACCCTACTGCAGGCACAGCGTGTAAAAGGGGCATTCGTCAGTTTCTGTAGTGTAGTGGTTATCACGTTCGCCTCACACGCGAAAGGTCCCCGTTTCGAAAGCGGGCAGAAACACGCTTCTTTATTTGTGCTAAATCCACACAATAAACCTCTGTTTTGTGGACTTCTCAGTAAATGGGTAATCACTGGCACTACCCCAGTGTGATCTGATGGTCACCGTCTAATAAGCCCGCAAAAAGGAGAGAACCAATTTTCAGGTCCACGTACCTGACACTCTCCCACCTTGGGATGTGCGGTACAGATTTAGGAGATCCTCAAAGTGCTCTTTCCGTTTTATGACAGTGTCTGCAGTGAAAACATTCCACTGTGCAGTCACTACCCTATGAATTGTAATATTTAGTTTACCTTTAGGCAAGAGCTCGAGTTTCCGTAGTGTAGTGGTTATCACGTTCGCCTAACGCGCGAAAGGTCCCCGTTTCGAAAGCGGGCGGGAACACTTTACTTTGTTAGTGTTTGATCCATACAATGAAACTCCACAGAGTTGAATTCTCAGTGTAGTGGGTCATAAGGAATGTTGTCACATTTGCATTGCAGGTCCCAGTTTGAAAAGCAAGGATGGAAACACATTTTGTTGTAAGTGCTTGGTCCGCACAATATAACCCTTCGAAATTGAATTCCCAGTAAATTGGAAAATGAGAATTTCATTACAATGAAGATAACCCCAGTTAGGGGCAGCCGTTTACCTCCCTAGCAGAACAGAGCCTAAGCCAAGTACTGCGTTCCCATCCTGAGTGGTCTAATGGTTTGCCAATACCTCCTTGAGGCCCAGTGACAGTCCTTCTTGATAACACCACAGATCCCACAAACCAGTCTGTGGTAGGAAAATGATATTTCGTAAGATGTCTGATTTGATACAATAAGACTTTATTAAGCAAAACTTGGCCATTGTGCTGATCAGTAACATCCACGGGGAGATGCAGTTTGCCTTCGGGTTGCGAGGACCTTACTTGATCAACACTGATCAGCTATTTGGAAAGTCTCTCCGTCGGGGAATCGAACCCCGGTCTTCCGCGTGACAGGCGGAGATACTGTCCACTATACTAACGAGGAGGACTTTCAAAAAATATGCAAGTCTGTCTGGAGCGGGTGCCCTTCTGCTGATTACAGGGATTGTGCACGAGTTTACAGGGAAGCATTTAAATGTATTAAACCTTTGCTGTCACTCATATCCATGACACAATAGCTGTGATTGGATCCAGTTTAAAAACGTAAATTTTCTCTCGCATTTGAAATGTTTGCGCACATAGGGAAATGGCACCCTACTGCAGGCACAGCGTGTAAAAGGGGCATTCGTCAGTTTCTGTAGTGTAGTGGTTATCACGTTCGCCTCACACGCGAAAGGTCCCCGTTTCGAAAGCGGGCAGAAACACGCTTCTTTATTTGTGCTAAATCCACACAATAAACCTCTGTTTTGTGGACTTCTCAGTAAATGGGTAATCACTGGCACTACCCCAGTGTGATCTGATGGTCACCGTCTAATAAGCCCGCAAAAAGGAGAGAACCAATTTTCAGGTCCACGTACCTGACACTCTCCCACCTTGGGATGTGCGGTACAGATTTAGGAGATCCTCAAAGTGCTCTTTCCGTTTTATGACAGTGTCTGCAGTGAAAACATTCCACTGTGCAGTCACAACCCTATGAATTGTAATATTTAGTTTACCTTTAGGCAAGAGCTCGAGTTTCCGTAGTGTAGTGGTTATCACGTTCGCCTAACGCGCGAAAGGTCCCCGTTTCGAAAGCGGGCGGGAACACTTTACTTTGTTAGTGTTTGATCCATACAATGAAACTCCACAGAGTTGAATTCTCAGTGTAGTGGGTCATAAGGAATGTTGTCACATTTGCATTGCAGGTCCCAGTTTGAAAAGCAAGGATGGAAACACATTTTTTTGTAAGTGCTTGGTCCGCACAATATAACCCTTCGAAATTGAATTCCCAGTAAATTGGAAAATGAGAATTTCATTACAATGAAGATAACCCCAGTTAGGGGCAGCCGTTTACCTCCCTAGCAGAACAGAGCCTAAGCCAAGTACTGCGTTCCCATCCTGAGTGGTCTAATGGTTTGCCAATACCTCCTTGAGGCCCAGTGACAGTCCTTCTTGATAACACCACAGATCCCACAAACCAGTCTGTGGTAGGAAAATGATATTTCGTAAGATGTCTGATTTGATACAATAAGACTTTATTAAGCAAAACTTGGCCATTGTGCTGATCAGTAACATCCACGGGGAGATGCAGTTTGCCTTCGGGTTGCGAGGACCTTACTTGATCAACACTGATCAGCTATTTGGAAAGTCTCCCCGTCGGGGAATCGAACCCCGGTCTTCCGCGTGACAGGCGGAGATACTGTCCACTATACTAACTAGGAGGGCTTTCAAAAAATATGCAAGTCTGTCTGGAGCGGGTGCCCTTCTGCTGATTACAGGGATTGTGCACGAGTTTACAGGGAAGCATTTAAATGTATTAAACCTTTGCTGTCACTCATATCCATGACACAATAGCTGTGATTGGATCCAGTTTAAAAACGTACATTTTCTCTCGCATTTGAAATGTTTGCGCACATAGGGAAATGGCACCCTACTGCAGGCACAGCGTGTAAAAGGGGCATTCGTCAGTTTCTGTAGTGTAGTGGTTATCACGTTCGCCTCACACGCGAAAGGTCCCCGTTTCGAAAGCGGGCAGAAACACGCTTCTTTATTTGTGCTAAATCCACACAATAAACCTCTGTTTTGTGGACTTCTCAGTAAATGGGTAATCACTGGCACTACCCCAGTGTGATCTGATGGTCACCGTCTAATAAGCCCGCAAAAAGGAGAGAACCAATTTTCAGGTCCACGTACCTGACACTCTCCCACCTTGGGATGTGCGGTACAGATTTAGGAGATCCTCAAAGTGCTCTTTCCGTTTTATGACAGTGTCTGCAGTGAAAACATTCCACTGTGCAGTCACAACCCTATGAATTGTAATATTTAGTTTACCTTTGGGCAAGAGCTCGAGTTTCCGTAGTGTAGTGGTTATCACGTTCGCCTAACGCGCGAAAGGTCCCCGTTTCGAAAGCGGGCGGGAACACTTTACTTTGTTAGTGTTTGATCCATACAATGAAACTCCACAGAGTTGAATTCTCAGTGTAGTGGGTCATAAGGAATGTTGTCACATTTGCATTGCAGGTCCCAGTTTGAAAAGCAAGGATGGAAACACATTTTTTTGTAAGTGCTTGGTCCGCACAATATAACCCTTCGAAATTGAATTCCCAGTAAATTGGAAAATGAGAATTTCATTACAATGAAGATAACCCCAGTTAGGGGCAGCCGTTTACCTCCCTAGCAGAACAGAGCCTAAGCCAAGTACTGCGTTCCCATCCTGAGTGGTCTAATGGTTTGCCAATACCTCCTTGAGGCCCAGTGACAGTCCTTCTTGATAACACCACAGATCCCACAAACCAGTCTGTGGTAGGAAAATGATATTTCGTAAGATGTCTGATTTGATACAATAAGACTTTATTAAGCAAAACTTGGCCATTGTGCTGATCAGTAACATCCACGGGGAGATGCAGTTTGCCTTCGGGTTGCGAGGACCTTACTTGATCAACACTGATCAGCTATTTGGAAAGTCTCCCCGTCGGGGAATCGAACCCCGGTCTTCCGCGTGACAGGCGGAGATACTGTCCACTATACTAACAAGGAGGGCTTTTAAAAAATATGCAAGTCTGTCAGGAGGGGGTGCCCTTCTGCTGATTACAGGGATTGTGCACGAGTTTACAGGGAAGCATTTAAATGTATTAAACCTTTGCTGTCACTCATATCCATGACACAATAGCTGTGATTGGATCCAGTTTAAAAACGTACATTTTCTCTCGCATTTGAAATGTTTGCGCACATAGGGAAATGGCACCCTACTGCAGGCACAGCGTGTAAAAGGGGCGTTCGTCAGTTTCTGTAGTGCAGTGGTTATCACGTTCGCCTCACACGCGAAAGGTCCCCGTTTCGAAAGCGGGCAGAAACACGCTTCTTTATTTGTGCTAAATCCACACAATAAACCTCTGTTTTGTGGACTTCTCAGTAAATGGGTAATCACTGGCACTACCCCAGTGTGATCTGATGGTCACCGTCTAATAAGCCCGCAAAAAGGAGAGAACCAATTTTCAGGTCCACGTACCTGACACTCTCCCACCTTGGGATGTGCGGTACAGATTTAGGAGATCCTCAAAGTGCTCTTTCCGTTTTATGACAGTGTCTGCAGTGAAAACATTCCACTGTGCAGTCACAACCCTATGAATTGTAATATTTAGTTTACCTTTAGGCAAGAGCTCGAGTTTCCGTAGTGTAGTGGTTATCACGTTCGCCTAACGCGCGAAAGGTCCCCGTTTCGAAAGCGGGCGGGAACACTTTACTTTGTTAGTGTTTGATCCATACAATGAAACTCCACAGAGTTGAATTCTCAGTGTAGTGGGTCATAAGGAATGTTGTCACATTTGCATTGCAGGTCCCAGTTTGAAAAGCAAGGATGGAAACACATTTTGTTGTAAGTGCTTGGTCCGCACAATATAACCCTTCGAAATTGAATTCCCAGTAAATTGGAAAATGAGAATTTCATTACAATGAAGATAACCCCAGTTAGGGGCAGCCGTTTACCTCCCTAGCAGAACAGAGCCTAAGCCAAGTACTGCGTTCCCATCCTGAGTGGTCTAATGGTTTGCCAATACCTCCTTGAGGCCCAGTGACAGTCCTTCTTGATAACACCACAGATCCCACAAACCAGTCTGTGGTAGGAAAATGATATTTCGTAAGATGTCTGATTTGATACAATAAGACTTTATTAAGCAAAACTTGGCCATTGTGCTGATCAGTAACATCCACGGGGAGATGCAGTTGCCTTCGGGTTGCGAGGACCTTACTTGATCAACACTGATCAGCTATTTGGAAAGTCTCCCCGTCGGGGAATCGAACCCGGTCTTCCGCGTGACAGGCGAGATACTGTCCACTATACTAACAGGAGGGCTTTAAAAAATATGCAAGTCTGTCAGGAGGGGGTGCCCTTCTGCTGATTACAGGATTGTGCACGAGTTTACAGGGAAGCATTTAAATGTATAAACCTTTGCTGTCACTCATATCCATGACACAATAGCTGTGATTGGATCCAGTTTAAAAACGTACATTTTCTCTCGCATTTGAAATGTTTGCGCACATAGGGAAATGGACCCTACTGCAGGCACAGCGTGTAAAAGGGGCATTCGTCAGTTTCTGTAGTGAGTGGTTATCACGTTCGCCTCACACGCGAAAGGTCCCCGTTTCGAAAGCGGGCAGAAACACGCTTCTTTATTTGTGCTAAATCCACACAATAAACCTCTGTTTTGTGGACTTCTCAGTAAATGGGTAATCACTGGCACTACCCCAGTGTGATCTGATGGTCACCGTCTAATAAGCCCGCAAAAAGGAGAGAACCAATTTTCAGGTCCACGTACCTGACACTCTCCCACCTTGGGATGTGCGGTACAGATTTAGGAGATCCTCAAAGTGCTCTTTCCGTTTTATGACAGTGTCTGCAGTGAAAACATTCCACTGTGCAGTCACAACCCTATGAATTGTAATATTTAGTTTACCTTTAGGCAAGAGCTCGAGTTTCCGTAGTGTAGTGGTTATCACGTTCGCCTAACGCGCGAAAGGTCCCCGTTTCGAAAGCGGGCGGGAACACTTTACTTTGTTAGTGTTTGATCCATACAATGAAACTCCACAGAGTTGAATTCTCAGTGTAGTGGGTCATAAGGAATGTTGTCACATTTGCATTGCAGGTCCCAGTTTGAAAAGCAAGGATGGAAACACATTTTGTTGTAAGTGCTTGGTCCGCACAATATAACCCTTCGAAATTGAATTCCCAGTAAATTGGAAAATGAGAATTTCATTACAATGAAGATAACCCCAGTTAGGGGCAGCCGTTTACCTCCCTAGCAGAACAGAGCCTAAGCCAAGTACTGCGTTCCCATCCTGAGTGGTCTAATGGTTTGCCAATACCTCCTTGAGGCCCAGTGACAGTCCTTCTTGATAACACCACAGATCCCACAAACCAGTCTGTGGTAGGAAAATGATATTTCGTAAGATGTCTGATTTGATACAATAAGACTTTATTAAGCAAAACTTGGCCATTGTGCTGATCAGTAACATCCACGGGGAGATGCAGATTGCCTTCGGGTTGCGAGGACCTTACTTGATCAACACTGATCAGCTATTTGGAAAGTCTCCCCGTCGGGGAATCGAACCCCGGTCTTCCGTGTGACAGGCGGAGATACTGTCCACTATACTAACAAGGAGGGCTTTTAAAAAATATGCAAGTCTGTCAGGAGGGGGTGCCCTTCTGCTGATTACAGGTATTGTGCACGAGTTTACAGGGAAGCATTTAAATGTATAAAACCTTTGCTGTCACTCATATCCATGACACAATAGCTGTGATTGGATCCAGTTTAAAAACGTACATTTTCTCTCGCATTTGAAATGTTTGCGCACATAGGGAAATGGCACCCTACTGCAGGCACAGCGTGTAAAAGGGGCATTCGTCAGTTTCTGTAGTGCAGTGGTTATCACGTTCGCCTCACACGCGAAAGGTCCCCGTTTCGAAAGCGGGCAGAAACACGCTTCTTTATTTGTGCTAAATCCACACAATAAACCTCTGTTTTGTGGACTTCTCAGTAAATGGGTAATCACTGGCACTACCCCAGTGTGATCTGATGGTCACCGTCTAATAAGCCCGCAAAAAGGAGAGAACCAATTTT